>CM053409.1:110027847-110136982 GCA_028644305.1 Xerus rutilus
AGAAAGAAAGAAAGAGAGAAAGAAAGAAAGAAAGAAGAAAGAAAGAAAGAAAGAAAGAAAGAAAGAGAGAAAGAAAGAAAGAAAGAAGAAAGAAAGAAAGAAAGAAAGAAGGAAAGAAAAGAAAGAATTTTTCCTAGAGTGCGCCATAGTCTTATTTGTTCGTCAGTTCTTGAGGTCGCATCTCACTGGAAATGTGGTTTTCTCCCTCCTCAATCTAGACACATGAACCTATCATGGAGTCCACAGAGTCATTTTTTCAGTACAGACCAATTCCTCCTTTCTTCTTTGTTGTTGAAACCCTGCTTCCTTCTTTGCTCTCCATCTTAAAAGACGTTCTCATAAGAGGTTTGGGGTATATAAGCTCGTTTCAGGGTTTAGAGGGGTCACGGCACTTATTGTTAGTGGGTGCCTGGGGAATTTCAAGTGCCTATGACTTGAGTGAGAAAATTAAGTATCCTATGCAAAAGACATGGTTGCCTCTGCTCAGTGTCCAATGCAGTCTTCAGCATGCCTCTGAAGCTTTTCAGTTTATAAAAGTCCCTACCAGATTTTATATTTTTAAATTTTATATGTATGTAATTTTATAATAACAATGTTGCAATATGTGATATAATTGTCATGATATGTCATAAATGTGTATGTACTGTCGCATGCATTATGTATTTTTTATTAGAGCATTATGGTTATACGTAATAGCTGGGCTCATCCTGACATTTTATATCAAATAAATGACTAATGAGCCTATACTTCAAGCCAGTGATCCTTCTTTAAAAAATTTTTCTCCATAAACACAGCATAGGACTTAAAGATTTATGCATCAGGGCATTCATCCCAAAGTTGATTTTAACATTCAACCAAATAGGAATCAACTAAAATTCTCATTCTTATAGGATGAATTTTGAAAATTTTGCTGTGCCTTTACAATAAAATACTACACAGCCATTAAAACAATCTGAATCTTCAATATATGAAATTATTTGAAATAATGAATGATCTAGAGCTTCAGTTGGCTAGATAGATAGACAATTAGGAAAAGGTGCCCATAATATTTTGTAGAATTCTTGTATAATATCAGTGTATATGTTTGTGTGTGTGTGAGAGAGAAATGTTTGAGTTTTTATATCTTAGGGTGGAATTTGGGGAATTTTTGCATTTTTGTGGTAGTTACTGATTGTTTTTCTTGTAATTAACAAGAGTTTTGCAATCAGAAAAAGAAATCTATTGTATTTTCAAAAAAGAAGTATGCATTTGAGAGGATGTGATGAGCATTAAGAATTGATTTTGAAAGTTGATATCTTCCAAGAATGAAATGGAGCAGAACTTCTCCCAAATCCATGGTCTTCGGGCCTCAGCAGGAGACAAGGCTGCCCTGACCAACCTGGGTGACCCTAGCCTGCTTAGTTCTGCCACTTGCTTTTTTCCAAATCCAGCTTTGGATTTACGAGAATTTATCTTCCCTTCCATGGCCACTTTGTGTTAACAGAGATGTTCCGAGTTTGATTTATCCCTTGAAACGAATAGCTGCTCCCTGGTAAATTTGTTGCAATCTAGTGCAAATCAGCCAGATTTAGGGAAAAGGCAGTGAGGAAGACTGTAGAGTTTAGGATCAAGTCCTCTGACCTTTGATGATGCTACGTTAACACTGCATGTGGCTGTCTTTGGAGAGATTAATTTATCAATGTAAACGCAGGAGAAATTGAATTGCTTGGCTGTCCTGGTCACTAAGTCACCCCATATCAGGTGTGACCAAGAAAAGTACTCCCAGACAATAGCCTTCTGAGTTGGTACCATTTTGCTCTGATTTTGGATTGGAAGACCCCCCTCTGTGCACTGAGAAACCTGAGGATGATGTACCAGAGGGAGGAACAAGATGCATGTTAGGCTTCTAAGGGTGGCCCGCTACAGCAGAGGCTGAGATGTCTCACTTGCCAGAAATGGAGGCAGACTCAGCACATCTCCTCATGCCGCCTTGACTTGGGCAGAGGAATTCGGTGACGGCGCAACTGAAGATGGGTCTACACTCACAGGGGCACTGATTCTGCCCTTTGTGTAATACACAGCTCCACATTAGCAAAAGGAAAACTAGAAAACCAAGTACACTTGCTAGATTATTCCAGAAAGGCAGGATAAGGTATAGAAAACACGCCACCTCTTCTTTTGATCCCCTCAGGTGATAGGATATCGGCCCTTGTCGAAGTCCTGTGTTGACAGCGGAGGTGTCTGTCAGGTCTACACAGTGCAGCCCTGCTTCCTTTCTCTTTTCAGGCCACCCTGCCACCTGCCTGTCTGGGGAACTGTGCAGAGGGCCACTGGTTGCCTGAGGAACTGGGCAGGCGCCTCCGCCTCTCAGCCCCTGGGCTGTCCTCACTCTCAAGTCCTTTCAGCTCCTACTTGAGAGTCTTTGTCCCTTCCCTGGACACCCCGCTCACAGGCCGAGGTTAAGATCCCACTCCTCCCTGGCTGTTCTCAGTGGGAGTGGCCTTCCCGCCCCCTCCCTGGCCTAGATGACAGTACTTAGTGACCTTTCACACGAGCACTCCAGGCCTTTGTGCAGGGCGATTGTCTTCCTGTTCTTTCTGTGAGAGGACCTGGATCACAGCATGGATGTCAGCCGGCCCTGGGTGCAGCAGGAGTGAAGAGCAGGAAGGACTCAGGGCTCAAGTGGCAACAGTCAGCACTCTAGGACACAGCAGCAGTGACAGCGGCCCTAGAGGAAGCCAGGGCCAACGTCGCGTCCCCTCATTCCTGAGCTGGGAGTGATTCAGGGATGCACTCGAGAGGAGCATTCTCCCTCATCATTGAGCTGGACTGCTCAGGCTCTGCAGTGAGGTCCCTCCTAAGCCTCTGCAGGTATAGGGGAGCTTGAGGGGTCTTTATAAAACCCCAAGAAAAAGTCTCATGAAACCTAGAGCAGCTCCACACACTCTCGGGTGTCAAACTGGATACCACTTACTGTCACAATGTGAGTTTATAAATGTGACCACAGCTTCAATGATTTAAGGGGGGGAAATGGACTATTTTCTTGCCCTCAGTTGTTGGCAAGTGAGTTGTCAGTGAGTTGGCAGCAAGGACCACTGTCATGGCTCTCTCATTAGGACACCTGAGTGTAGCCCAGGGGATGCCAATGCTTGGAGAGGACATAATTTAAGAACCGAGACTCAGCAAAATCGTTGCTATTCTGAAGCATGATGTGCAGTTTAAATATGAGCCTGCAAATCAAACAGCAATTTTGAGGCCTTGGGAAATTCATTTAAACTCCCAGTGCCTCCGTTATGTGTAAAAGGGAGCCATTTTGGAGGTTAAATGTGCTATTTTGTGTAAACAGCTTAAAACAGTGCCACATACAACAAATGGTGATAAATGCTAATTATCTCATTTGCATGATCTTCCTCATGGTATCATCCCTGTGGGTGGTAGCATTCTGGGTGACTTTAAATTGCTTCCTTACTTTTCCTTTATTGTCTAAAATATCTGCACTTACGTTCCTCAATGAGAAAAGATAAAACTTCTTACAGAAGGAAAGGAGTCCCAGTGCTGCCTTCTAGAACTCCAGCAAAGAAGAAACAGCAGAGGAAGAAGTGACTCCCCAAAAGAAATTTGTTTGTATTAGAAAAATATAAAGGTTAAGGTTGGGTTTTCTCTTCTCCCATCATAGCACACGTAGAATCTGGTGGCCCAGCATTTAGGCCCCACGTGCAGGCTGAGGGTAGAGTGCCCAGTTTGCCTGGATGTGGGACTTTGGGTGCAGGATAGTCCCAGGCAATTCAGGACAATTTGGTCACTTGAGTTGAGTAAGCAACCCTTAACATACCTGTGACCCCTGCCAGGTGGGAAGTCCTGAGATCTTTGCTTTGGGATCCAAAGTTTAAACCATACCCCCAAAGCTAAGCAAGAAGCATCCTTAGTGTTTTGGAGAGAGTCTGAAGAATCCTGGAGTTGAAAAGAAAGAAAAGGGACATGGAGACGCAGTCAAGTTGATTCCTGGTGCCAGGGCAGCCTCCGTGAGACCCCCAGGGATTTATGGTACCTGGTGTTGTGTTTCTGATAGGAGCAGGGGGTGCAGTCCCCGGGATGTGGCTGAGCACCTAGAGGCTCTCTCACGGGGCCAGGAAAATGCCTGGGAGATACAGGAAGCAGAATTCCTGGGAAATAATAAGAAATTATGATTTAAATTTATCCGAAATTTTAGGTATTATTTTCTTAGGTTAGCAGTTGTTTTTTTAAATCTATATGAAAAAGTTTCACCAAAGAGGAAGTAGGAGACTGATTGCATGTAGATACAGAACAATGTCTATGTCAGCGTAATTGTAAATGGAATAATGAGTAAAATCTATACTCCTAGTTTTGAAGCTCATGCATTACATGTAAATATAAATTAGTCAACTCTCTCCAAAATAATGCCAGTGGTCTAGCAGTTTGACTCAGAAGACTTTTATCGCCCTCTCTGTTCTATCTGAACTTGGGTGCAGAGTCCTTCAGCTTATTGATCAAAGAATTTCAAGGAGAGCAAGATCTCGGTGTTTTCGTTTTGTCCAGGTCTTGTGAAAGCACTAGATCTCCCTTATAATTCTTCTCAGAATTATTTTAGCTCCATAGCAAGAAGATAGTCAAAATAAAGATTTCATCTCTGATTGAGAAATAATATAGAAGTCCATCATCCCAAGATTCTTTCCTTTTAAAAGGAATTAGTATAAGGTAGGAATTTGGGATCTTTGCTTTCAAGTTTCATTTTTGTGCTTTGTTACCTGGGGAAAATTACTGAGTCTCTCAGAACTTCCATTTCCTCATCTGTGAAATTATAACAATTAAACTTACATAATGAGTGGAGTGTTGGGATGAAATGGCATCATATACGAAAAGTACTTGGCATACATATATCCATATTCAAAAAAATCTTAGTTTCCTTTTTTATTTTACTTTGATTATATTATTTGAACGTTAGTGATCATCCTCCTAGTAAATATTTTAAGGATACCATTGAAAAATTGCTAAGAAATGCCCATAACAAAAGGAGTCATTAAAACTTTGATTATTTGTAGGAAAGGACATCGTTCATTATCGTAGCATGCTGCGATAATGGATCCAGAGGTTTAGATAACCTTCCCTGGCTTCACAGGTGGGTAAACGGAGACACTAAGTAACATTTAAAAGGGCTCACCAACCTAACAACAGAAAACTGTGCAGCAAATATCTAGAGACCCGCATTCCTACACACTAGCCCTAGTATGAAATCAACTAAATCAAAGTGAATATAAGGCTAGATCACGAAGATGATTTTTATATTACTTTTTATCAGTACATTATAATTACACACGGTAGTGAGATTCATTCTGCATATGCAAATAATATCATTTGGTCAATTTCACTCCCCAGCACTTTCCCTTCCACTCCTGGTCCCCTTCCTGTACTCTCCTAGTCTCTCTTCTAATTTCGTGAGGTCCTTCCCTCCCTTATGGTTCTTTTTCTCTCTAGTTTCCACATATGAAAGAAAATGGAAGATCCTTGACTTTCTGAATCTGATTTATTTTGCGTAACATAATGCTCTCAAGTTCCACCCACTTTCCTGCAGATTTTAAATGATAAAGGTGGCCCATCTCCGTCATTTGACCAATATTTACTGTGGACCTACTACACACCTAGCACCGAGCTGTGGATAAGAGAGGCGTGCTTCCTGCCTCCAGGGAGTTTACATCAGGGGGGCAGATATTAGGCAACTAGTTATATAATCAATTCATTTTTACTGGATTTCTATATGAGGATGACTGCGAAGAAAAAGGGTCAGCATCGGGAGCACGTATAACAGAGACTTAACAGGGTCTGGAAGGTCCATGAAGTGATGTCTCACTTAACACTGAAGAATGAGGAGATATCTACTGGATGAAGTGTGTATGCGGTACCCCCATGATATGGTGGGAACCCCTCAGGATTCAAGATGAGGTTAGTGAGAGACTTGAGCCACACTCCGCAGGACCTAGTTAAGGAGATGCCTCTCTAATCCGAGAACTAGGGGACCACAGTGTTGAAGTCGGGTGCCAGGTGGTGTATCTGAGGGCACTGGTTGTTTACGAGAACTGCAACTTGCCATCAATCCCCTCCAACCCACACACTTAAAGAAACATGTTGGTTATTTCAATTTTATTATAGTGAATAAGTTGCTCAGCTAGATGAGTCACTGATCAAAAATTAACTTATCAATCTTCAAGTATAAGGCTGAAGTTAAAACTTACTTTGCAGATGTTCAATGTTGAGTAAGAGACTCGAAAAGTCATGGTGGGCTGGCAGTGGAGCCAGTGAGTCTCCAACTCTGTTGCACATTAAAATACCAGGAGACCTGAGGCGCAGGTGCCCAGGCCTTCCCCACACCTTAAATCAGCCTCTTTGGGGAAGTGGGACCCTGGCATCAGCATTTTTTTTTAACTCTCCAGATGATTCTAATGTGCAGCCAAGTTTGAGAAGCTGTGAACCAAGAAATTCTATTGGTGAGTCCATCCTTCTCTCAAGTGAGAAAAAGAACCGTGTAGCAGTAACAATCCCACCAAGGGTTGGGGACTTTGGGGAGGAGACTAAGGAAGAGGAGAATATTCAAATACAACGTGCTGATGAAGTGGCTACCAAACACAGGAAGGTCCTGTAAACCCACAAACCCAACTCTGCAGATTCAGCAATGCATTCTTTCCACAGAGGGAGTTTCTGGTGAGACAAGCCAGCCCAGGGACAGGTGTCCGCCCTTCCTCGAGGCAGAGTCCCTTGGCACCTGGGGGGATCACAGAGTTATATGGGAGCATGCACAACTGCAGGGTTGGGAGGTCGCTGCACAGCTGGGTCGCTCCCTGCCTCCTGGCTGAGTGGCACCGCCCTCTCCCTACATCTCTGCCCCAGCGCCCCTCCCCTCCCCTCCCTTCTCTAGTTCAGGGCCATAAGGTCAGGAGTGTTCAGCAATTCAACGTGGGAAGTCTCTCTGAGGAAGTGCCTGGTCATAAATTTCACCCAACAAGAGGCTCCCTTCAAACTCAGGGAGGAAACCTCCCAGCCACTAATCGCTGGCTCTGAGGAGGCCAGGATGCAGGTGGGCAGGGGCTGGGGGTGGGGGCGCAGAGAGTTGCTGGGGTCTCTGTGTTTGTGTGCGCTGGTGACTCAGCCCCTGTGGTATTGCCCACCTGTATCACAACCCTTAGATGGCCTTGAGTGTCAAATGCACATACAAGGACACACTGGGGAGAGAACTGTGCTGGAGTTTCTCTTTGGGGAGCTATGTTCAAACCCTTCTGAGTCGTTAAGCCTGAAGTTCAGAGAAGGTGATTTTTGAGTGTCAGGATGTGTCCAGTGCTGTGTTGCATCCCTTGCTGTCTTAGTAGGGTGGTGGATCCCAGCAGCAGCCTACAGCCGACGGCGTAAAGACAAGGGCTTTAGTCCCAGTTCTTGCTGTGTGAACCTGGGTCAGTCGTTGGACATTTCTGACCTTCTCTGCTGTGGAGTGAATTGGAGAGTCTTAGATGGGGGATCTCTAAGTCCCTCTGGGCTCTTAGAACTTCTGCTCTTTGCTCCCAGCCCCCATCTCATGCAGCATCAAAAAGAAGACAGAAGGGTCTGGTTGGCCTAGGTCCTGCCTCAGTTTGCTCAAGGGAAGATATCCTAAGACTAGAACTCTGGCTAAATTGGAAAATCCAATGTATTTGGCCCATGTCAACAAAAAGAGGGATTTCCAACCAAATCTATGCACCTCTTTAAACACCAGCGGGGTAGTAACAATTGTTGCTATGCAGCAGACGAGTTCTAAGCCCACTACATTTCTACATTGCTTAACTTGCTAAACTTCACGGCTTTCCATCCTACTATCTAGTTTTAGAGATGAGTACACTAAGGTGCAGGGGATTAAGTCATTTGCCTAAGGTCATATTACTGTTAAGAAACAGAGGAGGAGCAGGGGTTGTAGCTCGGTGGCAGAACCCTTGCCTGCCATGCATGAGGTACTGGGTTCCATCTCTGCACAGGTAGAAGAGGGAGAAAGAGGAGAAGGGGGAGAAGGGAAGCGGCTTTACTCCCTAGAGCCCACCTCCAAGTGGTGAGAGGCACAAGGTATGGCTTTGGGCCTTTCGTGGGGACTGAAAGTGACAGTCAAGGCATCTGAGAGAGCAGGAAATCTGTAGCAAAGGGAGTGAGGGATTCTGTGCGGGATGAGGGGCCCAGTTGGCTTTTGTGCTCACCCAAAGGAGAGGACATGTCCTTGGAGCATTCTGCCTCCTTAAAGCTCTTGGCTCAGATTTTCCATCAGGTCCCGGAAGAACCATTTCTGGACAGTGCAGGGACCTCTAGAGGATGCACTCAACTGAGTGGCTGTAGTTGGCAGCAGGCACCAACCAGACAAGCTTTGCCCTTCAGACCAGAAGGAAAAGTCTGAATTATTTGGAAAAGGGGTTAGAAATGTAGGCTAGTCCCAGATCTTTCTCCACTGAAGCATGTGGATGGTTTCCTATAGATAATAAGGAGCCCTTCTAAAAGGTAAGTCATGTTTGTCACAGGTTTTGAGTCCTGATGGCTTTTGCCTGCAACATTTGCACACTTACAGCAAAATAATTCTTTGAGATGAGCCATCTAGATAATTGCCTCTGAAACTCCAGGTCATATTTCTTCACGAATATCCTCTGCTTTATGCTTGTTTTGCATGGGTTTCAGTCTGTTGGTAGTGTACTTCTGCATTTTTCAAGCCTCTCAGACTGGCTTTCTGTGGGTCTCACAAGCTTAAGAGAGAAGCCAGAAGAAAAAGTCAGAGCAGCTTGTAGCATCCTGGCACAAAGGTTGCAAAGCCGGGACACCTACGGCTGATGTTGTTTTCTGCATTTTCTCTATCGATTCTCTTCTAAGTCACACTTTTGCCAACTCCCCTCACTTGTCTGTCTGTCCCGCCTCTCAGTACTGGCTATATTCTGCACACTAAATTTTGCCAAAGTTCCACGTCATTTTTGCCCCCCAAGGGACAGGGCAAACAAAAACTGCCTGTATGAATGGAGAATTGAGCCATGTTTGACTTTTTCATTGCAAACTTTACACACCAAAAAACACCTGCAGCAGCTATCAAGTTTAAATGCCTCTCAATCGAATGATTCCTTGCATAACAAGGAGCTCCAAAAGATAGAACCCCAGGCTTTGCGCTTCAGCTTCTGTGGGATTGAAGGGCACATTTCTTTCCAACGTGTGATTTGGAAGCCGCCCACCTGTAAACCCTGCAAACTTAGGCGGCTAAAGGTTGGCTTGAGTCTATTTCCCCAACCCAGAATTGTAGGTCAAAGTCATTCTAACCATGGGATGCTTCCTACATAGGATAATTCTATCATGAATTGTTACACATGTATACTAAGAGCAACAGGCTGAGAGAAAGGGAGAGAAAATGACTGGAAATGAAAATATCACAATCTCATGGCCTCAGCGCCAAACAGGTGCCGATCCAATTCTTCCCCAATGAACGGGCAACCTCTCCAAATTCCCTGGGCTGCCACTGAAAGCCCCTGCTTCTTTGGTGACCAGGGAGGCTCCCATGGTGGGAAGAGAGTGGGGGCGGGGGCAGAGTGCTGGGCGCTAAGCTGCATCCTGGCTGCACATAAAGGAAGCAAAATCAAAACCAAAGCCCGGGGGTGGGGAGAGTGGGGGAAACACGACTAAATTTAATTGGCTAGGAAGTGGGATTCCTGGGCCTATGCTTTCCCAGCTTCTAGAGAAGGGCTTAGGCAGAACCCTTCCCCGCCCTCGGGACCAAAAAAAAAAAAAAGGATTAAATTCAGGTTGGGTCTGGCCAGTGCAAATCGCATGCTTGCATGCAGAGTATACAGTGGCTTTGCATATTGCCTGTGCTTTCATTGAGAAGAGAAAGGGGGGTTAGAGGGAGGCCAGAGATGCGAAAGAGGGAGAAAAACTAAAAACAACTTGCTGTTTTCATATGGTCGGAGAAAACTGTTTTGTCTCCGTCACTGTGCAGAATGTCAACGGTGGGCATGGTGTCGTGACAAGTTTTTTTTTTCTCTTAAGTTAAGCTAAGCTCACACCCGAATCGCAGCCCCCCGAGGTACTGCAGCTTTAATTGTGTGCAGTATGATCTACAGAACAATATGTCTTGATAAATCTGAATGGCAATCCAGCGCACGGTTCCCCGTGGCATTGCCGCAAAGCCAGGCCTCGCTTTAGTGAACCCGTTCAGGAATGTGGGTTAATTCGGCCGACCCTTTTTACCCCCACAGCTCTGTTTTTGTGAGGTTGGCAGAAACTGACACGTTTTCTTTTGCTTAATTAAGTTGTTCAGTAGAAGGCTGGTCAAACAGTTGCATCTACGTGGGGAGTCTGCAGATACACAGAAAGCCGTGGGCGTTTCCAACATAAAAAGGGGGATTCTGTTATTGTTTGGGTGTAGACGGGTCATTTTTTCAAAGTTACTGCTGCCTGAGTGACCACAACCCCGCGCACAGCCCTGAAAGGACTTTAAAGCTGCTTAAATACAGCTACCTTGGGCTCTAAAGTTTATTTTTTAAAAGAAAGAGAGAGAGAGGAGAGCAGGCAGAAAAGAGAACAAGCAGGAGAGAAACAAGCAGTCTCGTTTATGTAGCATTTCATTTCCCTTCATTCTCTCTCTCTCTCTCTTTCTAGGCAAAGAGTGGGCTCATTTAAATAAGAGATGCCTGTACATTTTGAATTACAGCTAGCATGATGAAACTCTTTCCAATCTGTACAACAAAACGGGTATCCCTGGGACTTGCCCTGGCACCAGGCAGAGGAATGGGGTCCAGCCACCCTTATGCTAGGCAATGGAGTGGGGAAATTCACCCACCACTTTGGCTGGTGACATTCCGGCTTTCGTTCCTTGCTGATGTTATGACAACCATGAACAATATCGGTCTCATGGATATTCAGAGGAACCGAGGACCCTGTCCCCATCTTCATCCCTTTTGGAAACCTATATTTCTAATTCAAATCACCTTTGTTATTTATATGTAAATAACCCCCCCCATCTCTGGGGATATTTGGTCTCATCAAGAGTTTTTCTTACTGCACTTCCCATGTGATTTAATGAACAGGAAGCACGTGGACCAGATTGGGAACTGTCCTATTGCTAATAATGAGCTTGATCTACTGTACAAGCCTTAGTGAGTTCTTATCAACCATTTTGTGCCTCAGTTTCTTCATAATAGCGAACGCCTATCACTGGTTACTTAGCAGGCACCTTATGTGCATATCTGAGCTCAGTTTTCCCCTTTCTCCCTCATCAGTCAATCAAAATTTGGAAAAACCACTGATTCTATAAGCACTTGGCACTGTCATTGTGCTGATATGCAACGTCATGCTTTTCAACAGTTATGAAGCCCAGGCTTCTGCTGATGATTGTGTGTCTGGCCACAGGGCTATCCAAGGTGCTTGCACACACTCAAATTTCTCACTAGGCCCCAGAGCAGCAGCTTTGGGGAAGCCCAGAGATATTCCTTTTCCTTCTAGAGTGGGAGAAGACTGGATGGCCAAACCTTTTAGAGTCTACACTGTGATTTTTCACTTTTCTTAATATTTAAGCAAGAGTGGACAACTTATCTAAGTTTGTGAATGGCAAAATTATTTTTTAGGCAAAAAAAACAAACCACATCTATCTCGAAATAAAATTACTTAGATCAATAACCTACACTTATATCAGTTTAATTGGTTTTTCTTTCTTTGCGCATATGTGTGTGTGTGTGTGTGTGTGTGTGTGTGTGTGTGTGTGTGTGGTGTCGGGGATGGAACCCAGGGCCTTGCACATGCTGGGCAAGTGCTGTACCACTGAGCAACACCCCCAGCCCTAAATTGTTGCTCATAAGAAACACCTGCTTGCTCCCCAGACGTTGCCAGAGCTTGTTTAGATCTATGCCCAGGATGCCGTGGCCCTATGCATAAGTCGTGTATATTCAGGTGTCCAAAACCACTCTGAAGCCACCTGTGTTTCCAGGTCCTTTACAACCTATCCGTGGAGAGAGTGAGGGGTTTGGAGGTTCTATTTTGGACAACCATTCCCCAAATGAGTCCTTGTTCGGGAGAACCAAATGCAGCTACACAGAAGTGCAGAATGCTTTCCCCAGTTCTGGTGGCGATGTTTAAGGACCCCATAGGATTTCGGTCCACAGTGTCCTGGCCTCATTCTTCCCTCATTGGTGGCTGTGGGCAGGCCCTCGGATCCAGGCCTCATTCTCCAGTCCTCAGCTGTGAGGCCATGATGGTTAGGTCACCTGCCTTACCTTCAAAAAGGCCAAACTCAAAGCTGTGCAGCCTCACACAGAACTTTGAAGTAACAGCTGACTGGCTGCTTTCAGCATCTCAGAGAGAGGATGCGAGAGAGGCCGGTGAGGGCCGGAGCAGATGGGAGCCCGAATGGCCCGGCAGCAAGTGGCGGCAAGAGTCCACCACCTGGCTGTCTTCCCACAGTCTGGAGGTGGTATGTGAGGCTGGCCTTCCGATTCCCACTCGAGGTGGCAGGCCCTCTCCCCCTTCCCAATTCTGACAGCACGGGCAGATTTCGCTTTGGCTTTTTTAAAATCCAGGACACATTATTCCTCAAAGTCGCCAAGTTCCAGCTGCCAGAGAGAGCTGGCCTTTCATTCTGTTGCCCTACCACCAACATTATGTCTTTACACCCAGGGAAACAGAAGGCCTTCCTCCATGTGGGCAAGCCCACAAGATTTCGGAGACTGCCACTCGGGTCCTAGGGACAGAGGGGAGGATTCACAAGAGCTGGCCAGGAGCCATCCCACTATCCCTGGCACTTGCGACTCCACATGGAGCTCTGCGGCTCTTCAGGACAAAGAGGAGTGTTTTTATCAGCCCAACGTTCTGCTGACAAATGCATAATAAACTGACAGAAAGCGACCAAGCAGCATTTCAAAACCCCCAGTTACAGGGGAGGCCAAGCCTGAGTGGGGATGGTCACTTTCTGCAGGTGTTAGGCCAGTGTCCCTACATTTGCATGCATTTGCATAGACTGTCAAACAGTTGGCTGACAGAAAGTCTGAGGAGGTCTGGACACAGCCCAAA
Source organism: Xerus rutilus (assembly GCA_028644305.1). Lineage (NCBI taxonomy): Eukaryota > Metazoa > Chordata > Mammalia > Rodentia > Sciuridae > Xerus > Xerus rutilus. Next base: position 110,040,883 of record CM053409.1, read on the forward strand.
CCTGTCAGTGGCTTTCTCCTTGCCAGTCAAGGTTGGCTTTGGCTGCAATTAAAGCAGGAAACGAATACTTCTGACATTGCAATAGACCCAGCCACAGCTGGGCGAAGTTAAATGGAAAAGTGTGCTTCATTTAGAAAGACAAGATGCATGCCAGAAACAAAGCGAGAGAGAGAAGCAAACAGTGGCAAATGCTAAGAAAGTGACAATCTAAACTCATTCTTCAAAGGGACACAAATATTTCACAGCACTTCCAGGTTGCTTTGTGGTTGTTGTTATCCTTTAGGGTAAGTGGGCAGCATCCCCCACTGAGCGAGGCCAAGCAACATGTAAGAGGACCTCCCCAGACACTGCATCTCCTATTCAGAGCATCAGGAATAATCTGAGGCAGGAGGGAGGAAGCAAATCCCCAAAGTGCATTTCCGCGCCACACACAAGCTACCCTGGAAGGCTCCACTGTGCCACTCAGGGTTGACAAATAGGTGGCCTGGTTCGGAGAGGGTGAGAAAGTTGGAGGAGGCTGATCACAAGTGTCACGTTGTTCCCCCGAAGCACAGCGCAAGGATTACAGATCATATTAGCATATGGATTGCAGTGGGAAAGAAGTAAAATCGGCCCCTTCACTACTGTAAATGAATGGCCTGGAGAGGGAGGAGGCAGGGAGGAAAGAAAGTCGGTAGAAGGTGGCTGTTGTTTTTAAGCACACATTAAGATTTCTATTTCGGAGGTCTGCATCCTTCTGAGATGTTGTTTTACAGATTCTTTAAGCGAGAACTAACAATTTATTAAATACTTCATCTCTAAACAGTGGTGGGCACTAGAGTTTCATGAGCAGCAGATAATAGATTCTGTTTATTCACCAACAATACAGACACTGTTTAGCTCAGCACTGCAAGTGGCTGAGCCATCTGGCTCATATCTCCACAGTAAAACATTGTCCATGACACAAAAAATGACTACATCCCCAGGACAAACTAGTGTGACCTCTAAATAAAGCCTTCCTCTGAAGCTATGATATCACACTGCACAGGGGACACCAGCACAATTGAATCTGGTCACCAAAAGCCCAAGTGAGATAGGACTATGTAAATGGAATTTTATAGGAGACTTTTGTCCTCCGTGGCAAACCATCCAGATCCGTCCACAGCACTGAAACATCTTTTTCATTCACCCTTGGGACAACAGTGTGGTTCTATTTGGGGATTGGCAGTCCTCTTTCTCCCGCACCGGACCCAGGAAGCACACGTCCATGTTCCAGAGACAGCACCTGCAGGCCTAGCTTCCAACAACGTGTCACTGATGGAGCCCCCACCTGCACCAGTCTTTTTGCTGATATTTCAGAAACAAGTGGCCCTTTTTCCTCCCTGCCAGGGAGAAGGCCCGCGTTTGCCAGTTTCTTCACAAATAGCCGAACAAGTCACTCACAGCCTTGCGCCACCTGAATGCCCGTTTCACAAGGCAAACAAGTACACATACACACACACACACACACACACGCACACACACTCACTCCTCATCACTCTGTCCAAGAGAGAGGCCATTTCAATGGAAGAAGTGTCATTCTCCGGAAAAGACCCAGTTCAGTCTCTACCACCAAGGCATTTGTATTGCTGTTTGGTGGGAAAATTTCACGACAGAAATGGAGATATGATGACTGACCCAAAAGCTGGCTTGGCTTAATCACTCTACCTGTTCCAACTCTGGGTCATATTGTTCTGTGATTTTAAAGCAAGAAACCCTGGCCCACCTCTGTGCATAAAACAGTCTGTACACAGAGTGTCTCATAAAATGAGATCTCTAAATGCTTTCTGAACGCAAAAGTCATCAGAGCATTTTGTAGTCAGAGCCACCCCAGCAATAAAAAAAAAAATGAAAAAAAACCCAGCATGTTTGGGGATAGAGGGAGGAGGGCTAAATTCCTACAGGAATATTTGCTGGCCTTATCATTTCAGGCAAATTTACTGCTCAGCAGCTATCCGTGGTTGTAAAAAGGATAGCATTTTGTTTTCATGTATTTGAAAAGTGAGTGATAACCACCTCACAAACCCTAGCACATAGTAAGGGTTTAATAAATGGCAGCTATAACCATAATGATAGTATATAACAGTAACATCAATCCTATAACTTCTAGAACTTTGGCAGAAAGCAGCTTACTGGGCACTAATCATTCATTAAATGCACATTAACCCTTGATAATGGCAGCATTTATTAACATCATTAAAATTTAGCCTAAACCCACATCATTTGGCAAAGTTGGATTAGAAATTGTAACTACTAGTTGGCTTATCCTTTCTTCTATTTGTAAGATAGATCTCCCTTCATGCAGTATGAAGCTGCCAAGATTGTCTATTAAGTTATTCCTAATAGACAATATTAAAAAGAGAGAGAGAGAAAACACACCCACAATTGCCATAGCTTATGCGTAAAGTCAGAGGCATGGCTTGCTATCTTAAAATGGTTTATTTACTTTAGTTCCAAACAATCCCAAGATTATAATTGCTTACAATTAATTTAAGCATAATCTTTGCAGTTAGAGTGGATTGTTTTCTAGATATGAAGCTGGGTGGTTGAAAATAATAAATGCTCAGCTCAGGAGGCTAAGGCAGGAGGATCGCGAGTTCAAAGCCAGCCTCAGCAACTTAGCAAGGCCCTAAGCAACTCAGTGAGACCGTGTCTCTAAATAAAATACAAAAAAGGGTTGGGGGATGTGGCTCAGTGGTTAAGTGCACCTGAGTTAAATCCCTTGATACCAAATAAATAAATAAATAAATAAAAGCTGATTTTTCTCAGTTAATTGACACAGTCCAAAACCTGGGGAAGGGTTCTTTGTAATTATGACACAAATGCCCAAGTTAACCAACTTTAAGCTTAGTCCTGGACCCTTTACTGTCCACACTTTGTAACAGGTATGTAAATCAATTTGGCAGGACACTATGGTTTGATTACCATCTGTGCGACTATGGCAGATATTTTCAATAGAAATTTAAAGCATTCCTAGAATACTAAAGCTAGTGGAAATTTCCATATAGAAAACCTTCCTGATTTTATATCTTTGTATGTGAAATCTTCAATTCATATGCATGAATCTCCACCTACTTTCTTATGTTATTTTGACATTCTGGTTTTGTTTTTAATGCGTAAATGTGGAAGCTATTATATAAGTGGCATCATGTCTATGGATCGTAGTTAATTTCCGTAGGAAACTGCTCCCCAGGTAACAATCAACCATGCAAACTGACACTGAGGGATCCTGGGACCTGTAAAGAGTTCAGCTAAGGATACATAAGAATGTAATTCAATTTAGAAATACCCTTTGGGATGAGAAGGAGGAGTCAAAACTTCTCACCTACTATTGGTGGCAGTGTGAGTGGAAACAACCATTTTCGAGAGTAATTTGACCATCTCTATCCAGATGTAAAATGACCCAGAAACTGCACTTCTGGAACTAAACCTGACTGAGCTACTCCTCCAAGTGTTCAAAGAACACATGTACATGGGAGTTGATTATAATATTTGCAGAAGTGAGAAACTGGGGCTAACCTATATATTAATTGAGGATGTTTATGCTCCCTCACCCAGAAATTCCCCTTTTGAAATTATATCCTACTGAGCTAGTCCTTCAAATGTGCAAGAACATATGTACAAAGGGGTTGATTATAACACTATTTTCAAAAATTAAAAATTGGACGTAACCTAAATGCCCAACAATAAGGGACTGGTTGAATAACTTACGGTGCATTCAATAAAAAGAATGAAGGGGAGTAATATGTATAGCTGTAGGAGCACTCCCCACACCTTCAACCCCTCCCTTCCCTCTTTCCCCATTCTATACTGATGGACTGTGCACCTGACAGAGCGGCACCCCATTGTTTGTAACTTTGGACCCTGATTGGCCCTAGGACCATTCTTAAGCTGCTATGCTTTCTGGAATAAACGGGCTCTGCATCTCGCTCTGGCAGAACTGTCTTACCAGCCCCCAGTGTCTGGGTGAAGTGACTCTGCGGACCAACCGAGCACTCCAAACCCTCGTCCCATGGGACCCCATTCAGTCCTTTCTATCGGTACCCTCGTCCCACGGGACCCCCAACTTGTCGGCAGACCCATGCGAGGCGCGAAAGTAAAATTACATATAGCATGTTCTATATCGATATCTACATCTGCCATCTAGCTGTACATAAAATTATCTGGAAGAACGCAGACCAAGTCATCCAGGAGACAGAAAAAGAAGGACTTTTCATTTTTACAGCATGTCCTTTGGTATCATTTGCACTTTTTAGACCAAAAACATAATCATTTCGCACTTTAAAAACTTAGACAAAGTCAAAAAATACGTTTCCCAGGAACTGTTCATTGTCAGGCTGCTGATATTGCTTGGCATAGGGCACATGAACTTTATAAGGGAAAAGGGAAGGGAGAGTTGGCCAGCAAAACTTCCTGGATGCCCACTGTGAGATGGGGTCCATGCCAAAGGCTGAGAGAGTTACAGCCAAAGAGCAAAAATAAGCCCTTGCCCTAAGGCACTCACCATGCTGTAATAAATCTGCAGCTAAAAAAATATAATCTAAAGGAACTGGATGACTTGATTATCCCGTCTGCAGAGTTTTAATGATTTGTGGTTATTCACTATCAATTTTCCAGGCCATGAAATGCATGCTCGAGAGCCTGGAGTCAGACTAGCCACCTCAGCCACTTATCAACTGTAGGACTTTGCTAGTTAGTATCTCTGGACCTGTTTCTTTCTGTGTAAACTGGGGATAATCATATTATCTACCTCTCAGAGTTGACATAAAGCATTGAACACAAAGTCTAGTATCTGCCATATACTGGGCATGTGTCGTGAATTCAAGCACCGTGAATCTAGCCATTGTTATTTTTGCTGCTATAATAATAATAGCTATTATCATCATAACTAATTTGTTTATCCACTGCTGGCCCTTCACACAGAAGGGAGAGCACTATGCAGTCTGCATTTCTGAGGATGCACAGACTCACTATCAGGCAGGCGGGGCTGTGGGGTACTCCACTAACAAAGGATTGGAAGGGACCTCTCAGCCCACACTCCAGATCTGCCTTTCCAACACACCTAGAACAAAGGCAGATTCCCTCCTAAACACTGAGGCAGGGACAGGCACTCCTTTGACCAAGATGTGTCATTACATCTACAGAAAGAAAAAAAAAACACCTACTATACCTGGAGGCCTCCCCCAGTGACCGTGGCCCAAAGAAGGGTGTCTCCCATCCAGGAGACAAGCCTCCTTTTCCTTTTTGGGGCAAAGCAGGCGCTGGGTTTGGTAATCAAGGTCCTCACTGGGCACCGAACCTGAGCCCCGGGTGCCTTCTGGGGGCTTCACTAACTTCCCTTGACTAATCCTCTCACTCTATCAATTCCACAGGGCAAATGAGAGGGCCTCGTGTATTTATTTATTTATTTATTTATTTATTTATTTATTTATTTATTTATTTATATTTTTGCGGTGCTGGGAATCAAACCCCTTGGGCAAGCTAGGCAAGCGTTCTACCACGGAGCTGTACTCCCAGCGCTTCCCACTGGTCTTTTCAAGTTAGAAAAAAACAGTCAGAAATTATTAACAAGTGATGAAGTTGGTAGTCATTTGAGCCTGTTATGGGGCTGTGGGTAGCAGGCCATGACTGACACCTCTATTAACCAATAAGACCTAGAGGAGAGACTCTTCCCACTTCTCATTGGTCAGCACTGCTCCGGAAGGCTGGGAGCTGACCAGGGGCTGGCTGTAATCTCATTGGAAGGTGTAGGCCAGGGAAACCTTGGATGCTTTTTCTGTGATTAAAAACACAATGCTAATTGTGATCTAGGAAGCATATGATATTTTTTTCCATAGCTATTTTATTAATAGATGTAACCAAGAACAAGGGTGACCCAACTAATCATGTTTGTCAGTTTGTCTTTATTAGTAGTACAAATGCTTTAATTTACCTATCATTGTTTACCTTCTGTGAACTACTTTAGCACATGCTACTTTGAATAACATACATGGCAAAGCATATCTTATTATCACTAGTCTATAGAGAAGGAAACTGAGGCTCAGAGAAGTTGAGTGACTTGCCCAAGTTCACAGAGCTATAAAAGTGAGAGTGGAATTAAAATCTCAGACTCTTAGATCAGTCTTCCTTATATATTCTTGAACACTTTTTTTTATCTTTATTTATTTTCATGTGGTGCTGAGGATCGAACCCAGTGCCTCACACATGCGAGGCAAGCGCTCTACCACTGAGCCACAATCCCAGCCCCTCTTGAACACTTTTGTATGGTGTTTCCTGTTTTGTATGCTATTTCCTGAATATACTAGAGCTCACTTTTTCCTTCTTTCACTCCGTATATCATTTTGGAAACCTTTTCTCCTGAAAAGCCAGATAGTAGATAAAGTTTTAACAACAACAACAACCAAAAAAAAAAAAAAAAACTTTCCACAAGTCCAAAAGTAAAGTCTCTTGATAAATAAGAAAAATTGAGAACACTAATGAAACAATAACTCAAGAAAAAAGCCCAGCAGGAAGCAAAAGGCCTCACAGTAATTCTCACTGTTGAAGAAATGCCTGGGTGGAGAGGGTGGCAGAGGGCACACAGACATATGCCTTTGGCCTTGTGTGAAGGTCAAAGCAGAGTGCAGCGTCCTGTGGATGGAGGGTCAGACCCCTCCCCGGCCTGCATGCAGCTGAGAGGACTGGGGCCCTTCCTGTGTCCCTGTTTCTAATGGAAGGCATCTGCTTCTCTCTGGCCTCGGAGCAGAGAAGGGTAACCCAAGCAGACACCCTCCATCATGACCTTGTCCTCCCTCCTGTGTCTAGAACACGGTGGCTCCAAGGGCAGTCTAGGCCCACATTCTTGCTTCTGGCCACATTTTTATGGTTCTGAAACTGATGGCTGGGTGGCACTTTGCCAGAGAACAAACAACATGGGCCAGACTGGCCATGTAAACAAATGAGTGACAGTTAAAGGTCTCTAAATGCTCAGAGCAAAGCCCAGTACCCCGATGATGAAGAGATTCACTCATTCACATGTTGCCCTTAGCCAAGGGGAAAAAAAAGTCACTGTGCAGAAATGACCAGGGATTTTTTTCTTTTTTTGTACCAGGGATTGAACTCAGGGGCACTCAACCACTGAGCCACATCCCCAGCCCTATTTTGTGTTTTAGGTAGAGACAGGGTCTCACTGAGTTGCTTAGCGCCTCGCCCTTGCTGAGGCTGGCTTTGAACTCGCGATTCTCCTGTCTCAGCCTCCCACAGTGCTGAGATTACAGGCGTGTGCCACAGCACCTGGCTTTGACCAGGCATTCTTTACTTTCCCAAGACTGGTTAGAAGTTCTTCATGAAGGCCTTCTGAAACCTGTGCCCTATAGGTACAGACACAACTAGTGTCAATGAGTCAATCAATCATATCCCACAGTTCATGGGATAGGGTCAATGTGTCAGGGCTGCCAAAGAGCTTAAAAATGTGTGTGGAAGAGGCTGAGGAGGTTGCTCAGGGAAGTGCACTCGCCTAGCATGTGTGAAGCCATGGGTTCCATTCCCAACACTGGGGGGGAAAGTGTATAGAAGAATTAATTCTGAATCTATTGGTTTTAAATCAAAAGAATTTTATACTACTCTCTCCACCCCCACTTGGAAAGACAATAAGCAATCTGTGTTGGCAAAGCAGGGAAAACAGGGTAAATCTCTTCCCCTAACATCTGGAATTCTAAGAGGTGCTTCTGCCTGTAACAGTGGTCACCATTTATGGCAAGAAGTTGATAATCCCTGACCAAAACTGTAACAGGGGCAGTATGGGTTTCTGCAGAAGCACAGCAGAGGGGCAGGGTCTCTTATCTTAAAGAGATGCCTTTTGGGGGCAAGCTTTCCACACATAAAAGTATCAGGCACTAGGGAGAGGGCAGGGAGGTACAGGAGATGGACACTCAGTGACTTCAGACACAACGAGGCCTTGCAACACCACCAGAGTGGACCACACATCCACCGCTGGTAAGAAGACTCCTTCCTGCTTGAATTGACCCAAATATGAGAGGAGAGGTGGGTAGGGAAGCTCTTTCTTGTTTTTAGCTTCAGTGGCAGACAAGGATCTGTAGCCAGGAGTCATGGAGAACCACGCCCCAGAGTGCAAAGCCACCCAACTAGCAAGCCCAAGTGCCCAGGACCTGAAGAGCAGGCTTTGCCCTGTTCTCCCAAGCCAGCCCAGGCCACCAAGCCTCCCACCATGCCAGCCAATGAAGAAATGCTCACCCAGGAACAAAGTGTCATCTATGTTACAGACCACTTAAAAGAAACACAATGACAACAGATACATTAGTTGCAGAAGAACTAGGGAGACCTGGCGTTGGGGCCAGTTGTCCATCATGGAGTTTGCATGCACAGCCTTGATCAAAAAGACAACTGGAGGTCTGGGCACGAGGTTCAGGAGAAGGGAGGACCAGCAACACCTCGCCTGGCTCTCCCCTTATTGGATCGCTCTTCTTCCACAAACTGGTGAGTTCCAGTTCCCCAGAATCCAACTTTGCAGTAGGAGAAACAGGAACCAAACTGGCTTCTATATAAAGCTGCGCATTTGTGTCCAAAACAGTGTCCTTGTGGCCTCACCACTTCCGGATACACCTCAGGTTAGATGAGGCTGCATTTCTGGCATAAATAATCCCAGCCACCACATCCAGCCCAAAGGTCTCTTGTCCTCTGGTTCTGGTCAGGTTCCTTGGAGGAGGCTGAACAGTCTCCTCTCCCAAGTGTGACCTGTGCACACACTCAGGCCACGAGGATCCCCTCAAAGTCTGCCCTGCTACCTACCTCACACCCGCCCCATCTGGAAATTGCCAGGTCCTTATGACTTTGCTCTTTATTCATTCACAAAGAATGTAAGTTTCCATTTTTTTGAGAACTGAATAGAAATCCCTGCGTCACCATATCAGGGCGGCTGCTCCACGACAACGCAGTAATTGCCCCGTTTCTAGTGCCTTTTTTCCCCCTCCACCAAAACCAACTTAAGCTGATTACCGCCATCTCAAACAACTGCACTGAGCTCTAGATATATCCATTTAATATGTCCAAGACAAGCAGCCCACTGCTGTGTTCAAAAGACGATCTGACAGATTCTATTCACTTTCAAAGTAGCTCTCCACGGCTGGAATAATTATCTTTCATTTCCCTCATTCTGACACCTTTCAATGATTTGTTGACATCTGAAGAGTTATGGGAGATCTCAGAAGAGGCAGCTGGACCTCCCCCCACTAAAGATACAAATACAAAAAAGGATTCCCATACAGCATCAGAAATAACTCAGTTCTTTGCAAATGGATATCCAAATCTGCATATTAATAGGGCACTCTTATCTTTAAATATAACCTCAAAAAAAAAAGAAAAAGAAAAAGAAAAAAAGAAGAGGAGGGGGTGCAGGGTTTCATTTAGCTTGTTCTCCACTAGCTCAAAAAAGTTCACCTTTCCCTCAAAACCAAGGTTCCCTCACTTGACCCATAAAAACAAAAAAATGCAAATATCCTTAGTTTTCTAACATCTAATGTTTGGTGTGGTCCTCTGTTGAGAGGGAGAAACCCAAGCAAATGCAGGAGGCCTCCATTGTTTCATCTGCTGCCAATGAAGTTTTAAGTGAACATTGCTGGAATAATATCTATTAATGATTTGCACTTCTATAGCCCTTTCTGGAGAGTGTCCCTAAGAATCCTTCTTTGACCATAGACCAGGGCCTGAGGCTCCTGCCTCCCAGCACAGCCCCTGTCTCAGCACTAGGAGGCAAGATGCCTTTAAAACTCAGGCTAAAGCTGGGGGTGGTGGCATACGCCTATAATGCCAGTGGCAGAGGAGACTGAGGCAGGAGAATCACAAGTTCAAAGCAAACCTCAGCAACTTAGCAAGGCCCTAAACAGCTTAGCAAGACCCTATCTCAAAATAAAAAGAATAAAAAATAGGCTGGGGATGTGGCTCAGTGGTTAAACATCCCTGAGTTAAATTCCCAGTACCAAAAGAAAAAGAAAAAACTCAGGCTAATGGGGTCAGGAGTTTTTAAAAGAGGCTATATGTAATTTATAGGACCCTTTGCAAGTATAGATCCCCTCACAAGTGGGATGAACCTGCCAGCAACATTTTCAGCTTCTTTTCTATCCCCACCCTCACTCCTTCCACAATCCAGTGACTTCAGCCAACTACTTTAGCAGTCTGGCAGGTCAAGTGCTTGGTAGATTTCAGTACCCAGACAGCAACTGCAAAAAATGGTGAGATTCAGGTACAGCTGTTGTCAGAGATAAATGTAAAGCTTGCAGTAAAGGGAAATGAAGCTAGCAAGCTGCAATTGACAGCCAAGATCCCACCACAGCAATGGTTTCTGTGGCAGCTGGAGCCCTCTGTGCTGCTGGGGAGGAAGAGGACAAGGGGTAGGTGCCTCTGGGGTGGGAGGACTGCCCTCGGGATGGGTTTCTGTTCAGAGACTTCACAGCCAGTGAGGTTGTTGAGGTTGAAGCCACTTGTTTGAGTTTTCCGGTTCTCATCAGGTCGTCCCCCCAAAAGCAAAGCTCCTAAAGAACCAAGAGCAGGAACAATATCCCCTGGTCACTTTTCCCATCTTCCAGCCACGGTCTCTCAATCAACAGCGCCCCTTACTGGCCAGCAGGTGGTAAGCTCAGAGGGTTCTGGGGGTCTTCCCTAACCAACCGCAACTTGGAAACGGACACCGGGGTTTTGTCTCAGTTTATAGAATTTTGAACACACAGGAATAGCGGAATAGCACGTTCTGCAATCCCAACTCCAGGATCCTGGCTGCCCCTGTGTCTTGAACTCTGGTCTGCAGCAAAGTTAAATCTACCTGCGGGGAGTTTGATTCTCAGGGGAGCTGCGTCTCCCGGGAGACCAGAAACCACAAATACTGTGTGTGATCCCCAGCAGATCCAAAGGGACACCTAGCCTTCATCAAGATCCAGCTTCGCAGCGGGAGAATCTGCGTTCTACCCGAGCCAAACGGATTTGAATTCTAAGTGGTGGGTGTCACAAGGCAGTCATTAAAAAACGAAGGGGAGGTAGACTTTTTCAAATACTTTTCTGCAGTTCTCCAAAGAAACTCTGCAGATTAACGCGCACAGGGATCGTCAGCAAAACGTGATGGGTCAGCTGATCGCAAGAGTGAAGTCCTGGCTGGCTGGGCAGGTGCAGCGAGCCTGGGTTATTTTAGGTGAGGGAATTGGCGCAGAGGGACACAGACCAGGAGGTGGAAGGAGTTTATTTTGGTCGAGGTGCTCTATTTTGCTTTCTTTGCTTGTGAGAATTCATTTCCCTGGGGTAATTTAAAGTTTGCAAAGAACCTTGGAATTCCTTAGGGGGAGGGCGCCATTGCAAATAAGGAGGTCACAACACTAGAGCTGATGGAGAAAGATGGCCAATGCCATGTCTTTGGATTCTGGGAGTTTTAGCTAATGGGATTCCCTAAGGTTTTTCTTGTTGCTTTGTTTGGTTTTAGTATTGGGGATTGAACCGAGAGGCAGTCTATCACTGAGTTACATCTCCAGCCTGATGAATTTATTTTTTATTTTATTTTAAGACAGAAACTCACTAAATTGCATGGGCTGGTCTTCAACTTGGGATCCTCTTGGCTTGGCCTTCCCAGTGGCTGGGATTACAGGCATGCACCACCTGGCCCAGCTTCTCTAAGGTTTTTAGGCATTTTAGGGAAGCTGCTTCTCATATGCCCAGTTCTTGTTTTGGATTTTGTGATGTGTTGGGGTCTCTGATGTTTCTTGTTCCCAACACCGTGCTATGATTTTTCCATGTGTTATTCATTTAATTCTCACAACAACCAAATGCATTAATTAATTAATTCTGAAACCATATGTGTCTATCAAAAGAATTTTGTAATTACCTCTCCCCTCTTGGAAAATGAAGGTTAGCCCAGCTAGCTGCTCCAAGTCAGGCTTCGTAATTATTCCCAGTGCCGTTGTCAATATATTGAACCCTATTAGGAATCAGTGGTGATTTCCCATGACTGCTCCACCAAGTCTGAATTCCTCTCTGCCTTGCTCAGAAAAGCTTTTATAACATTCCACCCCTTCTTCTTCCAGCCACATCCCTACTTCCCAAACAAATGTATAATCCCAGTAGCTGATACAGTGTCCAGAAAGAGGGGGAAGCTGCCCTCCATAACCAGTCATGTTATCACCTAGTAGAACACATAGAATACCTGTAAACTACTCATCGCCTTCACTTTAACTCTGAGTGGCGTCTTCTAGCACGTGCAGAGCCTGCAGACAGGTGGGGATGTGGGAGTGGCTTCTCCAGCCACTTGCTCCTGCTCCTCTGAAATGTGTGAACATAACACTCCTAGACTCTTGGCAGCAACTTAGGCTCATCCACTTTAGAGACAGAAGCAAAATGACACCCCCTGTTATAAAAAGGTGACTGATCCTTGGAAATGAGGCAATAGAAGCCTGTCCTTCAGCCCCAAACAAGTGCACTAGGGATTATCACATTCTCCCCGGATATAACTTTGACCCATTATTCATTATTCAATAAGACCCAGACTCTGAAGTGACATGTTAACTTACCAATTTTTCACAAGATATTCTCTTTTTATTTTTAAATCATTTCAAAATTATAGAAAATTTGCAAGACTAGCATCAACAACTTTTTTCTTAATTCGAGAGGTTACATGATGCCCCATCACTCTAATGTGTATTAGTGTCTATTTTCTATGAACCAAGACATCTTCTGTCATAATCAAAATACAACCATTGAAATGAAGAACTTAGGATTGATACACACCTTCATCTAATCTGCAAACGCCATCCAAGTGTCTTCAGTGGTTTCAATACTGCTCTTTTTAGCAAAAGGACCAGACCAGGATTATTCATCACACTTAATTGTCACATGTTTTTATTCTCCTTCAATCCAAAACAATTTGTTTTTCATGACCTTGACACATGTTTTCCACCATGAAGTCGCTTTAGTCACAACGGCCAAAAGGTAGAAGCAACTTAAGTGTCCATCAGCAGATGAGGAGATCAACAAAATATAGTACACACTTGGACGTTATTTAGCCTTTAGAAAGAAGGAAATTTTGACACACACTACAACATGAATGAACCTTGAAGATGTTATGCTAAGTGAAACAAGCCAAACACAAAATAACGAATATTGCACGTGTCCATGTATAAGAGGTATCCAGAGCAGTCAAAATCACAGAGACAGAAAAATGGTGGCTAGGGTTGGGTGGAGGGGATGTGGGCAGCCACATTGAATAGGTGCCAAACTTCTGTTTTGCAAGATGAAAAGCCTTCGGGAGGTGGACGGAGGTGACGGTTACACAATGCTGTGACTGTACTAAGGACCCTTGAACAATATGTTTAAGAATGGCTAAGATGGCACATTTTGTTTTATGTATTTTACCACAATTTTCAAAAAACCTCAAAGCTTGTCTCATTATTGTCAGGTTTGGTCAGGGTCCAAGATGCCCAAATAAGGAAGCTGGTCAGCAGAGCTGCAAGCCAGATGTGACGTCACTAGTGGACACGCCTCCTGTCAATCAGCGAGTTTTCCTGACCCATCAGGAAGAACTTCGGCCTTCTCTTCCTGTACCCAACCCCTCCCCTTCCTGACCGGGTTTTCTTGAAATTCTCTATGCACAGAATCTCCCACGCCATTTCTCCCGACCCGCTCTGATGGAGGGGGGATCTGGTCCGAGGGCTCGCCTTCCAATAAAGCCTTGCCGAGTGGCTTAATTCATCTTCTCCTGGTCGTGTGATATTTACAATTATCTGTAAGGAGAGTGATTGTTGTGAAATTAAATGAATTAAAATGCATAAAGTTTCCAGGCATAGTAGGTGCCTAATAAATGACAATTAGGGCTTTACAAAGTGCTCAGTAAATAACGGATTAATTAAGCTGTATATTATATACCTTCTTCAAGAACAATTTTCTGAGTTTGTATGCTTGGGGAATAAAGTGGAGGGGTGGATAGTTTGGAAGAGTTTGACGTGATTTTTTATGTAGAGGTGAATAGAAAACTGCTGAAAGAGTTTATGAGGACACATTGCAGAGGTCCCTCCCACTGCCCTAAACTCAGACCATTTTTCTGGAAAATCATCATGTCCAGAAGAGCCCTCTGTAAAAGTCACATATCAATCTAAAAGGAGAATCTATTAGCACCCTAATCACCATTAGCACAGAGCGTGACTGGATTCTCTTGCTGGACCCTGTAGAGAAGACACCAGTTAGCATATGGTCATGGTGGAGGAAGGTGGGAAAGGCCAGCAGATGGAGGCTGCAGCGCAATCAAAAGGAAGAGCCCAAGTCAGAGCTTCACATTTCCCTTGACCACCTGCTCCAAAGACATCCACAGTGACCACATCCCAGCTTACGGAGTGTACAGTCTGGTTGGTTCTTATAACAGCTTTGCAAGGCAGATACCATTTGCTCCATTTTGCAGACAGAAGCTCAAAACAGTTAAGTGACTTTTGTGAAAGCCAAGCAGCTATCCAGGGATCTAATCAAGACCTGATTTCTCATTGGTTTACATACATAAGCTTCTGCAGTTGCTCGGATGGTCAGCTGAGGCTAGGCCTGCCGCTCCCCCACACCTCAAAGCTGGCTTCCAGCCTGCAGCTGCCCTCCAGCACTCAAACCGTGGGCCTCTGAGAACAGGTCCCCAACCTTCCTCTGGGTTTCTGAGTGGACTTTTTAAATGGGGCAGATCCCATCATTGTACTACTTTGGGGGACACTGGATCACCGTTGCTGCTGGGACAATCAAGAAATCATACTAGAAAAGTCTCTAGAAAGTTTTGTTGCAAAGGGTATTATTTATTTTGCTGAATTTTTTTTTTTTTGTACCAGAGATTGAACCCAGGGGCACTTAACCACTGAGCCACATCCCCAGCGGCCTTTTTTAAAAAAAATTATTTATTTAGAGAGAGGGTCTAAGTTGCTGAGGACCTCACTAAGTTGCTGAGCCTGGTTTTGATCTCATGATTCTCTTGCCTCTTGAGCCACTAGGATTACAGGTGTGTGCCACCATGCCCAGCTATTTTGCTGATTTTAGGATCTTTAATCTGCTTTCTTCTTCTTTTAATATTTATGCATTATTTTAATACATATTTACATGTATTATTTACAATATTATTTACATAGAACAAATTGTTATAAAACCTAGTTTCTTTTTTATTTTAGGAAACATCCGTTCATAACATTTTAAATTATAGAGTTGATTCTCTAAACGTATCATTATTTATTGTTATATAAAGTTTTCTTCTAGGGGCTGGGATTGTGGCTCAGTGGTAGAACGCTTGCCTAGCATGTGTAAGGCACGGGGTTCAATTCTCAGCACTGCATATAAATAAATAAAATAAAGATCCATTGACAACTAAAAAACATTTTAAAAAAAAGTTTTCTTCTACTCAACTGCCTAGAAAATGGTGAGAAAAAATTTGTTTGCATAATATATATACATGTTGTACATTGAACCAAATAAATTTTTAAGACATTTAAGTGGTATATGAGAATTTCACAAATCCTAAGATATCCAGGCATTTCTCATAGTCCTGGTCTTGCAAAAGTGTGATTTCATGGTATCCTTTGGAGGACACTCTACCACTGCTTCCTGTCTTGGAGATTTGGTTAATGGTAAGTCCTGATTCAGGACCTTAGCCTACTATATTGCTTTTGGAATTACTGAAATGAGACATTCTCCTTCACTCTTGATTTGTTTTTTGTTGTTGTTGTTGTTGCTTTGGGTTTTTTTTTGGTTTTTTGTTTTTGTTTTTGGTACTGGGGATTGAACTCAGGGGCACTCGACCACTGAGCCGCATCCTCAGCCCTATTTTGTGTTTTGTGCAGAGACAGGGTCTCACTGAATTGCTGAGGCTGGCTTTGAACTAGCAATTCTCCTGTCTCAGCCTCCCAAGGTGCTAGGATTACAGGCGTGCGCCACTGCGCCCAGCACTCTTAATTCTTTGTGCCCATAAACCATCCTGGCAGAGGAGGAAGAAGAAGAATCATCACCATTTATATGTGTATATATGCACATATGTGCATACACACACACACACACACACACACACACATAAATACAATTCTTCCCTTCCAAAGGGAAAAGGACTAGAAAGTTCAAGTGAGTTTGGTTAAAGCAATTCCTGGAGAGAAGAAAGAAGCAAAGAAGCGAAGGGGAGAGCAAAGAATTTTTTAGCCATCGGGGGCTGTCTGAGATGGGAGGGGCAGGCAGGATGTGGTCTGAGAGGCTGAGCTAGGTAGGACTGAAGCACCCAAATCGCCTAGCCTTTGCTTCTGAGCTGACCTCAAAGGATTTCCACGTGACAGACACCTGAAACAGGATATGTCAATTCAATATGACAGAATGACACTTTGAGAATATTTTGCTTGTCTATGAGAACTACCCAGCTGCAAAGGTATATAATTTTATGTTAGGAATGCTGTCTTTTAGACCATTAGCTGTTTTTGACAGGAGTTGATATTGAAAATAGAAGTCATTTCCAACTGAGACGCATGTGTTGGGCACACACTAATCACTGATGTGAGTCTCTGGCTGTGATTTTCTACTGCTCACGAAGCTCCAGACTTCTTGCACAGAGACACTGGTCTAAATGACACAAAAGCCCTTACTGAGCCTAATTTTATCTTCGTCTACACCTCATTACTGTGCAGTAGCTTGCTTGGTGCAAACGATTGCTGCTTCCTAGGATAACAAGGAGGCCCACGGTGTCTGTATCGAACATATTCCTCAGAGGACGAGAAGTCTCCAACCGGGAAAGAGGAGATTCTTGTTAAACCCTGGAAATAGGCTGAAATGTAAATGTGCGTGCCCTTCCACAACGTGCCTAATTGCCCATAAATGTCATTAAGTTGAGAAATGTTTTCCACCAAATTAACTTTGACTCATGATGTCTAATTAGCAGGAGAAGCTGGAAGATAACTTATCAGTCACTGTTTAAGAAAACATGTTGAACCAGTGACTTTTGGCTAGCAGCAGTGTTGAGGAAGGCACTGTGTCTGTCAAAACCTTGCCTGAGACCAGCAATTAAGCACAACGACTCTTTTTTGGTGCCAAGAATTCTGTAACTCCCTCACAGATGTTTTTTTTTTTTAAATCGTGGTGAATGTAGGCTTCCCTGGAATCCATTGTGGATCTAAATGATAGGTTCAGTGTGGGAGAAAAGAAGGTATTAGGAATGAACTCAAATCTCTTTGGCAGAAAATTTAGAGGCAACACATTTGATAGGATCGGTTCAACTTTTTAGTCTTCCTCAAATCTTGAAGTGCAAAATCTCCTTTGTAATTAAGAGCAAAGAGTGTTCACACGGTGGTTTTCCTGCTCCCAATGTGTTCTGCCACGCATCCATACCTCCTCGCATCTTTATTAGATAGTTGTTATTATGTCTCCATTTGCTAGCAGCTAACCGAAACCCAGAGAGGTTGCTACCTTCCAGATTCATACAGCCACCCAGTGGTGGGAAGGGACCTGAACTCAGCTCTTGTGACTCCTCCTTGGAAATTTTGTTCCCTGCAAGTCAGTGCCACCCTCTATGGCAAGCATGAGAAATCAGGGTCCCTGAATTTAGAAAGGTGGAGGTCACACCTTTATGCTCACTAACCTCTAATTGCAGTTTTTGAATTTGATTACAAATAAAGGATACAAGCCATGGTAGTAGTTGTAGTCCCTGGGCCTCACTGCAGACGCCTTGAAATACTGTTCACAACCACCACTATTTCAGAAGTACTTCTGCTCCGCTTACCACTAGACCTTGCTGTTTCATGTAATTTCAAGAAATACATAATCATTATTATAGACCTAAATATTTTAAAAAATACTTTTACCACTATGTTTAAATGCAATTGGTTTCCTTTGAATTCATGAGTATTTTATTTTATGCCTTTAAAAATAGTACTCTGAGGGCGAGGCTTGTAGCTCAGTAGAGCACTTGCCTAGCATTTGTGAGGCACTGGGTTCGATTCTCAGTCCCACATATGAATTAATAAAAAAAAAAAAGGCCCATTGACAACTAAAAAAATATTTTAAAAAATACTACTCTGAAGAGTGGCACAGAAGCTTCACCATATCCCACAGGTCTGTGTGGTATTTGATAGCCACAGGCTGGCAGAACTGGGAATGTGCATGGAAATAATTGGTGGCTCCTGGGTGTCACACAAAAGACACCAGAGCACATTGAAGATATGAGCAGCACATTGACCTTGATCTCAGTGGGACCTTGTGCTCTGAGATCTGAGGGGTATGCCCTGACTTCTTGGGAGGAGGGGATGGTTGGCATCTTTTATTTGCCCAGATAACCCTCAGTCTCCCACATACTGTCCTATCCCATCAATGCACATCCAGTCTCTTAAGTTGGTCTAATAAGAGCAATGTCTCCTTTCTAAATGAGAACAAGCACGGAAGTGAGAACAAGTCCCCACCATGAATATAACCATCAGCAGAAATACAGGACCTGCCCCCAGTGCTAGGAATGAGCAACCCCTGGAAGGAAGCAATGGCAGATAGTTTAGTATAGTTATGGACAAGGTGCTGGACCTCTCAGCCAGCACACACCCATAAAACCCCAGAGCCTCAGGCAGACTCACAGCATTCTCACCCAGGCTTGTGTGTGATGGCAGAGGTGTTTGGTGTCTGGGCTTTGAAATTAACTATCTCTCTCTCAGTTTTCAATCTGGTCCTTGGAAAGCATGTGGGAGACAGTCTAAGAGTGACAGGGAGAATTTGGAGAGTACCTGGGAATGAGAGAAGAGAGTGAGGAAGAAGGCCAAGAGTAGTTATAATGGACATAGAAGATAGGCATTTTTAGCCCTGGGAGAGTTGCTACCATAGCTAATGGTCTGTCTGTATTAGGAATAGGAGCAGAAGTTGCTGAGATGCACCTAAATTAATGGCCTCAAAAGGGAAGGGTTATTCTACAGCAAATGTTAGCCATTCTCACTGGGAAAGAGCACTTGGAGCTGAAGTTTGCAAAGACTCCGGAAAAATAGCCTTCTGTAGGTCAAGGAATCCCCCTTACTAGTTGAACTTGCTCTCAGCTAAATTATGTGAACTGCTTCTGCTTTCCGCCTCAGGATTTCATAGGACCCACCCCCGAGCCCACTCTTGGGCTCTTCTCTGGACCCCAAGATGAGGCTCCTCATTTGGGAGCTGAGATATGTATGTCCAGTTTGCCCAGCAGACACTATATTGGCTCAAGAGGCAGTTGCAAAAAAGTGACCAATCAGATATGGAAATGCTATCACTCAGTGTGGGGGTTACAGTGGAGAGGAAGGACTTTGTACCTCAAGTTCACTAGGGAAGTAAAGCGTAAGAGTGCCTGTAGGTGACACGGAGTCTCCATTTCATTCTGCTCATACCTGGGGAAAAGGAGCGGTTAATATTATTGGATATAATAAAGCAAAGTTTGAAATTTTTGTTGTTGACAATTTCCAGATTAATGAACTCCCACAAGACAAATGAATATCCTGTTTAGCCACGCCCTTTGCTTTAGGAACATGGGGAAAATACCAATGTATGAGTGGTTTGTGCTGCCACAGAGAAAGGAAGCTTATTGTTTAAACACATTAGGGCCTTATTAATGGCACTATAAAGCTATGATATAAAGAGCACTAGAGTGATGACAATAGTATCTCCCTGGGACAGTGACAATTCTGTAATACCATAATCTTCTTCCCCAAGGCCACATAGTCCCCCAACTGGCAAACTCACCTAGAGGAAATTGACCCATATGACTTATAGGATACATATCTGATGTGAATTGTAGATAAACTCGTTGAAATTCTGTGCTATTTCTACTCTTGGAGAAACAGTAAGGAAAAAATCATAAAGCTCTGCAAAGAGGAACTGATCACTAATTACTCCTGGTAAATAGTGGAAACGAGGATGTATTCATTTGCTACTGCTTGGTAATGAATCAAAGCCCCCACATCTTAAACAACAACCATGTATTATCACAGCTCTGCATGGTGGGTGGGCTGGGGTGGGCTGATGTGGCTGGGCTCGCTGGGCGGCTCTGTTCCGTGTCTCTCTCATTCTTCTGGACCAACAGGCTGGGCAGATGTGCTTTTTCCATGAGGCAGTTGAGACCAATCCTGAAAGTGCTTTTCCAGGTCTTTGACTGCTCCAGGTCTACCAACATCCCATTGGCCAAAGTCATAAGGCCACCCCAAGTGTCATAGGCACACCCAAAATCAAACAGTGGGGCAACTATCAAGTTGGGAGGTGGAGCATGCAAGTGAGAGGGTGGGGCCTTTGGAGGTGAGGCCTACAGGAGGTAATCAGAATTAGATGAGGTCATGATTGTGGGGCCCTCATGATGGCATAAGTAACCTCCTAAGAAAAGGAAGAGAGACCCAGGTACACAAGCTTGGTCTGCCTCACCATGATGCCCTTTGCCACCTTAGGACTCTGCAGAGAGTCCCCCACTAGAACAAGGCCTTTACAATGTGCTAGCACTGTGCTAGGTCCTGGTGACACCATAGCAAGCCTAAATGGACACACTCCATCCCCAGAGGACTTAGTGCAGAAGGAAGTCAATTAAATAATCAAGTTAAAGAATGAAGAAAGGTCTCAGAAAGGGACGTAGGTGACAGCAGCACCAAACACTCAGGAGTCACCAACAGCTTCTCTGAGGAGGTGTCCTGGGGATGGGCCTGGATTAAACCCAACAAGCCAGTATAGGTAAGTAGCACACGGGAGCAACGTCTGCATCAAATCTCACCTGCTTCCCAATGTTGTTCCAGTGAATAGGACATACTTGTAGAAAGATCTGGAGGGAGTTCTAGGAGCCTCAACAGATACCAAACAGGCTGAAAGAGACCAAACTGACATGCAGACCCATCAGTCCTACCTGATGACAGGGAGGTAGATGTCCCCTCAATCCCCTCATCTCATTGCTCCCTCTGCAGGGACACATGTCATAAGTGTACACTTTGAAAGGATGGAGTCCCCATCCAGAAGTGCTAGAGTGGATGAGGGGTTGGGGATGGTAAGGTTACAGAGAAGTAGACTTGGATGGGGTGGTGGCTTTGGGATTGTAGATATTTGGGGCTGGGAGAAGGTGTCTCAATTAGGTAGGCATTCCAGATTCTAGGCTCCATAAGCCTTGGGTTTCTGGGGGCTTTGGGGACAGATAGCAGAGGTATAACAGAGCCAGCCTTCCTTGTGCTGGTTATTTAAATCTCTTCTCAACTTTGTGTTTAATGACATCCAGCTGGAGGCTCAAAACCAGCCATGGTGGTAATATTTACACCATGGAAATTGTCAGATGCTGAAATTCAGGGCTCTTTCCATGGCTATCTAGGGAGAATCAGCTATTCAAATTTTACCTCACTTTTTGTCCATTGTTCAAATTTTTACCACTGGCTAGAATGAATTTTTAGCTTCAAAATCCTTGATTGTGGAGCTACAGACCAATGAAGTTAAAGTTGAGAAGGTAAGAGAAGAGAGCCAACATGGAGCCTCAAATGAGAGCAGAAGGCAAAGCTAAGTTTCAGGCACCTGGTTGGAAACACTCCTGGGTGCTATCAGTCAGGCACCTGGAGATGGCGGACATCAAATAAGATCACCTGTGCACCACGTGCAGTGGGGCTCTTGAGCCAGTATAACTTTTGTAGCCCTCAGACTGTTCTCTGCAAAATAGGAGATACTCTTATATTATTGCAGAACTAGGCAATGTGATTCTAACTATATACATTTTTACACGAAAAGTTACCTAACAATAGAAAAGGAAATCTGCAGCCCACACCATTGGTCCTGTCCACAAGAACAGGCAATGAAAAATGAGGTGAATTTACTCTTTATAGAATTAAAATTATTTTAGAGACCTGCTATGATTTGATATCTCTCTGCCTAAGCCTGGGGTATCATACTCAGAAATGTGCAGAACTCCGCAAACCCAGGGGACTGAGCTCATTTCTCACAGTAGTAACTGGCTTGATAATCCATTTTTAAACTGACTTTTGCCTCTTCCCATTTCATGTCCCCACTCCCCTACCAGGATTTCCTGGAATCATCTCCTAAAAGGCCATTTGCTTTGGAATGTTTGTCTCAGAGTTGCTCCTGGAGGAATCTGAATGGAAACATCAGGATTCTAAAAGTGTTCCGTGATGCTTTGGCCATGGACCTGTCATAGAAAGAGAATCTTGCTTCTTTCTTCCATAAAGTGGGCTCCCACAGGCCATCCCCTGTGAAGGAAAGATGGAGGTGGTGTGGGATGGAGATGCCAAGGGCCTGGGGTGAAAGCTCTCATTTCTTATGTTGCTTTGGAAGACCTGCTGAGAAAGGGAAGACAAACTGATCTAAGGCTGTTCTGGAGCTGGGTTTTGCCCCAAAAAGGGAAAATCAGAGAAAGTCTGGCAGGCAGGGAGGCAGGCCAGAAGGAAGAAAGAGAAGGAGAGAGGGCGAGAAAAAGAAAATGAAATGTGTACCATCTTCTAGTCCCACAACTCAATAGTCACTGGTGTTTCTGGGCTGTCCCTGAAAGATGTAGAGAATACCTAAGGACAGGATGCTCAAGAAAACAGAAGGCACAATTCATGCCCCAGAACTTAAGAGTCTCACTTTTCCCATACATGTGAAGATAACAGTGAGTAGATATCTAAAGGTGGGCAAATTTCCTCCTTCCAAAAGGAGACTCCCCCTTTCCAGCATTTGTTGTTATAACAAAATTAGAGAAAGAACAAAACGTTCAATTAAATACCCTTTGGATCAGAAAATGACAATAGGAGGGAACTGTGCAGGGGTCCCTGATGGGTTCTTGGTTTACCCCATTGTTTCTGAGCTCTGCAGCCTGGAACATACGGTGTGTAATATTATCCAAACACTGTCACATGTGTGGACAAAGGGGCAGGCCGTCCTCAGTCCTGTGCCTTACTTTTAAAGCCTTGGACTTTTTTTCAAAATTATTTTTATGCTGTAAGAAAAAAATGAAAGGATGGGAGGGGTGAGGGAAGCATTGCAAAAAACCAGCTTCAAAGATGCCTCCAACCCATGTATTAATTATAATATGGCTTTGTAATTAGAGCCTGTGCACAGCACAGAGCTGGAGTCCCAGAGAGCACACGCAGTGCCAGTCGTCCCCTTCACACATCAGAACAATGAATGCACCGCCACTGATCTGATTTGTTCCAACCTGGGGAAAAACGGGATATCCACACTCCAGGGCAATGGATCTTGCTCCTGTGAGTCTCAGACTTTTCCAGAGAACTGTTTAGAACAGAGGGATTAGAAGAACCAAGGAGCACAGAATTCTTGTGTGGGTGCCACCCCACAAACACTCTCTGCACTTTTTGAAGTTCTTCTTTTCTTTTCTTTTCTTTTTAATTCTTAAAAGCTCGTGCCAAGCCAGACAAGTTTCCATCCACATAAATTCAGATGATGAATCCACACAAAGCCCCCCAGAAGATTTGCAATGGAAATGGCCACTGGCCCTTAACTACAGAGCCCGACATGACACTTGCAGTGTTATTACAGTGTCTGATTTGGAATTCAAATTCTACAGATGACAACGGCCCTTTAGTATGTCTCTGACATTCATTACCTTGCCTGCTGGCGGCCATGCCCCACTGACTGCTTATCCTGGGAGTGGTTCTAACTCTTCACCCAAACACAGGAAGAAGGTGACCCACCAAAGGAGAAGCACCCAAAGCGAGAGCTGAGCCCTGCGGCTCCTGTTCTCAGCGCTTGCATCCCTTTGCAGCTACACCAGTTTGTCTTTCTGAGCCATTGAAACCGAAGGGGCTGCCTCTGTGGCGCGCCAGGTACCTGTTGACAGCCTCTCCCCCTCTCCAGCACAAATCCTCTGCTGCTGTCAATGACACATGCTCCTGGCTCATCTGGGTGGCCCAGCCTCATTAGGAAGGGATTTGGTGCCTGTTAGTTAATTGAGGCCGTTCCCGCCACCTGCCACTCGCGGGCCTCATCTGCACACTAACTGCCCCTAATTGTCATCATACGGCGGATCCCCGCAACAACTTGAGAACAGATCCTGAGCGGCACGTGCAGGCTCGGCGACGGCCCGGGGAGCGGGGTTCAGGGAGCAGCGGGCACTGTGACTATTTATCAGGAGGCCAGAGGTTTAGAGAGGAAAGGCACCTTGGGCCGACGTCACTGTGAAAGTTTGCCATTTAGTACGCTCTCCCGTGCCGCTTTATAAATAGGGCAAGCCAAAGGCTCCACTGCAGTGGGAACCAACTCAGTGGGAAACAAACAGCTCCGAGACCTGGATCAGACTTGGTCTAGAAATTGTGCCGCTCAGCCGGGTATCGGGCATCGTGAGAGCCTGTGCATCTGTTTAACTTCTCCTGTTTGGAGACAAGAAGGGGTTAGGGTGTGGACGCCCTGTCCTCCACCCTGTTTTCAAAGAGTTTGAGTCAAAAAAAAAACAGAGGTGGGAGAGAAAGAGGGAAGTACAGAATGACCCAGAGGGAGAATGTCCAGCACACTCGGAAATCTAATGAAAGGCACTGGAGCTAAATACACCTCGAAGAGATGGAAAGGACTCTGGCTAGGTATAAAATGCGTATCTAGTGAAAAAGAGAAACTTAAGACACAGAATGTGAGGACTAGATATCTACAAGGAGAAACAGAGGAAGAGGGGAATGGAGGAAGATTGTATCACATAAGAAATTAGTCTACTGTCCTGTGTAACTAAAAAAGAACAACAAAAGAAGAAAGAAAGAAAGAAAGAAAGAAAGAAAGAAAGAAAGAAAGAAAGAAAGAAAGAAAGAAAGAAAGAAAGAAAGAAAGAAAGAAAGAAGGAAGGAAGGAAGGAAGGAAGGAAGGAAGGAAGGAAGGAAGGAAGGAAGGAAGAAAGAAAGAAAAAGAAAGAAAGAAAGAAAGAAAGAAATTACAGGAAATTAGGGGCTCAGGCACCACATCTGTAAGGCTGGGTTTACTAGAAATCAAACTGTGACAAACAATGTGATTGATTTTGCTTTTGTATTTTATTTTTGCATTTTGCACTGTAAGCACAACCCCAATAGCACTTCTCTGGGATTCTGAGGCCCAATTCTCTCGGGCACCCCATTACTAGAAGGTTTGTCTGATGTCTCCATCAGGTCTGGGAAGTTGTTTCGTTGTTTTTTTGGTTTTTTGGCTAGAGATTTTTTAAGTCATGTCTGATTTATCAGTCTCTCCCAGCTGGATGAGGGAAAGGAAATAAAGTGAGAAAAAACCTGGAATTATCCTGCAAGCAGGGAGGCAGGCAGGAAGAGAGAGAGAGAAAGAGGAGAGAGAGAAGGAAAGAAGGGAGGGAGGGAGATAAAAAATAAAATAAAAAGGAAAACTGAGGAATATCTGACATAAAGAAGGTAGCATTGTGGACTGCTTCCAAAAGAGGCTTCAACTGTTAGCAACCAGACCCACATCACCAGCTCCAGAAAAGCACCAATTCCACCAGAGTCCCTGTAGACAGACATGGGGTGAGGGCAGCTGTGCTCCTTAAGCACCCCAGAGAGCTGGCAGAGAGAAGTCACATGTGCAGGGCCTCTCACACTGGCACACCTATTCTTTTGGTTTCTCCTACCAATATAACAAGTAATTTTGACAAAGCTTGATGCCACTGGTTTCTTCCTTAAGTTTTATTAAAGAAGTCTTCAAGTCTTCCCGGAGTTCCTGTTTGCACCTCCCAAGCCAAGCCTTAAAATGTCCTTCGGCTTAATTTGCTAACCCCTGCACCTGTGCCGCCCCTAAGCTTAATTCAGCCCACAATGCAAAACCCCAAAGCCCCTCTTTTCACATCTTGCAGAGTTGCTCCTGGCTTTCTGGCTCCCCCTCCTCAGCATCCGTCCCTCCCTGGATGTCACTCACTGCTCTCCCCAACTCAAGCCTGTGAACCCGAGGGGCCTGGTCTAGGCTGCTTCCGAGAGCTGGCAGATTTCAGAGGACAAAAAAAAAGGACAGGAAAAAAAGAATGGCAGTTTGACACTGCACTGTCACAGTTAAAATGGGCCCCGCGCGTGACCTGAGCTTGGACACCGATGCCTTGTGCCCAATCACAGCTGAGTCTGCATCTGCCACAGTTCACGGCCGCCGCTCCATGCTGGGGGACCAGATGCCTCTGTTGATGCCGCCCTCCTCCCGGCCTTCTGCCGGACGGGCGACCACCAGACAGAACCCTGCCGCCCGTCACTGGACTTCATCTGTCTCTGCAGCCTGTCCTGTCCATACACTCTTTCCCCCAGCAATCTCTGTCTCCACACCTCCACCCCAAATGACCAGAAGGGGTATTTTTCTTCTTAAAGTTTGACCTGAAGAAGCAAAGCAGAATAAAAGGCTAACCAGGAGGACTTTGATTCCTGCCACATGCAGAACAACACGAGAGTATTCACAGATGGGGCCAGGAGGCCACCAGCACCCTGCTCTGTGTCCCTACTGGCTTCCTGTTTTCAATGTCAGTGTGGTCATTAGGAATATTGGCATTGGAGAAACAAGTCTAAATACTAGCACTTAACCTTTAGAGAAAAATTGACCTATTTTGTTGGAAGTTGGAGGTTGGGAGGAAGAGTGACAAGTTTGAGACCAGCAGGTCGCTGTCGTTTCATAAATGAATTTTATTTTTGTATTTTAAGTAAGTCCTCCTGGGTGCAGTTGGCATCCTCCTCTTTCACTGACCCAAAGACACATCACACACACAAGGGATGGGTGGCATCCCTTGGCTCAAGGGAGTGAGTCGAGCACACAAAAGGAAGAGTATTGTCCCCAGAGACCAAATGAATTCTTCTTTGTCCAGGGCACACAGCAGACCCAGTGCCAGTGACAGCCACATACACCGGCTAGGGCCCTGCAGCCTGCACATCACAGAAATGTGTTCAGAGCAGACAGAGCCCATAATTCTCAGGCTCCCCAGATACCTCCCATTTGTCCAGAGTGGGAGTTAATGTGGTTTCCACGGACAAGCCCTCTCTAGTTTCCAAATGCAATGGCCATCCCTCCTGTGTCAGTGGTTGTCTTTGCTGAGGACACATGTCCTCATCACGGGTCCTGGAACAGTTCCCTTTGGCCAATGTCATCACTGCTGGAAATGCCTGGGAACTGTTTCCCCTTCTCACTTCCCCCTCCCCCAGAGGCCCTTTCCTCCCCTCTCCCCATTACTAGATACTTTTCTCTCCAAAATTGAACTTTACAATGAGGTTTCATCTAGAAAATATATTTCAGCAGCACCCTTGACTTATTCAAAGGGACACATTCTTAGACTGTCAGTGGATACCTGAAACTTCAGATAATAACAAGCCCTATATAAACTATATTTTTTTGTATACATACAGACAGAACTATGATAAAGTTTAATTTACAAATTAGCACAGTAAGATATTAACAACAACTAATAAGAAGAAGAATTTTAGTGACATATTGTAATAAAAGTTACATAAAATTTAGGAATTGCTTCCTTCTGGAATTTTCCATTTAATTGAATATGAGTAAATAAAATTTCAGAAAGTATAGCCATAGGGCAGGGGGCACTGCTATACTCAAACTGGTAGGTTCCACAAGCACTGGAATCCAGCCATATCTAACAGGTCACGTTAACTCCAGGATGAAATTCCAGCAAGAAACCTGGGCTGGGTCTTGGGAAGAGGCAGGCAGATGAATCAGGGCCTCTGCTCTCAAGAAGGTCATAGCAACACCAGGGAGATGGTCAACAATTCATGGAAATGCAATGTGAAAAGTGGTAAGTGGTAGGAGCAGCATGGGGTGCAGAAAGGGGACAAAATTCTATGTAGTGTTGGAGAAAGTCTCCACTGAGGATGTGACATTTGTGTAGAATCTTGAAGTGTTCAGAGAAACACCAAAGGTAAAGAGAGGAAGGGAACATTCAGAAACAGAGGAAGTTGTCATTCTTTTCACCACTCAGCACATACTGGAAGCCAAATGTGGTACCTAAGTGAATAGGGCTCAGTCCCTGCCCCCAGGGACATATGCAGAAAATAGTGGGTGTGATAATATTTTTATTAAGAAATATGCTGTAAATGCCTCCTAGAGATTTAACAAATGAGGTTCTAAAAAGCAGTGTATTTATAGTCTGACAGTTACCTGAATGTAAATGTCAACTATGACATATGCTTTACTGCATTTAGTCCTTAAGTTTCCCTGGAACCAGAGTGCATGACACACAGACACAAAAAAATGATTCAAAGCAAATATTGTACTAATACTCCAGACATTCAAATAATTTTTATCATATATGAAGTTCATGTAAAGCACTTACAAAGTGCTTAGTGAATTAAAGAGACGTGGGTTAGTAGAATTGAGTTTATACTCAATTATTATATCAATGTGATATAATAATAGAATGTTATAAGTACTTAGATTGTTTTTGAGACAAAACCAAATTAGGAATATCAGTAATTTTAAATGGTGATCACAGTACTATTTCTTTTCCTTTCTTTTTTTTTCTTTTTTTGTACCAGAGATTGAACCCAGAGGTTCAATCACTGAGTCACATCCCTCTTTTCATATATTTTATTTAGAGACAGAGTCTCACTATATTGCTTAGGGCCTCACTAAGTTGCTGACGCTGACTTTGAACTTGAGATCCTCCTGCCTCAGCCTCCCGAGTTGCTGGGATTACAGGCATTCACCATGATGCTCAGCTGATCACAAGTACTATTTTTAACTCTTAAGTCTTTATTCACACCTGAGAAAATATTTGAAGACCACCAGCATCCTCAGTGGGCACTGTATACTAGTGGTTATCTGGCAGGCAGGCCAGCCTGGACCAGCAGAGAAGATTACATCTTCTGAGCAAGATGGGAGCCAAGAAGCATCTTTTCATTCAAGGAGGTTAAACAGGAAAAAAAAAGACAAAACAAAAAAAATATTATCTTGGGCTGGGGTTGTGG
The DNA here is from genome assembly GCA_028644305.1 of Xerus rutilus. Taxonomy (NCBI): domain Eukaryota; kingdom Metazoa; phylum Chordata; class Mammalia; order Rodentia; family Sciuridae; genus Xerus; species Xerus rutilus. The sequence continues at coordinate 110,069,739 of CM053409.1, forward strand.
CTCAGTGGTAGAGTGCCTGCCTAGCATGCATGAGGCACTGGGTTCAATCCTCAGCACCACATAAAAATAAAATTAAAAAAGTTTTGTCCACCTACAACCAAAAAATAAATATTAAAAAATTATCTTGCAGGGGCAAGCTAATTTAAGTTATATATAAGTAATCAGAAGAAAATAAAAGCCAGAAAAAAATTGATGGTCACAGAGTTTACTTTTGAGTTGATAAGATCTGGTGCATATGTAAGAAGCTAAGGATTTTATATTTTCTGATAGATAATTATTTAGGAAATCAGATCCACTGGTACTGGGGAAGGGTCCCTAGTACATGCAAAGCATTGAATGGAAGCTTCACAAGATACCATTCATGCTCTGCACCTGGCACAGATTCTGTGCTCAATGAATAGTTGGATGAATGAATGAATGAATGCAATTCTAGCTGCTGTGGTGATTACTAAAATACAAAAGCCATGGTTCTTGACATCAAGTGTTTGGATGGAAAAGATATGGAATAAGTAATGATTGAATAAAGTTGAGCTGCTTAATCTACCTATAAAGACTTTATATCATGGCATTGCCTGTTTTTCTTATTCAGGGTATTCTTATACACTGTAAGAAAGGAAAAGAGGTGGTGGGAAGAGAGAATAAAGAAAAGAAAGAGGGGAAGTTTTTAAAAATACCCTATTGACTCCAAATCCTCCTATATTTCCTAGAAATGTCACTTTCAAATTTAATTTTAGCTGGGCACGGTGGCACATGCCTGTAATCCCAGAGGCTCAGGAGGCTGAGGCAGGAAGATTGAGAGTTCAAATCCAGCCTCAGCAAAAGTGAGGTGCTAAGCAACTCAGTGAGACCCTGCCTCTAAATAAAATACAAAATAGGGTTGGGAGGTGGCTCAGTGGTCAAGTGCCCCCAAGTTCAGTTTCTGGTACCTGCTCCCCCAAAATTAATTTTAGCCTAAGCTATTTTTAGCAAAAGATTTGATCAACAGGGCTGGGACTGTAGCTCAGTGGCAGAGCGCTTACCTAGCATATGTGAGGCACTGAGTCCAATTCTTAGCACCACATTTTAAAAGTAAACAAATAAAATAAAGGCATTCTGTCCATCTGTAACTACAAAAATATTTTTTTAAAAACATTTGATCAACATATTTTGTCAATATTCATTTGCATAATTCAAAAGAATGTTTTCCAGGTATGATATCAAATGTCACTGAGAAAGCCTATACAGCTCTCTGCACATGCTTACCACAGTGACTCCAAAACAGGGCACACACATTGGCTAATTAATCCCCATGACAACACGGGGAAGCCCTGCAAGGCTCTGAGCAGCTCCCATCCCCTGGGCAGCACCACAGCTTGACTTTTAAGAATCTTGTTCTTTCTCAGCTTTCTTTATTCAGGACAGCTCCCTCCAAAGAAAGAGACAAAACAGAGAGCAACCCAAGAATATAGTGAGCTCACCCCATGTGTCTCTCATCAAAAGCAGAAAGGGACTATCCCTGTCCCAAGTTGCAGATGAGGAAATGTACACAGAGAACATTGCCAGAGGTCTTACAGCTGGTAAGTGGTGTGGACAGGATTATTCTAACACAGGAAGATGGTTCCTGAGCCGGTGCTGATTATCAGACGCTCCACCTATGGTTCAGCACCAAGGACACCTCCCATGATTTTGGATGCTGCCAGGGACATTCTGTTACAAATGAAAGGTTTGGTCTAAAGACTGCGAAGAAAGCCAGCCCCACCACCAAGGAAAGTATCCCAACCCCAACACAATTTAAATTATAATTTTTAGGCAAAAGAAGGTATATTTAACTAATTAGCTATGTTTATTGGTATTAAACAAACAATTAAAATATTTTAATTGATTTAAATTCATCTATTTATCTTAAATAAAAGTCTTGCTAAGCAAACACCTGCTGAAATGTCTTCATTTATGGTATAAAGTAAACTAAAAAATGAAAGGCATAGATGTCCAGGTGTGGAGGACCCCCAGGAGCAGCTGACCACACACACTCTCCATTTCACAAACAACAAGGTCAAGATAGTGATCCACACGTTAAGGATTGTTTCCAACTGATTACTCCTCGCTCTGAGCTTGGCTCAACTATTAGGAAATTAGCTTTCTGCTAAAAAAAATTTCCATTTCTTACCTAAGATGTTTTCCCCTGATGATAACCTTTTTAATCAGTAAGCTTTTGAAAGAAAAATCTCTTTGGAGATTTATTGTAAGTCAGCAATTTACAAAACCTTTTTATTCCGTCTCCTTTCCCTCTCTTTAGTCCTTTTATTGGGGGAAGGGCAGTAGATATTAAACCCAGGGATGCTTTACCACTGAGATGTATCCCCCGCCCACTTTATTGTTTATTTTGAAACAAGGCCTTGCTAAGTTGCTGAGAATGGTCTGGAACTTGTGATCCTCCTGCCTCAGTCCCCCAACTTGCTGGGATTGCAGGTGTATGATAATGTGCCCAGCCCCACCTCAGTCTTGATAAGATCAACGGCTCTCATTCTGGGGCATCCTATGGGGCACAGTGCTCTTTGTGTATTATCATATTATCACAGTCACTCCATAATGCACATGATATTAATCTTATTTTTATAGATGAGGAAATGAAGACAAAACCAGCTAAAACGAAGACAAAAATCTGTATATCTACCTAGAGGCTTAAAGTTAATAAATGACAAAATAAAGATTCTCATTTGTTCTAACTCCAACACCCCCTCTACTTTCCCATCCCCTCTCCAAAATTCATTAACCGCACATGGATCGGTGCCTAAAAGGGCCAGCTGTTATGAAAGGTAACATAAGTTATGAAAGGTAAGATCAAGGGTAGAACTGGGCATGGGAAAGGTGAACCACAGCTGACCAAATTGCTCTGCATAATAAAAATAAAGTGAGTGCTTTCAGTTTCCTCTGGGTTGGCACAAGAGATGTGAGGTTTTGGGTTTTTTGCTGGTTGGTTTTTTAAGAAGAATAATCTGAGAATGGCAGAGATTAATGGAACCTCCATTGGAAGAAAGCAATCCCAGCACCAGGAGCAGGCTGGGGTCAAGGCGAGTGATGGCCAGTAAAGAACTCCCTATGGTAAGTGTGGCACATTGAGTTTTCCCAAAGTGACCACAACAGTATTTCTATGCCCAAAAGTTTTTTCAGAATATTGTCATTCCCATCAAGGTGAAGGGTACAGATAGGTACTTGAGCAGGATTTTGTTACGGCCTTGAAGAGCAGCCCTCATGGGAGAAGTAAGGATGCACGATTTCTGAGGCCGAGTAATATGAATTAACTTAGCTTCTGCCCAGCTCACTCTCTGTGGTCATCAGGTTTTGGGTGGGGGGACCAAAATACCTGACAAGAACAACTCAAAGAAGGAAAAGTTTACTTTGGCTTATGGTTTCAGAGGTCTCACTCTATTGCTCTGGGCCCGATGTGAGGGCATGGCAAAGTAAAGCAGCTCAGCTCACGACAGCCAGGAAGCAGAGAGAGAGAAAGACAGGAAGTGGCCAGGGACAGATATAGTCCCCAGGGCCACACCCAATGACCTCCTCCTCTAACCACACCCCACCTGCCTATAGTTACTATCCAGTAGCTCATTCAAATTATTGTTTTTTGTTTTTTTTGTTTTGGTACTGGAGATTGAACCCAGGGGCACTCGACCACTGAGCCACATCCCCAGCCCTATTTTGTGTTTTATGTAGAGACAGGGTCTCACTGAGTTGCTTAGTGCCTCGCCCTTGATGAGGCTGGCTTTGAACTCACGATTCTCTTGTCTTAGCCTCCCTAAGTAGTGGGATTACGGGCTTGCACCACTGTGCCCGGCTCCATTCAAATTATTAATCCATCAAATGGATAAATCCACCGAGGAGGTTACAGCTCTCATGATCCAATCACTTCCTAAAGCTGCATCTCTGAACCTTGCGTATTGAGGACTATGCTTTCGACACATGAGTTTGGTGGGAGGGGGTGGTGTATTCCAGATCCACATGTAACACACACTCTTTCATTCTCAACTTGGCTGCCATGTTTTGAAAGGTTATGACAGACCAGCCAGCATCTCAGCCCATGATCAGCACCAACTACAAACATGCAAGTTAGTGACCTTTCAGATGATGCCATCCCACAGCACTCTGGCACCCTAACTGACACTGAATGGGTATAAATGAAGAACTTCAACAACAGTGATGATAGAAGCCTAGTTAGAAAAACAGATTTATATTAGGGATTCCTAAGAAATCTCCATGCAGCAGGGAAGAGCAGTGGGAAAAAGGCAGCAAGGAGGATCCCCTCAGAGGTGGTGGATCAAAACCCAGGGGCCAGAATCAACATGGAGCCACTTAGGTCAGACCTTAACAAAAACAAATGAATAAACCTCATGCACTTATGACTGATAACAAGAACTATCAGAGAGACTCTGCCACAACCACAACCTTGTACAAAGGCCACCACAACCTTACACAGAAAATATTTCTTCAAGGACATCTGCCCAGCGACTGCCTGTCCAAACTTGGATTGATACTACCCTTGTTATCAATTCTTATAGCCAAAAAGAACTGTTTCAAAACAATTTATATAACTCTCCACATTTTGCCTTTAAAAACCCCCAATACACACCTGGTTTGCTATGACAGGCATATTCTCCTTGCAATGTTCATTCCTGAATACCTTCATTGTCTTGGGAGAATTTCTCTCTCTATTCTAGTTTGACTGTGGGGAAAGAGGTCATGTCATTCTCCAGGCCAGGAATTCTTAGAAATACTGAGAAAGGGACTAGGTTTCTTTTAAAAACAAGTCTTTTAAACTACTATTCAGGATGCAATATTCTAAAGGCTCCTGTTAAAAAGAGCACAAAATAACTTCTGAATTACACCAGACTAACTTAGTAAACAATAATCTAAAATAGGTTTAAAAAATATGTCTATTTCTGTCATGTGAAACTCTGGATTCAGGCATCCCTGTATTGACCTGGCTTCTCCAACATCACCTAGGGTCCAGGTTGCTTCCAGTTTTCTATTCTTCATTTCTAGGGTGTGGCTCTCATCCTCATGGCCAAAATGGAGCACCAACGATCACATACACATGTGATTAGAGGAAGGGGGAGGAGACGACGAGGAGTCAAAGCCAGGTTTCCTCTTAAGGATGGTGCTATGATTTCAGTATGGTTTGTCCTCTCCAAAACTCATATGGAAATTTAATCCTCATTATGAGATACCAAGAGATGGCACATTTAAGAGGTGATAAGATCTCGGAATAGATTAATACATCCATGTGACTACTGTATTAATGGATTGTCTTTGGCTAGGTTTCTTCCATGCTTCCTGTCCATCATCATGTAAAGCCCTGAGCTGTCTTGGGACTCTGCCACCAAGACCATTAACAGATGTGGCCCCTCCACCTTAGATCAAAACCATTAGTCAAAATAAACTTCTTCTCTTATAATGTACCCAATCTGTGATATTGTCTTATGAGCAACAGAAAGCAAACTAAGACAGAGTTGTTTCATACCTCTTGTTTATGTCCTGACCAATGGGCCAGAAATTGGTCACATGACCACACCTTTAAGCAAGGAAGTGTAGTCTTAATTTCAGGCAGTCATATACCCACTGGAAGTCAGGAGTCCCAACAGGGGAAGAAATTCTTCAAGGTGAGAAAACCAATAATCTGTTATGGGTGGCCAGGAAGATGTCTGCTAAGGCTCATAACGGGGCCATTAAAATATCAAGGAGGAATTTCACATGCAGCACAGCCTGATCCTCTGAATCTCATCTTCTCACTCACTGCAGCCACGCAAACTTCCTTGAGTGTCTCCTGTTGTTTCCCACACTCTGAGATGGGGTTACAGTCGATTCATCTGGAATGGCTGTTCTCAAGCATTGGCTTTCTAAAACCCAAAATATCTCCGAATTCTTTAAGTGACCTAGAAAAACCAATAAAATATTTTCAAAAAATATGTAATCAATATTTCTTAAACACACACACTTCTGATATAAATATATATCTTATAGCACTTTTAGAAATAGAAGAAACGTCATCAGGTCAAACAATTAATAAGTGAGGATCACAATTTCACAATGGTAGGAACCACTATTCCTACCAGCCACTCACTCAAATGCCAACAAGACTGACCAAATCAAACCTTCACATTTGTAATTTCTAGTGGTTGTTTTGTCTTTGACTTGTATGAATTTTGATTGAGTCACCAGTCTAATGTTGCCCATAGGATAGAAGAAAATGTAATAAAGCCAGATCTTAGAAGAGCCATACTGCTGAAGACACCACTTTACAAAACTGGTAGAATCAGAAACAGCCAAAAGCCACCAGTGGAGCAGCTGGAGCTGTTTTGGTGGACTTGCTCTTTGTAGGATCAACATCAGCCAGAATTCACAGGGTTCCCTGGATGGTGGTGGTGCATGGAAATGATTTCCTTGTTACTTCAAATACTAGCACGTCTGCTAGGTGCTTTTGGCATTTTGAAATAGACCTAATATAGTTTCATCAAAATCACAAAAACATTTAATTTACTTCCATTTCTATCAAGGTCATGTAGATCCACCTAAAATCAGCAAATTCATCAAGATGGTGTTACTGTTGCCAGACACCATCTCGACAACGTGACTGTGACTCCTGAGCTTCATCTGACAGGCTACCATGGAATGGACATGGTGTTAAGAAGTGTGAACTTTAAAGTGGTTGACTAAATAATAGCAGATCAGTAATAGAAACAGACCATAAAATAGTCGTTCACACCAAAACTCACCTTGAGGCTTCATTCCTGGAGGCAGCAGAGTGGGGAGGAGGGACCGGGTGGGAGGTGTCTGGGTCGCAGGGCTGGAGCCCTCATGAAGGAATCAGTGGCTTTCTCACAGGAATGAGTTAGTTACAGAGGGAGCTTGGCCCGCTTTTCTCCCTTTCGCAGGTACCCCCTTACTTTCTTCCATGCCTGGAGCAGCATGAAGCCTTCAGATATGGCCACCACCTGCTCTTGAACCTCTCATCCTCTGGAACCATGAGCCAAAGAAATCTGTTTTGTCAAGTTTTTAAAAATAAATTACCTAGTCTCTGGATTTATTTTTTTAAAATCAACAGAAAACAGGCTGTATTTTTTCATTTACTTCCATTTATTTTAATCTGCGTTATTAACATAAAAGAAACCACTTAATCCACATTCCTCCCACATAAACTTCCCTCCCATGAGTTCAGGGTTGAAATAAGACTCCATCCCCATCATTACTTGCAGCCCATAGGACACATTTGTAGTCCCTCCTGCTCATCCAGACAGAACTGGAAGGAACTGCTGTGAATTTTACAGAAGTCATTGCTTCGTGACAAAGCTCACGGCTCCTTGCACCACCTGCCTCCGACTCCCACCAGAAGCCATCATTCCTGATTAAAGCAAACACTGTCAATTCAGCCGCGACCCAGGTCGTTCCAATCCCCTCTGAAAACATTGCCAAAACAGATTTCTGACTGGGTCACCTGAGGTCACAGTATCCACGGGTGGACAAAATGTAGTAAAATTTTTATGGGCCACTTGAGACCTATCCGATCGGTAAGGAACAAACACTGTCCAGAAGAGCACAGTTGGCTTCAAGTCCTTTCAGAAACTGCTCAGCATATGGAAACTTCCCCAAGACTTCTCTGGCCTCCTTGGTAGCCCGTTGCCCCACCCCCACCCCTCCTCTTGTCAGCCCAGAAGGTGCAACCTGTTCTCTTTCAGCTCCATGCTTCAGGCGGAACAAAGGAACTTTCAGAGTGGGTCCCTCTCCTTTGTTAGAACCCCAAGGAGCTCTTCAAGGAAGAAGGGGTGGGTGCTGGGGGTGGGTAGTGCCCTTTCCAGGAATATCATCTTTGCCAAATGCCTATCAGCCCCCAAGCATGAGTTAACCTTGAGATAGGACACATACAGGTATATTAAGATACAGGTTCACATTCCATCATGGAGGGCTCTGAACATTTGCAAAGAGATTGAGACCTGATCTTGTTGGTGCTGGGAGCCACAGAAGGTCTCAAAGCAAGGAGCAAACTGTCCTCAGTTTCACACGAGTTTGGGGGCATCCCTGGCATCCAACTAATTGCAAAGTGACTCCTGAGAACTGATCAGCTTCCCCATGCCCATGGGGATCACCTGGTGGAGGCTTTAGTATGGAAACCACAGATGCCTAATTGTAGTTCATCCCAGCTCTCTTACATACTAAGTCTTGGATCTCTTCTCAGGACCTCAGTTTCCTCATCAATAAAATGGGAAGCATTTATGTACATATTCATGTATAAACAAAAAATGTAAGTGATATGTGAAGGAATGCTAAGTTATGCCTTAGGCCTCAAAATTTACTTGACATCTTTTCATTAGAACAGAGATATTCCAGCTCTTTGGTTTCAAAAGAAAAGCTCCAACTCCTTGAGAACCATCCAAAGAAAGGCAACTTTCCCCATCACTATGGACTGATCCACAGAGGAACTACCTGTTTCTAAAGCAATGTATGTATATGTATATATATATATATATATATATATATATATATATATATATATATATATATGTGTGTGTGCGTGTGTGTGTTTATAAAATAAACATGTTTATTTATATGTAATTATTATATAAATATAATGTATAATTATATACAAAATATAATTTGTGATCATTCTGTTTCCAAAAAATTTTGATTTAGGATGTGGCATAATTCTGTATATATACTGTGTATATAAAGAATTACATGTTATATTTAATTGTTATAATATATCATTCTATATAGGTTATATGTAATTGTTATGGTATAATATATAATATGTCTATATAAATAAATATATATAAATAAATAATAAATATATATATAAATTGACAAAGGTGGCTGCAAGAATATCTTACTTCCCACATGATCTTCCACAATATCTTTCTAAATACTCCTTTCATTTAGAAAGGGGGGATCTATGCCCATACTCCTTGAACCTAGGCAGACTTGCAACTCATTTTGTAACCAACAGCCTATGATGGAAGTGACGCTGCATGACTTTTAAGGCTGAGTCATAAAACACAAGGCAGCTTCTACTTTGTCCCCTAAAGTACTTGTATACATGCTCAAAAGAGTCACCAGGCAGCCATATTGGAAGGAAGCTCAAACAATCCCACACTGGAAAGGCCTCCCAAATAGACATGTGAGAAGAGAGAGAGAGAGAGAGGGAGGGAGAGAGAGAGGGAGGGAAAGAGGGAGAGAAAAAAGAGAGAAAGAGATTTACAGACAGCCCTCAGCTGCCTCAGATCCCCAATTTCTAGCTCTGGCCACCATCTGAGTACAACTGCATTGGAGACCCCAAGCCAACCTTCCAACTGTGCCTCTCCTGAATTTATGATCCAAAGAAAGTATCAGAGGTTTAGAAAAAAAGGATGTGTTTAAGCCACTAAATTTTGGGGTGACTTGTTGCATAGCAATGGTTACTGGAATAAAGGCAAAGCAACATGTTGGTACATGGACCAGAGATGTCTAGGAGGTGAAGCTCTGGAGATGCTGCCTGGTTTTATCTTCTCCAAGCAGCCACCAGGGGTTTCCTTCCTCCATTCTTCTGGGTCAATGCAGTGGCATACCCTCCACCCAACCTGGCATGTGAGCTCCCCACTTATAGTCACTTGAACTGGCTCCCTAGCTCTCAAGAACCAGCACCATGAAATAACAATTTATCACCATCTTCCCCAACCCATCCCAAAGCTTAGAACAATGAACTTTAAGCCTCAGGCACATAAAAATCACCTATGATATTTACACTCCACCCTACCCCATCTCTGCCCAAATTCTGATTCAGCAGGTGTAGATGGGATCCAGGGAGTTCTCATTTCAGGTGGAGAAATTCATCCCAAGATCGAGAGCAGAATGTAAGTCCAAGCCCCAAACGCCTGCTCCAAAGAGCTGTGTGGAGGCTGGTGTCTCCCTTCCCACTCACAATGGGGATATATTTTTTCTGGACTCATTCTGAAGCCACAGCCTATATATCCCTGGAAAAAGGTTTTCTCTAAACAAACCAAAAAAAAGAAGAAGAAGAAAAGGAAGAAAGAAAGAAAACCTTGATGGATGGAGACCACTGCTCTGGTGTTAAGCCTGGAAGAGGCCTGAAAATCCAAAGCTGGGAGCATCCAACAACTCTCCCAGGACATCTGGTACATCTTGGGCTGACAGCTAGGGAAATGGGGTCACCAACTGCTCCAGGAGCTTGCTCTGGTGGACCCCTCCCATCCCTGACCCTCATGTCATCCAGCTCATCCCCACTAGTTATTATGCAGTGGGAGATTGCCAGTTCCCCCAGCAGGAAGGAGACCAGGGGTGTGTCCCCCTTTCCTGTTGTCTGGCTGCCGCGTGTTGCTCACTCAACTCCTCTCTGTAGTTCTGTGTTCAGCTCCCACACCCACAAGGCTTCATTTTCCAGACTCTTCCTATTCTCTCCATCTGAAACCAACTGTTCTGACATATTTTTGACATGTCAAAGTGCTCATCTATTCAATATAAGCATGTTAAATATCTCAGCCTTATTATAACCCTATTTGGGCATCCCTTCCTTTTTTCCACTCTCCTAATATTTCAAGATCTTCAGAAAATAATAGTAGCTCAGAACTGTGGTATATATACACAATGGAATATTACTCAGCTTTAAAAAGAGAATAAAATCATGGTATTTGCAGGTAAATGGGTGGAGCTGGAGAATATCATGCTAAGCAAAGTAAGCCAACTCCAAAAAACCAAAGGCCAAATATTCTCTCTGATAAGTGGATGCTGATCCATAATGGGGGAGGGGACATGGGAAAAATGTAGGAACTCTGGTCAAAGGGACGGGAGGGGAGGGACATGGGGGCAGGAAAGATGGTGGAGTGAGATGGACATCATTGCCCTAGGTGCATGTATGACTGCACATATGGTGTGACTCTACATCATGTACAACCAGAGAATTGAAAGATTGTGCTCCATTTGTGTGCAATGAATCAAAATGCATTATGCTGCCATGTATACCTAATTAGAATAAATACATTTTAAAAAGTAGCTCAGGCCTTGCTCAGTTTCTGATTCTGAGATGCTCCATTTATCATTGGCTATCTATTTTCCTTACACAGATTTACAATTTTTCTTCAGCCACATGGATCCTGATTCCACCAATGAGAAATAATAAAATAATTTTAAAATTTTAAGCTTGATGAAGGAAAGACCTGGTCCCCTTTTTCTATCCCTTCCAAACCCACTTGTTCACAGTGAAGGAGGGACCTGATGATGTATGACACATGCCACAGACTTGTCTTGTTTTTTATTGAGCTGGGGGGCCTCTCTGAGCTTTAGAATCCTCACACATAAAATCAGAATAATACTTCCTATCTAGCAGGAGATTGGAGAAAATTAAATATAATCCTGTACACTTCATACCAAACACAATGACTGACATATACTTAGTGTTCAGTGAATCACTGGGGTTGGGGCTGAATTGTGTCCCCTCAAAAAGACATGTTGAATATCATCTGGCTTCTGTGAATGTCATTTTATTTGGATATAGTGTCTTGGTAGGTGCAAACAAGTTAAGATGAAGTCATATTGGATTGGAGGGGTGAATAAAATCTAATGACAGGTGTCCTTGTGAGAAAAGGAAATTTGAGACACAAAGTGGGAAAATGGCCATGTGACAAGAGAGAATTTTACTATAGAAACATCCTGAACCAGTTGCTCCCTACTCCTAGTTCTTTCTCTTATTAAAGAGTGTGTTAGTCAGCATTTTGTTATGTGTTAGTCATCATAACAAAATACTTGAGACAATCAACTTAAAAAGGGAAAAAGTTTATTTGGACTCATGGTTTCAGAAGTTTTGGTCTATGGTTGTTTGGCTTCTTTGCTTTTGGTTCTGTATCAAGACAGAATATCATGGCAGAAATACATGGCCGAGGAGACAGCTCACCTCATGGCTAAGACATGAAAAAGAGAGGAAGAGGCAGGGTCCCAAAATCCCCTTCAAGTGGCCCCTGATGGTCAAAGATTTTTCACTAGGCCTACCCTCTTGAAGGTTCCACCAATAGCCCCACAGGCTGGGGACCAAGCCTTTAATACACTGGTCTTTGGAGGACATTCCAGATCCAAACTAGAGCAAGGAGCATTCCCACTTTTTTGCTCCCATAAACAGTGCTTCCATAACAGAGGCCTGGAGGTGAAATTTCTCTGGGTCAAGCGATGCATCCATTGCTTTTCTAATTCTCCACTCCTTTGCTTATGTTTATCAACCCTACACCTCAAAAAAGCTATTGCTTTGTCTATAGGACCACTCAGAGGTTTTGCCTATGCTCTTCCCACCGCCTCCAATGCCTTACCCATCATTCCCAGTAATCCCAACCCTGACATCATGATTCCTCCCTACCAGCACTGGCTTTCCTTCCTTTGTGGTCTGAGACCCTTGATTTGTTCCCCCATCTATTCTATTTTGTTATTGTTGCCATCTCATTGGGTGAGTTTTCTCCTCTCCTAGGAGCAAAGTCTCGAGGTCATGATCCCTCACCATGTCTGTTAGGCGGTAGTGCACACTGTACCTGGTCAACACCCAGAGCTACATTCTTTTTGCACATTCACATCTATGGCCTAGGAAAGGGCCTTATATTTCATAGCCTGTCATAGCTTAATTGGCAGCTTTCTTTCCAAAGCTTCTTGAAATAACGGTAGGGCTTACAATCAATAATGTCTTAGGTTCCATTTAATACAGTAGATGTTCAACTGATGGTTGCTAAACTGGATGATTTTAAATCATGTGAAGTCAGAGAAGGACTCTAGGCCCACTTTGCACTGTGACTAGGGGCTTCCCTGGAGTCTCTCCTGTCCTCACCTGTCCATTTGGCTGGTGATGGGTATTCCTGCAAAGTCTTCACACTCTGAACTCTCTGGGCAGTTCCTGCAGAGAACATTTTTCTCAGCGGCAGGATCCCTGTTGCCTCCAGCAGCAAGCTCAGAATGGATTTTACCCTCCTCTTTGTTTCTAGCCTCTTTCTCCCTTCCTGAAGTCCCCTTGGATAAACCATCTGGACCCAAACCCTTCACTCAGGCTCTGATTCTGGAGACTCAGATGGAAGGAAGAGATGATGGGGCAAGGGCTGGGCAGCTGTGCCTGCTCTGCACCAAGGAGGGAAATCTCCCCAGGGTCTATGCCAGGGAAGGGAGAGTCTACCAGTCACCAGTAGGAGCTACCCTTCCATACCTGTCCCTACCTGCCCTGCTGGCAGGATAGAGAGCAGAATTTACCTAGACTTGTGACAAGGGACTTGTGGCCCTATGACAAGGTACTTAAAGCAGAGCCATCTCCAGGGACAGCAAGATGGCGAGGCAGGAACTGTGCCTGGTCTGAGAGGCAGGGAGCTGGAGAAAGGAGAGCAGCACAAAGTGCTGGGAGCAGATGGGGCTTCCTGGACACCAGTGCTAATTAGCCAGCTCATCAGCCCAGGGCTGGGGCCCTAGCATAGTGCTCAGGGCCCCCAGGGGCTGAGCACACATGGCTGTACATGGGTAAGAGCTCACTGAGCTGGCAGTCTGAGCTGGAGACCCCAGCCCTGAGAGAAGAAGGAAGGAGTCAGAGTCACCATCCTGCGGACTCCACTCTCCAGTCCAGAAGCCACTGCCCTGCCCTGGCCAGAGGGCAGCAGCTTCTGACATAGATCTGTGCTTCTCACTCAGCAGGGACCCAAAGAGAGGAACAGAGGGAAAGGAGGGCAGGGGGGAAAGCAAGAGCTAGGGACCCCTGCCTAGGGAGCAGCTCCTGCAGCCCACCTGCCCCAGGCCTCCAGGACCCCAGACAATGAGTGTGAATTCTCAGAGATTGAGAGAGACTCTGTGTGTGTGTCACAGGCCTTTGGCAGGTTTTCAGTCACTTCATCTCCTTCACATGTCTCAATCCAGGCAGCTGCTAGCACCTCTCACCTCTTGGGGGAGCCCATGGGGACCTGTTCATTCCCTGAGTCCCTGAGTCCCAGCAGGTGTCTGCCCTGCCCCCTCCCAGCCTATCCTCCTGTGTTCCACTCTCCTTCTCTCACTTCCAAGAACAGAATTCATTTTAAGCATTTCTGCTACCAAGCCAGGGACAATGTGTACAGTGCTGGGGAGGAAACAAACTTTTTCATAGGAAATGAGTGCATTAAGAAAGGCTTCTTCATTTTCTTGGTTTTTTTTTTTTTTTAGGTGTAGGCATCTAAAATGAGCTGTATGCTATAACCTCAAATTATTTCATAATCAATACTTGAAATTTGACTAGGATCAAGATTCATTTTTAAATTGCAGACAAGAGCAAGAAGTAGCTCCCAGACACAAAGCAACCACACACACCTCTGCCACAGAGCTCCTCAAGCTGTTTTGAATTTGTATTTGTGTTTCTATCAAAGCCAATTTGCCTGATTCTCTCCCAGTTTGAGGTGTTTTATCTCCAGATCTTCAATGCATAGCACATTCCTGGCTTACGAAAGAAATTAGCAAATATTTGTTGAATAAATAGATCTCCTTTTCAAAACAGAATCTCAGATCACAGAAACAGAGTAGCTAATGTATGCATGCTCTTCCTCATGTGGGGCAAGCCCATCTCAGGCATTTTGTTAATAGTGACAAAATAATGCTGGAATTAGGATCATTCCACAAGGCAGGATCCAAAATAAATTGCCTTTGTTCTATATTATCGTGTTTTTAAATGTCCTCTTTTACTTTCCAAGCTCTTTATGGATGATAAAATACAAAGTCTGGATTTGTTTCAAAATATGTCCACAGACTAAGATTATAGATGAGACAAAAGCTAGCTGATGGGTACACAGGAATTCATAAAACCATTCTCTTTACTTTCAAAAGTATATTGTCAATTTTCCACTGTAAAATGTTTTTATTACCCCTGTCCTAGGAAAAGCCTAATTACAATAAAGCAGAATTTTTAGAGAAAAAATAAAAAGAAGGAAAAATAGTCAACAACTGACAAGATTGGTGCATACTGTTGGGGCCTGGATGCTAAGCCATGGCTCCTGAGAGTCCAGATGAAGAAGTATGATGTTCATGAAGCCTGTGTTCAAGGAAAGTCTTGGCCACTATCTTGTTGTTCTGCAAATATACACTCTAAGCCATCAAATATTAGTAATAGTAGTCAGGCATGGTGGCATTGGCACATACCTGTAATCCCAGCAGCTCGGGAAGCTGAGGCAAAAGGATCACAAGTTCAAAGCCAGCCTCAGCAAAAGCAAGGCACTAAGCAGCTCAGTGAGACCCTATCTCTAAATAAAATACAAAATAGCGCTAGGGATGTGGTCAATGGTCAAGTGGCCCAGAGTTCAATCCCTGGTACCCTTCCCCCAAATAGTAAATGATACACTTCTTCATTGACTTCTTCAACTTAAGATAGAATAAGAAAAGACCTGATTTCCCAACCATGATTTCTGCCTTTAAGGAGAAACAGATTTTTTCATGACAGGTCTATTTACACTGCCTCCTTCCTTTTAAGCTTGTAAAGGGCTCTGACCTCCTTGGGGTGGCAGTGGTGGGCACCTCTGCCATCTTTTGCAAACTGAGCACAAAGGGACTCTATGCACATGAGCAGATCACCTAACCAAGAGCCCACCCAGCACCGAGAGCAAAGAGCAGGTGTGCGGAAGTCCTGGCTCCTGCGCAAGTCACCAGTATGCCTTCAAGAACCGCCTGGCAGACTACATATGCTTCCCTCCTCACTTCCTGGAGGAGCCAGTTTGGGAATCCTTACCTGTTCACTGTCTCCCTGTGCCTGAGCATAAGCCCCAGGAAAGCCCCTTTGGGATGGAATCACTTGTTTCTTTGTGATACTTATCTAGAATTGAGCAAAAGAACCCAAGGCTGAGGGATGACACTAAGAGTTGATTACACTAAAAACTGGGCTGATTGGCAGCAACTGGAACTGATTAAAAAGAAAAAAAAAACTAGTAACTAATCCTAAAGAAATGTTTCAATACATGCCTGAGATGGTTTGAATTTCCCACCAAAACTCGTGTTAGTGGGCTGGGGTTGTGGCTCAGTGGCAGAGTGTTTGCCTAGCATGTGTGAGGCACTGGGTTTGATGCCCAGCACCACATATAAATAAATAAAGTAAAGGTATTTTTAAAATGACACGATGTTTAAAAAAATGTTAAAATTTAATCCCTATTGTGAGGTATTAAGAGGTGGAACCACAGGAAACCTTCAAAACATGATGTGGTCAGGAGAGATCTACCTTCATGAATGGATTAATCTATTCATAAATTAATGAATTAATGGGTTAATGGGTTCTCTCAAGAGCAGGTCTATTATAAAAACCACTTTAGCTCTGTCTCTTGTATGAGCCCCTGGCCATGAGATGCCCTCTGCTTTGTTATGATGTAGCACAAGACCCTCCTCCATAAGAGGTCCTCACCATACTCTTAGACTTCCCAGCCTCCGGAACCAGGAGCCAAATAAACTTCTATTCTTTATAAATTTCCTTGTATCAGGTATTCTGTTATAGCAACAGAAAATGGACTAAGACAATGGCTTTTTCAGAGTGGAAGGGAAGACAGTAACAATGTCTAGCAAAGTTCTGTTCCTTCAAGTATCTCACACAGAACGTGAGACACAGAAGGGAAACACAATTGCTCTTATTTTTGATAACAAAAAATGTTAAAGATGTTAAAGAGCATCTTCCATGTTTGGTCCAGGTTTGGGCTTCTATGACGCTTGGTTGGGAATATTTGTAAAGGTTTTTATTCTATGACTTTCTTGTGCAATTTGTAAATTCAATTTTAAAAATAATTTAAAGTACCTAGAAATTTAGCCCTTGGTTCTAATTTCAAAAGACAGCAAAGAACCTAAATATTAACTATTTAAATAATATTCAAAAGAATGTCATTCATCTGGATGGCAAAACAAGTAAACGTTGGACATTTTAATGGGCTCCCAAATACTTCTTAAAAGATCAGACTGTTCTATCAAAGAGATCATCAGTAGATTTCGGAGAGTATACTGCACTGTCACATAACCTGTCTTCAGCCTGGGATTTGAGTAAGCCAATAATTCCAGAAATGCTGATACTTTATTTCCAAATGCATTCCAAATGACCTTGGGAATTTGATGCAATGAGTATAGTAGTTTTGGAGAGGGGAACTGAACTTAAGCAAAAAATAGCACACATTTTTTTTTTGTCATTGAAACAGAAGTGATGCAGAAAGAGCTCAACTCCAACGGATGGACCTAAAATTTAAAATTGGTTTTAATTATTCTCCATATTAACAAAACATGTATACATTGGTATACATTTTTAAACATGCCCATATGTAATCATAAAATAATAAATACTTATTTGCCAATTGTAATGACCATTTATTGAGTGCAAATAGAAACTATCTCCTGTCGTCCTGATATGCAATCCTGCATACTTCAAATCATCTCTAGATTACTTAGAATACCTGATCCAATATAAATGCCATGTAAATTATTGTTACACTGTATTATATCAGGAATAATAACAAGACTAATGGTCTGCACATGTTCAGCACAGACTCAAAATCATAAGCCTAATGATATAGTTCAGGTTAGCCACACTGGAACATTTTCGATCCAAGGTTGGTTGAATGTGGAGGACCAACTGTATATAATTTTTGTCAACTCATACTTCAATAAATTGAGAAGAAAAGAAAAGCAGCTGATTTACCTGTAGGATTAAAGCCAGTGTTCTCCATGGAGGTATCACCAAAGGCTGGAGTAGGGTCATTTTGGTAGAAATTAAAAGCAATCAATCTGACTGTGAAGGACCAGAAGGTACCCAGAGGTCGCTATAGTCTTACCCAGCTCACAGTGCGGCTGTGGTCAGGCCAACACCTCGGAGCCATCTTTGACTCCACTCTTTCTCACTTCATATCCAATCTGACTGAAAATCCTAAACTTCTAAATAAACTCAGAACATGACCATTCCCACACCCCCACTGCCAACCCCATCTGGCCCACCATTGTTCCATGTCTGGATTCTTACAACAGCCTTGCTGGGTCTCCTTGTCCCATGATGTTCATTCTTAACACAGTAGCAGAACGGTCCCTTAAAAATCTAAGCCAAATCAAGTCAGCTCTCTGCTCCCAACCCTCCAAGGGCTTCTCTACTGCATTCACAGTCAAGGGCCCTACATGATCTGCTCCTGACCACGTCCTATCCCCAGTCCCTCTTGACTCCACTCCATGCACATCAACCCCCCTGTTCCTCCAACACCCAGGGCCTTTGCTTCCCCTCCCTGGAACACACATCCCTGAATACCTTCATGACTCACTCCATCACCTTCCCAGGTCTTTGCTCCAATGTCACTTCACTGAGATCTGCCTACAACTCCCTGTTTACAATTACAACCTGCACCCCCAGCACTCCCCAGCCCTACCCCTGCACCGTTTCACCCCATAACATTTATCCCCTTCCCACCTATGATGTCATGACTATTCGCTCTGTTTATTATATATACACTGTTCCCCAACCTCCATCCCCCAACACCAACACACACAGCAGGTAAAGGCCAGGAAGGCATCCCCAGGGATGTGGCATCAGGCCTGCCCTAGGCAGTTTGTGAATCAATGCGGGTGGATGAATGAAGAAAGGTCCTGAGAGAAGGGCAGGGCTAAAGCAGATTCTCCCAAGGATCTTTCCATCTCCCCTCCTCCCCCCACCTCCCACTTGCATGAAAAAGAAGTTGAAGTGGTACAATAAAAGATTCCTAATATACTGAGGGAAGAGTCATAGTCCAGGGCTATCCCAAAAGAAAATTACAATAATAATAAGAAATAACAATGAAAATAGACATTTGCCAAGGATCCTCTCTGTCCCAAGCACTGTGAGAAGTGCTTTACCTACCTCAGTTTCTGGAAACTCTTGAATACCTTAGAGGTGTTCAGGTCTCATTTGTGAGTGTGCAATTTTACTTTTTCTAACTATTTCGACACCCATTGGTGTGCTGAAGTACAATCCCTGCACAACCACCAGAGTCGGTGCAGATCCCACAAACTCGAGGCTTAGTCCCCCACAAAACTGCTCTAAACTTCAGATGCCAGCCACATTTGGGGGGTTCCGAAGTCATCTGCATCACTGTCGGACTGGACAAAGGCACTCCTATTACTTGAGGAATTTCAAGGATTTAGAGTCTCCCTCCCAAAAACCAGGAAGAAAGGCTAACCAAATTGTTCATTATGCAGCTGTGACATTACCTAAATTCTCTTCCCTCAGTCCATTTTGGGGTTAAAATTCCTTCCAGGATTAATTCCTACTTCCAGCTCAGATGACTTCAAGATGACAGGGGACAGGGGAAGCATGCACCTGGGCATTAGTCTCCTCTGCTCCAGCTGTTTCACCCCAGTGCTGTGGACCCTGTGAGACTGCCGAGGCCAGGCCCATGTCCACTCCAGCACTCCCACAGGCTACTTGCAGTCTGGGTCTTGCTGCCTCTCTAGGATCTGTCTAGAAGAGCCTCCTGTGCTCCTCCATCCCCAAACCTTATTCTTAATCTGGATTTGGCTGGTGGAGGGAGGAAATCCAGGTCCTTTTTCTTTTCCGAGACACATATTTATCCTCCTGCTTTCCCCCCAAGTGCCCTCTCTCCTGAGCCTGAAGGAGTCTTTCTAATTTCAGAAGCCAAGAGCTTTGTTCTTATATGATTATGCTCCCTCCTGTATCTGAAAGCCACCCCTAGAGATGTCACTGTCCCTCCCAAGGGCTGGCCTCTGAAATCTGAAGGCCTGTTTTCTAACAGACCAGTACGCCTCCCGATGAAACAGTGCACTCAGCGCTGCCTGGGAAGCATCCTTGTCAAAAAGAAGCCAAACCCAAGCTGGGCATGGTGGCGCAAGCCTATAATCCCAGCACTTAGGGAGGCTGAGAAAGGAGAATCACAAGTTCAAAGCCACCCTCAGCAACGGGGAGGCGCTAAGCAACTCAGTGAGACCCTGTCTCTACATAAAACACAAAATAGGGCTGAGGAGGTGGCTCAGTGGTCGAGTGCCCCTGAGTTTAATCTCCAGTACCAAAAAAAAAAAAAAAAGCCAAACCCAAATCCAATCCAAACTCTGCAGCCAACTGCCACTTACAGGAAGGTGGAAGCTAGAGAATCAAGTACCTGACGAACAAGGAAGCAACCAGACAAACACAAAACGTGGGACTTCCTCCAGGAACTGATCTATGCACCAAATCAAGGGGAGATGACTTAGAAGAAGAAAAATAATGCAGAATGCTGTAGATTAAGACATTTAAGAGATGCAATATCCAAATGCCCCAGGGAGGCCTTGCATGGGTCCTGATTTACACAAAGCAACAATAAAGACACACTTTGGAGACAAATTAGGAAATGTTGTTATGGGCTGAATATTATGCCCTGTATACAGTCATGCACCACACAGCAATGCTTTGGTCAACAGAGAGCCACATATACAGTGGTGGTCCCATAAGATGCTAATGGACAGAAATTTTCCTATGACTTAGAGACATCATGGCAGTCATAATACAACTCTCAACTCATGTCTGTGGCGATGCTGGTGTAAACAAACTCGCTGCCTGCAGTCGCATAAAAGTCTAGCATTTATAATTATTTGTAGTACGCAATACTTGATAATGTTAATAAGTGATTATGTTGCTGGTTTATGTATTTATTGTATCTTTTAGTGTTATTTTAGAATGAATGCCTTCTACTTACAAAAATCAGTTTGCTATAAAACAGCATGCAGTGTTACATGGCAGCCGCCTCTGTCATCTCATGTTTACTGCATCTCTTGATTTACATATTTACACATATTTAGATGTGCAGTTATTGTTTGCTGCCTTCAAGAAAACAGAGTTTGAAGTCACTCTTACGTCCCCAGCCTCTCTTCAGTGCCTGGGACATAGGCAATCTTTGTCAAATGAATGGTTTTAGGGAAAGAAATACTCTTAAGGACATGTCTTGGTCTATTTTGTGTGGCTGTAACAAAATACCTGAGACTGAGTAATTTATAAAGGACAAAAATTTATTTCTCACATTTCTGGAGGCTGGGAAGTCCAAGATCAAGTTGCACACAAGTTAGGGCTACGTCTCTCTGCTTCCACGATGGTGTCTTGGAAGGAAGAAACAGTGTCCTACAAAAAGACAAAAGTCAGAGGAGCAAAAGGGAACAAACTTCCTTCGTCAAGCCCTTAAATTTGGGCACCTAACTCCATTCACGAGGGTAGAGCTTTCATGACTCAAGTACCTCCCAAAACTACTGCATTGGGGGGATTACACTTTAGTATGGATTTTGGAGGGAGACAAAAACATTCACGTTATAGATGATATAGACGTGATTTATCATCCACAGGATGAGTGCACTTAAATGACTTGAGGGTGTTCATCAAAAGTACATATCATGTCCAGGCACAGAGCTAAGGGCTTATAGAACTTCTATCAATCTCCACAGTAACCTTAGGAGGTAGGTGCTTTTATTCCCACTTTACAGACAAAGAAATTGAGGCTCAAAATCACAAAGCAATATTATGAGTCAACCAAAATGGACTTTGCTTCCAAATAACACAGTTTGCAGGAGCCCAGCTGAATCACCAAACAATCAACTTGCTGCATGATCCTTTGGCCAAGTGATCAACTCATGGAATGAACACTAAGTTCTCTGCATTAACTGAGGATTTATGCAAGTATCCATGTCCCTAGAGCTTCACTACAGTTTCCTTCCAGACTATCTACTTCAGTTGGTTTGCTCAATGTATGTTGGCCCAGGGCAGCCGAAGGTCAGTACTTATGGCATTTCACATTTCTGGTGACAAGCACGGTCCACTGCATTGTGTTTATATGTGAATGTGTGAGCCGTGCCTTGTGGGAATTTCACTGTCCTCGATTTCTGCAACTTCTGTCCTACCCTCTGCCTCTGCCATTAGTGAAAAAAACAAAATCTGCTAAGACACTGTTTGAGACATCCATCTCTCAGTTTCAGCGAATGAGTCATCCTGTGAAGTAGTTTGCCACTAACTGACCTGAGCCTCAGTCACCACTAACCCAGGAAAATTTGAACTTAAAATGCTGTATGGGCTTGTCTTACATTCAGTAGCCCTTGTTGTGACAGAGTCAGGGTGCTGGTGACGGCACCTCCTTCAGGTCTGGCCCCTCTGACTCAAGTGTCAGCCCGTGCCAGCCTGCCCTGGGCCTTCCTGCCATTTGTTCTGCGTCTCCTAGTGACATTCCACATGCAATTAGGTGCCTAATAAAGGTTTTGCGCCACTGAGGATGGTAATGATGATGCACAATGGCTACGATGATGATCACAACTGGGAGCAATTCAATGAAACTGTGCTGAGGGGATGCTGAACTGAATGTCAGAATCTCCTGATGCTGAAATTTACAGCATCATTGACTCCCCCCCAAGGGCAAGTTGGAAACACTCCTCTCCGGAGACAGCCCATCTCTCTGTGTGTGTCAGGGTTTTTATAGCCAGGATCACTAAGCATAGGAAAAGGTTTTGGAAAAGACTGTTGCCAAACCCAGGGCTGCAAGGAAGACATGGTTACGTGCCTGCTCTATCTGCTTCTAAGTTGCTCATCAAAATGTGGGCTTGGGGAATGTGGTGCATTGAAGGAGACCACACATCTTTCATGTTGCTCTATGAAGTGGACTCTATTTTGTCTCCTCTTAATTAGGAGTGGATCTTATGAATTGCTTTGACCAATAAAATCCAGCCAAAGTGGCCCCATGCCACTTCCAGCCCTAGACTTTAAATATCTTGAAACTTCCACTTCCACTCTTATTGCTCAGCCACCCTGCTGTGAGCTAGAGTTTTAAAGGAGAGTCCCTGTAGGGAGAAAGCCTCAGGATGAGTGGCATTTCGACCCCAGTTGAGCTTCCAGATGAATGCAGCCACATGTGTGCCTTCAGCTGACATCACCTAGAAACAGAAGATTGCCCTAGCTGAGAATAGCTGACCTCCTGGAGCACAGAAACCAGAGAAAAAGGTATATCATTATTGTCCTAAACCACTAAATGTGGGGGTGGCATATTAAGCAGAAGTACATAACAAAATTGCTCTGTTGTTGCCAACATGAAACTGAGAGAATTCCCCACAGGACACTAGAATCAATCCCTCTAGAGGGCATTCCAAAGTCCTTCCAGTCAGGCCTGTCCATCTTGAGGGTAGATGTGGAAAAGAACAGTGTAGTCAGAGGAGCCCTTGTGTTTGTCAGCTTTTTTACCACTATGACCAAAATACCTTCCAAGAACAATTAGAGGAGGAAAAAGTTTATTTGGGTTTCGTAGTTTCAGAGGTCTCAGTCCATAGACAACTGACTCCATTGCTCTGGACCTGAGGTGAGGTAGGACATCGAGGTGGAGGTGCATGATGGAGGAAAGCTGCTCAGGATATGGCAATTAGAAATCAGAACTCCACTCACCAAGGACAAAATGGATATCATAAAGGCACACCCCCAGCGGTCCACCCCCTCCAGCCACAACACACCTGCCATTTAATCCATTCAAGTAAATTAGTGCACTGATTAAGTTAAGACTCTCACAAACTGATCATTTCACATCTAAACTTCCTTGCATTGTCTCACACATGAGTTTCTGGGAGACACAACATATCCAAACCATTAACCTTCCACCCTGGCCCCCAAAAGCTCATGCCCATCTCATAATGCAAAATACATTTAGTCCATTTCAAGAGTCCCCATAGTCTTAACAGTTAT
This sequence comes from Xerus rutilus, assembly GCA_028644305.1. Lineage (NCBI taxonomy): Eukaryota > Metazoa > Chordata > Mammalia > Rodentia > Sciuridae > Xerus > Xerus rutilus. The sequence continues at coordinate 110,093,401 of CM053409.1, forward strand.
AGCATTACTCAAAAGTCCAAGTCCAAAGTTTCCTCTGAGACTCAAGGCAACATCTTACATGTTTTCCCTGTAAAAATCAAAGCCAAGTTTCATATATCCATTATATATATATGCAGACAGTAAATTTACATTTCTATTCCACAAGAGAGAAATAGGGACATAAAAAGAAGGGATGGGACCAAAGCAAGAGCAAAATCCAGCTGGGCAAACAAGTCCTATAGATCTATGTTCAGCATCGGGGGCACATGGCATCCCGATGTTTTCTCCAAAGGGCTTATGAAGCTCCATCCCTATGGCTTTGATAGTTGCAGCCCACATGGCCTCTCCCTTGGCTTGTTTCTGCTCAATTCCTGCAGTTTTCCTTGGCAGATATCCCATGTCATCGGCATCTCTTAATTTTGTGGATCTTCACCATTATTTCAACTTCCTTCTCATATCTCCATGCATTGCCCACTTAGGGGCTGCCTGCAAGGACTCTGACCCTGCTGAACTTTGCCTGGTCTCCCAGGCCTTCCTTTGAAAGGAAGTGAAAGCCTCCACAAACCCCTAACTCCAGCATCCTGCATCCCTACAGAACCAGCACCACGTGGTTGTCACCAAGGTTGACCATCTTAAGCAGCAGCCAAACCTCCTGGGACCACAGTGGCAGCAGTCTCTGAGTGCCTGTCTTTGAGTGAAACTTCCTAAGCCCCCTTGGGCAAGCAGAGTGCCCCACAGTCTCATCTCAAAGGAATCTGTACCTTTGAGCCTAAGATTGGTGTGGTCTTGCTGATTCCTGAGATGTTCTCAAGTCATCTTTCCTATTGTCTCCTTAGTGGTTACTTTGTCTTTAACAACCACAACTTCCTTAGCCCCAGTTTTACTTGCACTTTTCTGCCCAAACTCCAAGTTTTTATAATCTTTCTGCTCCGGATTATCATAGCAAATTTGGCTAAAAGTCACTAGCATTATTCATGCCAGTGCCTGAATGCTGTACTGCCTTGAAATGGCCTCTGCCAGATTACTTAGTGCATCACCTTTAAATTCAGTCTCACAGAAGGACTCTGGATGTGGGCAAAATGTAGACAACATTTTAGCCAGAACATAACATGAATGGCCTCTAGTTCAATTTCCAATAAAGCCCTCCTTCTTTGAAATTTCATGAGCCCAATCTTTACTGTCCACAGTCTTATTGGCATTCTGGTAGGAACTCCCACTAAAATCTCCCATTTAAGCTCTGCTTACAATATTGTAAAGCTTTTCCAGCTGGTACCTCTAAACTTTCCAAAATTCCTTCTACAAATTCCAAAAACCTTCAAAAGCTTCTGAACCACCTGATCAGGTTAATCACAGCAATGATCCCACTCCTGTAACCAACTTCTGTTTGAGTCAGTTTTTTCACTGCTGTGATGAAAATACCTGACAAGAACAATTTTAAAGAAGGAAAACCTTATTTTGCACTCATGGTTTCAGTGGTCTCAGTCCACAGACTATCGACTCCATTGCTCTGGGGCCAAGGTAAAGCAGAGCGTGATGGTTGAAGGAAGCAGTTGAGGAAAGGAGCTCAGAACACAGCAGTTAGAAAGCAGAATGTCCCACTCACCAGGGACAAAATGTATACCACAAGGGCACACCCCTAGTATACCATCTCCAGGCACATCCCACTTATAGTTACCACTCACTTAATCTATTCAAGTGGATTAATGCATTAATCAGGTTAAGGTTCTCATAAACCAATTATTTCACCCCTAAACTTTCTTGCATGAGCTTTTGGGGAAGACCATATCCTAACCATAATAGCCCTGATTCACAGAGAATAAGCTCCTCCCCAAAAGACGATAAAGATAAATGGTCAGCTTTGGATTGAATGTTTGTGTCCCCCCAAAATTTATGTGTTGAAATCCTAACCTCCAAACCATAGCATTAGGAAGTGGAGCATTTAGGAGGTGATTAAGTTATGGGGTAGAGCCTTCATGAATGGAATTAGTATCCTTATCAAAGGGAACCCTGAGAACTGCCTCAGCCCTTCCTTCTCACAAGGGTACAATCAGAAGGTTAGCAGCCTACAATCCAGAAGAGGATCCTCTCCAGAACCCAACCTTGCTGGCAATCTGATCCCAGATTTCCAGCCTCCTGAACTATGTAAATTTCTATTATTTATTAGCCACTAGTCTATGGTACTTTGTTTCAGCAATCCAGATTAAACTGTCTCCCATGGTTCTTGCCCTGTCTAAGCCCTCCCTAGGAGTCATACACCCTAACACTTACAGGGATAAGACAAGTCATAGTACAAATAAAGTGGGCAGAATGGCTGCAGATCAGTCATATGGGAATGAATATTCTTCACCCCCAAAAGGAACTGTGTATTTCCCATTGTTTTCAGACAGGGAACCCTCTCTGGCTATTTCATTCTCACTTTTGCTAGAGACATAAGTAAAAGAGAAATGATCTCTACCATAAGACAAACAACAAGGGCAACTACCAATGATGAGTGACACTTGGCTTCAGGCTCAGGATGGCATCCAGGAGTAGTGGGGTAGTCAGTGCTGTGGTGTGCTGCCCACATCCCCTGCAGGATGGGACACCATTCCCTCAGCTGCTGGGAGTATAGATGCTGATGGCTCTTAGCAGGGTCACTTTCCAGGAATTGCCCTTAGCTAAAAATAGCCACCCAGTCCCAAGTCTCAGGGCAGCACATACCCAGTGATGATTACTATGGCTCCTTCCCTTGATGCCAGACAGCTTTGAAAGGCCATTCTCACTCCTATGGGGCAAGTTGGAAAGCCCTTGTTTGTGATGGGCCCACCACACTGGGATTCAGCTTCTCTGTCCATCCCTCTCCTTTCATCCCTACTGCTGGCATTGATCCTGAGACCATGCACCAAAAAACTCCTGACCATAATTCCTGTCTCAGAGTTGGCTTCCTAGGGAGCCCCATCTATGGCAGCTTTTCTTCAGAGCTGTTGTCACTCTGTGATCTTAGCAAATGTATTTATGAATTTGCATGTTGGCTGTCCGCTGTCCTTCACACAGGAAGGGGATTTATTGTGTTGTCATTGAGTCTTTAGTACCTGGAAGCGTGCAGAGCACATACCCTGCCCTCAGTCAGTCAGTGCTTGCTGAGCAAGTGGCTGAGGAGGCTGGTAATGTCCTCAGAACGCTGAGAAAGTCTCGGCCCAAAGACACGATGCCATATGCAGTAAGGCTGGGAGAGAGGCACAGGGAGCTATGGGGCTTCCCAGGAAAGAGAAGTAAACCAATTGGGAGTTCTGGGAAAGGCTTTGGAGAAGGAGCCCCAAGGGGCTGGGTCTCCAAGGAAGAGGATCTCAAAGATGGAGGTGGAGTGCAGAATGTGGCTGAAGGCTGGAGCAAGCTCAGGATGTGGTCAGGGTGCCCTCAGGCTGGTCCCCAGGGACGGCATGGGGCTGAGGTGACACAGACTGGCTGAGACTGTTGTTACAGGCTTCCAGCATGTGCCACAAATAGTCTCAAGGTCCCAGGTGAATTCTAATTCTGTGCCTGCACCTCCTGTTCAGCTCCAGTTGGGCCTCGTGCTTCCCTGTGAGCTGGGAATGATCCATAGTGCGGCCCTGATAGCTGAAGGGGACCCAGTAGCTTTGGGTTTTTGGTTTTTTTCTCTGTTTAAGAATCTAAAGTGTGGAGGTTGGGTTTTCAATTCTGAATTCTAAAGGAGAGAAGATGTCCCACCCTTAGAACCCGGAGGTTCTCCCAACATCTTTGGGCACCAGAACCAAAAAAAAAAGCACATCACCAAGAATGCTCCAAGAGCATTGCACATCCGAAAAGTCCAGATTCTCCTGGTTCATCAAAGGAAACTGCCTTCTCAGAGGAGCATGTAGGTGATACAGCAGGAATGACTGGCATGTGTGTTTCTCCTTTGTCCAGGGAAAAGAAAAGCAAATGTATCACCTTCTGCATATATTCACACACAAAAGAGATCCAACATTGTCTACTGAGAAAGCAGTGCCAACACTGCTTCCCTGCCCAGGAGCTGAAGTCGCAATTCATAGGGTAGAAAGGATACCCTTTTTATCACATGTTTACTCCAAAACAAGCAGTGGAAAGTTAAAATAATTACCTGTGAACGACTGTGTATGTTTCTTTCATCTAATTGGGTAATCTGCCCAGGTGTTTAGCACCAAGTCCTACATGCTTTAATTGGAAAAAGTCAAGGACAGAAACTAATTAGCACCCTTAATCCAAACCAGAGGTCTAATGATATTAACCACAAGTCACCACCATCATTGGGAACCTTTATTCTAAACCATATTCAAAGTGGAGGAGGATATAAAGAAAATAAAGTATTTTTGAGGTATATGATACTGACTCCAACCCCTAAGTCCAAAAGACTTTGACCCACTCTCCCCAAGAAACTGAAAGAATTGTGAGCAAGCACAAGGCAGTGAAGAATTGTAAGTGAACGAGTTCTCCGTCCATGCCCTTCTGTGAGGCAAGCAACCATTCAACACCGTCCTGAAGACAGGAACAGGCAATTGTTCCCTGATTTCACCCTCACTCCTCTCCCGAGGTCCTCTCCACAAGAATCTGGAACTCTCTTGCCCGGCGCGGGGGTGCTTGCCTGTAATCCCAGCACTCTGGGAGGCTGAGGCAGAAGAATCGCGAGTTCAAAGCCAGCCTCAGCAACGGCAAGGCGCTAAACAACTCAGTGAGACCCTGTCTCTACCTAAAACACAAAATAGGGCTGGGGATGTGGCTCAGTGGTTGAGTACCGCTGAGTTCCATCCTTGGTACTAAAAAAAAAAAGAATCTGGAACTCTCAAAGGGAAAATAGATTTTGATGACCTAATAGCTTTTCTAAAATATCCTCTTGATTCATTCCAGTTTTTTTTCTTTCAATATGGGAAAAAGAATTAACAAATTCCATAAGAAAAACCCATAATTCCAAGGCAGCTAATGGACTAGTGGGTATATAAAACCAGTAGGCTGCTTTTATAATGGGCCTTTTCTATTTGCATCTTTGGTTCTTTTCCAGAATTTTTCATTTATTTATGTGTAGCGGTGGTTAGCGAACACAGGTGGAGAGCACGTAGTTTTGATTTGCTATTATTTTTATTATTGAATATAAAATAACATTCAAATAATTATAGATTCCCAGCACTCTGATATTTTAAGCCATTAATTAGGTAAAAGAAAATAGGATGAAAAGTCCAATTTAGGATCAGGCTGAAGACAAAAGAGGCCCCACACTGAGGTTGAGGAAACTCCCAGGTACTCTGATCTTAATCTGCTGTAACCCAGTGCACTTTCTGATGAGGAGGAGTTTTGTTAGTGTTGCTAATCAAATCCCTCAAGGTAAGCGGGCAGCAGCTACGGAAAACTTGGGCCCCACTAGGAAAAAAGGATCATGAACTGTCATTTCAAGCTCCGACTTTCCTGATTTCCTATTCCTGATTCCTTACCTTCAGTACATCTCAATTCCCAACCTCCCAGAAACATGACCAAAAAATTTTTTATAAAAAGAAAAAAAAAACTTCAAAGAATAATTTACAGAAATCAGTATCTTACATAATCACATAATTTCAGAAATTTAAAAAGAAAAAAAAATTCTCACTATATTTCCCTCTAGAATATAAACTGTCTCTGCCTCGTGAGAACATACCTGTGTCCCCAGCATAGGCCCTCAGGAGGTTGTGACTTAGAAACCAGAGTGTAAATAAAACCTGTGTATTTGGTAATGCTCCCAGCAGCTGCTTTGGGTTCTGCTGGTTCATTTATTTATTTTTTCATACCCTCTTTGTTTGACACATGCTAGGTTTTTCCTAGCCTGCTAGCAAATATTGCTCACATTCAAGGGTTAAAATTATGGGGTCATTATTGGGCTATTCCCGAGGAACAGGCAAAAGAGACCCACAGCAGACTCACCGCAGCTGTTAGGAGCCCACTGCCAGCCACAAGGGAGTTTGCTTATTTCTATATCACAATCTCCCACCTTGATAAAAGAGAAAAACACACACCCATTTCATTTGAACTGTGTACTAAGAATAATTGCCACCAATATTGATTGGCCCTTGGGGACTTGGCTGAATTTAAAAATTGCAGACTGTGAAATCCCAGCAGATTTATCCTCACTGAGATTGCTGCTTATTTGTGACATGTTCCTATGTCTAAACTTATCTGTGAAAACTGTGAAATTAATATCCTCATGTTCAGTACAATATGGTAACATGCCCTGCTGAAACACATGGCTATTTTTGTTCTTATTGTTTTAATGCTGGTTCCTGTCTGTATCCCCTTGTAAATTTTTTTTTTTTTTTTACAATGAAGTCTAAGTATCTTTGTTACCTGGGGTCTCATGTTTCTATCATTTTCTAACTATTTGTTTTTAGGGATTGCACAATCGTGTGAGCTTTTGGTACATATTTGGTTTGTTTTTAACCTGGCAGCCCTCTTGGTCGTCTCTCACTCTGAGTGTGAAATTACGACAGTTGTCCGCTCCCTCGGTTTCTTCTGCATCGGGCAGGCCAGTCAGGAGGTGTGAAGCTAAACATTTCCCAAAAAGTGCTCCCAGAGCGGGAAGGAAATATACCAACCTTAGCTGTTAAATCAGCTTAGTTAGTCTGCAAAGTCCAAATATGTTAAGGATGGAAATTTCAGATATTTTTGAAATTAATTGCAGCTGAAAAGGAAAAATTAATACTGCTTTGTGGGTTTGGGGAGTTTTTTGTTGTTGTTGTTGTTATTGTTTGTTTGTTTCCTTTTTTTCAGTGCTGGGCATCGAACCCTGAGTCTCAAGCATGCCAGGCAAGTGCTCTCCCACTGGGCATTGGGTTACACCCCTATACCCGCCACTCACTCATTCTCAAATCTGCAGAAATGTGCTTTTAACCCGTACAAAAAATAAATGTGACTTTGATCATGAAAACATCAGGGAATCACGGGTTGTTACTCTGACATAATTAAAAGTGGCAGAGAACTGTTTCAATTCTGCTTTCTGTTTATCCAGTAGTTCTTTGTTTTATATGTTATTATCAGAGTCCTTGCAAAAATCTCATCTTCCTTCCTCTTTATTCCAGTAGCATCCTTCCTTGTGATAAATTAAATGATAGTTTTAAAGGAAGCTGGGCAATATCACTGAAAAAAATAAAGGCATACTTAGAAAAAAGAACTGGAAATATAGACACTAAAATCCACAGGAATTCTCTCTTGTATGATTACCAGACAAAACAATTTTTATTTTCCTCTTTTTGTTTGTCTCTACATCCCGTTTCCTATGATGTAAATGGTTGACTTTGCAGTAAGAAATCAAGTGTTTTTTTAAAATGACTATTCTAAATAAGTAGCATACCTTCTACTCCATGTGCAAATTATACATCATTTCACTTCTAATGATGAAATTATTTCATGTGAAAACTATATAAAAATTAATAATCATCAATATTTATCCTTAAATTCTATGCTTAAATAATTCATTTTGATGTTAAATTTTGTCAAATTCATTCTGATACATCCCAGAGAGAAATTTAATGTGGCTGGTTTTGCTTCTGTTTACGTATTGGCTAGTTGGTTAATTGTTTGGTTTCATTTGCACTTCAGCAAGTAGGTTTTCTTATTTTTCTTTTTTTTAAATATTTTTTCAGTTGTAGATGGACACAATACCTTTATTTTATTTGTTTATTTTTATGTGGTACTGAGAATCGAACCAAGTGCTTCATACATGCAAGGCAAGCGCTCTACCACTGAGCCACAACCTCAGCTCCAGTTTTCTTATTTTTCATGCTTATTGAGCACCTTACTTTATTATGATCATCTGAGGTTTCTAACACAGGGTGCCATTTTTCCAAACGCAAATCATAGCTAATGAGTAGAAAAACCTGCAAAATATTAAAAATGCAAATGTAACACATAACACTCACCTACATACTACAATTTATTTCATTATCCCAATATTTGAAAATAAATTTTAAAATTCCAATCCTGCCATTTCAACAATGTGCTTCTACCATACTACCAGACTAGAGAACAATGGAAAAGCAGCCTAAAATCTTCTTTATACTTGTGACTGATCCACAAATTAATCTAAAAATAGCAATTTAATGTATTTTCAAATAGTACCAGGGATTGAAACCAGGGGCACTTAACCATTAAGCCACATCCCCAGCTCCTTTTATTTATTTTTTTATTTTTATTTTGAGACAGGGTCTTGTTAAGTCGCTTAGGGCCTCGCTAAGTTGCTGAGGCTGGCTTTGAACTTGCCATCCTCCTGCCTCAGCCACCCGCATTCCTGGAATTGCAGGCACGCAATTCTCCACCACACTCAGCTTGGCCTCATTCTTTTTTACTTTACAGAGCATAAGAAACAACATGTGTTGCTAATTGCTTGAGAACAAATTGTTAACACTAAAGATTCATTTCAGAATCAGGGTATTTAAAACCATTTTGTCTGAAAGCCTATGTACAGCCTGATTCTAGTTAATGATAACGTATATTAACTTGAAATTTTCCGAGAGTAGATCTTAAGTATTCTCACCCTCTTCCCCCCAAAAACAGTAACTGTGTGAAGTGATGGGTTTGTTGACTGGCTTGATGGCAGTAGCCATTTTGCAGCATTTAGCAAACAAGATTTCCCTTGATCTAAATTTGGAAAGTCCATGACTTGACTCTGTGCAGAGACATGGAAATATTGCCACAGGCAAGAGGGGCCCACACATCCCACATCAACCACAGCACACACCTGTAATCCCAGCTACTTAGGAGATTGAAACAGGTGGATCACAAGTTCAAGACCAGCCTCAGCAACTGAGTGAGACCCTGTCTCAAAATAAAAATTAAAAAGGGTTAGGGATGCAACTCAGTGGTAAAGCAACCCTGGGTTCAATTCCCAGTAACAATAACAAAAAAAAAAAAATGGCACTTGGAAAACAGCAACCCAGACTGTATGGAAGTTGCCTACAAAATAAATCACAAGTTTCTCTCAAATGTAGGATAAAGGAACGATCTGCATTGTTTTTCCAGTGTGTGATGTGAAATCTATTCATAGTGCAACGTGTGCCTAGAGGAGTTTTCAGTTGCATTTTAATGATTAGAAATGGCTTTTTTAGGAGTATTTAGTTTAGGAAATGCTTATCTGACTACAGAAGGCAGGTGCAGGAGAGCAAAAGCCACAAGTCACCTGTGGAGATAATGCAACAAGGCCACAGATGGCCACCACTTCCCAGGGGCCCCTGCCCAGGGCCCAGAGAACAAGGTGAAGGTTGACCGAGAAGGGAAATGGCAATTCTGCTGTGGCCATCTCCCCTGCCACTGCCTGGTCCAGAAGCCACTGATCACACAGGGGTTGACCAGATCAAATACAGGACACAGTTAAATTTTAATTTCAGTGAAACAATAATTTTTTAGTATAAATATTGCATTTGGCATGTTTTCAAAATTATTTCAGAAACCAACAATTCTCATGAGTGTCCCTTAGCTCTGAAAGAAGGCAGGAAATTCAGGAAATACATAGAAATACAGGAATAAATTTAAAACCAGCTCTGCAAGGTGAAGGGTAGAAGGGGTACTGCCCTCACTAAGGTGAGGGTTATCTTTGGTCAATATCCCAAGAAAAGCTTTAGCTAGTGCCTAGAACAGAGATATGAGCCCCACTTGTTTGAGTGACCTTGAATTCCACAGGACAGGCTACAGCCTCCACTGACCACATCTTGACCACCTCCACCAACAAGAAAGTGGAAGCATTCTCACGTTCCCAAGTACACACCATAACCAGGAAGTAATAAAACTTGCTTTTTAAAGAACTTTGTTCTTGGAGCAGAAACCTTTTAAAAGATGAATTCATATTCTATACCTGCCTGAGGGATGTACTTGACATGCTCTGTCCCCGAGACGCTCCACTCTCTGTGGTAAGGAAAGAGTTAAGGACAGCTACCTGCAAGTTGCTTTCATTACCAGGCTGCTACACACCAGCACCTTTCAAAACCCACATGCTGTCTCAACAGTGATCATTTAAACAGAAAATTCATCTGTTTTAACTTCACCTATATGAAAGATGGTATAAAATTAAGTTCCATCCACACTAATTATTTTTCTTCTTTCAAATGTGCAAAAGGGGGAAACAAATTATCCATTAAATCACAGATAATATAACTTCTCTTTATAATAAAAGCCAAAATAGCTTGTGTTTGACTTGTAGTTGGGAATAACAGACATTTGAAATTCAATAATTTAATTCCTTGAAAATATCACCAGTGTAGGTATCAAATGACTCATTCTGTTTTCTTTTAAACATTATTAATTTCTTGGTGCCATTTAGGAACAGTAATCCCTTAGTGTAGTAAAAATTGCAAAAGCTTATGATCCAGGAGGCCCATGTCCTGCCTTGTCTCAGTTGTGAATCTGTGGCGGGACTTTGGGCAAGAGTTTTATCACTCCGGATCTGTTTCCTTATCTGGAAAGCAGGGAAATCCACCAAAATTACCTCATGGACTGAGTTCTATCATTTCACAGACACTGAAATGCAATGCCAGCAGCCCCCTTTTTATCTTGAGGAAACAGCGCCACCTTAAGATCATCTAACCGCTGACCACGGAGATGTTTCTCCAAGGCGGGAGCAATTTGCCCTGATCTAGAGTCAACCTTCCTGAGGTGTCTGATGGGAATCTGTCACACACTTGTGAGTCTGCCTGCTTGATTAAGACCAGTGTGCATGGACATAGAGCCAGGTTGAGCTAACTGGTCCGAAGGGAACAGATGCATGACCTTGACCTAATTATCACAGCCTCCAGCTAACAGTTTACCTGCAGAATAATTGTTTCTGGAACTCCATAAAAAAAGGACAGAAAGATATACACCCCACCAACTGAAAACTATAAAGTAATAATGGGCAAAACTCATCTTCCCCAAGACACCGTCCCTCCTTTCTTGTCTTGGCACAATATTAACTTGGAGGCCCCTCCTTTCTTGTCTTGGCACAATATTAACTTGGAGGCGTCTCCTGTATATACTTTGATTAAGAAAAGTTATACAGCAGACCCTCAAGTAAATATACATATTTCATCCACCAAGTATTTATCGGGCAACCACACTCAGTGCTAAGAAATCTCATAAAATTACTTCCATTGAATTTTCATAACAACTCTTGTGAGGCAGGGTTTAATATTCCTGTTTTCAACACACGGAAATGGAGAAGCAGAGAGGCCCAGAAGTGACAGATGTGTCACCCGAGCTTCAACGGGCTGACACACATAAGACAGGGCAACTGCAATCAGCAGTTTGGAGGCAAAGATAGCTCGAGAACCCCATTTATTTTTGTGAAGTGTCATCTGTGGATTGAAAAGAACTCCATCTTTGCCAGCCATCCTTAGCAGCGGCCACTGGACGTATATGTGTGACAGGGTAATTCATTACTAAGTATCACTGTCTCCAAGTCTGACTCTTCTAATCAGTAGAGACATAAAAACAGAAGGGAGAGCAGTAGAGAAAAGAGACCAGGATGAGGGGAGGGAAAGGGAAATTCTGGGAAACAATATTGGCCAGATTATATTGCTTATATTGTGTGCATGCACAAATATGTAACAATGAATCCTACTATTAGGTATAATTATAATGCACCAGTAAAAATATAGAAAAAACAAATTGAGGAGAGAATATTTAAGATTGCCCCTTTGACCATATCCCATCAATTCTAAATTCCATCAGCTTTCTGGGTTAGAAAAATGCCATAGCCCCAAATCCTCAAGACACTGTTTGACAAAGTTCTGGTGCCTGCAATGGATCAGGGTGAAGAGATGCACTCCTCAATATACTTCTTGTTGGGATGCCCCTTCTTAGTTTGACAGAATTAATTGTGCTTGCTTGTGTCATTATTCCAATTCCCAGAAAGACAGGATCAGTCAATCCTGGTCCCCTAAAGTCTCTTGTAATTAAGGAGAGGCTTTTGACCACCCAGGAGAATAAACAAGAAAATCACCATCAGGATAGTACTACTGATAGGATGTTTCTTAGAAGTAATTCTAGAAATTCCCCTGATGATAGTTTCACTTTTATCCAGATAGTTTCTGGATATCACTATGATATCCAGAACATTTAGGCCCACAGTTTCCCCAATTACATTTGGAAGTACTCTCAAGCCTGGCTGTAGAAAGCTGCTTTGGCAATTTCAATAAAGTGAGCTATGGGAAATTGTGGCTCCAACTAGTCCCATGCCTAAAGCTCAAATGCTGGTCAAGCCTTCTCACAGGCCCTGACAAAAATGGATTCCCCCTATAGTAAAATCCAGTGATATTTGACATGGGTAAAAGCAGAAGACGGCAGGTGTCCAGGTAACTTAGGACTGGACCCTCCCCCGCCATACTCAGGAGCCTACATTAATGGAGAAAGAATGGTTTGGGTTAATAGAAAACATGTTAATTGTAGTTCCTTGTTTACATGGGAGAGTCTTAAGAAACAAAGGCCTTGATGCCTGCCCAGAGAAACTGAACTCAAATTATGTAAACAATGGTTGCTACAAAGTAGGGCTCTGGGCAAGTTCAGAGAATGATATTTTAATGATGTATGTAATAGTTAACTTAACCTGCAGCTTTGGGCAATTCTGGACATGAGCAGAATCCATTGACCACATGTGCATCAACAGCTATGCTTTTAAGTATAGTTACCACAATGGTCTATTAGTCTTATGCTACTCTCATAGTTAAATATACCTTTGTTAGCTTCATCTTGTTTTTTGGGAATACAATAGGAAGCTTAGTGATCTCTAGTTTGATATTAATCTTAAGAACAGGACATGAGGACCCTTATAGTTACAGTCTCTAGTTAAGATTTAAAAATCCTTTGATGCTGATGTAGTTATCCAGGACAATTATAGATGACCACTCTGTGTTTATGAATAACTCATGATGAATTGTAACCCCCTTTTCTTTTCTTTTGATCAATGGCTGTAAATCACTATAAATAAAGTGCTGGTCTGAACTTAGACGGACACAGCTGCACCAAACCTGGTCTCTGTGTCTCATTGGTGCTATTTTCGCCGACACCACTCATCCCACCTCAGGACCTGACACCCTGCGGAGGCTGGACCCCCGTAGAAAAAGGGTAGAGCAAATGCTAGCTCATGGGAATGCATCAAATCTAGAAATATCCTTCTTTCCTGTACATCAAAGAGGAAGGACACTGGCATTATTTCATGCCAGAGTGCCCTGAATTATGAATCTCACTCTTTTCTTTGCCCGCATATACTTAGATGCTGCTGCTAAGAAAGACTGGATTTCTATTCTTTGTGTACCCCCATTCCACTTAACAAAATATTGGCACATAAATATGAAGTTACTAAAAGTTTACTGCTTTGTTAGGAAAAATATATAGTTTGCAGGCAGAACACAGGAACTGTACAAGCTGGAGTGGTCAGACATATTTGAGATAACAGCTGAGTTATTCTAGGGCAGAGCCCAAGTAAGGAGACTGGCTGAGAGGGGGAAGTGCCTGGGATATTTAGGTTGTAGGTGGAAGTAGGAAAAGACACAGATGGAGCAAGATACCAAAGTGGTTTGACCTTTTGGGGAAGGAGAAGTTAAGACATGAGATTGGAACCACAAAGCAGATGCTAGGAAAATAAAAAATAATAATATGTAGGCAAGAAATTTCTCAGTTTTAAGCATTTTGTACTAAGAGGAAATTATGTTATTTAAGGCTGAATAATCAGTAAGTTGCAGCTAAGCTGAAGCTGAGAAAGAAATGTTTGGCCAGCTTTTGTACATAATCAAAACTGGCAGTCCTGTGGTGTCTCAGAAGCTGAAACAGGACTGAGAAAGAGGAAGAGAAGGGAGACACCCTGGTCATGCCACAGAGAAAATCACCAAGGGAGAAATGGTGTGGGAACGTAGAACTGCCTACATGACACTTGTCCCCGAAAGTATGTGGCACAACCAGCCCTTATGGCAGCAGTGGCTGAACTCATCCTGACCAGAACCTGGTCCAGCCCTCCTCAAGCCCCAGTGATGATGATGGTCAATGAACGTCCATTGTCACAGGTCAGGGTCATGTTTCCTCACCCTCAATGAACCATGCTTTCTTTCTTACAACTTCTAATTTCTAGTACAATGAGAATAAAAAAAAAAAGATTGTCATCATCATCATCGTATTGAGAGTCGCTTCTGTGGTGGCAAGAGCAAGGTTCTCAGTGCACTGTTTTGTGAAGCTGCTGCTTCTTCTTGGAGGAGTCTGGAAGGCTGATGCCCCAGGCAAGTGGGAAGTTAGAGATGAAGAGTGCACAGCCCATTTGGTGGCTACAGACAGTGTGCACAGAAGCATGTGCCAGTGTAACTGTGGGGACGGGATTCAGGCAGAGTGCAAGGTGTTCTCATAGGGAACCGGTGTTCTAGACAGTGGGTTCATTCACTTTCATGTTTTATTGCGCACTTACTATATGCCACATACTGGGCATAGAGCAATGACTGCCAAGCCATGTTCATGGGTGATCTGATGGATTGAAAGCAAAAGACGCCTGTGGTTGGACCAAGGGAGGTGAGAGTTCATGCAGGGGGACAAGTGACATCTCCCTACGGGGAAAAGCCAGGCAAATGCTCTGCCAGGGAAAGAGGGAGAGTGGTTGTCCCTGAATGGACTGGCCATTACACCTAGGAAAACAGGTAAAGATGAAGGTAATTATCTGTCAGGAGCAACTGGTAACTGGTAGAGAGGTGTGACTCCTCCTGGGTGACATGCCTTCGGTTCCTTGAATGAGCAGACCTCAGGCCTCTCCAACCCATGAGGTCTCTACATGAATTTGGGAAAGGCATACTCCCTGGGCTGCTCAGCCCAGGAGTGGACTCAGCAAGCCGAGGACACCCTTGTTGGACCTGGGCTACACCTACAGCCCTGTGGCTGATTTCAGACCCTGGAACCAGCCTCTAGCCCCGCTCTGACGGCTCTTGCTGCCTGGGCCATTTACATGGGCAGTTCTGTCTTCCTCAAATGCTTTCCTATGCCACTGCCCTCCTGCTCCCCTCCAAGCTTCCCCTTAGAGGTGACCATCACAAGTAAACCATCCCAGTCCCTCGCCTGGAAGTGGCTCAGCTCTCCATTCTCACGCTGGTTTGCCATTGTGTCCACCTTCCTTAATCACACTCAACACAGTTCCAAAGGCTTATAAAGTTGTTTTTCTCCTGCATGAGAATCTAAGCCCCAAGAAAACAGGGCCTATGTCCTCAAGTTCACCGCTGCATTCCCCACGTGGATGTGTACTGGGGATGGGTCAGCAAACGCTTTTGCAATATGTGAACCAGAGGGTCAGGTCCAAAGCCATAGAAAGCCACCTTGTCCTTCTAGGGGAGTGTCCCTCCATGCATTCTGGACATGCCAGGACAGCCCCTAATTCAGATGCTGGGTCCTGTGGTCAGACTCACTCCTCTTTGCCTTCATCCTGATTTTCCTCATGTGTCCAGAAGAGGCATTCTTTGCCCTCTTTATAAAAATGTGCTATCATGTTCCCAGACCACGTGGCAGGTAGAACCTGGCCCTGTAGAACAATCTAGTGACTGCACGTGTCTGGAACTCAAAGCTGCCCGTGTTTCCACTTCTATCACCATTCCGTTGTTCAAAAAGACATTTCCTGGCACTATTCTAGGGACAGTTTTTTTCTGTTCCCAGGATAGCTTTATGGAACACAAATTACTTGGATTGTCCACTGTTTAATAGTGATAGGATGTGGTCAAAAATGGAAAGTTTAACATTGGAGCTGAAATGCACTAAACACCATCTCCAGACTTGTTTTTCTCTTAGCCTTGGCAACAGGACTTGACCAGCAGGAACACAGTGAGAACAATAGCAATAACCCAGCTAGCAAGGAATGTGTGTTAAATACCACAAACTACAAGAGCACAACTCTTTCCTGCTTAGAAAAGATTTGCTTGTGGACTATTTCTAGGAGCAACAAACTAAGCTAAAGATCTATTGTTTTACTAAGAGGTATGAAGAAACTGTTTTTATAAGATGACAAACAGTTCGAGTCATATGGCTTCATCATTCATCCTGGTTGATTCTTCCATCCTGGTTGGGACATTGCCCCCTCCCTGAATGATCCCCTGACCCCAGCCTTCCCACACTACCCTGTCCACTCAGCTCCACTCAAAGTCCACCCCCACTCTTTCCTCACAGTCCAGCATCCACAAGATCAATGCTGGACACAGTAGGGAGCCCCACCAGTTGCTAAATGCACTTATCCCTTGGTAGGCATGGGTTATGATTTCTAGGACCCCCAAGATACCAAAACCTTTAGATGCTCAAGTCCTTTGTATAAAATGACACTATTTACATAGAACCTATGCACATCCTCCTATATATTTAAAATCATTTCTAGATTACTGATAGTACCTAATATGATGTAAATGATACATAAAAATAGTTGTTATACTGTGTTGCTTTTGAAATAATGACGAAAGTCTGTACCTATTCGGTATAGATGCAATATATTCTCCAAATATTTTCTATCTGTGATTGGTTGAATCCACCAATGAAGGTCCTGAGGAGGGAGACCCAGTTGCATTTTTAATACCTGGTTACAGGTAAAGGGATATACAAAGAATTCTATCAAGAGTCTATATTCTTTCTAATATATAGATTCCATAAAGGATTCTATGAGAAGAATCTAAGTACTTTGTTCTTTAATGCTGTACTGCTCACACATGTTTTCAAGTCAATGACACAAAGAACCAGCAGAGGGAGTGATTGCCTAATAGAGGAGCTATGGACCCCAACAAGATGACTACCATGATTTTTCCAGGGCTGCCCTAACACAGGACCACAGGCTGGGTGGCTTATAAAACAAAAATGTATTTTCTCACAGTTCTGGAGACTGGAAATCTGGAATCAAGGTGTCAGCATGAGGGAGGGGACACAGGAAGAATGGAGGAACTTTGGTCAAGGGGTGTGAGGGGGGGAAGGGGCATGGGGACAGTAAAGATGGTGGAATACAGTGGACATCATAGCCCTAGCTTCGTGTATGACTGCATATATGATGTGATTCTATATCATGTACAGAGAAATGAAAAGCTGTGCTCCATCTGTGTACAATGAATCAAAATGCATTCTTCTATCATGTATACCTAAGTAGAATAAATAAATAAATAAAGTTTTTTTTTTAAAAAAAACTTACTATAATGCAATATACTATGTTACACAGGCAACAGCCTCGTGTGTTTTGTATTTTTTGTCTCTTGATTGCATCATTTTCTCTTTTTCTTGATTTAACTCCATGTTCTTTTGTTTATCAAAAAAAAAAAAAAAAAAGATGTCGGCATGATTGGTTTCTTCTAAGACCTCTCTCTTTGTCCTCTCCCTGTTCTCACGTGGTCATCCCTCTGTGTATCCATTCCCTGATCCCCTCTTCTTATGAGGTCACTACCATATGACCTAGTTTCACCTTAATTATAGTTTTAAAGGCCCTCTCTCCAAGTATTGTCATATTCTGTGGTACTGGAGGTTAGGATGTCAACATACCAATGGAAGGGGGAGCATATTTCAGACCATAATAGCTACTCGGGTTTCAATTTTGTTATCCTTTAAAAAATGTTGATTCAACTTAAAATGGATTGTCATTATGATGGTGCCAAAGTATCATCAGTGGAAATTGTGCTATAAATGTTGACTTTGAGTCGTTTCTCAGGCTATTAATGCTCAGTCTGATCCACTGCAGCTCCCCGTCAGCCAGGTGATCACAAGGGCCAGACTCCACATTGTGCCTGGTGCTGAGCTAGGATGCTTAGAAGGTTAGAGGCATTAAAGGCATTTTTGTTCTACCATATTTTCAATTTACGATGGGCTTATTGGAGGTAAATCAGGGAGTATCTGTATTTCAAAGGTTTCTCCCTTTGTTTTCTAAAAATTATATTGCCTACATTGTTTTAAGTCCCTTAATGATTACGGTGTGAAGTCTTTGTCCCATCACCATAGTGGTACATTCACTGGTGTGCTCAGAATGATAGGAAGCCAGGCCTGGGTCTTGCGTGGATAAGCCCTGCAGGTTCACAACTAAAGATACAGGAGGAAACCAGCGAGGCAGGAAGCATGTATTCTCAGTTCCCTGAAGAGGCCAAGAAGTCCCTAAAGCACCAAATGAGGAGTTGCAGATGTTGTGAGTAGAAAATTCAGTAGTCCGTCTTCAGAATATTGGGATGGGAAGATCCAATTGTAGCCATTTTTTAAAATATTTTTTTAAATTTTTTAAAAAAACTTCTAGATGGACACAATAGCTTTATTTTATTTATTTATTTTTATGTGGTGCTGAGGATTGAACCCAGTGCCTCACGCATGCGAGGCAAGTGCTCTACCACTGAGCCACAATCCCAGGCCCCAACTGTAGCCATTTTTAACTACAGCCCTTCCCGTTGCCAGCCCCAATCTTAAAATTAGCTGATCGCACAGATGATCAACCTGAGCTCTTCCCATCAGGGAAACGGGCGGCGCTATTTTAGGGATAAAAACAGGTAGACTGCCCACCCAAGTGTACCTGCTAGGCAGGTTCAGCAGCACACTCCTGCGGCAGAAGTAAAGTTCGTCTCGCTGACCCACTTCTGAGCACGTTTGACTTCTTGCAGCACCTCAGTATTTCTAACAATTTTGGCACTCAAGGTGGGGCTCCATGCATCACCTCAGAGGTCATGGGGACTCCCTCTTTAGAGAAGATGCATCCTGTTGCCTCATTGTGACCTGAGGAGAGGAGGAAACTGGAATGTCTGAGGCTGACATCAAACCCCAAATTGAAAGTGAATCAGCAATGCAGAGAAAGGGCCCAAGCAAGCACCACGGTGACCAGGTAACTCCACGCACAGACCAAGGGCTCCTGGAGTCCCCATGTATGCAGATGTCTATGTCTTGGTCATACTGATTTCTGCATAGGGAGGTCCCTAATAGTCTCTATATGGTCAATGTGACCTTCTTTGGACAGAGGGGACAAACTGACATAAACCTCTCACAACTAGTTGATAGTGCCTTCGTCGTACATAATGCCTGGGAGGAACAGAAACAAAAGCCAACCTGCTTTGCTGGCAACCTATGCAAAGGGATCTTCAAGGATGCCTAAAGAAAAAGATGGAACTCAGTGAGACCCTGTCTCTACATAAAACACAAAATAGGGCTGGGGATGTGGCTCAGTGGTCGAGTGCCCCTGAGTTCAATCCCCAGTACCAAAAAAAAAAAAGATGGAAAAGTCCTCCACCATTGAATATTAATATGCCTAGTATAAGGGAAATGCCCAAAAGGAGCATCTGGGTACAAGTGACAGTGGGGAACTCACTTAAAATTGATGGCATTATGATAATGACAAGGGATACAGATCAGGCTCAGCAATATTCTGTGCTCCAACTCCTTGAATGCAACCGGGGGCTGAGGGGATTAAGACACAGTTTTGTTTGTTTTGTATATGCCGGATTGCCCATCCTCTCCTGGGATAAAATTTGCTATGTATTTAATTAAATGTGCAGATAACGTGCTCACCCAAAGTGTAATAGCTTCATTTGCAAATGGCTCCCAGGAAAAGAAACCTAGCCTGCTCTGCTGGAGGTCTACTAAAGTGAATAAGGTCATTTGGGCCAAAGGGACCCTGAGAAAAATGATCAATATTATCTTACTGAGATTTTGTTTAAGGAGTAAATAACTTGCCCCAGAAAGAAAAAATATTCTCTCTCTCTCTCTCTCTCTCTCTCTTTCTCTCTCTCTCTCTCTCTCACACACACACACACACCTTAAAAGTGAGGCATTAATAAGGATCCATTATATTCTGGACAAAATTTAAAACATGAATTGAATTGAATCAGTTTTGCCAGACACCCTAAATATATTTAAAAAGCTTAGGGGAGCACTTTACCGAGCTGGTGTTCACCAAAATAAAATGGTCTGTAGTGGTAATCTCCTTCAGATTTATAAAGAAATAGCAAATTTAACTGAGGACTTACTTATGTCATTGAATGTTCTGTAACTGGATAAAGGAAACCTGTTATTAAAAAGGTTACTCTTTACACTGGGATGGGAATTTAAATGCATTTTTGAAAGATAATAAGAAGCCCTCATTTCTTTAAAGGTTGATATTTGTATAGATAGTTAATGTTATGGGCCCGTCCTTGAGTGTGACTTAGGAGGGAGAGCTTATTAGTGAGGAATTTGGAAAAACTTTGAGGAAGCACCCTCAATGTTATTGTTTGGGGCCATCTGGCGCACTAAGGAGCTCTTGGTGCCTCAAAACTTTCAGCCTTTGATCCTGTGAGTTTTGGAATCTGGCCAGTTCCCACCGCACAGAGATTTTACAGTCTAAGGCCAGCTGCGTAACGCTGGACTGCATGTTGGGAGGGGTTGCTGTGTCTTTTTAAGCCCTCCAAAGGAGAGAGAGCAAGAAAGAAGAAGGAGAAGGAGAAGGATTTCAACTGGACCGAAGAAGAAGGGACCCATCTGGACGGGAGAAAGAAGGTATCCAACTGGACCAGAACAAGAGAAAAGAAATCCAACTCAACAGAAGAAGAAGGAGATCCATCTGGGAAGAAATTTCAACCAGAGAAGAAAGAATCTGATGTTCTGAGTAAGAAGAAGGAACCTGATGAGAAGAAGAAGGAAACTGACTTGCGAGGTGGAAGGCAGATTCTCACCTATGCTGTTTTACCCCACTCTTGTTGTTGCTGATTTTACCCAAGGCTGGGTGTTGAAGGTGATGATGATGCTTTAAGTGGAAAAGAAGGATTCACACCTGTGATGCTTACCCTACCCTCGTTGTTGCTGATTTTACCCGAGGATAGGTATTGAAGGTGTTGATGCTGTTGTGAGTAAAGAAGAAGGATCTTGAATGGTGCTTTGAGGAGAAAGACTCTGAAGGTGATGATGGTGTTTTGAGGAGGAAGGCTCTTACCTATTTGTTTGTTTATTTTACCCAAGGCTGGGTGCTGGAGGTAATGATGATGCTTTGAGTGTACTTGCAAACCCGTGTTGTGTTATCCGATGTTGATTGATGAGTGCTTATTGGGCTGGAGCTGCTCTCTCTTCCTGTTTTTCTATATTATTGATTCATTATATACAAGATTCAATATTGCAAAGTATAACTGTTGCTTGCTTTGTTATATTGTCTCATAATAAAGCTTATAAAACCCATCTTGTTGTGAGGCTGGTGATTCACCCCACGAATCTGCCTAGATAAATTAGTCTGAGCTCAGCAATTCTTGGTCATAGATCCAGACCAAGACAATATTGCAAAACATGAAAGCATTTGGCCACTTTTTCCACAAAAAGAAAGTTAGGAGCTCTCTAAGTTTTTGTTTAATTTATGTTTCAGATATAATGTTATATTGTATTATTTGTCAAGAGCCCTGCCTTACCTGAGATAAGGTTGTGCTTCTCATCCTATTATAATGTTAGGATGGCTCCAAAGTAAATTAGACTTAAGCTCATTTAAAGTTCAAAGTAGAGGTTTTTGTTGTAAAGATTACTGAGATCTCAAAATAAATAGGGGATTTAACATACAGTTAAGTAAAGGTTTAGGATTTGGTTCATAGCTAGTATACAAACTGAATTCTTTTGCTCTTATTAGTTTCATTTTGTATTTTCATTGTAAAAATGTTTGACTGTTGCCTGTTAATATTTTGCAGAACCACTGCTTCTAATAGAACAACCTGAATTAATTTGAGACAATAAGCCATCACCTATAGGACACATAGGATATCTGTACTGATACTGACCCTAATTAAGCAAAAGAGGTTACTATTAAATTATAGCCATTAAAATATAACCCATTACTCCCACTTTAAGACTGGTGAAACTTTCCTGCCGGATGTTTAAAACCAAAACCTAGAGACCAAACTCAAGGAAATAAAAGGGCTAAGGAAAAAATAGCCAGTATTCTGGCCCTTGACCTCTTAGGTCAGCCAAAACTCAGGGAATAACAGAACTTCTCTAAGGGCCTTGCAACTCTGGTGAGTCATTTGATCTCCCAATGAGGAGGATCAAGAGGACCCTAGAGAACAGGAAACCAATCAATGCACATTCTACAAAGAGGAAGGTCATTGGAGAGAGAAAGCTCCCTGATGCTTCCAAGAGAAGCCACAAAGGTCAGTAAGACTCTGACCCATCCTGTCACATGGCACCACTGGTAGAGTAAAAGCTAAAGGAGCCAAGATGCTTCTCACAAGTTCCCAAGAGTGATCTCTGACAAATCTCAGCCGACTCTAACAGTAGATAGGGAAAAGTTCAATTTTGACCAGCTTGATCTTAAACTCCTGGCAAGAAAGTTTAACCAAAACATAGCCATACATGGACATTTAAAAGATAAGATAATGGTTCTTTTACTTGAGATGTACATTTGTGTCAGTCCTCCTGAAAGTAAGCAAAACTGGAAAGGTTTATAAAGGAAAGGTTTTTATACAGAAGTGTCTGATAAATATCACAAACAGCTCTGTCAGAGTCACAAGTTTCTTCTGAGTCAATTTGAAACTTACTTGAGCTTTCTTTCTTTCTTTCTTGTCTGGTTATTATAAACTGCTGCTCAGACTCCCCTTCTGGAGTTTGCAATTCATCACTTCCAACCTGGCAACTTGATTTTAATCAAGACCTGGAAGGGAGGAAAGCTCAGAGCTGGAAAGGACCTTACCTGTTCATAATTACCAGAATGGCTATTCAAACTGCTAAAAAGGGGAAAATTCCTTACCACGGGCAAGCTCCACCTCAAAAAGTTAATATATCTACTAAGATGGCAATACCAAAGGGTACAGGAGAAAAATGAAAATGAAACCAAAAAGTATAAAAAGAAAAAGAGATTTATGAAAAATAGATCGTTCACTGGTCCATTTTCAGAATATAGTATTTAGCCTTTATTGTGAAGATCCAATTGTAGCCATTTTTAACTATTGCCTTTTGCCTGCCCCAATTTTAAAATTAGCTAATCACGTAGATTGCAATCCCAAGCTCCTCCTATCAGAGAAAGGGGCAATGCTACGTTAGGGATAAAAACAGGTGGGCTGCCAGCCCAAGTGTGCTTGCTAGCCAGGGTTGATAGCATACTCTTCTGGCAGATGTCAAGTTTGTCTTGCCGACTCACTTTGGAGCATGTGTTCGATTTCTTACAGCACCAGTATTTCTAACAAGGCCAAGATGGTGAGGGTGTTTCTAGACAGCTTCAAGCCCAGCCTATGAACTCACTCCTCCCTGATTCCCCTCTCCCGCCTCAGCTTCATACAGTCCAGGCTGGGGTAGTCCTGCTTATGGACCAGCCTGGATGAAGAGGGAATGACCTCCTGGAGGAAGGGACAATTAAGCTGAGTCCAGGAGGGAAAGGAGAACCTGGGTCTTTGGGAGAAGAGAACAGCATTCATGTGCACAGTCCCACCAGGAAAAGAGCAGCTGAAGCATTTGAGGACAGAAAACTGATTGAGCAAATCAGAGGCAGAGAGTGTGGTTGAGGAGCTGGATGGGGAGCAGGAAGACAGCCAGCCAGCAGCACAAGTGTGGATAAAAACAAATGGCCCTGGGCCCCCAGTGAGAGTGGTTAGCATTTTATTTGAAGGACTGTAGGAGCTCAAGGGAGTTTGTGCAAGAGCTCAAGTTTGCATTTTAGAAGTTGGCCTGGTGGCTATGTGGAAAGTGAGTGGGAGCAAGGGATTTGGGACTTTTTTCCCCCACATTCAGCTATGACTCACAGGAAGTAAAGCATGCTACATCACAAACACAAACACTTTCTGGGAAATGAAATGCATCCATTGCTATAGTTTGGGGTGGTTCCCACAAATATCCATGTTTTTAAAACTTAGTCTCCAAAGTAGTGCTATTGGGAGGCACTGGAATTTTAGGGGTGGGGCTTGGGGGGAAGTCCTTAAGGCCTGGTCTGTTCCTCTTGCTCTTATTTACAGGCTCATGAAGTAAATGGCTTGCTCTGCCATGCATTCCTGTCATGATGTGCCACTCTTACCAGAGACCCAAAGCAATGGGGCCACTCAGTCTTGGACTGGAAGCTCCAGAGCTGTGATCCAAAATAAACCTTCACTCTTTATAAGTTTTGCCCCAGGTATTTCATTATAGTGATGGAAAGTAAACTGATACATCCCTTCTTTAAGAGAAAGAGTACAACAATTTAGCATTACAAATACCAGCTTAGGGGCTGGGGCTGTAGCTCAGTGGTAGAGCGCTTGCCTAGCATGCGTGAGGCCCTGGGTTCGATCCTCAGCACCACATATAAATAATAAATGAATAAAATAAAGATCCATCAACAACTAAAAAAATATTTTAAAAAAAATACTAGCTTAGGTACAGAGCTTTGCAAAAGGGTAGGGTCTTAAAGTTTGAGTTTCTTTAGTCTCAGGGTAAAGCCACTTCTGATTACAATGCAATACACATGAATCACATACTCCACACACACATACCACACGCAAATGCACACAAACAGACCACAGCAAATGCCACATGGACACACATCATATACACCCACACTCCACACAAATATCACATGCACACATTCAACACATAAAGCACATGCTCCCCAAAACAACCATCATATATACCCCACACACAGACCTCACAGAGCACATACACCACTACACATGGTAAAACGCCACATACACCACACACACACAGATACCACACAAACATCACATATACCACATACACAAATACCACATACAACACACACACTACCTACACATACACTGCAAAGATCACATACCACACACATACCACATGCACTCGAAACAAGGTGATATTTATCCTTACTAGGTACCGTGTGCTCTATTTTCTATTCTAATCTATATTCTATTACACTCTATTTTTCTTTTAATTTTTTTCTTTTAATGATTCCTGAGACTCACTAAATTGATTTCATGACCTGCTAATAGCACAAATTTGGGAAACTCAAAGTTCCTGAGAAATGGAACTTTGTTCTGTAGCCTGCCTATAAGCCTGCCTATAAGCAGTCACTCACTGAGGGATCCTGGCCTGAGACACATCTCGGGCAGGAGGCCCCCTCCTCCCTGGGCTGCCCTAGCTAAAGATAGGAGTGGTAGAGTCTCACAGCCCACCAGGAGACACACTTGCTCTGTTTGCACAGCTACTTTTTACCTAAGAATTGCCTTGCCAGTTTCCATTCTTAATCACCCCTTAATTTCACAATGGCCTGTGTGTTTCCTTTGTCTTTTTCCAAATCAATATTTTTCTAAACTGCAACTAGCTCATGAAATAAATTTGCAGTCCACTCTCTGCATCTGCAGGTTCTGGATCCATGGATTCAACCAACCTCAGATTGAAAATATTTGGGGCGAAAATTGTGACCATACTGAACATGTACTAACATCTTTCTTGTCATTATTCTCTAAATAATACACTATAACAACTATTTATGTAGCATTAATATTGTAGTAGGTTTTAAAAGTAATTGAGAGATGATTTAAAATACACAGAGCATGTGTGTAGTTGTATACAAATGTTATGCCATTTTATTTAAGAGAATTGAGCATCTGTGAATTTTTGTATGGGGAGGGCATCCTGGAACCAATTACCCAAGAATACTGAAAGACAACTGTAGTGAGTCTCAGGCAGCATCAGAGGGAATGAGAATGTGGGATGAGATGGAACAGAACGTAACAAAGCAGAGCACATCATGAGGGTCAGTGCCGATTTGGTCTGGGTGGGTTTGTGTCTGATTTTAACTTTTCCTCGATTGTCAATCCAGTTATTAAATAGATGAGGCTGTAAATACAGGCAGAAAGAATCAATCACATCTGGTGATTCAAACACTGAAATCAGCAGCTGAAAATGAGAATGACAAAGCCCTCGAGGCCATGGCTGAATCTGCTGGATGACTCAGTGAGAGCCGAGGAATTGAACTATCTCAACCTTGTTTTTTTCCTGTCTAATATCCAGCCCGGGAGTGGGTCTGCCTGTTTCAAGCAGGCCCATCTCTGGCAGAGGGCTGAGGCTTCCAGCATTAGGTAACTCACCTCTTGAAGTATTGGTTCATGTGATGCAAGACTGGGATCTGAACCTGCAGGGCAGGCTGCAAGCTGGAGAGCCAGGGAAAGGGTATGTTGCAGCTTGAGTCTGAAGGTATCCCAAGGCAGAATTACCTTTCTTTTTTTTTTTTTTTTAAAGCAGATGGTTTTATTTATTTTTTTAAATATTTTTTTAGTTGTAGATGGACACATATCTTTATTTATTCATTTTTATGTGGTGCTGAGGATCGAACCCAGTGCCTCACACATGCAAGGCAAGTGCTCTACCACTGAGCCACAATCCCAGCCCCAGAATTACCTTTCTTAAAGGGACTTCCGTCTTCACACTGATTTGATGAGTCCATACCTATTATGGAAGGTAATTTGCTTTATTCAAAGTCTATTGATTCAAGGCTGGAGTTGTAGCTCAGTGGTAGAGCGCTTACCTCGCACATGTTCAATCCTGGGTTCAAACCACATAAAAATAAATAAATAAAATAAAGGTATCACATCCATCTACAACTAAAAAATAAATTTTTTAAAAATCTATTGATTCACATATTAATTGTACCTTTGGGGGAGGGGTACAGGGGATTGAATTCAGGGGCACTCAACCACTGAGCCACATCTCCAGCCCTTTTTTTGTATTTTATTTAGAGACAGGGTCTCACTGAGCTGCTTACCACTGAGTTGCTGAGGCTGGCTTTGAACTTGTGATCCTCCTTCCTGGGCCTCCCAAGCCACTGGGAATTACAAGCAAGTGCCACTGCCCCCGACTTATTAATCATGTCTTAAAGGTGCCTTCACAGCAACATCTAGACTGTTGTTTGATCAAAGAACTGGGCACCATGACCTAGCCAAGCTGATACATTAAATTAGCCACCACACATACCATCTTAGAAAACAGTACCACCATCTAACAGATGCCTAATCCAGGACCTTGGGAGTTTACTTGGCATACTTATGTAATCCTAACTACACAGCCAATCAAGAACCAAACTTCATTTACTTATTTTCTGATTTCTAAACCATCTCCCCACTGATATCCAGGGCCCTACCACTACTGAACCACTATAAGAGCCTCCTCACTATTAGTATCACCAGTCTTCCTTCAAATCTTCCCAAGACACTGAAAGGAGAGAGAACATACTAACCTACAAATGAGATCATGCTAATTTCCTGTTTAATCTGGGCTCATCACAAATGCCACATGGCTGCCACACTGTCTAGTAGATCTGTTATCAACTCAGATATCATGAATGATGTTATTGGTGTGATGATCTTTCCAAAAGGAAGAACTTGTGTAAATTTCTGAACAAAATAAAGTATAATTTTTTTCTGTTTGTGCAGCAATTACATTTCTGGAAAAATTGAAGCTATTAAAATCATACTGTTTAAGTCTATTTGGCTTTATAATAGAAGAGCATAGATGGGGTGGCTTAACCAACAGAAATTTATTTCTCACAGTTTGGGAAGCTAGCAGTGCAAGATCAAGATTCAGTTCCTGGGGTAGGAGTATACCACAGTGGTAGAGTACATGCTTGGTATTCACAAGGACCTGGGTTCAATCCCCAGTACCCACCCCCAGGGTTTGAGACTTTAGTTCCTGGTAAGATTTTTATCCTGACTTGCAGATCGCCGTTTACTTGCTGTGTCCTCACATGGTGGAGAAAGAGTGAGAGCTCTTTCCGATTACCTCTCTTCTTATAAAGGCACTAATCTCATACAAGGGCTGCATCCTTCTAACCTGATTACCTCCCAAGAGTCCCTGCCTTCAAATACCATTACATTGGGTGTTAGGACTTCCGCATAAAAATTTCAGGAGTGACCATTCTATCACAAACCAAAACATGACTAAATGTAAAACAGAATTAGGTTCTAAGCTCAAATAATTACAAATGGGTTTTTCAGCTACATAAAGGATTCAAGAGTCTTAAGAGGATCAGGACCACTTTTATCATGGGAGGAGGTCCTAAAAATACAGATTGTTCAGCATCCCTGGCCTCTGCCCACCAAATACTAGTATTACCTGCCCAGTTC
Organism: Xerus rutilus; assembly: GCA_028644305.1. Taxonomy (NCBI): domain Eukaryota; kingdom Metazoa; phylum Chordata; class Mammalia; order Rodentia; family Sciuridae; genus Xerus; species Xerus rutilus. The sequence continues at coordinate 110,121,336 of CM053409.1, forward strand.
TACTCCCACTACTTTCCACATAGAGAATCTCTGCCCTGAAGTTCACACCCCATCACTGGATCTCCGTTCCTGATTCCAACCCTCACCTATAGCTTGAGTTTAACTCTCTAATCATGCATCTTAGCCCTGTGGCCAAGAAGCTCTCCCATGTTGCTGCCACATCACCTCTAACCCAGAGCCATTCATCATTAACCCCTTCCCGCAAAGCCAGGCATCCTTACTGAATTTTTATTCTTATCTGACTTTATTATATTCATCTTTCCTCCCTTCCCAATTTCTGGACCCAATGGAGAGTCCCTTATCTCTCCCTAATCAAGCAATTGATCAGAAACAAAATAATCCAATTTGGGTTCTGAATCCAAGGGCATCAAAAAGAATTGTATGAAAATAAGTATGATCATCACTTTTTCCTGGACAAGAGATAGTCCAGAGGGTCTGGACAACAACAAATAGATCCTGGAAATAGTTTTCAGCTTGTCCTTCCCACCCAGAGAAATTCTTGGAATGTTAAGTCCAGGTTCCCTCACTGCCAGCATCTCAGATCTTCTGGATCCCCAGAAGTTTAGCAAGAGCACTTCATATTTGCAATGTGGGGAAAGGGGGTTCCTGGGGCATTCATCTTTGAGTTTCTTACAGCTGTCCCTACAGGAGACACCGACTGACTTCTCCCTGGGGTGACACTGGAGACTTTCTGAGAGGCTGCATCCAGACGCTCCTGCTCCCCAACCTCACCAGGACCTAGGATCAAGTCTAGACACCTCCACTACACCTTGCCAGCCTCTTGTGAGCTACCTGCCTTCTTGGGTTGCTCCCCTAGAAAGGAGGGCCTCTGGGGAATCCAGCAGGTCCTCTCCTCATGTGCATAAATCCCCCAAGTGAAGCCTGGGCCAACAGCAGACTCCAGGCACAGGAGGAGCAGTTGGTGAGACTTCAGTTTAGTTTTTTAGTGAAACTACATTTTTGTAGTAAATTGCCACATGAGATTCAGTACAGTGTATGTAAAATAACTCAATGCTACTCTACATAGTCTTAAGAGACTTCAGTTGGATAACTCAATGCTACTCTACATAGTCTTAAGAGACTTCAGTTGGTCCATCAACATGTTCTAGATGATAAAACAGGCTAAAATCCCTTGCTACCTATTTTTCTTTCTTTTGAGCACTGGTTGAGCACATTTCTCAGGCAAGCCTGGAGAAGGGTCAAGCCACCATATGACTATAGCAGCCCCATAGCTCTGGTACATTCCCCAAAAGAAGGTTGGTAGGGTGAAGATGCAGATACAACCAAGCTCTAGATCATATTGCTGACTGAAAAAGAGAGTGAAAGAGGAAGGAATGGGTTATTCTGAGAATCAGAGGTAAAAACAGAGTGTCAGGTGCACGCAGCTTAGTTTCTGACTTGAGGCGGGTGTGATGGAGTCAGCTGCTACTTTATCAAACAAGGCCAGAAGCTCTCCCTGGTTGCAACACCCTTTGAGTAAGAACCTTCCAGCTGAGCTGAAGAAGCAGACCTTCCTCTCCCCACTTTCTCTACCTGCTGGGGCTAAGGAGGGCAGCTCCCAGAGAGAAGCTAAGTGTGGCAAAGGGGGTTTGGGACATCTCAGGCAGAGACTCAGTGGAGGAACTGACCTCCACCTGCCTCACACATGCATGTGTGGGGCTAGTTCATGGCTTATCATGGGATAGCCATCTGGAGCTTCAGCCAGAACCTGCCAAGAGGATGCTAGAGCTGAGCATTTGACCTCAAAAGTAAACCTGTAAGGAAATCATGTCAGAGTTAGGACCAGATCCAGACTCCTAATTTGTCACCCTTTTTGCTGACTTTCTATCCCCCACCCAAGGCGGCAGAAAGTTGTAGGGGTATAGATTTTATGAAGAGAAGGATCAAATCCACATAATAACTCTTCCCAGCCCACTGAGTTACCTTTCACCATGACAGCCCACTGAGTTACCTTTCACAATGTTCTCGTTGACACACAAGAACATTCCACATCTATAAAGTTCTTTCTCCACAAATCTCCTTCATGACCCTTACCATACAATCTCTCAGCAAAACACATTGCTACGTATTTCCTGTAAAAAGCAGATGTTGTCACTCAGGAACTCCTTTACATTTTTCCTCCAAATCTAGACACATGATCTGTGCGCTCATACCCCATGGGCATGCATTATAATCTCCTACCTGAAAAATACCCACCATTTGAGATGCCACTGCATATCTGTTAGGGTGGCTAAAATCTAAAACATGACAAAACCAAATACCAGTGGTGATGAGGAACAACAGGAACTTTCATTCATTGCTGGTGGGAATGCAAAATGGGACAGCCACGTTGGAAGACAGTTTGGCAGTTTCTTACAAAACTAATCATATCTTACCATATGATCTAGCAGTGAAGCTCCCGGGTATTTATCCAAATGAATTGAAAACTTATATTCACACAAAATCCTGCATGTGGACATTTATAGCAGCTTTCTTCATTATTGTCCAAGCTGGAGGCAAACCAGATTTTCTTCCATGGGTGAATGATATATACAAACTGTTCAGACAATAGAATATTGTTCAGCACTAAAAGTAAGTGAGCTACCAAGCCACAACTTGACATGGAAGAAGCTCAAATGCATATTGCTAAGTGAAAAAGTCAATATACTGTAGGACTACAAATAAATAGCATCCTAGAAAAGGCAAAGCCATTGACACAGTTTTTTTAAAAAGTCAATAGTTGTCTGGAGTTGAGGAAAGGACAGATGAGCCCTGAGAATTTTTAGGGCAGTAAAACTCTTCTGTGGAATACAGTAATGGTGGATAGTTGGCATTATATGTTTGGCAAAAACCACAGACTGTATAATAACAATATTGAAACTTAATGCAAACCATGGACTTTAGTTAACAACAATGTATCAATGTTGGTTCATCAATAGTAACAAATGCACCACATTAATATATAATGTTAATATAGTAATAGGGAAATTGATAGGGCAGAGCAGAGGAGGATATTAAGAGGAGGTATATGGAAACTATCTTCCATTCAATTTTTTCCATAAACCCAAACCTGATCTAAAAAAAAAATACAACCTATTCATTAAAAAATAAAATACCCACCCTTGTCCTCACAGCCTACTTTGGCTCCCTTGTCCCCACAGCCTACTTTGGCTCCCTTAGTCTCTCCCATGTCAAATTATGATACCTCCATCCAGCCATTGCTCAAGCCACAGGACAAGTCACCCCCACCCCACAAAGGACTTTCCTTTCCTGCCCTGGCTGGGCCTCAGCATTTGCTTTGCTTCTAGCCCAGCCCTGTGGAATTCAGCCCCGGGATGACCCTTGTTCAGGTCTGAGGCCCGAGGTCCTCAGCAGAGGGAGGCCCTTCCACACTGCTTTGTCCCATGTCCTCAGCTTTCCCAGGCACTCTCCAGCGTACCACCTGTTGCTTTGTCTTCATGTCACCCTGAAATTAACTTGTGCACTCAGAGATTTGCATTGACATTGCCATCCCCACTGGGATGTGAGCCCCACGAGGGAACAGTGACTCCTCTGTGCCATATAGATCACACTGTCTCCAACGCCTTCAGCAGAGCTTGGCATGGGAGATGCTACATAAATATGTACTAAGGGAAGAAACAGATGTGCATTCTAAAAAATATAATAGATTTTGTTTACAGAAAAAAAATTGACTAGAGAATTCAGAGATTTCCCATATACCCCATCTCCCTCCATACAGTTTTCTTTATAACTAACATCTTGCATGAGTATGGAATATTTGTTACAACTGATGAGCCAATATTGATACATTACTCTGAATTAAAGTCATATAGTTTACATCAGGATTCATTCTTTATGTCAGACATCCTAGAGGTTTTGGAAAATGTACAATGATATGTACACATCATTATAGAATCCTATAAAAGTTTTATTATCACCCAAATTTCCTGGCTCCACTTATTCATCCCTACCATCTTCACCATGAAAACTAGGAAACCACTGATTTTTTTTTCTTAACTTTTCACTATGTCTATAGTTTGATCTTTCCCAGAATTCCATAGAATTAGAGTAATATAGTATGTGGCCTTTTCATACTGATTATTTTTCATGTAGTGGTATGCATTTAGGGTTCCTGTATTTTTGTGGCTTGGTAGTTCATTTCTTTGTATTCTTTAATAATATTCCATTGTATACAGATGCCACCATTTGTTAATCCATTTAACTATTGAAGCAAATAACTGTTGCTTCAAGTTTGCAACAATTATGAATAAAGCTGATATGAATGCTCATGCACAGGTTTCTGCATGAACATGTAAATGGATAATTCTGGAGGATAAGGTAAGACTTTAGCTTTCTAAGAAACTGCCAAACTGTCTTCTAAAGTAGCTATATCATTTTGCATTCCCACCAGCAAAAAGCAAGAGTTCTTGTTGCTTCCCAGCTTCGCTAGCATCTGGAATTGTCGTCAGTCTTCTGGATTTTAGACATTCTAATAGGTGTGCAGTGGACCTTGTTTTAATTTGTAATTCCCTAATGATGTACAATGTTAAGAATCTTTTTATATGTTATTTTTTTCATCTCTGTCTTTCTGATGAAAGGTCTGTTCAAATTCCTTCCCCAGTTTTTTGTTGGGTGTTTATTTTCTTATGCTTGCCTTAAGAGTTCTTGGTATATTTTGGGTACATGCCCTTTATTAGATACATGTTTCACAAATATTTTCTTCCAGTCTCAAATCTGTAGCCTGTCTTTTCCTTCTGAACACTGTCTGTACAGAGCAGAAGTTTTTAATTAAAACTAAGTCCAATTCATATATTTTTTTTTTCTTTCAAGGATTGTGTTTTTAGTGTGGTATCTAAAAAGTCATCACCAAACCCAAGGTCACCTAGATTTCCCCCAGTGTTATCTTGTAAGAGTTTTCGAGTTATGTATTTTTACATTTAGGCCCATGACCAACTTCAAGTTAGTTTTTGTGAAAAGTGTGAAATCTGTGTCTAGATTTATCTTTTTGCATATCCATTTTCTGTTGGTTAGCTTTCTGGTATTGTAACTTAACAAGAGAAAAGGTTTCTTTTGGCCCACAGTTTCCAACCTTACGGTCCCTGATGGAGGCTCTATTGCTATTGGGTCTGTGGGGAGCCAGCACATCAAAGCAGGAAGCTTATAGCGGCCCAAAGTCGTTCACCTCATGACCAGGAAGTGAAAGAGAGGAACAGGACCAGACAGGGATTCCATGATCTCCTTCATGGATACACTCTCATAACCAGAAGACCTCTGAATAGGCCCTTCCTCTTAAAATTTCCACCCTCTCCCAATGGCACCAAGATGGGGTGTAAGCCTTTAACACAGGGGACTTTGAGGGATACTTAAGATCCATTTGTTGAAAAGACTATCCTTTCTCCATTGAATTGCTTTATTGCTTTGTCAAAGATCAGTTGACTATTTGTATGGGTCTGTTTCTGGGCTCCCTCTTCTGTTTCATTGATGGCCCCACCTCCAATTAATCCTAGTTAACATTTTGACATATTTATATTTTAATATATGCCTATATAAAAGAGTGCATGGAGTTGTGTATCATCTTTCTCCCACTTACAGAGGATATTTTTGCAACTTCTCTAAAATTGTGGCTGAAAATATTGTCAATGCTGAATGTCTTTTGTAAGGAACCAGGATCCCAAATGAGTTCTCTTCAATCTTCTGGGATTGGTGGGAATTCTGCCAGCATAATGTGATAGGTAAGGCTGTGGCATTTTCTTTATGAACACCCCTGTTCTTAGCCTACAAAGGAGTATCAGTCAGAGTTAGACTCACAGATGAAAATATTCCTTTTTTTTTCCATCTACACAAATTATGAAGCATTCTCCTCCTCCTTTTCCTCAGAGACCAGAAGGTGAAAGTGAAAGTCTAATTATAATAGACTGCGTTTACAATAGGCTGGGTTTAGAATATTTCCCTCCTCTTCTTGGAAAGGATTTTAACATTTCCATTTTCAGACCTTTAATGTTTAGAATATACATACGGTTTTTTGGTGTTTTTTTTGTTTTTTTGGGTTTTTTTTGTACCTGGGAACAAACCCAGGGGTGCTTAACTGCCACATCCCTGGTGCCCCCCTAACCCTTTTTTTGAGACAGGGCCTCGCTAAGTTGCTGAGGCTGGCTTTGAACTTGTGCTCCTCCTTCCTCAGCCTTTTGAGCCCCTGGGACTACAGGTGTGCACAATCGCACCAGGCCAGCATATACTTATATTTTACGGAAAGCTGCCTCGTGTTCTGTTTTGGAAGTTGAGAGGACATAAATATTCGGGAAACAAACTAATAAAAAATGTATTTCCTGTCCACCTCCTCTGAAACACCTTGATAAGTAGAGGCTTGAGCATGGGTAGGAGCAGGAAAGACACGCACTGAGAAGCAGCGTGGTGGGTAATGATATTTACAAAGGCATTCTTAAACCCCCCACTTTCCAAGTCTTTACAACTCAATGGTAGGCGTTTTTATTGATTGGAGAATTATGATCAGAGAGGTTTATAAAACTAGTAAATTGGGGCGGGGGAGGGAGAGGATCTATTCCCTGGTTCATTCATTCAACACGTTTGTGCTGAAGGTCTGTAAATGCCAGGTACTGGTCCAACCCCGAGTATCCTGGGGTAAACAAAACAGACACACCTCTTCCTCGGTGGACCTCCCTTGGCCAGAGGTGAGCCTTGGTTAGGACAGTGAGCAGCAGACGCAAATGACCTCATCGGGTAGCCCCGCCCCCGGCTCCACCCATGTCCACCGGAGTTCCCGCCCCGCGCTCACAGGCTGGAGCTTTCGCTCCCTGGCTTCCAGCTTTGCTCACCTGGCGGCGAGGAATCCTGGCGGGCGAGCAGCGGACCCTCCCTAGCGCTGTTAGCAGAGGCACCACCCGACCTCCCGGCCCGCTTTTGCCCCACGCCGGCCTTGGTCGGCGCCCGCTAGAAGAGGTCGCTGGCTGACATTGCCCAAGGGGTCGCGAGCAGTGCGCATCCCGGCTCGGGGAGGTGGGCCGAGGGGAGCATCTCTGCGCTGCCCTGCGCGGCGAAACTGCCAAGGTAAGGGGAGGATGGCGGGGACGCGGTGGAGGCCGTTAGGGCCGCGGACAGTAGGACGAAGGCCTTCTCCCTGCAATCAGTTCCCGGAATCCCCCTCCTGTCCCTCCCTCATTCCGTGACTCCGCCTCCTCCCGCTTTGCCTCGCTGTTCTGGGCATTTTGGCTGGTGCGCCCCTGGGCTCCTCCACCGTACAGTCCCAGGGACCTGCAGCCCCAGGGCCGTCTCAGGGTACCCCAGGGCGGTCCCCACATAGCTGCTTGCGAGCAGCCTGCGCTCGTCCTATCCAGGCGTCGTCCCTTCATCATCTCTGCTGCCAGCCTCGGTTTTTTGCACCCAGCCCTGAGTCCCCCCAACACCCGTCCCCGCCCGCACACACAAGAGCAAGAGCGGAGGAACACTCGGGCACTTGCCACTGCTTGGTATGAGTTGTTGTGAAGTTTGAGTGTCAGATTCCTCAAGACCACTCTGCCTTGCAAAACTAGGTTACCAAATTGCTCTCCCAGGTAGGGGTCTCGGTCCTGCCATACAGAAGCCCCAGGATTAACCAGCCCTTGCTGGAGAGAGGTCACAGAAGAGGCTTGAGTGTCCTACCTTCTTCCAGACCCACGACCTGGAAGCTGCAGTACGGGCGAGGGGACGTGGATGCACAGAGAGCATAGAGGAGTGGACCCCTCTCGGGTGGAAAGGGATGACACAATGTCAAGATATTCTGCGAATATTGGGCGATACTCGCAGCTTGTGTTTTTACTCAGAGCAAACCAGTTATGTTCACTAGAGTGTCGACCTTCTATCAGTTTATTGGACTCGCAATGACTTCATTGAAAAACTTTGGATATCCCACCTCCTTTTGTGTTTTACTATGTTTGATGTCCTTATTTTGCTTGGTGAGAGGTCTTAAAAATTAGCCTGAGCATGGGATCAGAACATGGTGGGAGGTGCCAGTTCTGGCACCAGAGTCCTGCTGACCCCGCTCGTCATGTCATGACCCAGGAGCTTAGTCCCATCAGCTGTCCCCAGTCCCAACCTTGCCAGTCCATCTGTAGTTATTAGGCAGGTGGCAGAGGCCACCCCAAAATCTTCTCTAAGGAAAATATCTAGTAATATCACTAGCAATTTGGGCATGGTTAAGGTTGTGTTTGTCTCAGGAAGTGGCTTGAACTTTTAGTTCCTGTAGTTTACAGGTTGTCTTCAATTTTAAATTATCAAAAATCTGCATGACTCTTCATTCTTACCTGTCTTTCCTCCAAAGTCTCTCCTGAATTTATTTAAAAGTTAAAGAAAAATCTGCTTGAGATTTGATTCAGATTGTTTGACAAAAGGTGCCTTGTTTAAGATAGAAATCAGACGGATCATAGTCCAAGAGTACTGTCTTAGAAGTGAAACTTACATTAAAATGTATACTCTATCACTCACACTTGCCCACACAAAACCACACTGGCTTTATTTTCCAGTTACATTTATAAACTTTCAAACTATTGAAGAGTCAATGACATGTATATTCTTTTATTATTAATCTTTATGTTTTATCAAAACTAACACTCAAACTAAAATTCCATCAATTGTAAGATGCACTAAAATTGTATGTAACCACGTTAAAAAACACACACACACACGCTGTAAGGCTTGCTGTGTCCTACTATTGGACAAAGCATTCTGAGTACAGAAATATTTGAATGTGAAAAATAAAAAGTGCCTTTTATAATTCATGAAATATTAGTAAACTAGCATAGAGCTTGACATTATAGTCAGTCATACTTATCTGCAGGTTCCACATCTGCAGATTCAAGTAACTGTACTAAACATATACAAATAATATTTCCTTGTTACTATTTCCTAAATAATGCAATATACCAACAATTTACTATTGTATGGGTATCATAAGTAATCTAGGGATGATTTAAAGCATGTGGGAGGATGTACATAGGTTCTACACAAATACTACACCATCTTATATAAGGAATTTGAGAGTCCTTTGATTCTGGTATCCTGGGGGGTGAGTCCAATCTCCAAGGGATACTGAAGGCCCAATGTTTTTTTCCCTAACTGTTTTTTCTTAGAGAATGAAACTAGTGGTAGGCAATCCAGGAAAAAATAAAGGAAAAGTCTTTATTTGGCAAAGGAGATTGGCTGCCTTAAGAATGGGGAGAGATAGAGAAAAGAGAAAATAAAAGAAAAAAGAGGCTTGTAGGATGGGGTGTAAGTAGTTGGGGGCTACCGAAAATGTTCTCTGGAGCCAGCAGGTAACTGAACACACTCAGTTACTCCAGGAAGCCAGGGCTTTACAAACGAGATACCTTTAAGCTTTATCACTGTTTTTGTTTGCTTGTTTGTTTTTTAATTCTGAGGGTCAAAAACTATGTTTAAAATTTAAGTGTGGCCAGGTGCAGTGGTGCACACCTGTAATCCCAGCAGCTCAGGAGGCTGAAGCAGGAGGATCGTGAGTTCAAGGCAGCCTCAGCAAAAAAGCAACTCAGTGAGACCCTGTCTCTAATAAAATACAAAATAGGGCTGGGAATGTGGCTCAGTGGTCAAGTGCCCCTGAGTTCAATCCCCAGTACCCCCAAAAATAATAATAATAAATTTAAGTGTGCCCTAACCCCTAGAAACTACACTGGAAGTCAACAAAAATCTTGAAAATTCTTCCTAATCAATCAGAAAGAGCGCAATAAATAAACAAATAAGTCTTGCCAGCCATGATTGGTCCATTTGTGCTGGGCAGGCCAAGTGAGATGGGAAACTAGAGGGCCGACAGGGAGCAGGGCATGCTTGCACTAGAATCATACCCAAATCAATGACTGTGCCTCACCTCACCCATAGGGACAGGGAGCAGAGTGTGCAGGATGCTTATGGAAACCTTCTAGGAGTGTCAGACTGAGCTGTGTTTCTTCTCCTATCCCAGCACCAATCCTTCAGGCAGGGTCTGGAGAAGCTTCTCTGGCTTTCCAGAACACACTGGTCCCAGTAGTAAAAAGAAGTTAAGATGTCACTCCACCATGTCACAGTAGGAGGTCACTGAAGCCTTCCAAGTACAGCAGACGGGGAGAAAGGGAAAGAACAACAAGGAGTTGTTCTTGCAAGTCTTATGTGTGTGTGTGTGTGTGTGTGTGTGTGTGTGTGCACATACATATCTTGGAACCAAAGAAATTTGTACACTCTACAATAACTCAATAAAAATTTGAACAATATCAAAGATGAGAAAAAATTTAAATGGACATTAAAAGAGAGATTGCAAACATAATGAAATAAAGATCACAAAAACACAATAATGGAAAAAATAAGTAAGAGGAAAGAAGAGAGAAAATATTTAAAATATTTTAATAGAGGAAAGGCTTGATTTAAGCCCCCTTGGGGATGAAAGAGACAAAGATGAAATTAATTAGAAAGAATCTCATCTAGAAGACAGGCCAAACACAGACAAACATTAAGGATAATTGGATCCCTGGAAGAGAGAAACAAACAAATGGTACAAAATACAAATAAAAATAGGACAAAAGAAATTAATTGAAATGAAGATTTTAAAAAGGGGTCTGTAAACTAAAGAATTCGCCATTTCCAGGAAATTTTCACATGGAAATGCTCAGCACTAAGCTATCTGAAGTGGTCTCAAGTCAAAGAAAAAGAACTATTTAGGAATGCAAGAAGAAAAGGTAAAGGAAGGGAAACAAAATCAAGCAGTGTAACACTAAATGCCAGAATGTAATGATTTGAGGGAAAAATTCTAAGGGAAAGAAACTTTCCCCAAGGGATATCTGTCCTCTCAACTTGTCATTCAAGTTGAAAGTCAATGGGCAGACCTTCACAGCTCTGAAGAACAGATTATGTAGCAGCATGAGCCCTGTTGAAAGAAAGAAGGAACACACACACAGACACAAACACACACACTTCTACCTAGAAAACAAAGTCCAGGAAATGGCCAATTAAGAGATAACATAAGAGGTCCTGGAGTTGTGGCTCAGTGGTAGAGCGCTTGCCTAGCACAAGTGAGGCACTAGGTTCGATCCTAGCACCAATAAAAACAAATAAAAGCACTGAGTCCATATAAAACTAAAAACATTTTTTAAAAAAGTGATAACATAAGGAACTCAGAAGTAAAGAAATAGTACAGAATATATGGTATTTAGCCTATATCTATAAAAATTGTGAGTAGAATAAAATGTAACTTTTCATAAATCCAGACCAAAATATATATAGAAAGAAAAAAGAAAAGAAAGTGGGAGAGGAAGAGGAAAAGAAATATGAGAATGCTAATGTTCTGATCTTTCAAAGCCTGGATCAATAAATATGGTTTAAAATTAAAAGGTACTGTGAATGTATAATACTATAACTTCCTAATGTCTCTCATAACTTTTTAAACCTCAGAGGGATATTGTAAGAATTTATTCTTTCTGATAGACAAAAAAGTTCTAAATTTCAACAATTCCTTCAGCTTTGCTTTATTTGTTTCCCCTAAGTAGATTTAAATTTGTAAATTGACACTGTGTGTATATGTGTGTGCACCTACATTTGCATTTAAGTATATAGAAAGATCTGTGGGATCATGTTCACCCAATGTGAATGATGATATCTGGATGCTGGGATTTGTACTTTCGTACATTATATTTTTTTTTAAATGAGCATGTTGAATTTTTACAGAAACAAGAAATATACATGGAAAAACAATCTTTTTTTAAAAAATATTTTCTTAGTTGTCAATGGACTTTATTTATATGTGGTGCTGAGAATCTAACTCAGTGCCTCACACATGCTAGGCAAGTGCTCTACCACTAAGCCACAACCCCAGCCCTGGAAAAACAATCTTAAAACAGATATGCCAAGGTGTTTATGACTGATACTGGATGGTAGAAATGAGGATCATTGTTATTTTCTTCTTTGTGCTCTTTTGTATTTTTTTAAATTTCCAGGAAAAGTTGTAGAATTGTATTTGTATAATACTTCTGAATCCAGTTCATTCATTATTCACTGACTGCCTGGCAGTGTACCAACCATCAAGCCCGCTGGCTAGAAGAAAAGACAGTTATGCTGCCTACTAGCAACTGTGAGGTAGCAAGTTCCTTGAGTATTGTCTGTCTGTCTTCTTAGGAGGAGTTGGAATTCAGAGAAGAAAGACTTCATCCAGGCTTGAGCTAAACCTTGAAAATCAGTAGTTTTTGTTTGAGTGTAAGTGGCAAGGACAGCTCCCAGGTAAGAGATGTAAGGTAAAAATGTGGGTCACTTCAAACTGGCCCAATAGGTGGTTACGGTGGGCTTCTTTGATGTACTGACTTGAGTGGCAAGGCTTTGTTCTCTCCTGCAGGAAACTTAGAAAAGAAACCTCTGGGGAACTGCCTTGGTTTTAGGGAGAGGAGGGGCCAAAATGGTATGGAAGGGCTATTTCTACCCTACATTCCCCCATTTTGGGTTTTATAAAGATGGGAACAGGGACGACATTGGCTTTTCTGGCTACTTCGAGTGGATTTGGGGCGACATCCATCCAGCGGGGTGAGGAGTAGGAGGAAGAAGGTAAAGCACTCAGGCCCCGAAGGGTAGGGTCTCCCAAGTGAGAAGTCTTGAAAGGTGCCTTGTGGTCATAGCATCGCCAGCAGGTAGGGCCAGTTTCCTGAGTGTAGATGTGGAGGCAGGAGCCGGGAGTCCTGGAGCAGAGCCTCAAGAGACAGTTGTAGGCGTGTCATTGTCCTCCTTGGGAATCTGAAAATCCCTGAAGAAAAGCTAATTAAACATCTGATTAGAAACCTGCTGGATTTGAGATTGAATAAATTTGAACAGACATGGCAGAGGGAGGCAGATCAGGAGAAGTATACTATACAAGGGAATTTTGAAAAGAAAACCCATGAGCTTATCTCTTTTGGGCTATTAACATATGATCAGTCAGATCCTAAAGGTGTTTGATGTTCTTTATCAAATCTGACTTATTTTCATTCAAATGATGAGGGGTATTGATATTTTTTCTCGATCATTCCAGTTTCATTGATATAGCAGCAGAATTCTTCTTTCAGGAATAGGCACGTTCCTCCTTTGTCTGCTGTTATGAGGTGTAGGGCTTGATGGTCCTGCAATGACACTTGGGCAATAGATGTTATCTGCCATTGTAGGGAGGCAAAAGAGGTGGCCAATGCCTCCATGGCTTTTTGAAGTTGTTGTTTAAGCCTTTGAATAGTGGTTACTGCATAACCAAGTCCTTTTGCCCCCAGCCTGGAGGCAGCGAGTGAGGAGGCCAGAGTGAGTCTGACTATTACTGGTCGGAAGACAGTCCCTTTTACCCTGAAAGGGAGGTGTTGACAAACCATATTAATTCAGCCTTGCTGTATAGAAGTAATTGAGGAACCAAGGTGGAGGGAACACAAAAGGTAAAGGGCATATTGAGGCTTAGATTTTGTTAGGACATCATTGCACTAGAAAAGAAACCTTGGCAGAGCAAAGGTTGGGGGAAGAAACTTTAATGATCTGGTCACAGGGAGCTGGACCAGAAGAAGTGTATGAAAAAGAGGTATTTCCTCAAAGGCTGGAGGGAGGGGCCCTTGGAGTCAGTTTGAGATATTGAGAGGAACACCAGTGGGGAATCATAGTTATGATCCAAACTTGCACAGAGGGAATAGTCTGAAATGTTATTGATTTTGGATAAATTGAGAAGCTGAACTGAAGGCTCTGACATATTAGGACCATCCATGAAAAGGTCAGTCTTAGGATGGACAATTGCATCTAGCTGGTGTTGAAGTTCTTTCTCTTACTCCTGGATGGTTACGTGAATGAGGGAACACTTGTATGTAAGCTTTCTAGATTCTGATCAATAAATAATCTCTCATTAGGAAGTATAAGGGCTGAGAATGTGTCCCCATAATAAGGCTGGAGAGGATGAGGCATGTAAACACAGTATTTAATTTTTAAGGTCATAGATGTCTATCTTTAATATGTAGTTAAGCCAGTTTAATATCATCTGACTTTGTAAAATATCCCTTTTTATTGGTATGACTTCTGTTTAGTAGCAATCCCTTTATTTTATTACTTAGGGCTAGAAAATTATATTAGCCAACATTAAACCTACCTGTGTAGATTAGGAAGATCAGTAGGCCATAAACTGACTGAAAACCTTTGACTTTGGCAGCTTCTCTTGATAGTTATTACATTCCTGCCTAAGAATCTTTCCTTTGCAGCCTCCAGTCTTATGTATTTTGGAGAGCTAATGTAGGTATGTTACATTAAACTATTTTATTTATTTATTTATTTATTTTTTAATGCCCAGGAATGGCTTTGTTTTGGTTTTGCTAAGTGTTTAGGATGAAGCAGGTCAAATTTACTCTTGTTCTTATCTAATGTTAAGAGCCACCTGGGTTCACTCTTGGGGAACTTGGGAACAGCTTTTTAGCTCTGTTAGTGCCATTTGCGCTAGGATAGGTTGAGGTCTGACGCTGACCATGTGGCTTCCCCAGGAAGCATGAGGGATGGTTCCCTTTTTCAATGACCCTTCTCTTCATAGTATGGCACTTGACTGGCTTTTTAATTCTCCAATGGTCTCAGTAATATCCTGGATCAGGAGGTCATGCAGCCTAGAGGTATAAAGCCCTTTAGAGAAGTTCCCTCATTTCTTGGATTCAGGATGACTCAGAGGGCAAAACCCAAATACTGGTTTTCTTGACCCTTTAATTTAATTTTCTTTTTTTAAGTCTTGATCTTAAACACTCAGCAAGTCATTTTTACTAGTCTTAAAGTAAGGGTGCTGGGTTTTAATTTAATGTCTATCTGTCCTATAGGTGGTGGCATATTTATCTTAAAAGAATCTGGGTTGCTTGTTCTTGAGCCAGTACCTCTGTAAAACGTTAATAGGCAATAGCCATAGAGTTTAAGGAAAATACAAAATAAAATTAATAAGTTTAGTTTGTGTAATAGCTTTCTCGAATTTTGGCTAAGTTATACATTATATTCCCTGGTTGAGATCCTAGTAATCTTTACAACAAAATTAATCCTATGAATATAAGTTTAAATGAACTGGAGTCTGGCCTGCTTTGAAGTCATTGTAATATGTAGTAAGCTAGGAGGTGGAGCCTTATCTCAAGTAAGGTAGAGCTTCTCACAAAATTTTAAGGTGTTTTAGTTTTGAAGCTGATTTTTTAATATCATTTTATAAAATTTATATATATTGTTTTTTGAGTTCACATGAATGTTAGTTAGCATAATATGATATTACATTTAAAACATGAATTAAGAAAGGCTGAGAGGGCTTTTAACCTTTTTTGGTGTGGAAAAGTAGTAAAACTCATGTCTCACAATATTAAACTTTAAGTAGATTAGGCTCTCATTTACTTAAAGAAACACATTTAAATTTTACCCCAGTGTAAAAAGTAACATAATAGTCTATCTTATAGATAACAGATTCTGTTATAGAAATAAACCCTCAATAAAATTTGCTATCAAAGATTACTTTAAGAAAGAGCTAGAAATCGTGAAAAAAAACCAATCAGAAATTCTTGAAATGAAGGAAACAATCAACCAAATGAAAAACTCAATAGAAAGCATCACCAGCAGACTAGATCACCTGGAAGACAGAACCTCAGATAATGAAGATAAGATACACAATCTTGAAAATAAATTTGACCATACAGTGAAGATGG
>CM053409.1:110137482-110187290 GCA_028644305.1 Xerus rutilus
CATTTTTTTCCCAAATGATGTTTCAAAGTTGTGCATGGGTAAAAGATGTGTTTAGTACATTTTAATGTTAATATAGCACAAAAAGTTTAGATTCTACATTGTAACTGTCCTTTAAGAAACTAAAATGTTTAAGGTTTTAGTGTAGTCTTGAATAATGGCCATAATCACCTGGAAAGCTGATTAAAATACTCTGCCTGGAAAAAAAATAAATAAATAAAAATAAAATAAAGACATGATGTCCATCTACAAAAAAAAAAAATTAAAAAAAAAAAAAAAAGCCAACCTCAGCAATGGTGAGGCACTAAGCAATTCAGTGAGACCCTATCTCTACATAAAACACAAAATAGGGCTGGGGATGTGGCTCAGTGGTCAAGTATCCCTGAGTTCAATCCCTGGTACCAAAAAAAAAGTGATAAAAATGGAATTATGTAGCAAATAATCTTTTGTCAATCAGCATAATTCCTTTGAGATCCTTCCAGGCTGTTGCATGTGTCACTGGTTATTTATTGCTAAGTTCCTACCATTCCATGGTCTGGATGTATTACACCTTGTTAAACTATTTACCCATTGAAAGATATCTAGGTTGTTTCCAGTCTTTTTTTTAATTGTCAATGGACCTTTATTTTATTTATTTATATGTGGTGCTGAGAATCGAAACCAGTGCCTCTCACATGCCAGGCAAGTGCTTTGTCACTGAGCCACAACCCCAGCCCTCTTTCCAGTTTTTTAATATTTACAAATAAAGATACCATGGATATTTATAAAATAAATAAATAAATAAATAAAATTTGCTATCCTTATAAGTCTAAAATTACCATACAACTTTAGTTTGGAGAACATCAGCTTGATATAGTGCTCTTTTAAATCTTCTACTTCCTGGAAGATATGAACACATTTAAATATAAAAATAGGACTAATAGCATCATAGTTACTTTGATGTTATAATATTAATCAAGTTTAGTTCTCAAAGGGAAATCTAGACTCTGTAACACAGTACAATATTTTAAAATAAGTTGTTGTTTAATCGCAATTGTATAAACCTTAATTTCCTTGAGATTTAGTTTCCCAAGTGATAAAACCTGACAAACACAAGAAAATTATCTTAATAAGAGCAGAACAATGTTTTAGATTTTGTTTCATATCAGCAGTCAACTTAGTCATAAACATAAACCTTTGTGTTGAACCCAAGACATAAAGAAAGGATAATTGGTTTCAACTTTTAAATCGATTTAAGCAAGCCTACACTGTGTACACAAATCAGCTATATAGCAAATCAATGATTTATATGGCTTCCGAGCAGGTAAAACTTTATGACCTCGTGATGGCTTTCAATCTTAAGATAGAATTAGGCTGTATTAGAGAATTACATTTTTTTTTTTTTTGTACCAGGGATTGAACTCAGGGGCACTGGACCACTGAGCCACATCCTCAGCCCTATTTTGTGTTTTATGTAGAGACAGGGTCTCACTGAGTTGCTTAGTGCCTCGCCATTGCTGAGGCTGGCTTTAAACTCACGATTCTCCTGTCTCAGCCTCCCAAAGTGCAGGGATTACAGACGTGCGCCACTACACCCGGCTGAGAATTACATTCTTTTACCATTTATGAAAACACAATGTTTAAGTATATAGAATTATACCTATAGGGCTTTAAATTAAGTAATTTTGTTTCTAATGATGACAAAGCAATTTTACATCCCCTTCTTAAAATTTACCATTTATGGAAACATCAAAAACGTTACCCTATGGAATTTAAAGGAATTAAAAGTATTTGGTATTGAATTTAACAGTTAACATTTTATCTAACAAACACATTTGAGTACTCAATGTCAGATCTGATTTACTTATTTTCATTATAAAAACCAAGACATTAGACAAGCATATCTAACAGTAACATTTTTCCCTTGAAGAAATTTCTGACAATAAGGTGTATTAGACATTTCATAGACATTAACATTTTATTAGTCCTTTGACCACCTAGAAAGACTTCTGGGTTGAGTAATTTTAAAGACATCTTTATCTTTATCTGTTTACCCAATTTAAATTGAACCTTTTAAATCACCTGAATTAAAAGTACTTGGATCCATTTTCAGATTATCATTGTATATGACATAAGGACATTTACACATGGACGTACGAACATGTAACAGAGGACACAAATGTATGACAGAACATAAATGTGTGCGCACAACATAAGGCCTTTTGATAAATTTACATTGCAATATTAGATGTTTAAAACTCCATTGTTGAATAAAAACAGGACTGATCAGAAAAACATTAACCTAGATGTTAAGGATTAAAATCATGAGTCTTAGAGAAAAAAAATGCCAGCTGGTAGCTTTATATTTTGGTTGAGGCTAGCCAAATAAAAGATAGTTTTCCTTCTCTCTTCTTTTTTGCTTGGGTAGTTGATTATCAGATGGTTGGATAAAAGTCATCATTTCCTATTTTTTCATTACTTTTGGAAATAGAGTTATTAAGAATAAAGCTCTTTACCAAGACAAGCTATCGGCTGTTAGGCAGGTTTATTCTTTTGTGTAACTATTTTTAGGGTTTTTCCTCCTTTCTCAGTGAGAAACAAGTTAAATCTCCCTCCAGTAAGTAAACTGAGGACAAGGGGGAGGGGATGCAGAGTCTGTGGTTGGCTTAGCAACTTAGAGACCCCCGAGCTGCCTGCCAGAGCCGGTGGCAATCAGGCTCCAAGCCTGGAACGGGGAGGGGCCGCAGGGCCAGCAGCGGCTGGGTAAAAGTACTAGTTGCTTTGGGCAGTCCCGCTCAATGAGAAGGGGGTTAAAGTTTGTCAAGATTTCTTAAAACATAGCTTGAAAGGGGAGGAGGAAGCTGGAGGTGGAGGGAGGGGAAAATAAGCTGGGAAGGGGGCGGATGGCTGAAAAACATGTGGTTGGAGTCTGTTGCATCTAGGGAAGAAAGTGATGGGGGGGCTTCTCCACCGAAGTCTGTGGGGGAAGGGTTCCAGCAGGAGAGATCAGGAGGAATTGAGGAGTAAAAGGAAAAAGCCTGAATATAGAGATCCCTGCTCATTCTTTCGATTGCTCATAGAAGTTGCATAAATCTCTGAGTAGGCAGGCCAATCTTGGGTATAGAGTTTAATGAGTTTTTCTTTTTTTCCTGTTTTTTATGCTGGGACTGAGACTTAAGGTAAGAAGGGATTTTAAGGGGAAGTCTGCCCAGAGGGAGGAGCTCGACCCCATCCTGCTACCTGGATCTTTACATGTGTCTTGTAAAGCATCCTTTAACAAGGCAGGGATAGACAATGAATAAAGACTAACAAATGAGTCAGATCATCATCCGAGTCCTTTGAGTCCAGCTGTCCCTGGAGGGGCGAGGACCAGATCAACCTAGTGCCAGGATTTTCGGAGACCCCTCCCAGAGGAGTCGGAAAATTTGATCCAGACCAGGTGGAGGTGAACAGGAAGGAATGGGGCTACTCCCACCAGCAGAAGCTGAATTAAAGGAAAAGGGGGGAGAAGGGAGAAGGTAAAAGAGTCTGAGAGATGGAGAATCTAAGAAAGTGGGGTGGAGATTCTGGAAGTCCTCTGTAACCATGAAGGTAGTGGTGGGGTACGGTCTTCCCTTCAGGACAGAGGGCCGCCAGACGGTCACGGCTGGTCACCTCTGAGAATCTGTCCACAAAGTTGTAATCTCCTTGAAAGGGAAACTCACCAAATGAAGTTCGTGGTGGACGCGGACAGGTGGCGACTGAAAGAACGGGCCAGGCTATATTGGAAGTGTGGTTCTGAGTTCAGGAATGAGGAGCCTTTATAGGAGGCTTATCCTCATTCCCAACCAACGCACCAATGTAAGGTAACAATGTGGGGTTCGCTCTGAACCAGACATAACATGCTCCACATAGTCAAGGGATTTTTATTCATGGTGGGGGGTCTGTGCAGGTGGGTGCCCAGAAGAAGGAAGGAGGACAGAAAAGGGAAGAGGAGACGCAGGGCATGGAATTTATAGGGCCCGCTATGAACGCATGGTGGGCTATGGATTGGTCACTTCAAACTGGCCTGATGGGAGGTTGCGGTGGGCTTCTTTGATATAGTAACCTGAGCAGCCAGGCTTTGTTCTTTCCTGCAGGAAATTCAGGAGAGAAACCGCTGGGGAACTGCCGTGGCTTTAGGGAGGGGAGGGGCTGAAACACTATGGGAGGGCTGTTTCTACCGTACAAGAGACCCCAGAATGGAGAAGACCCAAGCCAGGGGTGATCTAAGTCTGGAGCTTGGCACATTCGTGGGACAGTGACTCCGGGGGAGACTGGAAAGCTGGTGGCAGCCTTGAATTCAGTCTTTGGAGATTGCCTGCTTTCAGGTCATGGTGGGCTAAGACCAGGCTGGCTGCATGATTTGCAGAGTCCTCCAGAGCAAATAAAAATATAGGGCCCGGTCATTTAAAAAGCAGGGAAAAGTGTCACTAAAGATTAAAAACAGAGTCTTTTCTTCCTTCCTTGCCCCCACCATTGTCATATTTTTAAATTTCATATTTAATGCCATTCTAAGTCAAAAAGTAACATTTTAATCATTAGCATGAATTTAGCAGTTGTTCATATTGTGCAGATATCAGATTTATCTATTTAAATGCTGATAAAAGAGCATTTAATTCCAACAAAACACTGAATTAGGGTTTTATAACACATGCCGGGAGGTTCCTTCAAGCCAGCTAGATGCAAACTCAAGCTAAATTTAGGAAGATATAAACCAAGAAGCATAAACAAGGATAAAATGAAAGCCAATACAGTCTTAGGTTGCAGAATAAATTTGCAAATGAGAACAGAACCAGCTCAGTTAGAAACAGGTGAGAGTGTTGCACCTGGTAAAGCAGAATGGAGGATTTTATGGCAAGAAAACGACTGCGTACTCAGTTTGGCCTTCTTTGGGAGAGAGAGGCAGGATTGAGGTACATCTAGCAATTGGAACCTGACTCCAACCAAGCTGGTCATAAAATTTATAAGTCCATGCGAATGTCCAAGTCAAGAAGCAAGAGCTAGTCAGTCACTCCAGTATTTCTCAAACCTTGCAAAGTATTCTTGGATTCCAGAAAGTCGTTACCTCTGGATTCATTTCCTAACACGATGTCTGGGTGGTAACTTACACCATTCTGCTACCATTTTGATTGTTCTGTTATCAAAGGTTGCATCCAGGGACAGAGCCACCTAAGAGAGTACTCCCTCCCTTGGGCACCAGGATGTGGGCCTGACATTGCTAGAATCTTTCTCTTGCTAACTCCCTCTGTCTCTGGGGAAGTCAAGCTTTACATCTCCCTGTTCCAGGGACCAATCATCCTAACCCACAGCATAGTGGCCACATCCAGGGGTCTTTAAATTGCTGCTCTGAACATGCTAGTACCTGGGTCAAGCGTGACCTAGAGGTTATCTCCAACCTCCAGCCAGCTGCCCCTGGGTGAGGTGAGCACTGCCAGCCCAGAGAGAATAGCCTCTGCTCTACCTGGCATAGTCCATGGCAGGGCTGGAGCACCAAACCCTGACCTCCCAGCACCCACACCAGGAGGGCTCCAGGGAATGCTTGGGCTCTCTGCCAGTTTGATGCAGTTGGCACCCAACCAAAGGGTGGCAGCTGTCAAGGGCACAGAGAGCCCATCCTGTTCGGGATGGGGAAGTGATCCAAATATGAGCTGCAGCTCCCAGCCCAGTGTGTGCACCATTGTGCCAGCAGACTTCACTAACAAAACACAAATTCAAAGATTAAAATTAGGAATTTTAAGATGGCCATAGGAGAGCAATTAAACCAAGTGTGGGACCCTTCTACATACCAGGCCCTGGTGGACTGAGATGGTCCAGGCTTTAGAAATGAGACAATGGAGCTATGCTTTAGGAAGAATGATCTATTCATAGGGAATGTTTTAAGGAGCCTCATTAACAATTCAGGCTGGACTCCAAGAACTCAAAATTAGATTTTGCAAATAAGAAAGTATCTGGTTATCAGACATCTGGTTCAAAGTAGACTATGGGTCACTAGGAACACAGTGAGGAAAGAGGCCTTCCCTGGACTAGAGGGGTAAGCAGGGCTTCTCTGTGTGTGTGTATGTGTGAGTATGTGTATGTATGTGTGCACACATGTGTTTTCTTGGCTCCTGAAGGGATTGAATCTTGCTGCAGACACATGACAAGATGTACCATGATTAGAAAAAAAGCAGAGGGGTGAAGGAGAGCACAGATCAGATGTTCAAGCATAATGGAGTCACCTCAGATGTGGCACTGTACAATCCAGGTATGCCCTGCATCTAAAGGAATGTCCATAACCATGCCGCCCCTCTGCCATGGAGGAATGACGGAAGAGACAACATGTATTACAAAGATATTCCAGCAGATGTTTCCAAAACAGTAAAATATTAGGGGATAAAGTTTGAAGAAAGGTGCCTGGATATTTCATGAGCATGAAATGAGTTTGCACCAGGAAATTTTGACTTGAAGTCTCTTGGATTTTTCTAGAAGAATACCACGAGTGGAAACCTGTCACCATGGCAGTCAAGAGGACTTTTAAGCAGGTCATAGTGGTGCATGCCTGTAACCCCAACACCTGGGATGCTGAAGCAGGAGGATCACAAGTTCAAAGCCAGCCTCAGCAACTTAGTGAGGCCCTAAGCAACTCAGTGAGATCCTGTCTCAAAGTAAAATATTTTTTAAAAGAGCTGGAGATATGACTGAGTGTTTAATCACCCCAGGGTACAATACCCAGTACCAATAAATGAGAGCGAGAGAGAGGGAGAGGGAGAAGGAAAAAAAGAAGACTTTTAAAGTTAAGTTGTTTGTAGCTTGAACTTAGTCTGCTGTTTCACAGTCATTTTTCATTTTGACTTGGGGCTCAGTACTGCCTTAATATTTGGGGGGATTGAATAAAGAAACTGTGGTATATATACACAATGGAATATTACTCAGCATTAAAAGAAAATAAAATTATGGCATTTGCAGGTAAATGGATGGAGTTAGTGAACATCATGCTAAGCAAAGTAAACCAACCCCAAAAAACTAATGGCTGAATGTTCTCTCTGATAAATGGGTGCTGATCCATAATGGGGGAGGGGGCATGGGAAGAATGGAGGAACTTTGGTTAAAGGGGAGGGAGGGGAGGTGGGGACATAGGGGCAGGAAAGATGGTGGAATGAGATGGGCATCATTGCTCTAGGTTCATGTATGACTGCACATGTGGTGCAACTCTACATTGTATACAACCAGGGAAATGAAAAATTGTGTTCCATTTGTGTACAATGAATCAAAATGCATTCTGCTATCGTGTATACCTAATTAGAATAAATAAATTAAAAATAATATCTCGGGGGACTGAAGAATACCTGGAACCTATAGGACCTAATTGCTTGGATGGAGAAAAAAGATCTGAAAGAAAGAAGGACATAACTGATTGGGGATCCTTGAAAAATTCCCATCTCACCTTGTTGTAGGAAGGACTCTAAGACTCAAAACCCAGAGGCTGAGGAAGAAAATAGTCATTGGTCAGTGTCCTTGGGAGCTGATTCCAGCATCCCCTGTGGATACCAAACTCCACAGATGCTCAACTTCTTTGCACAAGATGGCACAGTGTTTGCATATAATTTACACACTTCCTGTTGTATATTTTAAATAATCTCTGGGTTGCATATAATACTTAGTACAGTGTTAGTTTTTTTGATCCACAGTTGGTTGACTCCACAGATGCAAAACTCACACATAAATATCGTGAGCCAATGGTACCTTTAAATCTGAAAACATAAAACTCAGAAAGTTCTGAGTGGTTTACAAAAGTAAAAAACAGTACAAGCAAATCAAAGGGCAAGTGACAAACTAGGGGAAGAAAGCGGGGAGTGGAGGTGGTGATTCATATCATCAGGTCAGTTTCCCTAATACTTAAAAAGAAGTTCTTGCAAATCAATAAGAAGAGGACAACAACTCAATAGAAAAATGAGCAAAAGTTCGAATAGACAGTTAACAGGAAAGGAGATACAAAGAGCTCTTAAATATATGAAAGGATACTCAATCTCAGAATAAAAGAAATGCAAATTAATGTTAGTGTGAGGACAATTTTTCACTTAGAAATCTGATAAAAAGCTTGGTGATACCTCTATGAACACACTGGGGAAGCAGAAATTCTCACACATTACAAGTGGTTGTGTAAATTGATACAGCCCAAGGGCAAGCAGGGTGGCAGTTTTTATCAAAATGACAAATTCATAGCCCCTTGGCCAGGTCTCTTATCTGCTTCTCAGGACCTAACTTCCACCTTCCCCACCCTCCACTTTGCCTGTGGCTCTTGTCTTATAGAAACAACAACCGCCCCCTTGGCCTAAAGCTTCTGATTGGGTTTAGCCAGTGGGGAGCCCCAAGAAAAGAGGGAGAAAAGGATATTTATCCCTGAGCCCTCCCCTGCAGTTACCTGGGCCTCCTGTGGGAGCTTCTCACAGGATTCCCTGCTTCCAAATTTCAGTATCGGCTCCTTCTTTCCCCTTCAAGCCCCCAGTGGTAACAGCCCCCACTAGCTCCCCCTATCGTTAGCCCGAGGAACTGCATGCTCCCTTAGAGCACACTTGCATCTTACACATTTGTACATAGTCCCTTGATTAAAGTCACCCTCAAATTATCCTGACTTGACTCTGCTGTTTCCTGCCACAACCCTGGCTCATAGGCACCTCGCTTAGCGTCTTAGTCCATTTCATGCTGCTGTAACTACAGAATGCCATGGACTGGGTTATTTATAACGAATGGGAATTTATTTTGCTCATGGTGTTAGAGGCTGAGAAGTCCAAGGTCAAGGGGCCATATGT
This sequence comes from Xerus rutilus, assembly GCA_028644305.1. Lineage (NCBI taxonomy): Eukaryota > Metazoa > Chordata > Mammalia > Rodentia > Sciuridae > Xerus > Xerus rutilus. The sequence continues at coordinate 110,146,269 of CM053409.1, forward strand.
GATGAGGGTCTTCTTGCTGCATCATAATGTGGACATCCCATGGCAAGAAAGCAACAGAGAACCAAACTTGCATTTACAACAAACTCTCTCATTAATGAACCTACTTCCTCAATATCAAGGTTAATGCATTCTCACTTTCTCAGCTCTTGCATTGTGGATTAAGTTTCCAACACATGAACTTTAGGGAACACATTCAAATCATAGTACCTAGCAACCCTACATCTGAAAGTGTGCCTGTTTAGACTTTCACATGTACAAAACAATTTGTGTCCCAGAGAATTCCTTACGGAACACATTAGAAACAATTCAAATGTCCATTGTAGTTACATAAATGATAGTATGTCCATAGAAGAGAAGACCATACGACTATTTTTAAAACAAAAGCAAGAAAATTTTCTTTGATGGAAAGACCTCCCAAATATATTTTAAGTGAAAAAAATCAAGAATAGGGTGTGTACATACTATCTCTTGCCTAAAAAGAGGGAGAAAATCAGAATACATATCTGGTTTTGCTTAGGCATAAAGGATTCATCAAAAATAAAAGTTTTTTTTTTTTTTTTTTTAAGAGGAACAAGACTCTTCACATTTTTTTAAATGTATTTAAAATTTTCTAGGGAGGCTGAGACAGGAGAATCGCGAGTTCAAAGCCAGCCTCAGCAATGGCAAGGCGCTAAGCAACTCAGTGAGACCCTGTCTCTACATAAAACACAAAATAGGGCTGGGGATGTGGCTCAGGGGTCGAGTGCCCCTGAGTTCAATCCCCGGTACCCAAAAAAAAATAAAAAATAAAAAAAAATAAAATAAAATAAAATTTTCTAACCAAATGCCCATGACTAGCTAGGGGATTGGTGCCAGAAGCTGAGAGAAGGCTGTTTGAGTAAATGGTCCAGCTTCTTGGCAGGCCAGAGAAGGCAGAAGCCAGGAAGTTGCCCATTTCTTGCCGACCTTTTTTTGTATGTGTATGTGGTGCTGGGGATTGAACCCATGACCTTGTACATGTGAGGCAAGCACTCTACCAACTGAGCTCTATCCCCAGCTCTCCCCCTGACTTTTATTGTCATATCTTTGCCCCCATTTCTATCTTACAAGTTAATTAATTAAAACTTCAGAATTTTGATCACCTAATATTGCTTTTCCTTTCAGATGTGGCAGTGAAGAAAGGACTTAACAACTAACAATGATGCTCTTGAGCCACAGTTCCTCAGCCGTCCGATCATGCAGTTTGTGCCTTGTGGGTAAGTGCTGCTTTTCACCCCAGGCCTTTTTTTTTTTTTTTTTTTTTTTGGTACTGAGGATTGAACTCAGGGGTACCTGACCACTGAGCCCCAGGTCTTTATGAGCGCGCCCGTGTCGTGCTCTTCACTCAGAGCCTTGTTGTGGGGCAACAAACAGATTTCATGCGCTGGAGGACCCAGACTGACCTGCCCAGCGTCAGGGGTTCAGCAGAAAGTAGTAAGTCAGAGCCAACGGCCTGGATCCAATTTGGGTTTCTGCCTGCTGTTGATTGTAGGGAACCAGACAAATGAGCAGGAATAACATAAGGCACAAAGCTGTTGGGGACTGTCCTTGCATATAACTTAAAGAGTGATTTCTCCAGCCACCCTCACTCCAGTCCATTGTGGAGTTTATCAGCCTACCCCTATATCTGGGAAAAGGCCAAATCCCTTATCTCTTACCATGTCCACCAGACTGAAAAGTCATCCCGACGCTTAGGTTTCTGCATTTCCTTTATTATTGATCTCCTCTTTTTCCCTGCAGACCTATTCATTTATGCTTTTTCTCTGCCTTCCTTTTGATTCAAGTTCAGTATCTTAGTGTCTTCTGTCCCATATTTCATCAGTGGAAGATCCAAGAGGGTAATATATAGCATCCTTGGTCTCTACCTTCTAAAAGTGCCAGGGGCCCCACATCTTCTAAAATCATTGTGATACCCAGAAAACAAATGCCCCCACAACCTCAGTGGGATGAGGCTCACCAATTCCCATCAAAACACTCTTTCTTCCTCCACCACCCTTTAAAGTATATTAATTAGCAACATGCTTAATGATACCTTGAGAATTTTTTTCAGATAGGTAACTGCTTCTTAGGAGACTCCCTCAATCAACCCAACCCTGGTTTTTAGTACCAGCTCCCAAATCCATCTTATTTTGTATCCACTGAGGACACTGCTTGGATCGTGTGTCATGGTACCAATGTCAACAAAGAACTATTTACTTGTGTATTTTTATTAGTACAAGAAAATCTCAATCCGATATTAATACACGAGTGTAAAAGAATCTCAACCCTAGAGAGATCATTTGAGGTTGAGCCCAGAGTAAACATTGTTGCTTCTCTAACTTGTTTTTCTTCTTCCTAGTGTACTTGAGCCTCATGTTTGTCACTTCACACAATCTCCCTGGTAAGAGATGTTCTTGGCTTGACAAAATTGTGTATAAGGGCCAAAGTGTTGGGGTGACCATTCAGATGTATAAAATACAGGAAATTTGATTTTTTGATGCCAAATATACTGTAAAAGGAGGTAAAATTAACTACTCTTGATTTTCTCATTTGTCCCACAAAACTATTATAAGAAATTGATACGAGAGATCATTTACAAACCCCTTGAAAAAATATCCAGCTCCCAATAGTCTCACTAATAGAAGAATAAGGAGATGCATGTTATGCCAAACAAAATATAATTTCTATTTAATTTATATTCTTCCACCTGCTAGTTCCAAATAAAGAAAAATACTTTTTTATTAAATCTTACCTGCATGTTTAAATCTGTCTACCAAACTTCAGTAGCTTCCCATATTAAATGTGTGTATGGCCTTTTGCTAAATGATGGGGATGAGGAGATAGCAACCAGGAAGCAAAGACCTGGGTCTTAACCACAGAAAACTTAGCTGATCTTTAAAAATTTGCCCAGAGAAAGTCAGGATTTGACGAGTAGAGCATTAGTCCCATTTGCTATGGCCACTTTTCTGTGCCTGCCACCACACAGGAAGCTAATTTCACGGTCTAGAAAATGACTCTATTCATGTTATCTTCTTCAGCATTGTTGTGGGGCTTCAATGCTTAGAAAGGACCAGTCGGAGCACACATTAGATGGCCTCCTAATGACCAGAGGCATTAGTACAGGGAGAATCCAGAGGAAGGAAAACTTGCAAAGCTGAACTGCCTCTGGAGAAGCAGGAGGGAGCAGGAAGCTACCAGGGGCCCAGAATGGACCCACTGGACCCTTTTGGTCCAGTGAGCCACAGAAAGTCCCTGATGGGAGAAGCCCTTCAGTCCAAATTTTGTTTACACAGTGCTGAATCCCTGATTCCTAAGCTTTGCTACCCTGACAGTATATTGCTCATTAATGAGCTGTATTAGTTAATTTCTCATGTCCGGTGTTTCCAAGACACCAGCCTGTCCAGAAGACTCCCCTGTCCTAGATCCCAAGGGACAGAAGGCAACCCTGAGCTTAAAATGTCAACATCTCTTTTCTCCTCCTCTTGTTTTTAGATCTTTCAGGTGGACCTTGTATTTTAAAGATGACATTTCGAAATTTCCGGCTAATTCTATCGTGGAAATTAGAAAACCAATCCACTGTGCCAACTCTCTATACATTATGGTACACAATCATGAGGTTGGTTACATTTCATTTTTCTCTTGCTAATCATATCATCTTTTCAATTATGTGATATCTTCCCATTGTTTATTCAGAGTCTTTTTGGCCAAAGGTAAAACACCCATTCGTTTTTTTCTTTTCACTCTTACGTATGTGTTTATTAGCAAATGTAATCATTATAGAACTAGTAAAACTGTAATAAAATAGAGGAGGTAAATAAAATTAAATCTTGTGCTCAATTTGAACTCATTGTCATGTAAAATCTATTGTATTCTCTCCTGTTTGTGTGGTGTGTGTGTGTGTGTGTGTGTGTGTGTGTTTGCTTTTCTTTTTATGCAACTAAAATAAACAAAGAAAATTATACTCCAGAGTATTTTTGTGGCAGTAAGAGTAAGAAGTAAATAGCTTTGCCACTCATTTATTTTTATCAATTTGAATATTTTCATAATCCAGAGCTGTTTTTGACAAAGCTTGTATTTATAACCAAAGTCAATATCTACAGAAGCAAAACTTATATGGTTCTCACAAATTATTTCTCTAATTCAGTCAATCTGAATGTTTTAAAAGTCCTGTGTTTTCCAAAGGTCCAAAGGTCTATTGGCCATATTGATAGTTTATATTTAGTTTTCTTTACTCAAGGAGGCGTGTGGGATACCAGAAAGCTGTCTGGACCAATTGAGGACATGCTGGGTCCAAAATCAGGAATGGTCCCTGACCAGCTTGACACTCAGCACAGGGCTCAGCCTCTCTGAGTTAATGCTACCACTTAGGGATGTTACAAGGATCGATGACATAATGGATGGAGACTTCTTTGTCTCTCTTCTTGCATCTGACATCACCATCATAAGTTGTTCCTTTGATCCAGTAGTCCCTTGGACTGTCTTTTTTACTGGTGGTTTATTTGGCTTGTAACTGTTGCTGCTGGCCCAGGGGAGGACCTGTTGTGAGTTTCTCTTCTGCCTGCTGAAGCCTTCAAATTTCTCTCTGCACTGAGTGATCACATGTGTTGTCTACCTACCTTTCTGTGGCTTGATACAGCAGATATCTGTATTGTCTCTAAAAAAGCACAGAGATGAATGAAGATCAGACTATGTGGCTTTCAGCTAGAGAAGGAGGGGGGGAGTCCCTGGAAAGGCAGTCATTATTGTCCTGGAAGGGCAGAGAGATCTGAAGCCTCTATGATGAAAGCCCAAGGTTCATTCATTAATTCATCCATCAAATATTTGCTGAGCACCTACTATATGCCAGGAGAGCCATCTGTGAGCCAAAGTCCCTACCCTCTGTGGGCAGAAGTTCTGAAAGTAAGTGGAGACATCATTAAACAAATACAAGTATAATGTGACCAATGGAGATAAACACTATGAAGAAAAATGCCAAAAGAGTAAGAGGGATTGAGGGTGTGGGAGTGGGGACAGGACCAAGTGTCATGTTACAGATAAGGTGGTTAGGGAAGGTGATATTTGTTCAGCGCCCTAAATGAGAAAGGGGGGCACACAGAAACTGAGTTCTCACTCCCTAAAATGCTGACGTTTTCCTTTTTCCATTTCTTTCCTTTCCAAAGTAAACCAGGCAATATGAAGATCATTGAGAGCTGTACAAACATCACCACACCATTTTGTGATGTAACAGATGTGTGGGAAGAAGTGTTTGAGACCTACATCCTCAAAGTGCAGGGATTCAGAGGGACAGCGATGCTGGTCAACTGCACCAACACCACCTTATCCACCAACAGTGAGTCAGTCTGTTTCTCAGTGGCTCCCTCCTCCTCACAATCATCATTATTTGCTCTGCCATGAGATAGGAAGGGCTGCAGAGGTGTTTTAGATTCAGAGCTAGGCTCACTTCCAGCCTTACCACCTCCTGTTCTGTAATGGGGACTAGTTACTCAGCTGCTCTGAGCTTCAGCTTTCTTACCTAAAAGATGGAACTAGAACCTGTTCTTTGCAGATAGTGGCTCCAGACCTCTGCAAAACAAGCTTTCTTGGGCTGTAGTAGCTGCTATTTTTCCGTTCACTTTGCAGTCTGACAGGAAGTGGGGAGCAGGGTTCAGGTACCTTGTGTCTAAGTATCACGCTTCTTTAGGCCAATATTTCCCTTGTTACCACAACCTCACCCCAGACTGCAACTCAACTGCTAGATCTTGTGTGTGGAAATACCCAAGCGTGCATACAGCTAGGACCTAAAGCCCAGAGGCAAAGACTGGAGTCCAAGCCTGGATCTCTTTCCTTCCTTTCCCTGTACCCAGTGTCCACTCCCTAAGGCATTTGCATTAATAGCTTCAGCTTCATCACTTTTTTAATTACCCAAAGTTCAACCTGTTTCCAAGAAATTGAGTCAGCTTCAGCACCCTGTTACAGGGTGGATGGGTGTGTCCACACACGTATAGATTCTACAATGTCATGATGACAGCTGAATTATTGGGACAAATAATTTAGATGCTTGTGAGACTGATGAAAAGGTGTGCACCTTTGGAATCAACAGTCAAATCCATGTGTATACATAGAAAGGAGAGAAAGCACAGTCTATAAATCGTGGTGTTGCAGTTGTTGAAGAATGTGTATTCAAGTAATAATGGGGTCTTTTTCATGATTCAAATGACAAATATGAAAAATACATAAAGACAGAGGATTAAAAGGAATGCAGAGTGTCCTTGGATACAGTCTTGTAGGTATTGGGCAGTAGGTATTAAAAACCTGAGCATGTGCATGCTCCAATCCAGAATTCCACTTTAGTAATTAGTCCTAAAGACATCATTAGGACAAATGCAAAGATTTAGTTCCAAAAAATACTTAATAATACCTTAGTTTCATTTAGAAAATTAGTGATAATCTAAATGTTTAAAACAGTGTATTGGTTAAATCACAGTTCAACCCCTTAGAGGAATTGAATTAACCATAAACAATTGTGGTGTGAGGAATTGGTAGACATTCTGTAAAGGACCAAAGAAGAAACAGTCCAGAGTTTTGTGATCACATATGGTCTCTGGCCCATATTCTTCTTCATTCATCTGTTTTTATAATCCTTAAATAAACTTGCAGACTGGCCCTTGATGTAGGTAAATATGTGTCAGTATGTTTATAAAATGTGGTTAAGTGAAATTATGTATCAGACAAAACAGTGTAGGTTAAATTATTTAATTTTACTTTATATAAATTGTGTCTGTATATGTGTATACATGCATATTTATGCTTATAAATATATGTACCCTAGTTTAGTTAATACATGTGAATATGTATGTTTATATGCACACAGCATAGACAGAAGATGATTAAGACAATTGCCTATCCATGTTTTCTACAATGATTATATATTATTAGTAGTGCATTTCATTATTGAAATATAAAAATGAGTCATTTTTAATTTTGTTTAGAAGACAGACCAAAAATTGGGAAAATTGCTGACATTCATGCCAAAACTCTGTCTTCGATTTGCTATAGTAATATTATGCAAATATTTTCATGTTTTTATTGTTTTGATAAAACAAAAATAGCATACTACAATAAAGATCATAGGCAGATTAAAAGGAAAATAGCTTCCTTTAGAAGAAGTCAGACTGTGTGCGAACAACAGGGGGTGTTGTTGATATGCAATCATGGGCTCAGGTGGGATTTTGTTTCTATTTTCTACATAGTATTGTATGAGCCACCAGAGTTTGAGGTTGTCGGCTTTGCAGACCGCATTAATGTGAGAGTGAAATTCCCACCCATTGCTCCCAAGATTTATGGGGAAGAAATACAGCATCATCTATCACTTGTCATCAAAGAACAGTCGGAGAAGCTTGTTAAAATGGTAAGTGGTCTCCAACACGAGGCTTAGAACAGTTCTGAATGGGCAGTAGATAAACTTGACGCTCTCAAAAATGGAAATGTGTAGTTGCATGATTCAAACCAACAGGTCTGGGCTTGAATGTGGCCTAACTTCAGGAAAGAAGAAGTCCATTTATTGCTGAGATATGCTGATTTAGCCCATTGTGAGATCTTTAAGAAAATAAGCCATGCACACAACATCAGGGGACACAGAAGAGAGAAGTGTGTGGTGTAGATGGGGTCAGCCAATCTCAGCAAGTCAGGGTGACATTTCCTTGAAAGGGCAGTTTAGCTGAGCCATGAGTGGAAAACACCTGTCACTGCCTCTCCAGCCCCCAGACACAGCAGAGGGAGTGGCACTTTCTAGCAGTTCTGTTCCCGCTTAATGTCCCCAAAGGACCCAACTGAATGTCAGTAACCTCTGGGTGACCCTGGTAGTCACCAGTAGGCCCTGCTAGAATAGCACCTTTTGTTTGCAGAGCCCTTTGCCAATTATAAAACCCTTGCAAGTAAGACCAGCCCTCAAGATCAAGGCAGGGGCATTTCAAACAGAGGGCACAGGATGTTCAGAGGCCCTGAGGTTGGAGTAGGCCTGGTAGGTTTGAGAAACAGCAGGGGGAGGTGACTGGAGTGGAGAGAACAGGACCAGGTGAGGTCGGAGAGGGAATGAAGCCAGACCTTGGAAGGCTTTGTGCGTCTCCTGAGTATGATGGAAGCCACTGGCTTAACAGGATGTCCTGGCTGGTATGTAAGGACAGACCATAGGTGGTAAGAGCGAAAAGTGAGACACTATTTGGATGGTAATCACTTAATAAGCAGTAATAGGCTATGTAATTATTATCATTTTCCTTTAATATCCACATGGGATTATAATCAACACCCTAGGAAAAGAGAACAAAAATAACAGGAAAAAAATAAGTTTATATGACTCGGGGACTGCGTCAGACCATTAACTATTATATTTCAACCACATCTCTTTATGTTCAAGCCATGAGCTATGAACTGTTTCGAATTAATATTTCTAAAATGTTTATTAGGCTATTAACAAAACACTGAAAGAGGCAAACTATAGTTGACAGGCATCTTCTCTAAAGTACATTTTTTTAAAGAAAGGTTACTGGCATAATCCAGGTGAGAGGCGGGGGCAGAGTGAGAGAGAAAGAGATGCTTGGGTTATTTGGTGGTAGTGGAAGTAGTGAGAGCAATCAAATTCTGCATATGTTTTGCAAGTGGAGCCAAAAGTTATATTCAGCTAAATTAGATGCAAAATGTGGTAGAGGAAGAAGGAAGTTGGAGAAATAACTCCAATACTTGGAGTTGCCATTAATTAAAATAGAGAAGGTTATGGATAAAGTTGGTGAAGGCTGGATGGCAACTCAGTTTGAGACATGTTAAGCTCAAGGCATCTAGAAGAAAATCATGGGCAGGAGTTGGTTGTACCGAGTGTGGAGTTCAGTGGAGATCTCCCAGCTAAAGAGGTGTCTTGGGGAACCAATGATTCCTGTGTGTTGAATGCCCTGAGATCAGGCTCTAGATAAGAGCAGCTTTGGTGAGTCATGCATCAAAGGGCTGGTTGGAGTGAGTTCAAGAAAGAGCGGGAAGAATAATTAGAGAGCTCACTCTTCTGAGAAGTTTTTCTATAAAGGAAATAAGGGATATGAACTGGCAGCTGGAGGAAAAAGGAAGATGGAGTGAAAGGAGAGACTTTTTAAGATGGGAGAAATTGCAGCATGTTCACATGCAGATGGAATGTCCCAGGGGAGGTTGCTAGAGCAATGTCCTAGAGTAACTGAAGTGGGTGGGATCTTGAGAAGTGGCTGGGAGCAAGGACTGTACATTGCCAGTCACAGGACAAGAGTGGAGTGTGCAGCACAGGTGTAGAAAGGAGGATGTCTTAGTCCATTTTCTGTTACTACAACAAAATACCTGAGGCTACATACCTTGTAGAGAAAAGAGGTTCATTTGGGTTCATGGTTCTGGAGGCCCAAGGTCAAGGGGTCACATGTGATGATGGCATTTTTTGCTGGCAGAGTCTCGAAGTGACACAGGGCATCACCATGGTCAGAAACAGCAAGCACGTGTATCTCTTTTAGTCTTTTTCTCTCATCATATCAAATCACCAGCATTCAACCATGGGGCTTTCCACCCTGGTGAACTTAGCCAGTGCTTATCATTCCCAAAGGCCCTTCCTCTAAATACCAGAGTCAACTTTCAGTGCTCTTCGTACTTCACAATAAGGATTAAATTTCAACACGTGAGCCCTTGGGGGACACTCAAAACCATACTCAAACCACAGCAGAACCATGGTGGGAACTTCCGTTTGCTCGGTGGGAAATGGGAAGTCAGCCTCAGAGACTTGCTCAAGGCCCTATGGATCCCAGATGTTCTTCCCTCCACCGCATTGCCTTTTTCCGTGGGGAGGCAAGAGCCCTCCAGCCATGCGGTGTCCCCTCCCGTGGCCTTTTCCTTCTTCATTACTTACTTCCATGCATGAGCTTACTTGCTCCGTGTGTGTCTATTTAATAGCTCCTTCTCCTTCCAAAAAGAGATGTGTAGAAACACGTTGTTACTAAAGGCTGCCCTTTGCACTGCTAGAAATCCCAATCTACAAAACTGCTGGTGAGAATGTATTTTGGAAATAATAAAACAAATTTTTTTAAAAAAATTGTTATTTAGGAAAGAGCCTTCATATCATCTTTTTAATTACAAAGTGGAACCAAATGGCGGGGGGAAGAAGAGGTGAGGTGAGTTAGACGGCAGCCTCAGGGCTGCGGCTGCAGACAAACTCTGTGACCATGGAGCTTTGGCACCACTTCCAGCTGCCGTTTCTGCATCTGCAGAATGGAATAATGCCTGGGCTATTTTGAAAGTCAAAGGAGTTACTCTACATGGAAGTCCTGTCTCACGTGTAAACTAGATGCACATTGCCAATGCAATAAGATCATCTTGAAAAATGGCATCCTGGCAACATTTATCATCTTTGGGATGACTTCTCTTCATATGTAAAATGAAGTTGGTGGACTAGATTTCATGGTTTTCAGATATGTGTGTGTGTGCATGAGCATAAATACATGTAGTTTTGTGACAAGCCTGCGATACTTCTAATCCTGTTCGAAATTTGAAGATGGGACCCCAAAGAGTCTCTTAGCGCTACTTCCAAATGAAATTCTCACCTGAGTCTTACTAAATTTTTTTTTGCTTCTTTTTACAGCATAAACCCAAAATAGATGGAAACACCACTGGAAATTTCAACTATGTCATTGATAATTTAATTCCAAACACAAACTACTGTATATCTGTTTATTTTGAACCTAGAGGTCTGGGAACACGAATACAATCTCCCTCAAAATGCACCTTCCTTCGCCTTGACCAGGAATCAGGTGTGTTGCTTTCTGAAAAAATCATGTTTTGAAATTTCAAGAGGTTTACTCTGAGGAAAACCTATTGAAAGCAAATAATGTGGAATTATTGGCATACTAAACGTTGCTTGAAGCAACTGTGTTCAAAGGCATGAGAGGGTGCCCACTGGCTGGCCACAGTGAGGCTGGGTGTGGTCTGTAGATAAAACCTGGCTCCCAGGAGCATTGCCTCTAGCTCACAGATGAGAGCAAGCTTGGCCAGCGTGGAGCAGATAGGAGATGGTGAATGATGAAGGTGGAAAGCCCTCCTATTGCAAAAACACCAGAAGAGCAAACAGTGTGATCCTGAACCTTCTTTAGTGTGCAAAAGTGTGCAAGAGAATGATAGAGCTTAGAAATTTTCCCTGGTGGTTATTTTCCCAGGAAATCACTACATTGCCAACTGTTGTAACAAAAAGGAATATCTATGAAAGGTTTTCTGGAAAGAATCCCTTTTAAACTTCCCAGCCCTGGGGAAAGTATCTTTTATGTTCTGCTTTGCCAGAGTAAAATAAGTGGGATGTGGAAGGAAATGACTTTAAGTGATGTGGTTATTGCACATGCAGTACAGTACCCAGCAGTACCTGGCTGCAACTGGCTGCAACAGTGTGATTTGGTCCTCTCATGTTCCTCAAAGCTGAATGATGCATGCATGGGCTGATTTTAAAGGGAAAAGAATCTCAAACCTCTTGTTTTAGTTGTTTTTATATCAACTAAACAGGGGAAAACCTAAAACTGCATAGAGTCTTTTCACCTTTAGCTCTTACAAACGTATAAACCCCAAAGAAATTCATGTATTTATATTCTAACAACACCAGTTATCTGACCTCAAGATGTCCAATGATTCAGTTCATTTCTGACACTACCCAGAGTTATCATAGACCCGAGATGTTAAGGGCTCAGGCTCACAATAGCCCCACTTCAGATGCCAGCCACAAGTCTTGGGTCCTCAGACCAACTTTGCAAATTAGGAAGTTCCTTTTAGGTTCAAGAATTTGCTAAAATGACTCATGGAACTCAGGGACATGCCACACTTCTGATTACCATGTTATTACAGAGGATGCACCCAAAGACCTAATGCAGAGGTACACAGGAAAAGGTCAGGAGCCTCTGCCACCATGGAGTCAGGGTGTACCACCCTCCCAGTGTATCAGTATGTTCACCCACCCAGGAGCTCCCAAGCCTTAGTGTTCAGGGATTTATTGAGTTTCATTATGTAGGTGTGATGGGCTAAATCATTGGTCATAGGACTGAACTCAGACTCCATCTTCTCTCTCCTCCTAGGGGAGAGAGAACTTGGAAATTAGAATCAAACTTCCAACCTTCTGATCAAAAAGGTTTTTTTCTATTGATCCTTTCTCATCCTGAAGATACCTAACTACACCCCCATGAGTCACTTCATTAGCATAAACTCAGATGTGGTCTTAGTCTATTTTCTGCTGCTATAACAGAATACCTGAAACTGGGTAGCAGGATAAAGAACATCACATAAGGCGGGGAGGGGGCGCTCATTTTAAAACAAGGCTACTTCCAACATCTAACCCTTTCCCACAATACCAGCATTAATCTATTTGTGAGGGCAGGATCCCATGACCAATACACCTCCCCGAAATTTCAGTGATAATTAACTTTCAGTGAGTTTTGGAGGAGTCATTTCAACCACAGCAGTCCCTAAATGGGGCTTGTTAGAAAAAACAAAAGACATTGCTATCTCTGAGGAAATTCCAGAGGCTTTTCAGGCTCTATGCCTGGAGCCAAGGACAAAGACCAAAGAGCCTAGAGATAGATGATAGATAGATAGATAGATAGATAGATAGATAGATAGATAGATAGATAGATAGAAGCTGGACACAGTGGCACACACCTGTAATCCCAGCACTTTGGGAGGCTGAGACAGGAGGATCACGATTTCAAAGCCAGCCTCAGCAATGGTGAGGCGCTAAGCAACTCAGTGAGACCCTGTCTCTACATAAAACACAAAATAGGGCTGGGGATGTGGCTCAGTGGTCAAGTACTCCTGAGTTCAATCCCTGGTACCAAAAAAAAAAGATAGATAGACAGACATAGATAAAATTATATCCTGGCCTTATACACACACAGAATTCTCACATATATAATACAACTCAAATTGGTAAAATTACAATAGGATGAGGCTTTACTGGAACCCAGCGCTGCTGATTGGGCAGTTGACAGTTCTTTGGAGGTTGACATGTCTGGGAGGATGCGCTCCCCGCCGCCCCTGACTCTTCTCTAATCCACCTAAGGAATGGTCATACCACAGCACTGTCCCTCCTTCCATTTCCACTTGGCCTGAAGTCCTCCTCCTGCCTGTTAAGTCAGCCTTCATCCATCCACCATCACCAAGACAGTTAAACTATCCAAACACTTGATGTCTGGATTCTTCTTGTCTGAAACTCAGGAACCAAATAGGTTTGGATACTGTGGCGTCTCTCCCTGTCCACTCGCCATCTGAGCTGCCCTCAACTAGTCAAGCTCAAGATCTAGACAGGGGCACATGCTGAGGGGTCTGGAAGGACAGCCCGAGACCAGCATTGACTTACCCAGACCCAGCAGTAGGCACTGCAGGCTTGGTCGGGGCAGGTTGATGGGGCGGTTGGGCAGCAATGGGCTATGCACAGGATAGCCAGCATGGACTGAGCAAAGGGACAACAGGAATGGGTTATGTCAGAGAGATGGAGGACCCAGGTGAGGCAGGGCGTGGAAGACCGCGGTGGGCACCCTGAAGGGATGTGAGCAGATCTGAACGTCTGTTTGCCACCAGGTGGGGGAGCCACAAGACTAATGGGCTGGAACTACAGTAACCTAGGTGGCAGATGGTGGTGTTTGGTCCAGAGGGCCAAGCAGGGAAGGAATTCCAAGAAACTGACATTAGTCATCATCAGTCTTTTGACAAAGTTCTTTTTCTTTTCCACTAAAAAGATAATACTAATCAGATATTACTATTCTTGTTGATCAGCTCAGCCCTCTGCTTGTAAGGTAGGTAGGTAGATAGACAGACAGACAGACATGCATAGGTATAATTATATCCTGGTCTTATATACAAACAGAACTCTCACATATATAATACAACTCAAATTGGTAAATTTTTTAAAATTTTTTTTTTAGTTGTCAATGGACCTTTGTTATTTATTTATATGCGGTGCTAAGAATCAAACCCAGGGCCTCACATATGCTAGGCCACTGAGCCACAACCCCAGCCCTGGTCCCTCATTTTTTGAAATCCCAATGTGATTCCACAGAAAATCCAAATTTTGAAGACACAACCTGGTCTCTCCTTCTCAAGATGCATTGATCTTACTCCTCTTTTATGAAGAAGATGGTTAACAGAAATAAAGTCCATTTATAACTTCTTCCTGAGTTGGAACATTGAAGCAATTTTTCTCTTTTCAAATAGGAATATTTTAAAATAATGTATATACATAATCTGCCATGAGTCCAAGAGAGACTTGTTTTTTTCTTTTTTTAAAATTTTTTAGACATTGACAGACCTTTATTTTATTCATTTATTTATATGTGGTGCTGAGAATCAAACCCAGTGCCTCACACATGCTAGGCAAGCACTCTGCCATGGAGCCACAACTCCAGCCCAAAGAGAGACTTTTTTAAAAAAAATTTTTTTTAGTTGTAGATGGACACAATACCTTTATTTATTTATGTGGTGCTAAGGATCAAACCCAGTGCCCCACGCATGCGAGGCAAGCGCTATACCACTGAGCCATAACCCTAGTCCCAAGAGAGACTTTTTAGATTATCATCAAGCTAAATATATAAACATTTTTCTGGGCACAGTGGCTCATGCCTATAACCCCAGCAACTCAGGAGGTTGAGACAGGAAGATGGCAAGTTTCAAGGCCAGCCCCAGCAACTTGGTAAGGCCCTAAGCAACTCTGTGAGACCCTGTCTCAAAATAAAAAATAAAATGGGCCGGGGAATGTAGCTCAGTGGTAATATGCCCCTGAGTTAAATCCTTAGTACCAAAATATAAAAAATAAGTAAAGAAATTTTAAGTTCTCAAAAAGAATGCTCAGATTTGTGAGAATACCCCAATTTGACAAGTAGTGTTCTAGCATGTTAATTGCAATTTACATAATTTATTTTGTAGGATGTCCTATTTTAAAGATTGCATGTGGTCTGTGTTAGTTGCCTTTCTGTTACTGTAACAAAACCTGAGATAATCAACTTGTAAAGAGGAAAGGTTTTTTTATTGTGGCTCGCAGTTTTGGAAGTTTCAGTCCATGGTAGATTGGTCTAGCTGCTCTGGGGATTGTGGCAAGGCAGTACATCTCCGTGGTGAGCATAAGGCAGCACACACTGGTCATCTCATAGCTGGATGCAAAAGAGAAAGAAGTGACTGGGTCCCACTGTCCCCTTTAAGGGCACAACCCCAGTGACCAGATCTCCCATTGGACCCTCCCTCTTAAATGTTTTCCAACACCTCCCAATAGCACCACAGACTGGGGACCAAGCCTTTAACACATGGATGGACCTTTGGAGGACATTCTAGACATTCCAACCTATGGCAAGGTCCTTTGTAGCTACTCTCCAGAATGTGGAATGGGTACGTGAGTCAGAACCTCAGTATTAGGCCCTTGCTTCACCAGGGAAGTCCTTTTGGGGTTCACCATCCTTTTCAAGAGATGTGGAAGAATTTTGTGTGATATAGGTGCACCTGTGCAGCTAGAATTGATTTTAGAACTGTCCTTGACATGATGATCCCGCACTCATTCATTGTTTAAAATTTTTTATTTATTTTAATGAGTTATACATGATACTAGGAGACATTTATGCACTTTGATATACATAAATGGGGTGTAAGTTCTCATTTTTCTGATTAGTACATATTGTAGAATCACATCAGTCATGCAATCATATATGTACATAAGGTAATAATATCTGTTTCATTCGACTGTCCTTCCTATTCCCATGTCCCCTCCCCTCCCTTCATTCCCCTCTACCTAATCTAAAGTAACTCTGTTCTTCCCTAGCGCCCCCACCCCCACCTTATTGTGAATTAGCATCTGCATGTCAGAGAAAACATTTGGCCTTTGGTTTTTTAGGATTGACTTATTTCACTTAGCATGATATTCTCCACCTCCATCCATTAACCAACAAATGCCATAATTTCATTCTTTAAAGCTGAGTTATATTCCATCAAACATATATATATATATATATATATATATATATATATATATATACCACATTTTCTTTATCCATTCGTCTAATGAAGGACACCTAGGTTGGGTCCGTAGTTTAGCTATTGTGAATTGAGCTGCTATAAAAATTGATGTGGCTGTGTCACTGTAGTATGCTGATTTTAAGTCCTCTGGGTATAAACCAAGGAGTGGGATAGCTGGGTCAAATGACAGTTCCAATCCGAGTTTTCTGAGGAATCTCCATACTGCTTTCCATAGTGGTTGCACCAATTCGCAGCCCCACCTCGCTCATTCTTTATGGACATGAGACTGGGTTCTTACGGCCCATGCTACCTACCAGTGCCAGGTCTTCACCAGGTTTCCTTCTATTGCTTGCTCATTCTTTCAAAAGACTTAAAATATGTAGCCCACTTTTATTTCCTTTTTACTCTCTTGTATCTATTTTTTCTGAGGCTTTGGATATAGGATTAACACTAATAAAGATGTTTCTGGAAATTTAAGAGAGCCTTGGTTAAGTAACTACTGATTACTTCTCCAACAATTCATACTTAGGGGAAAAAGTTTTGGTAAGAAAGTTGAAATTTTCCAAAAGGAATTTTGACAAGAAACTAAAGGGAACTCATAATAGGGAATGGTTTGTTCTTCGGGGGCTTGATTTTGGTTCCTGGTGTGGCCAATGTCCACAGGATGGCCCAGTTGGTGTCTTCAAGCCCTTCCTCTTCTCCCTGCTGGTGACACATGCTAACAGATGTGTGTTGGGAATTTGAAGTAAAGCTAGTGTGATCGAGAAACTCAGCTTCTAATTCTGTATAATTTTGTGCTCATTTGTATTTAAACAGTCACCAGTAGTGGCTGGTATATTGGGACAGTGCAATTATAGAACATAAACCAAAAGAATTCACTTTGAAATACATGAAAAGCTAAATATATTTTATTGGTGAAAGAGTACATCCTTGGCTTTCTCTCCAAGCTTCAGTATTTAGCAAATAGAAAACATTTCTCAAACTTCTGCTTCTCAGATATCACTTTCTAACCTCTGACCAATGTGCATTTATTCCCATCTGTTATCATTTATGGATTTCTTTTGATATTATCTTTTTTTTTTTTTTGTCAACAGAGTCATCCGAATCTGCCAAAATAAGTGTGATAATCACTGTGTTTTTGGTAGCATCAGCCCTCCTAAGCACCATCCTACTACTGAAGCGGATTGGTTATATATGCTTAAGAGATAAATTTCCCAAAGTCCTGGTATGTAGTTTTAAAAATTTTGTGTCTTAATTTTTTTAAACCCCAAATTTTTGCTATATACTTAAATGTTTTCACAGAAGAAAGTCTCATCTCCAAAAACACCGAGTCTTATCAGACTGGATTCTTTTCCATACTTGCAAATACATATTTTGCAGTCACAAGTGTGTCTGTGTCTTATGTTTTCTCTTCATATATTATCCACCTATTATTTCTAATGACTATATAGAATTCTGTTATTATTATTATATCACATTTTTAACTATAGGGCATTTGAATTGATTTCTTTTTCACTTCTTTTCCTTTCTTTCCTTGGCCAGTATGAAGAGTGCAAAGGAAATTTTTGTAGGGATTATGTTTTGTTTTATTTTGAATTATTTCAGTGGAATCTATACACAAAGTTGATCTATCTTACAAATGATATTATAAAGAACTGATGCCAAGCTAGGCGCAGTGGCACATGCTTGTAATCCCAGAGGATTGCAAGTTCAAAGCCAGCCTCAGCAACTGAGTGAGGCCCTAAGTAACTCAAAGAGACCCTGTCTCTAAATAAAATATTTAAAAATACAGCTGGGGAAGTGGCTCAGTGTTTAAGCGCCCCTGGGTTCAATCCTTGGTACCAAAAATAAATAAATAAATACAACCTATAAGAACTGATGCCGGTGGTGATGCATATCTCTTTCCAAAGCTCCACTGACCACAATGAATCATTTTTACTGTTTTTGTTCTTTGTGTACATAATAGTCCCCGGAGTTGCTCTCATGTGTGTTACTTTCATTATTAACAAAAACAGCCATTTGCTTATCTTCATTCCCTCTCTGTGCTTCTCCTTAGAGCCTTTGCAAAGGCTAGATATTGATCTTACATTTTTTTAAACCTTGTGGTTTTTTACTTGACTGCATTCACCCATCATTTTCCATTTTCCCCATTCCATTCCTTCCTTTTACATTATGTTAGTAACATTTCATTTAGAAATATCTTATTTGAACTCAAACACCTAATTCTAATTTTTCAGCAGCCATTCTAATTCAACAGTCTTTCATGGTTGATAGACGTGCACTCTGGGCGTTGGTGGTGCACACCTGTAATCCCATCAGCTCAGGAGGCTGAGGCAAGAGGATCACGAGTTCAAAGCCAGCCTTAGCAACTTGGCAAGCCCCTGTTTCTAAATAAATGATATATAAAAAAGAGATGAAGTAGAATAAATAAATTAAAATAAATAAATAAGAGATGGGGGATGTGGCTCTGGGTTCAATCCCTGGTACCAAAAAAACAAGTGCATTCCTCATGCTTATCTTTCCATGTTGCCATCTTGTGTCTGTCCAGTATTTCTCCATTAAAAATTGTTGCTCTATGTTTAGGTAAATTCCCTGGGAATGGAGAAACTGGGGACTCTAGGCCTAGCACATTTGCTTATGTGTGTTCAATCAAGAACAGCTGTTGAAGCTGGGCACAGTGGCCCACACCTGTAATCTCAGTGGCTCCAGAGGCTGAGGCAGGAGGATCAAGAGTTCAAAGCCAGTCCTGCAGGGTGGCACACGGCTGTAATCCCAGCACTCTGGGAGGCTGAGACAGGAGAATTGCAAGTTCAAAGCCAGCCTCAGCAATGGCGAGGCGCTAAGCAACTCAGTGAGATCCTGTCTCTACATAAAACCCAAAATAGGGCTGGGGATGTGGCTCAGTGGTCCAGTGCCCTGAGTTCAATCCCCAGTACCCACTCTCCTGCAAAAAAAGAACAGCTGTTAAATTGTTTAAGCAGCAACACAGCATCATTTCTTAATTTAGCAAATGTAACAAACATGTCAACGTATTTCTGGATAGGGAGGACAGAGCAGAACAAAACTCCCTGCCTTGGTACATCTTAAAGTTAAAAGTGCTGTAGAGACAGTGATACTTTATAAATGATACGATTGTCTAAATTTACAAAGTCACATGACTTTGAAATTATTTAGAATTAATACTTTTGGCAAAGTCCTCACATTCCAAAATATTTGGGAATGAAAATTGCATTGCCTTAACAATACGGTACGCCAGCTATTCACACAGCGGTCACATCAGATATTGTAAGTCACCTCGAGGGGATGACAGTGTGACTGTGTGGAGGTTCCATGCAAATATGCCGCTTTATAGAAGGGACCCCTGCGTCCAGGCATTTGGAGGGCCAGCTGTGCGGTGCACCAGGAGCCCGCCCTGCGCTAGTGAGCACTGACCAACCGCGGGCGCCCACGTTGTTCTGTCGTCATTATTACCATCCACGCCGTTGTGCTTCACTATGTAGAAAATAAAGAGCAAACACAAGTGATAGATTAATTCTCTCTCCTCTCTTTCTCTCCTCTCTCCCTCCCTCTCTCTCCTTCCCCACCCCCCCCTCAGAATTTTCGTTACTTTGTAGCCCAGATATTTCCCAGCCTGCCACCCTCAGAAGCAGTGGATGCAGTGGAGGTCATTTCCGTCACCAAAAAGAAGAAAGTGTGGGATTATAATTATGACAGTGACAGTGACGGTGAGAAGGAGGTGGCCCCCAGAACCAGCGCTGGCGGTTACACCATGCACGGACTGACAGTCAGGCTTCTGAGCCGGGCCTCCTCGGCTGCCTCCCAGGATCCTGAGATGGAAGGCTCAGAAGCGGAGGAATCTGTCCTATTGGAGGCTGAGCCGGAGCCCCAGCCCAGGGCCCCTGCAGAGCTGAAGCCCAGCCCCTGCCCGCTGAAGCCCACAAGCCCCTATGAAAGGAGAGAGAGCTTGTGCCAGGACTCCTTTCCTGAGGACAACTGCAGCTCTTCTGGAGGGTCCAGGGACAGAATTACGTTCAATGTGAATTTAAACTCTGTGTTTATGAGAGCTCCTGATGACGGTGACTCAGAAGAAGAAGACCCTCTGGTGTCATCCCTTCCAGAAGAGATCATCGACCTAGAAGAGGATCCTGACAAAATAGAATCAAGTGTTCTGGTGGCCAGTGGGGAAAGGACACAGTTGCCCGGCTTCATCCCCTTTCCCCAGTGCCAGTGGACTGAAGAAGATACTCCATCTGATGGAAGTGACGCTTCTGATCTTGACGTTGGTTCTGGAAGGGATGGTTATATCATGAGATGATTCTGAAAATAGCTCATGAAGTTGAACTGACAAGTCCACACAGGGTTCTGGCCCTGTACACAGCCTTGTTGCCTTATCAGCCACAAGGGGTCTGTGAGGGAAAAAATAGGGAGCTGTAGAGCCTGGCCAGTTCTTCCTGATGACGGCATCTATGCACATTCCCAGTATGGGAATATAGTATCATTCAGTACACTGTTTACAAGTTCAAATGACACACTTTGAAGGCACATGCTCTGCCCACTCCCTTTGTGTTAATATACTTCTTAGGTATCTGCATCTTGGTTCCCAGGGACCAAGATTCCCTGTGTCCTTCAAGGTGATCTTGTCCCTCTGGCCCTGTAAGATTTCTGGGAAATAATTTAAATCGGGCCAGGATGGGAGAGAGGAGAGAAAAGGAAAAATCCTAGCAGGAGCTGTTAGTAGTGTTTAGCAGGTAGAGACCCTGAGCCCAGGAGGCTCAAAGAATGAGCAATAAACCAGGCTGAAGGGATGGGGTGGAGGAGACAGATGGAGAGAAAGGATGCAGATGCCTAAGGCAATGAGGGAAGAGCCAGCAAATTTCAGGCAGCGGTCCCTGGGCACCTCTCAGATGTCATAGTGTGTCACCTCCAAGCTGAGAACTCCACTCAGCCCTTCCTGGTTTTAAGAGTGAAACACAAATATGTACTTTTATACCTGTAGTATCAGGCAGGTGACTAATGCAGGACACATTGCATGAGGGAGAAGGATATAAATCTCGGTGTTCCATTTTAAGATTTAAAGAAAGAACAAAAGCAAAAATGCTTCAAGCTCTTTGGAAGAAAGGTGACATACCAGTCTCAGAGATCCTGTTTGACAAATTTTAAAGTGCTGTTTGTGCTGATTGTAAATGTCTTCCATGGGACCACAGTTACTGTGAATGGGGCAGGGGGAATGAAATCCTAGAATATCATGTAGCAAACAGTATTAAGCACTGAGAGTCAGAGTTCTTACTGCTGACATTTCGCTGTGTGACCCTGGGCATTTTACTTGGCCTCTCTGAGTCTCAAGTTCTTTTGTTTTTTTAAACACAGGGATTGGACTATGTAATCTCTAAGACCCTTTGATTCTAGGATAAGTATTTTAAAACACAGAAATAAGGAATAAAGATAGAAGTTCTGTGACCCTGCCAAGCTCCCAGGATGGATGAAGGGTTTAGGACTTTCCTATCTCACTCCTTTACCCCAAGAGTAGGTTTCTCAGACCATGTCCTAGGTCCACTCAAAAGGAGGAAAGCAAAAGTCATGCAGGTCTTGGCTCAAGGATTTTGAGTAGACAACTTGCATAATTGCTGTAAAGTAACTCAAGAGGGAAATCCTTATTTAATAATCTAATGAAATCCCATAGGAAAGAAATCTTGTCATATACGAAAGCTACCACTTTGCCTTCTGAATGTATTGATTGTATTTTGAAAGATTTCAGATTGCTCTTTGGAGATAACCCCTCTATGGTGCTGGTTTGTCACCCCTGGTGCTTATTTTTGTATGATGGTTGGATGTTAGTAAAGGGTAATAATACAAGAATCCTTTTCGTACAAACGATGTGAACTTCAGAGTTTTTTCTCATTCAAGAGTGTATGTGTGCCGCAGAGTTTTTGCTTCTGCTGGCACCTCGGAATTGTACCAGCTCCCTTTAAAGCGACAGTGGCCTCTGGCCCCCGGGTGCGTGCCTCCACCCGGAATGGAGTGTTTCCGCACATAGGCAGAGCCGTGCGTTGCCCAACACGTCCGCCTGCGCCGGGTTTTCCAACTCCACCCTTGAGCAAGTCCAAAAAGAGGAAATTAGAGCGTTTCTTGGCAGTCTTGTGAAACAAACAAGTTTCTTGAGAAATAAATGACTTGTCTGCGTGGTTTCTCCTCGGGGAGGCTTTAGGAGAAGGCTGGGGAGTCTGCTAGCCGAGTGCTTTATAGAGGACATGGCGTTTCCGTGGGGAATACACAACGGTATGAAGAAAGCAGGCAGCCCCCACCCCGAAACTTCCACCCTCCAGAGAACCCGGGTTGGCGCGGGGTTGTCCTTCCCAGCCCGCGGCCGCCCCGCGCGCCTCCTCCGCAAGCGGCCCCGGCTCTCCAGGGGTGAGGGACGGCCGGGGGCGGGGTCTCGGCGGGGCGGAGCCTGAGGCCCCTCCCCCGGGTTCCCGGAAGCGGGCGCGGGCTGGTCGCCCCTGGCTAGTGTCCCGCGCTCCCGCGGCGCCTGCAGCGCCCTCGCGCGCCCCCGGCGCGGCCATGGCGCGGAGCCTCGCCTGCTGGCTGGGCGGCTGCCTGCTGGTGTCAGGTGAGGGGTCCACGGGAAGGGGCAGCGGGGACCGCCGCGGGCGGAGGCGCCAGGGACCCGCGAGGCCTAGCGAGATGCTTTGCTGCGCACGCGGGGTGGCGATTCCCCAGGCAGCGACCCCAGATGACACCCGGTGGGTGCCCAAAACTGACCAAGTGCCTTGTCCCCGCGCCGCACTAGGCTGCTGTAGCCGCTGCCGTCGATCCTGCTGCTGGGGAGGAGCCCCTCCCACACCCGGATTGCTCCGTCTAGATAGTAAACTCAAGGGGGGACTCCCGGCGACGTTGTGTTCCCTCTAGCTGCAGTTCCCGCCGGCAGGTCCTAACCAAAGCGGCTTCCTGGAGGGCACGGAGCCGCCTGGAGTCTGGAGGAGGCCCCTCCCTGAGACCTCCAACACACAGCCACCCGAATTCCACATCCTCTTCCCTCCCTCTGCCAGTTCACCACCAGACCTCCTAGCAGAAGGGTCTACATCACGGTCCCCAGTGGCCCACGTCTTCCCTTTCAGTACTTGGCTCTGCACCTTGAAATCTAAATTCTGGCCCTCAGTGTTCCGGCTTTATGGCTTTTGCATGCTAAATCCAGTGAAACCTTCTCTGCCCTCCTCTCCAAGGAGTGCCTGGGTTCAAACAGCGGGATGGATGACCCCTTCCTTCCTTTGGGATGAACTCTGTGCAGGCCTTTGAAGCCCACACTCTCAGGATGGTTCTACTTGGGATCCTCTACCTGGTCTCTCTGTAGTTGAGTTGGTGTCCAAGCCTCTCCCACCCCTAGGCTATCCTTTCAGGACGTTTCAACAGACAACTGGCATTAAATAATAGACCCGTGACTCTCACATTTGTCTCTGTTGGTACTAGTTGGGTGATAGGTGTTGTTTATTCTCTCCTCTCTGCTTTTGTATATGTCTAGAAAATTTCATTTAAAAGTTTAAAAATAATTTCTGCCTGTACCCCAGATCTGCCCTCCCTGTGACCTCTGCCAGCTTATCCAGATGTCTCCCTGAGTCTTTCTTCAGCCTCTCCCATTTCAGAGAGGAAATGGATCTCTGGTTCCTTGCCCCAGCTCCCATTAGGGCACCAGATGCATAAGCCAGAAATGGACATTACTCTCAATTCTCCACATCAAATACATCAGAAAGTCTAGAGTTTGTACCTCCGGAAATAGATCTGAAATCCACCTGCTGAGCCCTACCCCGTCACACCTTTCTTCTAATCCAGGTCACCATCCTCTGTCATTTCACTTTTGCTTCCTACCTAACCCCACCCCAAAATTGCTCATAGCTCCTCAAATAAAATCCAGTCTCCTCAGTACAATTAACACACCCCCTCTCTCTTTCCGCACTCACATGTCATTTGAAAACATAGAGCCCTAGGGGAGACCCAGGTGTTGAATGTGTCAATTTTGGGGGCAGTTATTTTTGATGAAAAACAAAGTTATGTATTTTTTTCCTTTGTTTTTACAGCATTGGGAATGGTGCCACCTCCTGAAAATGTCAGAATGAATTCAGTTAATTTCAAGAACATTCTACAGTGGGAGTCGCCTGCTTTTCATAAAGGGAATCTGACTTTCACAGCCCAATACCAAAGGTGGGTCTGGTGACTCTTGGTAGGAAGGTGCCAGAACATGGTAGCCCTTGGCTGGGCCATAGAGGGAGGGAACCTGACTGCTATCACACAAGATAGCCAAGATTAGTCTTTCTGCTGGCTTTCTCTTTCCATCCAGGGAATTCTTGTGGCCAACTTTTCCTTTTTATGATTCCCTCTTTGACTGTTTATTACAGGGCTGGTTGTAGATCTGGACATGTTATTATATATGTAGATGTAGTCAGCCACAGTGGTAACCCTGTGGTGGCCCAATGCTATGCCAAAATTATCCCGTCACCACTGATGTATTTTAAGAGGAAGATGCTACTGCTATCATCTCTAATTATTAGAGTAATATTGATGAAGTCAGGGTACAAATAGAAGCTGACTATCTGAGAAACCAAGGCATACATAGCAGGCAGGAAGACCATTGCTCCCATACCACCCACCCTCCATGGATTATAACAGCCCACCCCAGTACTAGGTGGTGCAGATGATTTGCACAGTGGGCACTTACTCTGTAGCCACCTCCTGAAATTGAAAGTAATAAATACTGGCTGTCGAAAGCTCTGCTGTCTGACAATAGCAGAGACTCTGGGACAACAGCAGAGACAGCTGTCACCCTAGACAATTATCTCAGGAGTGCTCTGAAAATCCTCTACCTGTTCTGCCTGATCACATTTCCCTATGCCTGGTAAAGAAAGTCCCTGCCATCCCTCCCTTAGCAGCCTGCCACCATCTGCACAGGCTAGACTATAGGTGACACACTTTAACACCAGGTATAAACAGCAACAGCAGGGCCAAGGCCAATGAGTAACACACCTGTGGCTCAGAGAAAGATAGATGAGCCCTTCAGTGAGGCAGGAGGAAATTCCCTCCCCATCCCATTAATCCTATCTCTCACCCCACCCAGCTGTGATTTTATGAATACACCCAAGGCCTGCAAAGTCCAAGAATCTGAGAACAATTAGGGAAAAAAAGATAATCCTTGTCTATATGTTGGATTTTTTTGTTTTGTTTCCAGTTTAAAATAATTTCACATAACAGAAATTCCAAAATTTTAAGTATAATACTAAGAACTTTCAGATGGCCTATATCCAAATTCACGAGTTTTGAAATTTGCCACATTTCCTCTCCCTCCTCCCTATTTATCTCTTATACAAAATGCCCTTTGCCCCTTAGTATTTCAATGTATGTGTCATAGAACAAGGATAATCTTTACCTCACACAGTATAGCTA
The DNA here is from genome assembly GCA_028644305.1 of Xerus rutilus. Classification (NCBI taxonomy): domain Eukaryota; kingdom Metazoa; phylum Chordata; class Mammalia; order Rodentia; family Sciuridae; genus Xerus; species Xerus rutilus. The sequence goes on from CM053409.1 coordinate 110,171,697, forward strand.
TCAAGTTTAGGAACCTCAACGATGGCATAATGCTTTCATCCAATCTACAGTACAGAGTCCAAGGATTGAGGAAGGGTCATTCTGCAACTTATTTTTTTCCTAAGATATATTCCTAGTACTGATCCTTAGGACTCGTTTTTTCTCCAGTCTGGAACTCCATAGAGATTTCACTGTGGAAAATTAACTTCCCTCTTTTATCAGTCTGGTTTTTATTACTAAAATGAAATACCCGAGGCTAGGAGCTTTATAAAGGAAAATTTGCCTCACAATTCTGGAGATCTAAGGCTGAAGTTCTATATCTGGTGATGGCCTTCTTGCTGGCAGGATCCCCAGCACAGGCCTTGGTCACATGGTGAGTGACAGGGAGCACACAATAGAATACTGTTCTCTCTCTTATAAAGCCACTAGTATTCAATCATGGGGACTCTGCCCTTATGACCTTATCTAAACCTAATCACCTCCCAATGGCCCTCTGAACACCATAGTCAATTAAGTGTCCATCTAGGTCAATACCTCACAGTGGGGAAACACCAACATGTGTTTTGGAGGGAATAAACCACGTTCAAACCATAGCACCTCTCTTTCTGTCTCTGCTCCCTGTGGTTTATTTTGGTTGGCCTGTGCTTTGCTGTTTGGCCACAGTAGTAGTTTTGCCATAGTCTTTTAGACAGAGGTCTCAGTGACTCTGTAAAGGTATGGGGGAGGTCATTCACCAAGTCAGCACCTGGCTCCAGCTGTCCTCAGGAAACCACACACAGGACATGGCATGTGCTGGGGCAAACAAACACATACTGGCCGTGTCCTTGGGGAAGAGGTTGGTCCCAGTGGATCTATTCCTCTTGCATGGCTCCATGAAGGTCTTGCTTAGATTTAGCCTGAGCAGTTGCACAGCAAGAGCTCTCTGTTACACATGTGTTGTCTGGGTGGCCAGGATGGGGCTCTCCAAAGGATAGATTGGTGGTTATGATATGGAAACTTCCAAAACTTAGATATAAATATGGTGAATGGGTCGTATTACCTATTGAATGGGGAAAGGAGTATTTGGAAAAGCAATTAAAATAGCCTAGAAGTTATTGCAAAACGACTTTTGCAAGGCTGTCAGCCAACGGATACATCAGTTTAAATGAAAGAAATGGCCAAGTGTGAGAAAGTCCCTTAATGACATGACCCTGGATTTTCCAGATAATAAAATATAAGACAGCCATGAAGAGTTGGTTAATTGACACATTGTCTGGGGCATATTATGTGGGAAAAGCAAATAGTAAAATAGTATTATCGCAACTGTCCCTACCTGCTTTTTGCAAGGGATTTTTCTGAACGTCACCAAGAATGCAGTGAGATGTGGTCTCCAAGACTCTAAAGTGAAACAGAACGGAATGTGGTTGGACAGGTTTCCTAGGCTGTGCATCCCTGATCCCTAAGCTGATGAATGTCTATTCTTACCACTGTCACCACCATTGTCATTTATTGGTTTCGGCATCTAGACAGGAAGGTGTGATGGGAAACCAGTCAGACAGCCTCCTCACTTACAGGAAGGGAGGCTGTGTGTCCTTAGGTTAGATGGAGCTAATTACCCTCCTCAGGCTCTTATGAGATCAAGTGTTGGGAGATGGAATTTGCTTAGCATCCAGGTATTTCCAAAGGTCATCCCTTCTCCACGTGATGTTTTTCCACCCTCTCTTCCATGGTCACTGATGGGGCTGTGGTCCTGACTGAAATTCATGTTCGTTTTATATTTTTTCTAGAATAACCACAATGCTAATCATTTCTAGGACATTATTTGAAATCCGCATAATATACTTACTTAATCTGTGTGTATCAAAATCTCACAAATCATGTCTCACTGCTTTCAGATACACACAATTGAGAAAGGAAGCTTTCTTGGTCAAGTATGTTGAATACTCAACCCCTTTTTTTTTTTCATGACAAGTTAAGACCAATTTTATTTTATAGATTACATTTGTTCGATTATTTATAGTTTCCAATGTATCTCATATATACCATCTAATTTTTGCCCATAAGGCTAGTGCTATGACTTTCCCTATTTAACAGGTGGGAACAGAGCCATAGCATAGGCGTATTTCCACCAAATCACACGGCCAGTCAGTGGCAGATGTCAGAGTGAAGCCAGAGTTAAATTAATGTTCTTATCGTAAGACTGGCCTTATTTCATATATGAAAGACAATGAACACTCCAGAAGTTACAGAGCTATTTGGTTTACCAAGGGGCAGTGGGGATGACAGATGCTGTGGGAAATCTTTGTATCTTGAGATTTGAATATGGGGTTGGTCATAGATAAAGAGTGAAGAAATTCCAGATGTGATAAATGGCATGAGAAAATGCAAAGAGACATGAATATGTGTCTCAACCCCTTTCTTGAAAGACGTACACTTATTAGGACATTAAGGTCTCTGAGAAATTCTGATGTGAAGATATCTATTTTTACATTTAGTGTAATTTCCCCCAAAATTATTTGACCATGAGATAGATTATTTTTGAAATGCCTTATGATAGCCCAAGGATCATTGACTGTATCCCATGGAGCACAATTTGGGAAGTGCTAATGTAAATCATGCATGTACTCCATCAAGATCCATGATTGAGAATTACTTTATTTTCCCTCACTGTCCCCAGTGAGTCTCTGGTGGCCGAGAAAATAAAGCACCAGTCAGCCTTAAAGGTGCTGAAGTTCAAGCTCTTGTGATTTTGTCTTTCAAATTGTGTAGTTATAGGAGATTCCAGGATACATGCAAGAGGACTGCCTCAACCAAATGTGACTTCTCCAGTCTTTCCAAGTATGGCGAGCACACCTTGCGAGTCAGGGCTGAATTTGCAGATGAACATTCGGACTGGGTGAACATCTCCTTCTGTCCTGTGGATGACAGTAAGCCATTTCGATTTCCGTTCTGTTGTGTGTCATCGCTTGCCTTGGCTTTGTTCCACGTGGGTGGGTCCCTCAGCAAGAATTCTTGGAGTGTGTAAGAAGTGTATAGCTTTGCACAAGGAGGTTAAGGAATATAACGAAGAAGGCCATGGCCTTCAAGAAGCACGTGGGCAAGACAGGAAAGTATAAAATGAAATAACTAAATATAAATTTGATAATGTCAGTGTTTTAATGGTATTGGGGCCAGTACTATTAATGAGAAGACCCAGAAGGATTCAGATGACAATTTTTTTGGGTGAGAGTCAGTTTTAAATTATGATTTCAACAAAAATGTGACACACAAGGCAAGAGAATATAGGCAAGTGTGGAGACAGAAAGTCCATATGCAGACAGGCAGCTTGCCCAGAGGAGGGACAGAGTGGGAATATAGCCGACGGCGAGTGTGTCGGGTCAGGCTGCTGGTAAGCACTGGAAAGAATGCTCTAGGGGAGACCCAGAGAGCCGTGGGGACCCACCACGAGTGTATTTAGAGTATCAGGAACTGAAAACTAATTAAACCACCATGTAGCAGTTGAGACAGTAAAGAGGATTCAGGGTTACAAGAAACTCACAGGCAGCCCTATTTCAGTCAGCTCTTTCACCACTGTGACCAAGAGACCTGACAAGAACCACATAGAGGAGGAAATGTTTATTATGGTTTCAGAGGTCTCTGTCCATAGATGGCCGACTCTGTAGTTTTGGGCTCAGGCTGAGGCAGAGCATCATGGTGTCAGAGTGAGGTGGAGAAAAGCAGCTCAGGACATGGTCCCCAGGAAGCAGAGAGAGAGAGCTCTGCTCACCAGGGACAAAATACAAACCCCAAAGGCATACCTCCAGTGACCTGTCCTCTAGTCACGACCTACCTGCATATAGTTACTGTCCAGTTAATCCATATCGGTGCATTAATGCACTGATTATGTTAAAGCTCTCATAACCCAATCATTTCACCTCTAAACTTTCTTGCATTGCCTCACACATAAGTTTTGGGGGTACACATCATATCTAAACCCTAACAAGCCCTCTAACGAGCAGTCAGAGAAAAGCATTGAGAGAACTGTCGCTATGCAGGGAAAGGTCTTTGTATGGGTCTCTTGCCCTGGACCCTGTGCTTCTCCCATGGGGAACCTATTGTACTGGCGTTGAGAAAATATCTAAAAAGTTTTCTTATCTGGTTTTTAGATCAGCAGATTACAGTGGTTGGAAATAGGCCCGTTAGCAGCCCCTAGAAAGTAACTGTGGCCAGAGAAGAATACAGGACATAGGTCAACACAGTACAGTCTCCCAGAGCCATGAACTGTTCCCATGGTGATTATTATTGAGCACCTACTATGTGCCAGGCCATGCTCACTGTTGAAGTTACAACAGCAAACAAGACAAAAACCCCTGTTCTCATGGAGCATATATTCTAATGGGAAGACTGATAGTGAATGGATAGGCACGTATTTTATGCCAAGTAGTGACTGTGGCTTCAAGAAAATAAAAGCGAGCTAACAAGACAGAAAGATATGGGAGCCCCTCTTTTACGTAGGGTGATAAGATAGTCTCTGGGGAGGTGGCATTTGAACAAGATCCAAATGAAGTGAAAGGGCCAGCCACAGGATGATCTAGTAAAAGACAGGTTAGAAAACTTCATGTGGTAATTATATATGTTAAGCATTTAAGGGTTACCATTGAAAATAACAACTACTATCTAGCTTCCAGCCCAGAAATGGAAAGAAAATTCAAGCCAACAGAAGCAGGAAAAAAGAGGAGGAGGAGAAGCAAATAAAATACAAATTTTTAAAAAGCAGTCCTTGCAGGCAACACAAAATAATGGACTTGGAATAATTCTAAATGTATTAGAAATTATAATAAACATAAATGAGCTAAAGGGATAAATAAAGACAAAGATTGTCAGATTCTTTTTCATAGTATTGGGGATTGAACCCAGGGTGACTTATCACTCAGCTATATCCTCAGCCCATTTTTCTTTGTTTGTTTGGTACCAGGGATTGAAATCAGGAGCATTTAACCACTGAGCCATATCCCCAGCCCTTTTTAATTCTTTTATATTGCTAAGTTGCTGAAGCTGGTCTTGAACTTGCAATCTTCCTGCCTCAGCCTTCTGAGCAGTTGACATTAGAGGCATGCACCACTGCACCCAGTTCCAAATTTTTACTTTAAAGAAAGAAACTCCACCTGTCATCCTTTACCCCCTCATTTATAGCAAGGTCTATCCAAGAATAGTATATTTAAGTAAACTGATTGTCCTACACAGTTACAAAAAATTAATGTTGCAGTGATGTTTTTAAAATGTGACTTTTGATTATCATTTTGCTTTGCTCTTACACTTAGCCATTATTGGACCTCCTGCCATGCAAGTAGAAGCATTTGCTGATTCTTTACATATGCGTTTCTTAGCCCCCCAAATTGAGAATGAACCAGAAACATGGACCATGAGGAACATTTATAACTCATGGGCTTACAATGTGCAATATTGGAAAAATGGAACTGATAAGAAGGTAAGCTTGGCTAACCAACGTGGGCATCCATGTTCTTTGCTAAGTTTTGATCTGATGGAAGAGGGCCAAAAGTTCACCCAGGCGAGGCCTTGCAAGGTGATTGCATCCATAGTCTAGAGGATCTAAGGCTGATCCTCTGAGAGCCAGAGCTTCCCAGGTTGAAGGATAACTGGTAGGTATCTTGGGCTCAAACTTCCCAACCCCCAAGGGAAATATACAAAGCAGATTTTAGGGTGAAATCCGTGTGAGGAAAACAGACCTTTTTCTCCAGGAAGGGAAGTTGCAGGAGAAAGCAGGCTGAGTCAGCCACTGGTGGGGGTATTTGGAGTCTGACTAAATGACTGTCACATCATGGCACCAACACCCCATGCCCCACATACCACAGTCACATACCACAAATTTGTCAAATCCATGGTCAAGGCACTCCCACCCCAGGACACTGAGTGAACAGTGTTGCATTTACCTTCTTTTTTTGGTGGGGGGCGATGTACCAGGGATTGAACTCAGGGGCGCTCGACCACTGAGCCACATCCCCAGCCCTATTTTGTATTTTATGTAGAGACAGGGTCTCACTGAGCTGCTTAGCGCCTCGCCGTTGCTGAGGCTGGCTTTGAACTCATGATCTTCCTGCCTTGGCCTCCCCAGCCACTGGGATTACAGGTGTGCGCCACCACACCTGGCCACCATTTACCTTTTTACTCCAGTTTTCTCCTTTAGGGAACAACTCCTTTAAAAACTTAGGCTTGGAACTTAAGAGCAAAATGAAGAAGAAAGAAAAAGAGACGGAGGCAGACCTCAATGGATCAGCGATGCTTTGTCAAGCACCTGAGGGGCACATTTTCAAAAGAGAAAATGGCTACTGGTTACAACAGGGGTCTGAGTTTTATAGGGTTTAGTGAGACTGAATCAGAGCAGGATGCTGGGCAGTCGGGGGGAATAGTTGTGCAAGTCCAGAACCCATTCTTTTCCTTCTCTCCTTGGGACTCATAGCTCTTTTTTTCCATCCCTGGGGGTGATTGTTCTCCTTTCCCCCCTGGAAGTGGTGGTTTTCCATATCCTTCTGATCTGAAAGACCTGATTAGAACCCTGTCACCCTGTGGCTCAGGTAACATCCTTGTCTTCAATTTCCTTGGATCTTCAAAAGGGGCATAATAACCCACTTCATCCATAAAACAGGGTAATAATCCACTTCATAGGATTGTTGGGACTTTTAATCACAAAATGAAAAACTCGTCCCATTTCCTGGAACAATGTATACGGTCACCACATGAGGTTCCCTTCCCTTTATGTAACGTATTAAGGTCATTTGTGTTCATCCTTGGGCAAACTTAATTTGCCAGTTCAGGCGTTCTGAACTGGATGCCATTCATAGTCCTAAACTGACTTATATATGTGTTATATAAGATATATTTCATTAAATGTCACTTAATTCTCAAAAAGATTGGTAGGAAGAGATCACCCATATTTATTGTCTTAGTTAAATACATACACACACATATACACTAAACAACAACAAAAACAAGTTAATCCCCCTACAATTCCGCATTGAATGATGCAATCTCTTAGTCTGTTCCTGCTGCTATAACAAAATAGCACAGAGTACGTAAAATATAAACAATAGAAATTATTTCTCACAGTGCTGGAGCCTGAGAAGGCCAAGATCAAGGCACTGGAAGATCCAGGGTCTGATGAGGGGCTGCTGTCTGCTCCCAAGATGAGGTCTTGGTGAGGCATCTTAGATTGCTCAAGGTGAAGGGCAAAGGGGGTGCATAACCCCTCATTCCTCTTTCAGAAGCTTACTCATCCCATTCATGAGGGCTCATTAGTGACCTTGTAAAGCCCCCACCTCTTAATACTGTCACATTGGTAAGTAAGCTTCAGGGTAGGAATTTGGCCGGGGTGGGCACATACATTCAAACCATGGTATGTGGGGTGTCTGCTTCCTCACAGAACAGATGGTTATAATCAAGACCCCAGGAAATGTGTGCCTGGAAAGCAACACAGAATATTTGGTTTCATACTCACTCATCAAATGCAAGTGTCTCTGCTAAGCCCTGGGACTCAAAGAGAAGACCCAGTGCCCCCTCTAGGGCTAGCAGCATCCTCTGAGGATCTGGATCTGTACTCATCTCACTGCAGCTAAGCGCCTGCTACACTAGGTATGAAATGCAAATCCCATGTTATATTTAGCTTCTTATCTAGAACACACCAACATCAACAGCACAGGCACCTCATTACACCTTTGTCCTCTCACTTTGCCGGGTTGTGTGTAAGCCTTTGGTGACATGCCCATGCTGGAAAGGCCACTGGTTCCTCATTTGCTCCCTCCCAGGGGCCTACAATGTCACCATTGCTGATTTATACAATTCCCTTCTAAAATGCAAATATTCCAAGACAGAGCCAGATTAGTTCCCTAAACTAATAACATGAACACCTTTTAGAAATTCCACTTACACTTGCCACTTGTGGTTCGGCCTCTGAGTTTAGTCTTTTAAAAAATTTCATCATAAGGCTTCAGAGGCACTGGACTTCTCGAAATGAAAGCCAGGGGTTTTTTACATGTGGTTTGGTTTGCTCTATTTGTTTCTTTAATTAACTTTATAAAAACTCTGTCATTCTCTTCGTATATTCAACAGTATAGTCTAATTCTGGCTCTCAGAGAGTGTAATGTTTTTATACAGTAAAGGAATCAAGCTGTCACCAATCCCAATGACCAATCACTAAAGTTAAAAAAAAAAAAAAGTCTGCACTCACTTTGTATGGTCTTTTAATTCCCTTTATTTTTCCAGGAACTCTTTTAGTTTCTCAAATTGAGAAATATCTCATTAATTATGATATATTGCATTCAGATTCTACTGAGATGAGTCAGTAATCCAGCTGCCAGAGGGCAGGCTGCGGAATGCCACCCTGAGTGAGCAAGGGCCTCTGGAGAGGGGAACCCAAGTGCATGAGTGGAGAATCCCACACAGCCAAGATCAGAAACATGCTCTTAACTTTGAAAAGAGTCACTGTGTCTTTTTATACATCACCAGTGTATTAATTAGCTAATGCTGCTGTCACAAAATGCCAACAACTGGGTAGCTTCAACCACAGGAATTTATTGTCTGCTAAGACAAAGGTATCTACAGGGCCATGCTCTATCTGAAGTTGCCAGGGACTTGTCCCCCTCCTCTGCCCAGCTGAATTAGAGACCCACCCTATAACCTGATTTTAACTTGATGACCTCTGTAAAGGCCCTATCTCCATATAAGGTCACATTTATAGGTACCAGGGGTTAGGACTTCATTCTGTGAATTTTTAAGGGACACAGTTCAGCCCATTAAAACTGGTTGATCTTTGTGAGGGCCAGTTTGCATATCATTTAAGGTAGAGAATTTGGGGAACAAGATGGTTTGTGGGCATCACAGTCAGTCTTGCCGCATCCCTTGGAATGGTGTCGAGTCCCTGAAATGAGCTGGGAGGAGTGAGCGCCTGCCATCTGTCCTTTACTATTTTAAGTGTGAAACAGTAATTACAGCTTGTTAAGTGGGGAAAAAAAGAAGAAGAAAAAAATGATCTCCCTTCACTGTTAAGGCATGTTCTTATTTTCATCCCCTTTCCCAGTTTCAAATTACTCCTCAGTATGACTTTGAGGTCCTCAGAAACCTGGAGCCATGGACAACTTACTGCGTTCAAGTTCAAGGATTTCTTCTTGATCGGAACAAAACCGGGGAATGGAGTGAGCCTGTGTGTGAGCGCACGTCGGAGGACGGTGAGTGTGAGACGCACAGCCTGTGCTCCAGCCTCCGCAGCACTTTAAGTAGCCATAGACACCACCCAGAAGCCTCAGGCGTCATCACGGGTCGCTCAGACTCCTGCCAGTTCAGGAATCAGCATCCCCTCTTCTACATGGTCTCCCAGCCCTGAAGGTCAACTTCATGCTGAGAAGGAGATGCCCACTCCTGAGGCTGCTCCTTCACTTAGACCAAGGCTTGGCCAGCTGCAATTTGCCCCATGAGCCCATGTTCACCTTGCTTTGCTACACCTCCAGCTCCCCAAAGCAAGACCGTTCTCCCCAGACCACCCTGCAGAGCTGGAGCTTTGCCACATGTCCACGCCCCCTGGAAGTCTTTCCTTCCCAAGGTGTACACCTCCAGTCTTGCAGATGCATGAGGACAGGAAGAGAAGTGTGGGAATTTCATCACTGTCCTCAGCTAGTGCAGCTTGTATCAGCCCCTTGTCCACTATGAGACAGACCCTCACCTCCATCCTTCACATATGATGGGGACCATAGTGTCCAGCTCAGTGCCTGCATGCTTGATGTTTCTTAAAAGAGCAAATGGGGGCAGGTGAAGGGGAGAGAGAGGAGAAGGTGCCAGGTGCTGGATGCTGATGGTTTATGTGCACACATATTGCCATTGAGCTCGGTGGGAACCAGTTGTGGCCCAGATGTCTGCATAGCGACAGCATAGTAGAGATGTTGTCAAAAGGTACAGGAAGCTCAGACCGTGGAAGCTGGGACACATGCAGCGCCACTCACGTCATGAAGCATGGTAGGAGGATGACAATTTGATCAAAAAGAAAAATATTTTAAATAGTTCACAATTATGATTACTCTGACAATATGCAAACACTTTATAAAAGAGAAAAAAGAAACAATTAAAAAATGTGCTCTTGTTAAATATCATTTTAGTTTTGTATTTTTTTTACATTCTTATTTCATGTAAATTTCACAATTAGTTGTTGTTAATATTTTTAATTGTAGATAGACACAATATCTTTATTTTATTTATTTATTTTTATGTGGTGCTGAGGATCGAACCCAGTGCCTTCCACATGCTAGGCAAGCATGCTGCCATAAGCTACAGTCCCAGCCCTCATGGTCAGTTTTTCTTTCTTTCTTTTCTTTTTTTAATTTATTCATTCTACTTAGGTATACATGACAGCAGAATGCATTTTGACTCATTGCACACAAATGGAGCACAACTTTTCATTTCTCTGATTGTACACAATGTAGAGTCATACCATATGTTTAGTCATACATGTCCCTAGGGCAGTGATGTCCATCTCATTCCACCATCTTTCCTGCCCCTGTGTCTCCTCTCTTCACCTCCTTCCCCTTTGACCAAAGTTCCTCCATTCTTCCCATGCCCCCTCCCCCATTATGGATTAGCATGCACTTATCAGAGAGAACATTCGGCCTTTGGTTTTTTGGAGGTTGGCATATTTCACTTAGCATGATATTCTCCAATTCCATCCATTTACCTGCAAATGCCATAATTTTATTCTCTTTTAATGCTGAATAATATTCCATTGTGTATAAATACCACAGCTTCTTTGTCCATTTACAATCAGTTTTTAACTGAGAGCTTTATAAGGATCTTCTCCCCTTTGACAGACTAGGAAGTGAAGGTTCAGAGATACCAATTAAGTTGCCCAAAGCCACTCAGCTAGTAAATGACAAGGACAGAACTGAACACAGACCAGTCTAATCCCAGATTGTGTCCCCTGTAACTTACTGCCTACACATTTATTTCAAAGGTAAACAGAGGCATCACATCCCTGTGGATAAAACAGAAAGTTGGTCTGTCCCACAGAGTGGTCAGATTGAAATAGACTGAAATTCAGGGGAATATCCTGGTGTCTTGTTTTTCTGCATCCTGTATTTCCTCATACTGAGAGAAAGGCTGCAGGGCTGTCCCCTCCCGCCTCCCATTGCCTCTCTGTCCCTGCACACGACACCACCCCCCAAGGATACCAAGAAATCTGAGAATAGGCTCTGCTGCTCTGCTGGCCTGTCTCGCAGGCCAGCTGCGAGATCTGCATGCGTGTGTTTCCTGCCTTCTGCCCTACTTTGCCGCCTCTTCTCTTTTGAAAGCTTTCCTCCCCAGAGCATTGGAAACAAAAAGTTTCTTGTGTCTTGTTTCAAAGCTGGCTTTGAATAAAACCTGTTTTCCTGCCAACATGGAAACAGGAGTTTCCCAGCCGAGTGAGTGGTACAGCCTAGCCTCCCCGCCCCGCCACCCGCACCCCCGTGTGAGTGACAGTTCTAGCATATGACGCAGGAATGGATGGGGAGCTGGGATAGAGGCCTGGACCTGGTGAGGGCTCGTGCTAGACACGCGAGGGCCGCACCAGCAAAAGTGCAAACCAAAGAGGAGGGAAAGAGGCAGAAGACACAGCAGGTGCCTCCCGGCCTCTCCCCCATACACAGGCCACATCCATCCATCCAGAATTTAAGGAGTGTCCATTCTGAGTCACACACATGGCAAGGGCCTTGGGATACCAGCAGATGCCTGTAGTTGAGGTAGCTCCAGAAACAGTGCACTGTTCAGAGTTCTTCGATCAGCCCTGAGTGACAGTTGACATTTTCCCCACAAACCGTCCTTCTCAAACGACTTGCTCTTTAATAGGCAGAGTTTAATCTCCTGGCCCCTCTTGGTACCAAATGCACTGGACTTCACTCATAAGGGTGATGCTGGTGAGCAGGGGCTGGGTGAGCACCCGGAGGCCTGATGGGCAGGGCAACTGGAGAAGTGGCCTGTTGGTGAATGAGGGGAGACAAGACCGGGAACGACCAGGTGATATCCTAGATACTGTCCAAGAGAAGCCAAGTGGGATTAAATTAGTAAAAGCAGATTTGACTCAGTCATATTTGCAGTAGGAAAGAGAGCCAGCTCCGTTTATGCAGAGGAGACAGGACCTCTTACAGAAAGAATGAGGGAGTGAAAACAATGACAAAACTCAGGTAAATGCATTGCCATTGACCACCTGTGTCTGCTAACTGGCATTTATCAAAGTCAGGCTCCTGCTCTCCCATGAGGACTGTCCTTCCAGGTGGTTTCAAAGGAATGGTGCTCAGGTTCTTGAAGATGATACTCCTGGGTTGTAGGAGACGCATATGTGTCTCAAAGGGACAGAGGAAAGATTCACAACGGTAAGCCCTTTTTAGTAAAAGCTCTCGGGAAGACAGGTCAGAGCCCGTGGTCTGTGTTGGAAGGCCAGAGGGTGCACTCTTTAAGCAGGCTGAGCATTCTGTCAGAAGCTAAAGAGGGGCTGGGTCATCTCAGGGACGCAAGAGGTAGATCCAGAGCAGAGGGCTCTTTGCCACCTACAAGTAGGTAAAGTGACCCGAGTTCCTGCTTATTATTCCTGTTATATGTGCCAGCCATAATGCCAGAGACCAAACTTTGAAGGAACAGGAAAGGAGTGTGACTCAGTGAACGCCCTGTGTTTTCCAGGGTTTCTAAGATACTGTCTGGGAGGGACAAATGGGCGATATTTTCAGGGATTGCCATTGAGTTGCAGTGGCTAACATGGCCTTCAGATCACTGCGGTCCAACCTGTACATGACAAGAGTATAACCTACCCTGTTGTCCCTGGCAGGAACAACCCCTTCCTGGGTGGTGGCGGCTGTGCTAATAGCCTCCGTCTTCGTGGTGTTCCTGGTGCTCCTCGGCTGCTTTGCCTTGCTGTGGTACATTTACAAGAAGACCAAGTACACCTTCTCCCCTGGGAATTCTCTTCCACAGCACCTGAAAGAGGTAGGTAGGATGGAGCGCGGTATGCCTTAGAAAACCCCTGCTGAAAGAGTTCTCCTCCAAGGTCAGGGCTGCCTATTCCAAGGTCAGGGCTGCCTATTCCAGCCAGCCTTTTCCTGAGGAACAGTGCACATCTTGAATGCTGGTCCACTACCATGTGCCCATTTCAGAGAAACCTGAAGTCAAGCACCAGCCCTTAGGAAGGAGGCAAAGGATTGTTCCAGAAGCCTTCCCTGTGATCTGGATGCCTCCTTCTCTGGTCTTTACTGCCCAAAGCTCCAAGTCCTCAGGAAGAAATGCTGATGGTTCTGGGGCAGGAAAGGAAAGAGAAAGCTCATGGTCGAGAAGCTGAGAAAGAGAACACTGTAGGCTAAGTGCCAGCGAGGAGCCGGAGGGTGAGAGCGGGAAGAGGGAGAGGTGCGCTTTTAGTTTTGAAATATCTGAGAGTGACTTCAATTCTGGAATGTGCATCCTAGACTTTAGGGAGGCTATTTTCAAGATTTACCAGATAAAAGACTTAATCTATCTAAAGGCTGTAGGACTGAAAAGGTCCTAAGAAATGAAATTCTGGATACACAATCAGCCCTCTATGTCCACAGGTTCCACATCTGTGGTCTCAACCAGCTACAGATCAGATGTGTCTGGGGGGTGGCGGAGGGGAGAATGTATCTGTACTGAACACGCACAGTTTTTCTTGTCATTATTTTCTATATAATATAGAATAACAACTAGTTATGTTATTCTATCAGGTTATGTTATTCTTATCAGGTGGTATAAATAATCTAGAGGTAATTTAAAATATTTAGGAGGATGTGCATAGGGTATACACAAATACTGCATGAGTTTATATAAGGAATCTGTGGATCTTGGTACCCATAAGGGGTCCTACAGCCAATCCCCATGGATACTGAAGGACAACTATATACTGACACTTGAAAATGAACATATGCCAAGCCCAGACCTAAAAAGCACCTATCTAAGACTCTAAGATAGAAATTTGCATTCAAAAGGCTCCATGGTGAATTTTCTTGGGCCTGATACCTCTAAGGGAGTGCAGATGGCAGTATGGGACGGACAGAGAGGCTGAGTTACCATGCAGCAGCAACAGAGGCTTCACCCTGTCCCCAAGGGCTAGCCCTTCAGAAATGTTTCAAGCTGAGGCAAGAGAGCTAGGCCTGGGAACCCCTCATTGGCCATGTGGTAAATACAGGAAGGGAGCCTCACCTAGAAGGAGATGCAAGACACCAGCAGCCAGTATTCCTGGAAGCTGGAAGTGCAAGCACCTCATTCCTGAAGGGAGGTGCATCCACTCCAGCCCATCCCTTGTACCACTTGGATCTACCAGGAGCAGCTCCTTCAGGATTCAAGTTGATTTCTTTTCCCGGGGAAGGTTACAAGAGCAAGTTAGTGAAAACAGACCTCATCTCCCACTACTACAGCTGGTTCCAAGACCACGAGTAATATTCATGGTCTTCTCCTTTGCTATCCATTCAAGAGTTCCCTCTCGCCTCTCCTGTGACTACCCTCTGCTGGCACAGGCTGCTGACCTAGCAGGACTAAGCTCTGGTCACCAGGCCCTTCTCAGGCAATGACTGCTCTGTTTGTCCATTTGCACCAGAATTGGGCAGAAGAGAACCAGAAGATGTCCCACTGACTCCATTGGGCACCCACCAGAATGTGGCAGCAGCATTATCCCTTCCTGGTGACCAATGTGGCCACTCCATTCCTTGCCTAATGGTCTTGACATGAGGAGTGGCAGCCATAGCTTAAAGTTTAATGGACCTCATACTATATTCATTGGTCAAATGCTCTCACTCTGGAATCTTCTGGACCAGGGATCAGCAAACTATTCCTTAAAGGGTTAGATAGAAAATATTTATGGCTTTGCAGACCAAGTGGTAAAATCAAGATTATGTAGGTACGTATATAAACATTTAAATGTAATCATCTAAAAATCTTGACTCGGGCTATATAAAACAATCAGTGGACTAGGTTTGGCTCATGGACTGTAGTTTGCTGAACGCTGCTATAGACTCACAAAATCTAAAATTGCATGGATAGGTAGAAACAGTTCCCCAAGTGGGTCACTGACCACAATGGTGACCAGGGCCACTCCTACATCCACCCTTTGATTCCTGAACCCGCGTGTTCCACCTACTGAGGCCATAGGAACAAACAACGGTTGTTGTTTCTAGGGTTTCTAGGTGCTGAGGGACATCTTCACAGGTGTCATCTCCAAGCTTCCATCCCTCTTTGAACAGGCTCTTCCATTATTCTTGCTGGAATATCCACAGTATAATTAGTGGATCACATGGGCAGGTGCCCACTCCTGGCCCTCTTAGCTGTTGGGATTGGTTTGCTAGAACTTCTACTAAGAAGTACTGCATACTGGATATCTTAACCAACAGCAATATATTGTTATTTCTATAAACTGCAAGTCTGAGTTCAAGGTATGGGCAGGATGGGTTCCTACTGAGAGCTGTGAGAAAAATCAGCTCCAGGTCTTTCCCTTAGTTTCTGCTGGGTTGTTGACAGTCTTTGGCATTCCTTGGTAGATAGAAGCATCACCCTATCCTCCGTCCTCATCTTCAGAGAGCCTCCTTTCCTGTGTGTCCCCACGTCTACCTTTCCCCTTTTAACACGGACACC
>CM053409.1:110187790-110211123 GCA_028644305.1 Xerus rutilus
GTATATACCTAGGGGTTCCCCAATGTCTCAGTCTACTTGGGCTGACAACAAAACACCACAGACTGGGCGACTTAAACAACAGAAATTAACTTCTCACAGTTCTGGAGGCTAGACGTCTGAGATCAAGGTGTCCACCTGGTCAGGTTTCAATGAGGGTTCTTGCCTTGGTGTGCAGGTGACTGCTTCCTGTGTTCTTACATGGTGCAGAGAGTAAGCTCACTGGTCTCCAGGCAATGACTCATCATGAAGACTTTGCCCTCATCTAATGCTGAATGTCCGCAAGATGCCCCATTTCCAGATACCACACATTGAGGGTCAGAGTTTCAGCATGTGATTTTGGGGGTGACAACACATTTAGTGTGTGAGTCACTTATTGCATACCAGTTTTACATGCAAATACCAGTGTTTATAAATATAAACAATTTATTTTCAAATAAAAATAACATAAAAAATTTCAAATAAAATTAAAATTTATTTTTAATTAAAAATAAAAATTTTCAAATAAAAAATAAAAACAATTTCTCCCTCTCTGACATTCCTCATTTCTTCAGTACCTTCTGGTTCTTTCCCAGTCTGTCCTGGCCATATTACAATTCTCACACTACGTCTACATTTCCATGAAAACAGTACAGTGAAGACTATTGCTGCTCATGTACAAGTGTTGTCTTTATCCACCTAAAACAGGTGAAAGAAGCATCTTATTTTGCCAGGAAGTCCTTTTTATGTGATACCCCTGATTCTGAGGAACAGACTCAAATTCTTTCTTCATGTGAACTCAAATCAGGCTCAACACCCCACTTACAAAAAAAAACAGATTCACAATTCCATTCTATTTTATACGGCCATTGAGGTATCTTCAAACCTACACTAGAAGTAAGATATCAAATGAAAAATAGCCTTTGTTCTCAAAGACTTATCTAATCTCCTGAGCTTATCTCAGTTGATTTCAAATCCACAGGTCAAAAGTCACCAGTGACTTCTGCTCTTTGGATTTCAAAACCAGACACATCATCAAATCATCCCAGATATACAAAAGTTATACTAGACACAAGTACAGGCAGACCTCCGTACACACAGGTTTAACCTGTGAGTTTGGGGCTTTATGATGGTGCAGAACCAATGTGTTCTGTAGAGACTGTATTTCAGATTATGATCTTTTCCTAGGCTAGCAACAGGCCGTGTGACGTCTCTTATAAAGCTGGGCACAGCTCCCAGTCAGCCGTGTGATCACAAGGGTGGATGACCAGCACTCTACACTGTGCTGTGTGGTAGTTGAAGTGTGTCATTTATGATATTTTCAACCTCTATTGAGTTTTATTTATTTATTTGGTACTGGGGATTGAACTCAAGGGCACTCGACCACTGAGCCACATCCCCAGCCCTAGTTTGTGTTTTATGCAGAGACGAGTCTCACTGAGTTGCTTAGCACCTCACCATTGCTGAGGCCGGTTTTGAACTCGCGATTCTCCTGTCTCAGCCTCCCTAAGTGCTGGGATTACAGGCTTGAGCCACCGCGCCCGGCTTCTATTGAGTTTTGTCAGGACACAACCCCATCCTAAGGAACATCTGTGCATTTCCCCCATGCCTCTGACTGCTTCTTCCATAACCTCATTCTTAGCTTTTACAGATTTAAAACATTAGGCCTTTTCTTCAGCATGTGTGCTTTGATGTCAAATCGGGGACCAGCTCTCATGTCAAATAAGGTCGGAGCCACTGCCTTCCCACACTCTTTACACCTGAGTTTCTCTCCAGTATCACTCCTTTCATGGAGGATGTGCACAACTAAAGTCCTTCCCACATGTTTTGCACGCATACAGCTTCTCTCCAGTGTGAATTCTTTCATGCTGGGCGAGATGTGCACTCTGCCTTTCCACACTGATAACATTCATAGTGTCTATCTTCAGTATGAATCCGCTGATGTCTAATAAGAAATGACTGGCAGCCAAACACTTTACTACATTCTTCGCACTTGAAAGGTTTCTCTTCAGAATGAATGTTCTGATGTGTTTTAAGGTTTGCAGTTCCAGAAAACATCTTTCCACATTCCTCACACCCAAAGGGCTTCTCCTTCCTTTTATGGACTTTCTGATGTTGAATAAGGGATGAAGGCTGATTACAGACCTTCTCACATTTATTGCATCTACACAGCTTCTTTCCATTATGAAACCTTCAATGCAGAATAAGCGTTGAAAGGCACCTAAGTCCTTGTCACATTTATCGCATTTGTAGGGTTTCCCTGAAGTACGAATTCTCTGATAAAGCAGAAGGGGTGAAATCCTACTAAAGGATTTCCCACATTTTCTGCATTTAAAGGCATTCTTTAAATGGTGACTTCTCTGCAACACACTCTGACTTAAGGCCTTCACACTTTTATGAGGTTTCTCACCAATATGAATTTTTCATGTATAACAAGGGCTGGTTGCTTTTTGAAGCCCCTCCCACATTTATTTCATTTACATATTTTCTTTCTACTGTGAATTCTCTTCTCATCTAAAAGAGATGACTTCCAACTGAATCCTTTCCCACATTTTCTGAACTGGTGAATGCTCTCAACCATTTGGAGAGATGGGCATAAACTCAAGGCCTTCCCCTAGTTAAATGTTTCCTTTCCATTATGAATTTTTCTGTGTAGAATAAGGGCTATTTTTTATTGATACTTTCCCCACATTTATTAAATTGATGGCTTTTATTTCCATCATGAGCTCTCTGGTGAAGAACGGAAGATCTGACTGAAAGCTTTTCTACAATTATGCATTCATAAGGTCTTTCTCTAGTGTGCAAATTCCAATGACGTTTAAGAGAGAAGCTTCGAGTAAAGGTTTGACTACAGTAATTGCATTTTAAAGATTTCTTTCCTGAATTATCTTTCTTGGGTTTGCTTAGGAATTAATTTTTGTTGTAACCCCTCTTTTGTTTTGCAGAAACTGGTTTCTGCTGGCCACTTTGCCCAGATTTGTTGCATTGATTTGGTGGTAATTTCTTGGTCTCACACTTAGACCCTGAGTCTGGGCACCAGTGTCATCTTGGTGATACCACCATCCAGGCTGCTTTCCCCTTCTCCAGTAAGGTGATGACATTTGGCCTCTTAGAGGAAAGACCCAGTGAGACCAGGTTCCTGTAGTTTTCCAACATGACAGCTTCATACAGATCCTTCTGAATGAGGCTCAGCCGTTCCCACTGCTCCTGGTATAAGTAAATGGCTGAGTCCCAAGAGTCACTGGTGCCTTGGATTCCAATGTGCACCAGACATCCTTTCTGCTCCCTTGAGAGTCCACCTTCAAAGAGTCGTGAAGTGCCGGAAAGGCAGCAATGGATAGTTTGGAGCCACAGGCGACGCGTTATAGCACCAACAGGAAACAAGTACAACAAGCTTCCATAGTCTCCTTCTAATTCAGGAACCCCCAAAATGGGCTTCTTTTGCTTTGTCAGTGAGTGGCCTAATGCTGTGTCCCAGCTGGCACCTACCACCACAACTGAGCAAGAACCCCACCACTTGTGCAATCCCCTGCAGGACCCTGGCCCACCACAATTCACCCATTTAAAGTGTGCCGCCCAAAAGTTCTTAGCAGAGTCATGAAGTTATGTAACCATCACCACTATCTCACTTTAGGACTTTCATCAACCCCAAAAGAAGCCTCCCAGCCATTAGCAGCCACTCCTATATTCCTGCCACCCCCTCCCATCTCTGGAAACCCTTCATCTACTTTCTGCCGATGGATTTGCCTATTCTGGACATTTTGTGTAAGTGCAAAATGTGATCCTTTGCAGCTAGTTTCTTGCTCTACGCGTGTTTTTGAGATTCCTTGTGCTGTAGCATCTATTGATACCTCATTTGTTTTTATTTATACATAACATTCTAGTTTATGGATAAACCACAACTTGTTTAATCCACTCATCTGTTGATGGGCATTTGTCTGTTTCTGTTTTTTTTTTTTTTCTTTGATTTTTGATGAGCAACGCTACTATGAATGCTCACGTACAGGTTTTTGTGTGGACCATGTTTTCATTTATCTTGAGTCTATACCTAGGAGTAGCATTGCTGGTCATATGGTAATTTCATGCTCAGCTGTTTGAGGAACTGCCGGGCTGTTTTCAGCAGCAGTGTAGCACATTGCCACACTGTCTTTTCATGGTGTCTTGCCCCAGTGTTAGTTACTGGACTCATATTGTAGTCCAAGTCTTGGTCTCCCCAGCACTTGGAACAACAAAGATGCTAACAGATGTTGGCAGAGACTTCTACCATTTTCAAGTTTGCCACTCTTCACTACCCATCTTCCTCAGTCCATCAAAGACCTTAAAACCCAATGGGAGATGGAAAAACATTTCTTGTTAGAGCTTTGCATGCATTTACTCTGCCTACCCAAGCTAAGTCCCTGTTTCCTTTTCCTTAATGAGTCTACTTCTGTCTCACAATTTCTACTGCTAGCTCTTTTGCTGGTCCAGAGCTTCCAGGATTTTCCTGCATGGATTTCATGTCTTTTGCCTGTCTGATTTTTATCAGAGGAGCAGAGTGATGGGAACTGGAGTTTGTACCAGTCACCTTTCTGTTACTATAACAAATACTCACTATCAATTTACAAAGAAAAAAGGTTTATTTTGGCTCACAGTTTTGCAGGTTTCAATCCATGTTGGCCTATGGCTTTTGGACCTGTTGTGAGGCTGCACATCATGGCAGGAGCACATGGCAAAGCAAAAGGTTCACCTCACGTCTGGGAAAAGAAAGAGAAAGAGTCCAAGATCCCACAATCTTCCTTAAGGGCACACCCTCAATGCCCAAAGCCCTCCCACTATTCTTCTCATCTTATAGGTTCCACCTCTCAGAAGTTCCACTGAGTCCAATGCAGTAAGTAGCACATGCCTGTAATCTCAGTAACTCCAAAGGCTGAGACAGAAGAATCACAAGTTCAAGGCCAGCCACCACAACTTAGCAAGGACTTCAGCAGCTTAGTGAGACCCTGTCTCAAAATAAAGCTGGGGATGGTTCATTTTAGCTATGTGGTTAAGCACCCCTGGGTTAATTCCCAAGTACCAAAAAAAAAAAAAGTTCCATTGTGAATTGAAACTATTCTCAGTCTGAGCCAGCAACTGAGCCTTTAACACATGGGCCTTTAAAAGAAATTCCAGACCCAAACAATAGCAGGAATGTAGGCAAGAGAATCTGTGTCTATTTGTTATAGAGAAATAAGAAAGAGGTAGAAGAACACAGAGAGCTGCCAAGGACTGAATCCAGTGGATACCAGGAATAGATCCTTTTGATTCTCCTCGAAAAGGGCAGAGATGAGACTTTCAAAGAGAAATGGGTTGGTTAGCCAGCTCAATAGCTCAATGTTGGGTAAACTTCCCTACTGCTTTTTTTTTTTTTTTTTTTTTTTTTGGTACCGGGGATTGAACTCAGGGGCACTCGACCACTGAGCCACATCCACAGCCCTATTTTGTGTTTCATGTAGAGACAGGGTCTCACTGAGTCGCTTAGCACCTCGCCATAGCTGAGGCTGGCTTTGAACTCATGATTCTCCTGTCTCAGCCTCCCTAAGTGCTGGGATTACAGGCTTGCGCCACCACGCCCGGCTCCTACTGCTTTTTCAATGCAAAATTTCCCTCCTCATAAAATTTCGCTAGATTAAAAATGATGTTGAGGGGACACCAACTTGCTCTGTAGCTTTTTGGGGGGCGGGGGACTTCCTTCACCCTTACTCTTGTGGTCCCTTCTCAGCACCTTGACCCCTTATCTCTCAGATATTACAGGGTCTTCTAGCCTCACAGATGAGAGCTCACTCCATTACACTTGCCTCAGCTTTGATCTGCCATCTGCTCTTTCCTGTCTTACCACTTTCTTTGATGAAAAAGTCAAGCAGCAAAAATAGCAGGTGAATAGTTTCCTCCTCATTCTCAGTGAAGAAAATACCTTCTACCCAGAACAAAGGGCCTGCCCCTCTGTCGTTCCTGCTTCAACTTTGTCTTCACAAAAGCTGGTGCCCAGAGGATCCTTGATGCTTTCTGGAGCTGCAGGGCTTGCAGGCACTGAGGTTCTAGCTGCTCTGAAACACTCGCCCCCAGTTTCCTCTTGGTTCTCAGTTAACAAAACACCTACCCAGAGCAATGGCCCTGCGCCTCTGTGTTCTTCCTGCTTCCACTGTGGCTTCATAGAACTTGATCGGTGCACACCTTATGCAAATATTGAAATATCACATTAAACCCCATTAGTGTATGTAATTAAGGCATGTTCATTTAAAAAACAAACAAACAAACAAACAAAAAAGACTCTCCAAGAATTCTTGGCTCATTCTTGTAGTACAATCGTAGTGGCAGTCTTTTGAGAAGATCCAAGCCACTCTGAATCAATCACCTTTTACTGTGTGCCCACTCTGTCTTTAGAATGGATCTGGTTTGAGAGATGCTTACAAATCAAGTCTAAAGTAAATGTTTTGAGGAATGTTTATAAGTCATGTTTACTCTCATCTTCACACATTACAAGGCATAATTTAAATGTTCCTCTTTATTTTCTTTAGCCCTAGTGGCAGCCTTAATTTAGTGAGCTGCAATGATGGAGGAAAGCTAACCAGACTGCAGAGCAGTCAAAGTGGGCTCATGGAGACAGACCTCGGTTTGTCAGGTGGACCACCCTGCCATCAATGCCTTGGTCTAAGTGAAAGAGTAGCCTCAGAAGCAGGCATCTCCTTCTCAGCATGAAGCTGAACTTCAGGGCTGGGACACCTTATAAAGGAGGGAGATGTTGATTCCTGAACTGGCTGGAGTCTGAGTGGCCGGTGATGATGGCTGAGGATCGTGGGTGGTGCCTATATCTATTTGCAGTGCTGAAGAGTCAGACAGACGTACACACTATGTGTCTCATGACTCGCTGTCACTGGTTGTTGGCTCTTGGAAAGGCTCACTGCGCCCTCAGTTTTGTTAGAAGAAACCCTTGAGGGACTGATGGCCCACGGGTAGACACTTGCCTAGCATGTGGGAGGCCTTGCGTTCAATCCCCAGCGAAGGAGGAGGAGGAGGAATTATGGAAAGAGGAAAGCAGTCACACTTACCAGTTAAAAAATCTCTGCTTTGGACCTGAAATAGGAAAGATCAGGAGGCAGGTGCTTCTTTGAGCTCATTTCAAGGGATCCAACACCACTCTAAGGGACACAGCAAGACTGACTGTGACGCTGACAAACCATCTCATTTGAACAATAACTCTAGAATGGATCACAATATGCCATCTGTGGCTCCAGAACTGAGGACCTCAGAGCATAATGAGAAACAACATGAAACTAGTGAAAATGTTGGGTGGTTGTACTGGGCTATATGGTGTCCTCCAAAATTCATGTCCATCCAAAACCTTGCAATGGGACCTTATATGAAAACAGGATTTTGACAGACGTGAGTTAGTTGATTTAAGATAAAGCCATACTAGATTAGGATGAATCTTCATCCATTGCCTGTGTCTTTGTAAGAAGGGAAACAAAGAAAGACACAGTCACACCCACCGGAGCCAAGTACAGGTAGAAGTAGAGACTAGTTGATGCTTCTACAAGGCAAGCAGCCCAGAGAACTGCCGGCCACCATTGAAGCTTTGGGTAGATCATGGCTCTGCCAACACCTTAACTTTAGACTTCTGGAATCCAGAACCCATTTCTATCGTTTGAACAACTCCTTTACTGGTAATCTGCCAGGGCAGCCATGGGAAACTTAACAAAGCAGAGCAAGGACACATGGCTTTATCCTGGCCAATTTTAATGCTTCTTAGTGTGTAAATGGGATGGAGATGGAGGCAGGCGACTGTTCTAGGTCATTGTACAGGAAGCGGCACCATACTCTCCTCGCAAGGGACTTACCTGACCGGGATGGGGCTTGTCGACTGACTGTCCCTTTTCCTGAGCTCTTCTTGAGAAAATGTTCAGCCAGTCCAATTTCTGAGCAAGGAGGGAGGCGGGGAGCCTGTGTCATGCTCTAGAGATTCCCCATGATTTTCTTCCTGGGTCAAGTTCACGGTTCTTTCTCCTGGCTGCCTTATCACTCTTGGTGAGACCAAGCTGACCGACTGCACACCATGTTTTTGTTTCCGTGTCCCTCCAAACTTTTTTTTTAAAGATTAGGTTTCCCTCAGTTGCGGATGCTGGCCTTGAACTCAAGATTCTACTGCTGGGATTAAAGTGGTGCCCCAGCTTCCTCGGAACTCTTAGTTAAATAGACACTAATGAATGGGCCAGCCTTTTATGAGCCCAGATTTATTGTTCTTGATTTATGAACAAAAATATGGCCAGGGGCTAGGGATGTAACTTGGCAGTAGAGCGCTTTCCTAGCATTAAGTGAGGCCCTGGGTTCTATCCCTAGTAAATAATAACAAAAACAATTATGAGGCTGGGCGCGGTGGTGCATGCCTGTAATCCCAGCACTTTGGGAGGCTGAGACAGGAGAATCGCGAGGAGGATCGCGAGTTCAAAGCCAGCCTCAGAAATGGTGAGGCGCTAAGCAACTCAGTGAGACCCTGTCTCTAAATAAAACACAAAATAGGGCTCGGGGTATGGCTCAGTGGTCAGGTACTCCTGAGTTAAATCCTTGGTACAAAAGAAACCCCAATTATTATTATAATGATTATTATTATTATTAAACCCTAGCAAAAATATGATCAGAAGGCTAGACCTATGGGAATATTATCTATAAGCAGGATAAATCATTGCAAAGACAGATTTTAAATTGGGTTGAACAATTCAATAAAAACAGCCAACATGGGGCAGCCTCAACTCCTATCCCGTCTGTCTTCTGCTGGGGGCCTGCCCTCCCGGGTGGCTGCCTATGAGGGGTGCCTTGCACACTTGTCCCCATGGAGTGGATGGAGTGAGGTAACAGTAGTCAACTCTTATTTAGTGCTTCCCATGTGAAGGCCCTGTTCTAAGCACTTTTACATTTTTATTTGACTCCCACAACAACCCAAGGAAGCAGATAACTATTATTTGCCTTGTTTTTTAGAGAAGGAAACAAAAGGCATGGAAAGGTTAAGGAACTTACCTAAGATCACACAGGCAAGAAGTGATGGAGCCAAGATTTGAACCCAAGTAGCCTGGCTCCAGAGTAGGTGACAAGCAGACTCTAGGATGGCCACCTGTAATCTCCACCTCCTGGATTCACATCTTTTGTATAATCCCTTCCCTTTTTGTGCAGAAGGTGTGTGTGACTTGCTTCTAACCAAAAGAATGGGACACAGGTGACAGGATGCCACTTCCATATTTAGGTTTCACGTGATTGGGATTTATACCTTGCTGGCTGACTCCACTGCCTTCCTGGGTGGCATGCTCCAGAAAAGCAAGCTGCTGTGGCCCACGTGGCAAAGCCTGAAGAGGCTCCAGCCACCAGCCAGCAAGGTACTGAGGTCTTCGATCCAGCAAACCCCAAGGAACTGAATTCTACCAACCACCACAGGAGCTTAGAAGTAGATATTTCTCTAGTTTAGCCTTTGAATAAGACCCTAGCCCTGACCCACAGACACTATGAGGTAGTAAATGTATGTTGTTTTAGGCTAAGATCAGGGCATATTGTTATGCAAAACCAGTAACTAATATAACCCTGCTGGAAATGAGTCCCAGCTTGACCACCAACTTGCTGACCAGGCACCATCTCTGGATCTCAATTGTGATCAATTAAGTGAGACCAAATCACTCATTTATTTACTCAACAACTGTTTATTGAGCAACTACAGTGCTAGGTACACAGTTAGTTCTAGGTATTATCTAAATAAAAGAAGAATGAGATACAGAGTCTCTGCCCTCATGGGGCTTTATTTTAATGAAAGAAGGTAGGCAATAGGCAAACCTGTAAATATGTCATGACAGATTGCAGTAAGTTCCCCGAGGAAGCATAAAGCAAAAGATTGCAGATGAAAAATGCCAGGGCCAAAAGAGGGTCTGGGGTGGCTCAGTAGAAATGAGACATTTGAACAAGAGACCTGAAGGAGGCAAAAGGAACAATATTGGCAGATATTCAGGGAAAATTGTATCCTAGCTAAGGGGAACAACCAGCTCAAAGGCACTGTGTGGGAACGTGCTTTGCCAAGATCAAGGCTTGGCGAGAGGTCCAGTGTAGCTACACTAGAGGGCCCAGGCGAGGATGAGGGGAGACACCCTCAGAAAGTCCCCACAGTGCCCAGTGCACAGGCAGTGGATGGAACCCAGGAAAGTCTACATCCAAAACCGGAGGCCTTACCCGCTCCATCCTGAGGTGAACTTCTGAGGGTGACCCAAGGCAGCCTTGCAAACAAGGGGTATGCCAAGGTTATTCACAGGGAGGGCGACAGGAGGGGGCAGGGGCTGGGGTGGTTCCAGTCTTCCTGTGTGTATGTGCGTGCTTCTCCCTGACCTCAGTTTAAGCCTGGATTACCTGACTCAGCCCAGTCCAAGGAGGTTCCTGCCCACGCTGCTGTAGAGCTCTGCGCCAGCCCGGGAGTCTCAGTCCTCTTCCTTTGAGTTGTGTATCAAACAAGAGTCAGTCTTTTTATTGCCAGATTGCCTCACATGTTTCTTTTATGGTTTTAAAAGATTTTAAAAACACAGATCTGCAAGTCAGATCTGGCACCATGTTATGACGTATTATGGTGTGTTTGTGTAAGAATGACAACACGGGGTCCCAGACTCGCCATAAAGACCTCAGCCCCTTGTCACTGGACAGTTGGACCTACTTATTTATGTCCATGCTTTTCCTCTGAGGATAAATTGGCCTCAATTTAAATCCAAGCTGCTTCATTTTCTAACTGGCTACCTTGAGGAAATGCCTTAAGATAGCAAAGACTTTGGTTCTAAGTACAAAACACCCAAATCACAGGAGCAGAGTTTATAAAAAAAAAAAAAATACAAAGTCATATGGTACAATTATCATGAAAGAGGGATAATAATAATAGACAAGAGATGTTGTTATGGTTTGGATATTAGGTGTCCCCGCAAAAGCTCCTGTGTTAGTGCAGAATCTTCAGAGGTGCGATGATTAGATTATGAGAGCTGGACTCTAATCTGTCCATCCTTATTTGAATGACTGGAGGGTAGCTGTAGGCAAGAGGCTGTGGCTAGAGAAGGTGGGTCGCTGAGAGTGTGTCTGCAAGGGTACATCTTCCCCTTCCCCTCTCCCTCTCTCTCCTTCCTGGCTGCCGTGAGAGGAGACGCTTTCTTCCAC
Source organism: Xerus rutilus (assembly GCA_028644305.1). Taxonomy (NCBI): domain Eukaryota; kingdom Metazoa; phylum Chordata; class Mammalia; order Rodentia; family Sciuridae; genus Xerus; species Xerus rutilus. Next base: position 110,198,945 of record CM053409.1, read on the forward strand.
CACACCTTTCTGCCATGATGTTCTGACCTTGAACCCAGAAAAATGGAGTCCACCGTGGACTGAACCTCTGAAATTATGAGCCAAAATAAACTTGCCTCCTCTACATTGTTCTTCTCAGGTATTTGGGTCACAACAACGAAAAGCTGACTAACAAGGATGTCAACACATATTTGAAATCTGAAAAGTCAATAAAGGAATAGCAGTTGGAGTAGAGAAACTCAGAAACTAAGTGTGTAAAGAAAGGTTCAATTACTAACCCAGAGCCCCCAGAAAGGCTCAGGGTGGGGATGAGCTGAGTAGCTCAGGAGGCAGAACCAGGGGAGCTTTGGGGTTCATCCCAGCTTCCACACAGGCTACCCTTCTTCAGATGCCACAGGCTTATTCTCCCTAAAAAAATAAAAATAAGAAAATAACATCAGCAAGGTGCCTGAATGACATTGCCTGTTGCTTGTCCCCACCCCACCCCACACAAAAAGGGAACGCAACAAAGAGGAAACAACTCTGTTCCAACTGGAGCAACTGAGAAACTGCTGGAGAAGAGCAGGAAAGTAGCAAAATCCCTGAGGAGCACTGAAGCCCAAGACGGCACACAGAGAGAACAGTAAAGCACTCTGATTCTCCCACACCGTCTCCCCACCCTAATTGAGTAAGAGCCCAAAGGGACTTCCTACAAGGAGAAGGCAGGTTGGGGACCCCAGCAATCTGCATTGCCACTGGAGACAATGGAGATCAAAGGAGATTCCCACAATCTTTACAGGCCCCAGACACCATGTGGAGAATTGCCCAGAGTTCATGCATCTGTATTGCCATAGAAGGGAAGCCCATGTTGTATACTTCACCCCCAGGAGCGAAGCTGCTATGGCTCAGATCCTCCACTAGAGTGTGTCCAGCCCTGGAGGCTAGTAGCCACGGTGTACCTCCATTCTTGAGACTGGACCATTTTTCCACCATGCTCACGTGAGTGGCTATAGCATCTCAAACCCAGCTGTTCAGAGTTTAGGCCCTGCAGAAAGACAGAGACCACAGCTTCCCCCAGTGTGGTACCCCATTCCCCAGAGAACAGGTGCATTTGCACAGAGCAGAAGTGGACACAGCCAGCAGCCTGACGTGCCGTGTGTGCCTGCGTTCAGCCCAAAAGCCAGCAGGTATGGGCTTCATCTCCCCGGAGAACCTGCTACATAGGCAGCTTGCCTGCAGCATCTGCACACACCAAAATCCAACAGCTTCCCAGGAAGCCGTCCCTGCCCCCTCACCATGAATATACCACACAACTGAGCAGACTACAGTGCCCGTAACACTGAAACCAGGCCTAACAGCCTGCCGAGTAGTGACCCTGTCTCCTCCCTGGCCAACTGTACTGCAGCAGCTGTACACAACTTAATCCTGACCTGGCAGCCAGTCAGGAGGCGGCCTCAACTCCCTGGTGAGTCTGTAGCACAACTAGCCAGCCCATAATACTTGTGAATGCCCAAACTCAGCCCTATAGCAAACCAGATGCCAGTCCTGCCCACCAGAAAGGCTGGCCTGCTGCCAGCAGCCCACAGCACCTGCAGGCACCAACAGCCAGTCAGGCAGTGGTCCCACCCCCAGAAAAACCAGGCCACACCACTGCAGTCACAAATGCCCTCAGCCTAGACCACTGGCTCAACTGCAGATGTCACTGATGAGGATTATAGCCGCAGAAATGGCACAGAAACAACACTACTCAGCCCCGTCAGTGTCAGAGCCAACACAACATGCCCAGCTGACACCATAGCACCCACCCACAGGAAGACGCCTTTCCCTACAAACAGACAAGCAAACAAAACCAGAGAATTGGGAAAGGCAACTATTTCACCAGAGGTACAGATTTCAATGTAGGGACATAAGAAACATGAAAAATCAAATAAACATTACCACTCCCCCAAGGAAATTCAATAATTTTCCAGTAATGGGCTCCAAAAAAAAGGAAATTTACAACATGTTTGAAAAGGAGTTACAAATATTATTAAGGAAACTCAGCAAGAAACAAGAGAATGCAAGCAGATAATTCAGTGAAAGTGGGAAAATAACACGTAGACTGAATGAGAAATTCGATAAACAGACATCATAAAAAATAACCAAGCAGAAAATTCGCAACTGAAGAACTCAATGAAGAAAATAAAAAACACAATTCATAGCCACAACAAACTAATGAAACAGATCAAAGAATTTCTGAACTTGAAGATAAGTATTTTGAATTAACCCAGTTGTAGTGGGAGGTGGAGGAAAAACAGAATGAAAAAAGAACAAAGAACGTCTGGAGGAGACACAAGACATTTAATGAAACCATAGCCTGCGATCTTTCCAAGTCTGGGGAGAAATGTGGACATCTAGATCCATGAAGCTCAAAGAACCTCAGTTAGAATTAACCCAAAGAAGTTCTCTCCAAGATACATTATAATCCAGCTGTCAAAAGTCAAAGAGAGAATTCTACAGCAAGAGAAAAGTATCAATTCACATATAAGGAAATGCTATTAGACCCACACCAGATTACCCAGCTGGGCACAGTGGTCCCAGCTGCTTGCAAGGCTGGCACAGGAGGATTGCTTGAGCCCAGGAGTTTGAGGCCAGACTGGGGAATACTGAAAGACCTCTCTCAAAAAAAATTTAAACCCCCCCACAAACAAAAATGCTATACCCAGAGAAGCCATTCTTCAGAAATGGAGAAGAAATAAATTCCTTCTCAAACAAGGAGAAATTGAGGGAATTCATCAACACTAGTCTGGTTTTACCAGAAATGTTTAAGGAAATCCTACATCTAGAAGCAAAAGGATAATAATGATCATAACAAAAACATGCAAAAGTATGAAACTCACTGACAGCATAGATGCACAAATGTGAAAGCGAGAAGAATCACACCTGAACACTATGGAAAACCACCAAACCACAAAGACTGACAATAAAGGGAAAGGAAGGGAGGGAGGGAGGAAGGAAGAAAGAATATGCACAATAGACATAAAGCAGTTAACAAAATCACAACAGGTTGTTTACCTGTCACTAATAACCTTGAAAGTCAATGGGCTAAAGTCCCTAGGTGAAAGAGATAGACTGGAAAAATTGATTTAAAAAAAAAAGACATAACCATGTGCTGCCTACAAGAAACTCACCCCACTAGTAAAGACACTCACAGAAAGTGAAGAGATGGGAAAAAATACTGAATACAAGCCCTGTGCAGAAGTGTGCACCTGTATTCCCAGTTACTCAGGAGGTTGAGGCAGGAGGATAGCAGGTTCAAAGCCTGCCTCAGCAACTTAGTGAAGATCTAAGCAACTTAGCAAGACCCTGTCTCAAAATAAAAAGGTCTGGAGGAGTTGGGGTTGTAGCTCAGTGGTAGAGCACTATACCCAGAGAAGCCATTCTTCAGAAATGGAGAAGAAATAAATTTCTTCTCAAACAAGGTACATTTCACAAATAGCCTTTGTGTTTTTGTTGTTTTAATGACTTCTTGAAGGGTCTGACTAGGTTGTCATTATTTTTACATTGCAACATGTTCATATGCAGGAGCATCAATTCTGCCATTGTCTTACCCAGTTAAACATTTATAGGCTTATCTCCAATTTCCAATTTATTTGCAGAAATCATGTCATATCCATTTTGTAATCATTAGATGAGTTAAAAATCAGATCCAGTAAATGGGTAGACAGGGTCACAAACTCCAAAAGGAAACAAGTAGAAGTCACACTGCACATTTCTACTTTGTGGGCTTCTATTCCTCAGGTGGGTCACACATCACTGATGTGACATGTGATCCTCTGTCATTTTGACTCAGTGAAGGTGCTAGTCCTAGACCATATATTAAATATTAGTAAAGTTGAATTTCTTTCTTTCTTTCTTTCTTTCTTTTTTTTTTTGATTCTGGTGATTTATCACTAGGACACTTTACCGCTGAGCCACATCCACAGCCCTATTTTAAGACAGGGTCTCAGTAAGTTGCTGAGGCTGGCTTTGAGCGTGTGTTCTTCCTGCCTCAGCCTCCCGAGCTTCTGTGAATTTATTTCTTATTTAGTAATGCAAACTGCATTTCGCCGTACCCCTGGGGACCCTTTATTCCAACACCAATCTCATGATGAGTGCACCTGGTTTAGAAACCATTGCTCTCGAACCTTCCAGAAGAACGAGTTCACTTCTTTCTGGGCAGAGAATGGGCAGAGGAATGTGCAGAGTCACTTGCTGAGAAGCAGCCTGGCATTGTAGACTCTCAGGAGGTAGAGACACTAGCTCCAGGGAGCTCAAGGAGGAATCCGAGCAGTTCTACTCCAGATTCTCTAAGTCTGCTCTTCTCCTTGCAGCGTTATCATCCCAGTCCAGCCGTCAGGCAACTCAGTGAAAACTATGAACAGTAGGAACACTCCACTAGTTTGGTGCCAGGGGAAATGGACGGTGGCAGGTATTTAAAGTGGAGACTGAGACAAGAAGGCACAGTGCCAAGCGAAGGGAACAGCATGTGTGAAGGCCTGTGTTCAATGTAGCTTGAGGGAAGACGGAGACCGGCTGCGTGCTCACTGCACACTGGTAAAGAGACAGATTGTTTCTGAGTGACACCATGGGGGACAGCCACGTCCCTTCCCGACTGGTACCTCGAAAACACACACTGGGCCCCATTGGCTATGCGTTGTGATATTACCTGGGTTGGTATGTTGGCTCTATCGCTCTGGGGTCTTGGGCAAGTTATTTAATCTCGTTTTCTTATGGGGACCGTAACAGTGTGCAGGTCCTAGTGGTATGATAAGGCTTGAATTAATCAATGTATGAAAGAGCTTAGTGCAAAATCCAGCCCTCAGCAAATACTCTTCCCACCCTGACCATGGAGGTTATTGTTTTTCTGTCCAAGAGGGCTCTGGGGGCTAGAAGAGGAGAGCTTTAGTCCTGCTAGAGAAAAGCTGACGCATCACACAGTCCTCACAAAGCAAGCTTCAGTCTCCAACCTCAGCCGGGCTGAAGTTTAACACCTCGTGCCTCCTGCAAATCTCGGCCCCACTGCTTCTCATTTTCAGCAGATGTTTTCCCATCAACCTCTACTACTCTAATGTTAAACATTAGCTGATCAGATGTCACCTGCCCACTACCAAGACCTACAAGTCACCTACGCCTGCAGTCATTGTTCCTTCCATCTCCTAGGGGAAGACACCTTCTCCCTGAGGATGGCTTCCCATGAGTTATACTTCCCTTCTCCCATGATTCCAGGGTCTCTCTCTGGCTCCTCCTCAGCACTTCAACATTCTTGAGTCTTTCCTGATTTTAAAAAGCCTATCTCCTCCATTCCCTCTGTTGTAGGGACAGATGAGACGAGGCACCGAAGACAGCAGGAAACAGTTTTATTTGACTGCAGCCAGTTCAGAGGGTACGGCTTTTGCTGTAATCAATTAATCCCCCTGAACCCCAAGTTCAAGCAGTTTCAGAACTTTATACCCAGCGTGTAAGAGGAGGAGCTTTGAAGTTCACAGTCTGCAAAAGTTCACAAAAAAGCAGCTTTTTCTTTCATTGTTCTGGGCAAGTTAACTCTTCAAGGACAGCACCTGAGAAGGAGAGGGCTTGGTCTCCCCTTTCTTACCTCCCACTGCCAGCTGTTACCATGAAGCCCAATTCTAACATCTTCTCTTATCTTTGAAATGTAAACCTCTCCGTGAAGCTCAGGCCCAAGGCCAGAGGCCTTGTTACCTCTTTCCTAGCACACTTTACATTTGCAAACACACTTCTATAATCTATTATATTGTTACTACACTAGATAGTACATGAATGTTTGTGAAAAACTAGTAGAAGGGCATTCAGCACCTGGAGGGCTGATCTCTTTCAAGCCGGTTGGCCAAGTAAGATAGAGCAACAGGAAATAGGAAGTTTAACTATATTGAATTCTTCTGTAAAGACTCTTTTGCTAATAGTCCTAAGATCAATCATAGTCCAGATTTCTGGAGAAGCTTAATTAACATTTTCTGTGAAGGAGGAGATGCCACTACACTTCCAGAAACTGTCCTTTCCACTGTCCTTCATAGATAAATTCAGTTAGACTTGTCCAATCTATGTTTGTTTCCTCACTTCCTGTTTCTTGGTCAGGCCACCAAGTCTGGCTACCACAGCTTACCCTGTTCTCTCCAAGATCAACAGCTAATTTCTAGTATTTCAATCCATAAGACTCTTTTGGTGGTGGTGGTTGTTTTGACAGCAAAATTTATTACACAGTTTTCAACCTCTTAGAAAGAAAACAAATCACCAACAATAAGGGAACAAGGGACCTTGACCTTTTTCAGGACTGGGCTGTTTTGTTTTGTTTTGTTTTGTGTTTTTCCTTTTTTGCTACCAGGAAATAAAACTAAAAAATTGTATCATCAAGTAAAAACAAAATAAAAATGAGGAGAAAGTAATTCTCCAGGTAAATGGCTTTTCCAATATGCTATATATTGTTTTTCCTTGACCTGTCACCTTACTTGTTTTTCTGCACATTTTAAAAAGACACCTGGAGCTGCTCTTGAAAATAAGCACAGCACTCAACACTTGGTCAGTTGGGTACAGTGCCATGTTCTGGAGTGACGGGGACAGGGTTAGGGGACAGGGGAAAAAAGCTACAACCTGCAGCCTCTGTCCTAAGAGAATGTGCCTCTCCAACCCTGGGAGATTCCCTCAGGACTGAGGGGTGCATCTGAAATGTGCTGGGAACTGAGGAAAGGTTTAGTCCAGTTCAGTCTCTCCCTTCTGAGCCAGAAGGGTCTCCATGGACCCTATGTCTTGCATGCCATTTCCTCTCACATTAGGTGCCATATGGCCCGTAGATGCATGAAGAAGTAGCATCACCCCATGGGAACTGCTAGACCCTCCTGCTGCCACCTTCCTCACCAGCAACCACATCACAATCTAGATGTTATGGGGAAAGTAATTCCATTTGCTTGTGTAGAAAATGGCCCCCGGAGTGCTGGTCCTTAGAACTCTAAGCTGAGTTCATTCAAGTCAGGCTCAACTTCTTCCTTGCTCCTTATCTGAGGCAGGAATCACCTCCAGGCAGAGTAGGTAGAGCTGTTATATCAGTAGTCAAAAGATAGAGAACTGGGTGCAACAGGTGCGTGCCTGTAATCCCAGCAACTCAGGAGGCTGAGACAGGAGGATCACAAGTTTGAGGCCAGCCTCAGCAACTTAGTGAGGCTGTAAGCAACTTAAAGAGACCCTGCCTCAAAATAAAACATAAAAAGGGCTGGGGATGTGGCTCAGTGGTAAACCGTTGCTGAGTTAAATCCCCAGTACCAAAAAAAAAAAAAAAAAAAAAAGATGGGATGGAAAAACATCAAATTGGTGCCTTGACTTTTTACCTGCTTCCTAGTGCAGGGTTATCCCACAGTTGGTGAAAGTCTATACCTGGGGATGCCAGACCATGCTTGCATCAAAACTGACCAAAGAAAAGCCCATTGAAGTAGGCCATCTCCCGCCCATCTTGCCTCCTTCCCCGCTCCCTCCCAGTGCTTCTCTAAGGTTTCATTGCTGAGGTCCTGGTATCCCCATTTCCCAATAGCAGTAGCTTTCTCTAAAAGCAGGAAGCAGCCTTCTTGGGAGAAGGTTTTCCTGTGTTAAATGGAAAAGCCCCAGGGGAAGGGAACTCTTCAGAGATCTAGTCATTGGAAGGGCAACCAAGCACTAAGCAGCAGAGGGTGGCAACTGGCTCTGCCAGGTGATCCAGCAGAAAGCAACGTCACTGCTTTCTCTGCTTAGGAGGGACAAGTCCATTGAGAAGGCTGGGCGGCAGGGAGTTGAAAGAGTTCAGCCCTCTGGGAGGTCTGGGAAACAAACCGTCAGTATGCGAGAGGGGACTGCAAATTGGTGCAACCAATCTGGAAAGCAGTATGGAGATTCCTTAGAAAACTTGGAATGGAACCACCATTTGACCCAGCTATCCCACTCCTCAGTCTGTACCCAAAGGACTTAAAAACAGCCTACTACAGTGACGCAGCCACTTCAATGTGTATAGCAGCTCAATTCACAATAGCTAAACTGTGGAATCAACCTAGATGCCCTTCAATAGATGAATGGATAAAGAAGCTGTGGTATATATACACAATGGAATATTACTCAGCAATGAAAAAGAATAAAACTATGGCATTTGCAGATAAATGGACGGAGTTGGAGAATATCATGCTAAGTGAAGTAAGCCAGTCCCAAAAAAACAAATGCTGAATGTTCTCTCTGATAAGTGGATGCTGATCCATAATGGGGGGGAGGACACAGGAAGAATGGACGAACTTTGGTCAGAGGGGTGGGAGGGGGGAGGGGGCATGGGGACAGTACAGATGGTGGAATAAGATGGACATCATAGCCTTAGCTTCATGTATGACTGCATATGTGATGTGATTCTACATCATGTACAATCAGAGAAATGAAAAGTTGTGCTCCATCTGTGTACAATGAATCAAAATGCATTCTGCTATCATGTGTACCTAAGTAGAATAAATAAATAAATAAAAATAAAATTTTTAAAAAATATGGGAAAATCAAGAACAGAAGCAGCTTATTAGAAGGTGATTTCCGTTCTCCTGATCCCTCCTCAATGGGCTGAGAAAATAAAGGAGTTAAACAAAGAAGTGGAATGTCAGCAAGCAGTTTGGATCCTCTTGACCCCATCAAATCTAGTGCTGAGGACAGCACCCTGGGTACATTCTGGCACACCCAGTAGCTCTCGCATAGAGGATCCATTTTCTCTGGGAAGGAAGTCTTCCTGCCAGCCTCTCCACTGCACAGCTCCTGGAGAGTCAGAAACTCCCGTTTCCTTGGACAAAGCCCCGTACTGTATGGAGACCAGGGCCTGGACATGTTGCTCTCTTCTGTCCACCACTCCCCCAACCACACCAAGTCTTTACGTTCTCTTCCCCAGCAAGCAGGGGTGCAGGATCCGGAGGGCTGCCAAGCCCCTGACAAGCCTGTAGGGCAGACGGCATTCCCTGGGCGTCAGGAGGAAGCAGGGGTTTGGACGAAGGGGAGGAGGCACAGCAGCCTCCATTCTTCAGTCCTGAGCAAGGAGAAGATGAAAGTCCATTAAAAAAATTTGCTCTCATGTTCCCAGTTCCTTGTTGGAAATAAGCATCATGTCAAACTTCATTATGAAGCCGATTCTGGAGCCTTCTGCTACTGTCCTGGGACTGCCTGGGAGACCTCTCCCTGGGCCAGTGTCTTTCTGGAAGAGCTCTCGCTGGAACCCACACAGTAGAATTTGTCCTCAGGGCCACGAAGACAGTTCTTAAGAGAGGAGATAAGGTCGTGGCAATGCTCACCATTGGTGATCCGGGACTGCGGGATAAGTGCAGTGACTGTGGGTCTCAATCACATCACTGTAACCCCTGCACTGGCTCCAGACACTGCTTTGGAAATGGCAGTGCTGGAAATTGCTCTGTTTCGCTTCATGATCTCTTCAAATTTGGTTTCACTCACTGGAGAGGGCAAAGGGCCCAAATCTTGGCTGCCATGGTGGTTTTAGGGTGTTGAGGCCTCCGTGTAAGTATCTGGTGAAGGCCTCACTGTGGTATTTGGTAGGGGGAAGATGGCTGGATTTAGGTGAAGAGCAGATGGGATGGCCCCAGGGGGAGGTACAGCCAGATGAGAGGTAACTGAGGAGAGAAGGGGATGAGATGTTGGTAGTGGAAGCCAAGAGGAGGAGGAGGAGGAGGAGGAGGGACCCCAAAGCTTGAAGAGAGAGGTAGTGGGGAGGGATTGGAGGTGGGGTAGACCCATCAGGGGAAGGGCAGAAGGAGGGTGAATGAAGTAGGGCAGCATGCTGGGGGGCTTAGCCCCCCGAACAGATGAGGGTACAAAGTACAAGGTTCTCCGGGCATGTGGCCCATCCATCAGCTTCTAGAATCTCTAGAGTCTCTGGATTGGGTCCCTTGAGGTATTTCTTCTCTTAGGATCTGATACACTCAAGTTTCTGGAAACTGACAGGTTCTGCTGGTTGACCAGCCTCACATCCACTTTTTTTTTTTTTCCCCCATTACAAACTTTTCTGGGAAGGAATTCTAATAACTTGTGGACAGATTATTCAGAAGCCACTACCATCTCAGCATGCCATTTGAACTATGCATTTGCTCCATTCTCTGCAAATTCCAACCCTACTACATCACAGACTCCTAGAGAGCAAAAAATCCTGGATCTTCTGCTGGTGTGTGATCCACATTATCACAGGACCATTTAATGACCACCAAGAGTTCAAGGTGTTCACTATGGAATCTCCTCCCACAGGGGAGCCTGCCAGGAGAAACTGCCCACATAGACAGCTCCTCGTCTATTATGGAGGCCACAGTAGGTATCCCGCATTGCAGGGGTCTTGTTGTTGAGCTTGGGAGATGGCTCCTGGGGACTGAAGAGGTGGCTTAGTGCTGCTACTTCTGTCACCTGCGGCTGACAGCACATTGCCATGCAGGTCAATCTGATCTGGATCTGTAGGGTTGAGCTCGGGGTCCTAACTGAACTCCTTATCAGCATACGTATCAATCAAGTATGCTCCTCTTAACATGGTTCTCTAAAGATCTTGAGCCCAAAGAATGAGCAAAGCAAACACAGCAGTAGTGGTAGTGAGTCCACCAACCAGATCTTCACCCCAGGTCACTCCCCCACCCCACAGTCCCATTGGAATCTTTTTTTTTTTTTTAATTTTTTTGGTTGTTGATGGATCTTTATTTTATTCATTTATTATTTACATGTGGTGCTGAGGATTGAACCCAGGACCTCACGCATGCTAGGCAAGCGCTCTACCACTGAGCTACAGCCCCAGCCCCCATTGGAATCTTTATAGCTTTTATTTAACTTCTCCACAGGATTGGGTGTCCATCATTCTCCGTTCCCTCCTTCTCGGGTCTCCCAATTCTATACTCGTCGGCTGTTCTGTTTGTCTCTCTAGCCCTTCTTGTCAACCCATTCCACTACGGGTGACATAAATATTGGTGTCCCTTGCTACATCGTTCCACCTCCCCTTAAACAACTCTCTCTAGCAATCTCTTCCATTTCTACAAGTTCTTGGGCTCTGCTTTATGATGATGGCTCCCAGACTTGTCTTCACTTTGGATCTTTCTCGTAGTATCCAAATCTGTGTCCACCAGCACACTGGAAAGGGTAGCAGGACCTTTATCCCCAACTTTTCTGCTCCTTGTTGTACCAAAACATTGTGGGGTTACAATCTCAAAGTGACAGAAGTTACAAAGGTTAGTCTGCCGGGACTCATAAAGGAAATTGCCCTCCTCACACCAGACTTGGTGCACAGCAGTACATTGCCATTTTCTAGAGGGATTTTCAGCCCAGGACTCAGACCTGCCTGGGTCAGCCATGCTCATTAGCCTGTCTGCATTGCTCACCCAGGTGCAGGACTCGGAGGCCTGGCTACTGGGCACCTTGTGGAAGCACTCCACCTCCGCTTGGTCTCTCTCCACTCCTGTCCCCTCTCCCTCTCCTTTCCCCCTGTTCATAAAGAGGCAGGAGTTGGTGCAGATGCCATGGCAATGACACAATTCTCCCTCATGCACAGCGACTGTGCACAGCCATTCTGTGGAGAAAGGGAACAACAGGACCAGGCGCCTCTTTTGCTTCTTGCTCACACGGTTGCAGTGAGTGAATTGGCTCCACTAGTTGCTTGAATTTGACTGATTGTCCTAATCACTACCAGTACAGATGCCTGCTTGATCCCATTCAGTGCGCTGTTTCTTTCTTTCTTTCTTTCTTTTTTTCACTGAATATGTTTCTGCATAGTTTATTGTTTTTTTTCATATTTAATTTATTTATTTGTTCTATTTAGGCTTACATGATGACAGAGTGCAATTTGATTCGTTGTACATAGATAGAGGATAACATCAATTCTCTAGTTGTAAGTTGTATAGAATCACAACATATATGCAGTCATACATAAAGTTAGGGCTATGATGACCATCATATTCCACCACCGTTACTGTCCCCATGCCCCCTCCCCCCTTACACCCCTGTGAACAGAGTTCCTCCATTGTTCCCATGTCCTTCCTCACATTATGGATCAGCATCTACGTATCAATGAGTACATTCCGCATTTGGTTTTCTGAGATTGGCTTACTTCACTTAGCATGATATTCTCCAACTCCATCCATTTACCTGCAAATGCCATAATTTTATTCTCTTTCATTGCTGAGTAATATTTCATTGTGTATATATACCACAGCTTCCTTATCCAT
>CM053409.1:110219672-110267568 GCA_028644305.1 Xerus rutilus
CCCCCCCCCCCCCCCCCCCCGCACAGTTGCACTGGTGTCCTCTGTCTGGTGTGACTGTTTCAGAACTTGGGAGTCTATTTTGAAGGCTTGCAACATCAAGGGAAAGACTTAGATGAACAGAGGTGGCTATATGAATACTAGGAAAAATGGACTTTATACCATTGTTGACATAAAATAATGATTCTCATTTAAATGAAGTTAAGAAAAGTAGTTTATTCTAAGCCAAATATGAGTGACCATGACCTGGAAACATGGATTCAAGTTACCTGAATGACATGTTTCTCTGAAGTTCAAATGTTACATGAACTTTCATAGCCACTGAACAAAGTCATAAATCAATAATACATTCATTAAATGCATTGGTAGGGACATTACACAGGCAGGTTAAGGTAAAGAGGGAAAATCTGACCATCAGACTGGCATGGTATCTTACAGCATTCTTAGCCAGAAGATCAGTGAAGTCAGGTGTCTATTCTTTTACCTAATTGTTACGAGAATGTTAGGTGAGCTACGAAAGATCAGAAGTAAAGGCTCCTTTTAAAGGCCCAGGAGCAGCCTTTATCTCAAGCCTGCCACCTGCGCCCCATCTCCTTTCAGGAGAAAGAGCTTGTCATTGTCTTGTACTTGCTTGAAGAGTTCCATTGTAATATAGTCTTTTTCTTCCAGAAATGTTTAATTTCACACAGTAAAGGTTACAAGAGACAGACATTATATTTTAATTAAAAGTTCGATAGAGCAAGAAGATATAATAGCTATAAAAAAATGTGTACCTCATGGCAAACCATAAAAATATCTGAAGCCAAGACCAATGGAATTGAAGGGAGAAGTAGACAGTTACACAATAATAATTGGAGACTGCAATTTTCACCCTTCTTGAAAATGAATAGAACGACTAGATAGAAGATAAAGAAATAGAGGACACTATCAACAAAGTAAAAAGTCAACTTACAAATGGAAGCAAATATTTGCAGAGCATGTATCTGATAAGGAATTGATACCCATAATATATAGAAAGTTCCCAAAACTCAAAAACAAAGGAGCCCAAGTCAAAAATAACCAAAGGAATTGAATAGACATTTCTTCAAAGATGATACACAAATGATCACTAAGACCACGGAAATATGCTCAACATTGCTAATTGTTAAAGAAATACAAATTGAAACTACAAGATATTACCTCCCACTCATTAGAATGGCTACTATCAAAAGAAAAGAGGAAATGTCGGTGAAGATGTGGAAAAACTGGAAGCCTAGTGCACTGTTGATGGAAAGGCAAATGGTGCGACTACTATGGAAAACAGTATGGGTGTTCTCCAGAGAATGAAAAATACAATCATTGTATGATCCAGTAATCCCACTTCCAAATGCATATCCCAAAGAATTGAAAACAGGCTCTCAAAGAGATACTTGCACATCCATGCTTATAGCCACATTATTCACAATAGCTAAAATATGGAAACACCCAAGTATCTGTCAACGAATGAATGGATAAGCAAAATGTGGTATATGAACAGTGGAACACTATTAAGCCTTTAAAGGAGGGAAAGTCTCACATTTTTTCCACCACTGGCAAATCTTGAAAACATTGTAAGTGAAATAAGTTAGTTGCAAAAAAGGAAATACTGTATCATTCCACCTGTATGAAGTATTTAGTCAAAATCTAGGAGACGGACAGTAGAATGGTTGACAAGGCTGGGCCATGGAGAATGGGGACTTATAGTTTAATGGGTATATATATTCAGTTCTCCAAGATGAAAGGAGTTAGGAACATGGGTGGTGGTGATGGCTGCAGTTATCAGTGTATATAATACCACTGGACTGTACACTTACTGTTGAACATGGTAAGTTTCACATTATGTGTACCTTACCACAATTTTTAAAATTGGAAAAAGTATATCCTGCACTCAATCAAGTATGTGAGAGCTGAGTGCATCTACTTAAGTGTGAAATTGATTGGTGCAGATTAAATGACTCGAATGTAAGAGAACAGCAAGATCAACATGAGCTGCAGTGTTCAGGGAGGGTCTCTAAAGGGGACAAGAACTGGGTCTTGGAGGATTTGGATCATCAGAGAATAGGAGAGGTACACTGCACATTGGAGGGGCTAGAGAGGAAAACTGAGGAAGGAGGTAATACAGTTGGTAGAAGATATTTAGTAGTAGTAGTGAAAAATGAGGTAGGTTCATAGATGGGAATCTTTAAAAATAAACAGAAAATCTCAACATATTCAGAAGTTGAGATATTTTTACGTTCCTGAGGGGCTCAGCTGACACAAGCATTCATCTCTCTCAGTTTTGTTATATGAGTTCTGAAAACACCTGTCAACTTTGAAATCGCATCTGTTCGATTCTCCATCAGAGTATTAGAAGCAACTCTCTCTGAAAAGGATGTGAAACCAAATTGAGGCTGTTAAACAGTTGAACCTTATGTTCCTGATATATCACTTTTGAGACCAAGAGGTTTTTTTCAATTTAAAGGAACTTTTTTTATACATGGAAAAACTTGACCTTTTTTCCAGGTCTCTCGGATGGAGAAATATAATTAACACACTCCCTGTGCTGAAAGCAATCATTAGGTTTTTTAGATTTTTTAAATATGGCAGCTCACCCCCACCTTATCCACCGTTTTCCTTTCCATGGTCAACCATGGGCTGAAAATATTAAATGGAAATGTCTAGAAATAATCATTCACAAGCTTAAAATTGTGTGCCATTTAGAGCATCGTGATGAAATATCACCGCATGCTACCTGGGACAGGCATCACCTGTCCCAGCGCATGCCATGGTGGACTATCACTCTAGTGCAGTCTACCAGTTACTCTTATTGTACGTAAGGGCTGCAAAGCACAAACTTTTATTACAGTGTTGTTACAATTGTTCTATTTTTGTTAGTATGGTTAATCTCTTACTGTCCCTAATTTATAAATTAGGCTTTACCACAGGGGTGTGTGTGTGTGTGTGTGTGTGTGTGAGAGAGAGAGAGAGAGAGAGAGAAGAGAAAATAGACTGTATAATGTTCAATTCCATCTACAGTTGTTTCAGGCATCTACTAGGAGTCTTGGAATGCAACCCTCACAGATAAGGAGGAACTACTATATACTTTATTTGAATGTATTCACTCTTTAATTATAGATGTAAAGGGAAGAATAACATTTTTTAAAATATCTATATAGCATATACATAACTTTGTTTCTGGTTGTCTTTATAGGTGAAAAAAATCTAAAGCCTCCTGAGAATATAGAGGTCTACATCATAGATGACAACTTCACCCTGAAATGGAACAGCAGTGACGAGACTGTTGGGAATGTGACCTTTTCAGCAGTTTATCAAGTGTAGGTGACTCTACTTCTTGATTTGCCAGAATAATGTGTATAATATTTATGCTTTTCCCATATTTTTATTGGTGCATTATAATTATACACAATAGCAGGGTTTGTTGTTATGTTTGTGCATGCACACAATGTGACAGCAGAATCTGGCCAGTATTATTCCCTAGTATTTCCCCTTTCCCTCATCCTGGCTCCTTTCCTCTACTTTACTGATCTACCTTTGATTTTTATGAGATCCCCCCACCTTTCTATTCCCTTTTTCCTCTCAATAATTATAACTTTATCACCATAATTTCAGATTTATAAAACATTTGTGTTTTTTTCATTTATTAGAAATGTTCTATCTACATAGTATTTGTAATCCATTTCTACAAATAGAGACTTAAGTCAGATTCATCTTTGAAGCAAAAGAGATTTAAGATGAGTGTGATAAAGGTTTTTCCAACACAGCCCACCCCATACCTTCTCTGCTCTGGATATTTCAGGTTCATTAAATGTATATTGGTGTCTGAACTGGAGCATGCCTTGAGGATATGAGGGTACCCAAAAAGGCTAATCCAAGGTCTTGGAATAGGTCACCAGACCTCCTATGGTCAGGTTTTCCTATTGTCTCCATCATACACAATATTTTAAATTTAGATACAGTTTGTAAACTATATTGGACTCTGTGCTGAAGTTTCCATGTCTCTTCCTTGGTGCTGACTTTCTGTTTCATGGTTGTCAAGAGGACAGGCAGGCAGGACTTGCGGAGAAACGGTCTATAGAAGGGTATACAGCTCAGGACATATACCCCCGGGCCTACCAGGTGATGTCAGGACCCTGTCTGCTAACCGTGGTCACTGTCCAGGGAGTAGAGGTCAGTGAGGAAGCAAGGTGTTAAGGCCTTCAGAACCAGGATTCCACCACTACAGTCATGACACTGTTGTTCTCCGGTTGTTATTAAAACTAGAATAGCAGTCTCACAGCTTTCTTTGTATGTCTCTGTATGTACAGATAAACATTTTTATCTCCAGAGACTTTCTTTAAATTGAATTGAGTTTTGCTACCAGTTTATGCTTTGCCTTATTTCAGAACCATCTTATGAAACAATTGCCTTAGGTATAGTGGGGTCATTTCAGGTACGCTTCTAATAAAGAGCAGAGGGCCCTTGCTCTCGCACCTGCGATCCTTCTCACATTGCTTATGCCAAGTGCTCCAGTTCATTATAATTTTTTACCCTTTTACTCTGACTTTTGCATCAGATAATTTTTTTTCAATGTATTCTTACCCTATTTTGTTCTTCTAATTTACAAACAACTCTCTTTGCAGAAATATGTCAGAATATACATTTGGATTAGCGTAGTGTAGTGTGGATTCAAGCCAGCCTGCTTGCATCGAATCCCATCTTCTGCAGATTTTTCTGTCTAAAACGTCAGGGTGTGTAACTTCTGTCTAAAATGGATCATGATGTGTGTAACCTTTAACATTCATTGTTTCAGTTGACAAATACTGAATGCCTTCTATGCCAGGCACCCACTCTGAGTGCTCAGAAGACCTCAGTGAACAGGAGAAATAAAGATGGCTCACAGTTACATTGCAAAACTGCTCTTATGAGATGAATCTTATATTGGTTACATATTCACATTTTACATTGTATTCTGTTCTAGTCTAATTATTGGAGATGATAACATTTTTTAAGAAAGTATTAAAGTAGCCCCTACTGAAATAGTTCCCTTAAGTGCAAAAGCATTTTAATAAAAGTTTTACTGCATTTTCTAAAGCAGAAAAGAAGATAAATATAAAGAGTGAGAATGGATCAAAACTATATTAATATATGTGTTTATTTATTATTTTTGGCAGTGCTGAGAATGGATCCAGGGCCTGGCGCATCCTAGGCAAGTGCTGTACCACTGAGCAACACCCCTAGCCCCTGCTCCCTTTTTAAAAAGAATTATTCATTCTCAATCATATAAACTTTTTTGGTTGACTAGTTCCACTGGAGGAATTGGTTTATTAATTTAATATTTTAATTTTTTTGGTTCTGGTGGTGTAATAAAAAGATTGATAGAGACCAGGAAGCAGAGGAGTGGTTTGGTTTTGGAGAGGGTAAAGGAAACCCCCAAATCACACTGATGCTGAGGTCTGCCGTAGGACAAGTAATCTGTTCATAGAAGAACAGAAGGGGATCATCAAATCCAATTTTCAGTTAGAAGAGCCAGGAACAGAAAGTAAATTGCCAGAAGTCACACAATTGTCCTTTACAAAGCCAACCCAAAATCTGCTTTTGCCTTATGAGTCATGCATTTATCTGCTTCCATGCAGCCACCCATAAAATTATATTATAGAATTATATTAAAAATCAATTATAGGGGGGCTGGGATTGTAGCTCAATGGTAGAGCGCTTGCCTTGCATGCATGAGGCACTGGGTTCGATCCTCAGCACCACATAAAAATAAATTAAAAAATAAAGATACTGTATCCATCTACAACTTTAAAAAAATATTTAAAAAAAAATCAATTATAGGGCTGAGATTGAAGCTCAGTGGTAGAGCACTTGCCTCGCATGCATGAGGTACTGGGTTCGATCCTCAGCACCACATAAAAATAAATAAAATAAAGATATTGTGTTCATCTACAACTAAAAAATATTTTTTAAAAAATCAATTATATGCTGGGCACAGTGTCACATGCCTGTAATCCCAGCGGCTCGAGAGGCTGAGACAGAAAGATTATGAGTTCAAAGCCAGCCTCAGCAATAGTGAGGCGACAGGCAGCTCAGTGAGACCCTATCTCTAAATAAAATACAAAATAGGGCTGGGGATGTGGCTCAGTGGTCGAGTGCCCCTGAGTTCAATCCCTGGTAACCCCCCCAATCAATTATATTTCTGAATTATTCTGTTTTATATGTAGTAGCTTGGTTTATAGGTGCTGGAAAAGAGTGGAAGAGTGTTAAAATGTTAACAGAACATGAACTCAAGTAGAGGAAATAACTTCTTAAGCTAGCTTTATAGCACTAGTAAGGAGAAAATGTATTTGATACCCTTTTGTCTGGCTCATGTGCTCATTCATTCCTTTGCTTTTTCACTTAAAGACCTGAGGAGGAGGATTGGATAAAATTGCCTGGCTGTCAACAGACTGTGGGCACCAAATGCCACTTTTCTCTCCTCAATTCAGAAGTTGATACAGAAGTTAAATTGCGAATAAGAGCAGAAAAAGGAAATAACACTTCTTCATGGAGTGAAGTTTACTCATTTATACCATTTGAGAAAGGTAAGAAAAACAGAAGTTGCTATCTGATTATATTATTTAGTAAATGTTGCCAGAACAGTTCTCTCCAAATCCACTGATTTGTATGATGTAAAATCTCCTATCTTTAAAAGAACAAAGATGCCTTTAAATCTCTTTCTTCCTCCTGCGCTGGCCCCATTTTTCTGCTTTGCTATAGTAGTAGTTTTCGAAGTGTGGTTCTCAAGACCCCTTCAGTGAGTCCATAAAGACAGGACTATTTTTGTAATAATTCGGAACTTCATTGTCTTTCTGCTTTTCATTCTTGTATGCGCACTGGAATTTTCTGAAGGAGGCTGTTAGGTACATGATGTAACTGATTGAATGCAGATGTGAGATTCATTTTCTCTGTTAACCCAGACATTAAAGAGATTTGAAAAAATATAAAACACCACCACACTTCCAAATTTTTTTGTTTTGCTTTGGAAAATATATAACAAATGTTTGTTGCCATACAATGGGTTTATCATTGGTTTTGGTTTTTATTTTTGTTTTGTGGTACTGAGGATTGAACCCGGGAACATTCTGCCTCTGGGCTACATCCCCAGCCCTCTTTCAAAATGTTTTTTTGAGACAGGATCTCACTAAATCATCCAGGCTGGCCTCGTTTGTGACCCTCTTGCCTCCCATGTAGCTGGGGTTATGATGTCCACCACCTTGCCTCACTTATTGTTTGTTCATTATGTTTTGAATGAATTCATTAATATTTTATAATTTTATTAGTTTTAGTGTTTAATGTGCAAAATAACAAAAGACATATCCCATATAAATAAAAGCTCTTTGGGAACCTCAATAATTTCTTTATGTATTGGTTTTTTGAGGGTTTTGCCACCTCCCGTGAGAGTGTAGGTCCTCTGTTTTGCTCTGTTGGGGACACAGTACTTGTTGACTGAGTGTTTTGACCTGACGTTAGAGAAGTGTCATAGTATTTGTTTTTATTCCTACAGCTCAAATTGGTCCTCCAAAAGTACATTTAGCAGCTGAAGATAAGGCAATAACAATACACATCTCTCCTCCTGGGACAATGGACTGTGTTATGTGGTCTTTGGATATTTCAGCCTTTACATATAGCTTAGTTATATGGAAAAACTCTTCAAATGTAGAAGTAAGCATTTTTTTTTACCTTTGTTTAATGTGAGAGAAAAATGAGGCAAATTAATTGTAAAATTTGACTTTATACTTTTATGAAAAACAGACCTCTTTTTTTCCTTAATTATAGGAAAAGATTGAAAAAATTCATCCTGGAGATAAAATTTATAAACTCTCACCAGAGACCACTTATTGTTTAAAAGTTAGAGCAGAACTATTTTTGTACAGCAAAATTGGTACCTATAGTCCAGTGTGTTGTATAAATACCACAGGTAAGGAGAACCTTTTGCTTTAGAACTATTAACTATATATTGGCAATATATTTATTTTGGAATTTTTCCCGTAGTCACTGATGCATGTGTTATATGGTGATTTAACAGATATTAACACAGAAGCATTATAACAGCATTTACATAAATTAAAAACATTATTTGGGATTTTTGCCTCAAGTAAATAATAATGAAAATTACTTGCTCAAAATCCATGAAAGGGGGAGGTAGTTGATAGTAAAATGGTTAGTCTTCCAAAAAGTATACTTCTAAATGAAATGTGAAAATATAGCATCCTATTATATCTAATCTTTGATATCTTGCCAATAATTAAAGTCAACAGTGGGAAGTGGGAGTTGTTTATTTAAATTATAAACTTAACATGCTTTCTTTCTTAAAATCAAACAATACATAAGAGTTTAAAGTGAGCTTTTCCTCTCTTGCTCTCTTACCACCAACTCTGTTTCCCAGAGATAAGCATTGTTAGCAGTGTATGTATATATATATTGTGTGTGTATATATGTTTATATATAAATATATGAAAATATATGATACATATATATGCATATATATATATATACTTCTTTTTAGGGCTTATAAGGTATACAGTTTGGGGGTTTTGTTTTTTAAATTAAAAGAAAATCCTGATACATATATTTATTTTACAGTTTGCTTGTTTAACCCAATATGTTGAGGATATCCTCTGTATCAGTACATACAGATTTATCAGTCTTTTAATGGCTGCCTAGTATTTTGTTGTGTGAATGTACACCATGGCTTACTTGTTACCTTAATAAGATGTAATCCTTTTATCATTTTGCCCATGCTATTAAAAATTCTGCCATATATTCTCCAACTAAAGTAAAATCACATGCTATTTAATGTATTCTTTGGTTTCTAGTTGAAAATAAGCTGCCTCCACCAGAAAATTTGGAAATCAGTGCTAAAAATGAAAGTTATATTCTGAAATGGGATTATGTGTATGTGAACACGACCTTTCAAGCTCAGTGGCTCCAGTAAGTTCTTGTCCAAAATTTCCCTTTTCCTAGTGTGTTTGATTATACTTTCATGCCACTTCAGCCACCTGCAACTCCTTGCACCTATAGTGACTGACTGAGAGGTGAGTATGAGACATTGGAAATTTGGGGGATTTAATTATAGCTCCAGTTATGCCCATTACTAGCTGGTTGACTCATGACTTAACCTCTGTGTGCCTCAGTTTCTTCATTTGTTACAAAATGGATGTATTCCAATCCCTAAGGTCCTTACTGGCTCTTTTGTAGGTAGGTGTGACTTTAGTTGCTTTCCTTCCTTCCTTCCTTTCTTTTTCTTTTTTTTTTTTTTTTTGTGGTGCTGACCATGGAACCCAGGACCTTGCACATGGTAGGCAAGTGCTCAACCACTGAGCTACACCACCCACCCTATTATTATTATTTTCCCAATCAAGAATGTTTGATTTTTGACCCTGACCTTTTCTTCAGAGCTCACTTTTCCCGTAAGTCCCTGAAATTATGTCAAGCTACTCACTTCAACTTGTTCAATCCAAAAAGTTAACCCTCCTATTTTCTTTATTTTAGTAGTTTTGATTTTTCTAGTGATCACATTAGTGGGAAATTAAAGAAGGTTGGAGAGAACAGATTTTATTTCCTTTTTATTGGCACAGTTAAAATTATACCTAACAGTGGGATTTGTTATAATATATTCATACATGCATACAATAAGAGAGTATAATTTGAACAATTTCATTCCCTAGTACCTCCTCTTTCCCTCTTCTCCCTCCCCCTGATCCCCTTCTTCTATTCTACTTATCTCCCTTCTGTTTTTCTTTTTTTAATTTGTTCTAATCGGTTATACATGATAGTAGAATGCATTTTGGCACATTGTACACAAATGGAGCACAACTTCTCATTCCTCTGGCTGTACATTGTGCAGTCATACCTGTAGTGTAATCACACATGTATACAGGGTAATAATGTCTGTCTTATTCTACCATCCTTCCCGGCCCCACAGCCCCACCCCTCCCCTCACTTCCCTCTGCACAATCCAAAGTTCCTTCATTCTTCCTTTCCCCTTCCCCCACTATGGATCAGCATCCACTTATCAGAAAACATTCGGCCTTTGGTTTTTGAGATTGACTTATTTCACTTAGCATGATGTTCTCTAGTTTCAGTCATTTACCTGCAAATGCCATAGTTTCATTTTTCTTTAAGGATGAGTAATATTCCGTTATGTACATGTACCACATTTTCTTTATCCATTCATTTATTGAAGGGCATCTAGGTTGGTTCCATAGTTTAGCTATTGTGAATTTGAGCTGCTATAAACACTGATGTGGCTGAGTCGCTGTAGTATGCTGATTTTAAGTCCTTTGGGTATAAACTAAGGAATGGGATGGCTAGATCAAATGGTGGTTAAATTCCAAGTTTTCTGAGGAATCTCCATACTGCTTTGCAAAGTAGTTGCACCAATTTTTAGTCTCACCAGCAATATATAAGTGTACATTTTTCCCCATATCCTCACCAACACTTACTATTGCTTGTATTTTTTTTTTTTTGTAGTGCTAGGGATATGAACCCAGGGCCTTGTACATGCAAGGCAAGCACTCTACCAACTGAGCTATATCTTCAGCCCCTATTGCTTGTATTCTTGATGATTGCCATTCTGACTGGAGTGAGATAAAATCTTAGTTTTTTAAAAAATATTTTCTTAGTTTTAGATGGACACAATATCTTTATTTTTTTATTTTTATGTGGTACTGAGCCTCGAACCCAGTGCCCCACACACGCAAGGCAAGCACTCTGCACATGGAGCTACAGCCCCAGCCCAGAATCTTAGTTTTGATTTGCATTTCTCTAATTGCTAGAGATGATGAACATTTTTTCATATGTTTGTTGTTTGATTGTATTTCTTCTTTCTGTGGAGTATCTGTTCAGTTTCTTAGCCTAATTATTGATTGGGTTATTTGTTTTTTTGGTGTTAAGTTTTTTGAGTTATTTATGTATCCTGGAGTTTAGTGCTCTGTCTGAGGTGCATGTGGTAAAGATTTGTCCCATTCTGTAGGCTCTCTCTTCATGTTATTGATTGTTTCCTTTGCTGAAAAGAAACTTTTTAGATTGAATCCATCCCATTTATTGATTCTTAATTTTACTCTTGTCCCTTAGTAGTCTTGTTAAGGAAGTCAGGTCCGAAGCCGATGTGATGATGCTTTGGGCCTGCTTTTTCTTCTATTGGGTGCAGAGTCTCTGGTCTAATTCCTAGGTCCTTGATCCACTTTGAGTTGGTTTTTGTGCAGGGTGAGAGAGGTTTAATTTAATTTTGCTGCATGTGGATTTCCAGTTTTCCTAGCACCATTTGTTGAATAATCTATCTTTTCTCACATGTATGTTTTTGGCATCTTTGTCTAGTATGAGATAACTGTATTTATATGGGTTTGTCTCTATGTCTTCTATTTTATGCCATTGGTCTACGTGTCTGTTTTGGTGCCAATACCATGCCATTTTTGTTACTATTGCTCTGTAGTATAATTTAAGGTCTGGTATTGTGATGCCTCCTGCTTCACTCTTCTTGTTAAGGATTGCTTTGGATATTCTGGGTCTCTTATTTTTCCAAGTGAATTTCATGATTGCTCTGTCTAATTCTATGAAGAATGTCATTGTGATTTTAATAAGAATTGCCTTAAATTTGTATAACAGTTTTGTTAGTATGGCCACTTTGACAATATTAATTCTGCTTATCCACGAGCATGGGATATCTTTCCATCTTCTAAGGTCTTCTTCAGTTTCCTTCTTTAGTGTTCTATAGTTTTCATTGTAGAGTTCTTTCACCTCTTTTGTTAGATTGATTCCCCAATATTTTTTTGAGGCTATTGTGAATAGGATAGTTTTCCTAATTTCCCTTGCAGTGGATTCATTGCTTATGTATAAAAATGTATTTGATTTATGGGTATCGATTTTATATCTTACTACTTTGTTGAATTCACTTATTATTTCTAGAAGTTTTCTGGTGAAATTTTTTGGATATTCTAAATATAGAATCATGTCATTGGCAAATAGGGATAGTTTGAATTCTTCTTTTCCTATTTGTATCCCTTTAATTTCTTTCATCTGTCTGATTGCTCTGGCTAGAGTTTCAAGGACTATGTTGAATAGAAGTGGTGAAAGATGGCATCCCTGTTTTATTCCAGTTTTTAGGAAGAATGCTTTCAATTTTTCTTTATTTAGAATGATGTTGGCCTTGGGCTTAGCATAGGTAGCTTTTACAATGTTGAGGTATGTTCCTACTATCCCTGGTTTTTCTAGTGTTTTCAATATCAAGAGGTGCTGTATTTTGTCAAATGCTTTCTTTTCATCTGTTGAGGTAATCGTGTGATTCTTGTCTTTAAGTCTATTGATGTGATGTATTACGTTTATTGATTTCCATATGTTGAACCAACCTTGCATCCCTGGGATGAGCCCCACTTGAACGTGGTGCACTATCTTTTCAATATGTTTTTGTATGCAGTTTGCCAGAATTTTATTGAGAATTTTTGCATCTGTGTTCATCAGGGATATTGGTCTGAAATTTTCTTTCCTTGATTTGTCTTTGTCTAGTTTTGGTATCAGCGTGATACTAGCCTCATAGAATGAGTTTGGAAGAATTCCCTCCTTTTCTATTTCATGGAATAATTTGAGGTGTATTAGTGTTAGTTCTTCTTTGAAGGTCTTGTAGAACTCAGCTGAGAATCTGTCTGGTGAAGAGAACAGATTTCAACATGGCCAAGTAGAGACTAGCCAGTATGGACGAGGTCTTGGCACTGCATAAATTAAATAACCGCATACAGTTTATATTGATTGGAAAATGGGAGGGGATAAATACAGAGGAAAGAGAGAAGAGGAAAATCATAAGGAAGAAAAAATTAGTTTGGGGGAGACCAGGGATGGAAAGAAAGATAAGTTAGAAGAATAGAGGGACCAACAGACGGCCAAAGGCAGGGGAAGAAAGGTGACCGGATGAGAAGGAAGGAGGAGCAGCAGGGGTGGAGAGGGCCAGTGCTCGTCTCCTCTCTCCTGGAACCAAGGATGGCTGGTAGAAGGGGAGCACAGTCATGTGCGTTTGTGCCCCATCTATACCAAGGGACACAGGAGACTGCACAGGAGACTGTGCGGTAACCTTGTGTGTCTACTCCACCTTCAGATCCATGCTGAACAATAGGGCCACAGAACAGAGAAGGAGAGGTGATGCCGATGGCTGGTCCCCGAGTTTCCCTGGGCTACTTGGCGCGCTGTACAAAGCCCTGAAGGGGTGAGACAGGAGAAAGCACCCGCGTCCTGACACCTGAGGTGGTCCTCTGACACTGCTCAGTGGCCTGTGGCTGAGGGCTGGGCGGCGGCATACAAGTCATAGCAGTTACATAAATCGAAAAAGTGAAAGCGGATAGGGCTGGAAGCACAGAAGCCACTTGGAAGGACGTCAGATAATAATAAGGCCTTGATGTTGATCAGATGCTTTCAAGTGGTTGAGAGAGGGTAGCAAGAGGGGGCAAGAGCGGAGGGAAAACTGAGGAATGTGAAGTGACTTAAAATCAGGTTGATCAGATAATTCATTTTCTGTTGCTCTGTAACAAATTACTATATAGGCTTAGCAGATTAAAAATAGGCATTTTATCTCAAAGTTTCTGTGTGTCAGTCCAGGTGTGGCTTAACTGGGTCCTCTGCTCAGTAATCAGGGTGTCGCTAGGATTGTGGCTTCATCCGACTCAGGGTCCCAGGGCGCGCCCACGTGGTTGTCTGGTTGTTGGCAGCAATGGAGCTCCTGGTGACCTGCCTCTTGGAGGCACCAGGGGAAGTGTCTGGCCTCTAGCCTGTCTTTTAAAGGACTCCTCTGAGAGATCAGGCCACCCAGCAGAGTGTCTCATTTGATTAACTCACAATTAGTGATTTGGGACCTTAATTCCATCTGCAAAATGCCTCTGCCAGATAATGTTACCTAGTGTGGGAGAAGAGAGGGGCCCCCATCATATTCACAGGTCCTGTTCACACTGGGGTGGGGGCTCATATAGGATGTATGTGCAGAGGCAGGGACATTGGGGCCATGTTTGGATGCTGCCTGCCACTGTGGGGAGGGTGTCCTACAGGAGCAGAACATCAAGGCGTGGAGAAGCCCTGAGAGAGATGAAGTTGGTAGGACAGGGGAGGTCAGGCTTACCAGGGGCTGTCCCGTATATGTTTGAGAACCATTGGGAGTTTAGCACTGAGGAATGGGTGACCTGAGGTCTGTGTTGGAGGACGGTGTGTATGGCTGCGCTGTGTGTGGGGCAGTGGGCTCGGGTGACAGTGAACATGAAGAAATGAGCTCAGAGGCTCTTGCAGTTCTAGGCCTAAACTGAGACGCTCTTGATGTTGGTACCACTGGCAGTTTCTTAGCCTCCCAGCCTTAGTTGAGTGCCTGTCCTTGGTTGAGGCGCAGCCTAGCCCTGGGCCGGGCATTTCTGTTTGAGCACTTACACAGGGGTATGTGTAAATGTGTTTAGCCACTGGCTCTCCAGAAGGGAAAAGCCCTGTTTGGAGTGCTGGCTGAATTTTGTGATGATGGCCACTTTTAAATCACTAGCATCCCCTGTTCCTGAACATGGAGCTGGAAAGATAAGCACAGATGGACACTGAAATGCAGGATGTTGTATCTATCATGTGGATACAACTGACATAAATAGCCTCAAGTACATAGATGATGAAACATAGTAAAATCTCTAGGACAAGATGCAGTTTAAATATGTATTATCTTTGTCTTTAATACTGTTTTTATTTCTAAGAGTATATAATTAGATTTTTAATAAAGGCTCTATTTGAAAATCATCTTGGAACATTCCTGGAATTTCAGAAGTTATTTTTGCACGTGGTACGAGCCACCTCTGACACACCACTACTTTGTCACACTCTGGGGCAGTCTTTAGCTTTCTTTTGTGTTGGATGGACACATCTCCTCCACTGTTCCCTGAGTTTCCCGAGGGTGTGGGAGCTTCTTGTTTCTGTGTCTTTAGCCTCTAACAGAGCATCTAGCACATTGTAAGTATTCAGTTCATATTTACTAAATTAATATGCTTGGTTTTTGACTTACAGTGGCTTTGTAAAAATTACTCATGGGACCAGTTTACGTAAATGGGAACAAATACCTAACTGTGCACACATCAAGACTACATATTGTGTCTTTCCTCGAAAACATTTCTCAAAAGGAATTTACTATTTCCGTGTACAAGCATCTAATGGAAATAGCACATCTTTTTGGTCTGAAGAGAAAAAATTAAACACTGCAATATACAGTAAGCCAATGGTTTTTTTCTTGAGGATTATAATTCTCCAAATTGGTGCAAATTCTTAAAATTATTTTAAGATGTATAATTATACGTTGTATCTTTTCACATTTTTTTCTAGCTATTATACCTCCTCCAGTCGTTAGTGTGAGATCCGTTAATGACTCACTGCGTGTCCATGTCAGTGCTCCAGAAGGGTCAGTAAAGCAACTCTACCCACTAATGTATGAAATTATTTTTTGGAAAAACAGTTCAAATTCTGAGGTAATTATACAGAGTATAATTTTGTATATGAGTAAATAAAGCTTGAATTTAAAGTTTAGGGGGAAATAGTAGACTCTCAGACTGTATTTAACTGTGTGCCTATTTGCAGTATGAAGAATATCAGCATTTTTCCATGTTTTTGTGT
The DNA here is from genome assembly GCA_028644305.1 of Xerus rutilus. NCBI lineage: Eukaryota > Metazoa > Chordata > Mammalia > Rodentia > Sciuridae > Xerus > Xerus rutilus. Next base: position 110,235,315 of record CM053409.1, read on the forward strand.
GGTAGAGTAATGGATTACTTGCATCTGAGTCTCAGTTTGCCTTCAAATTAGATTATTGAGCCCATTGCTGCTGAATCAGAACATCAGAGCTGTTTTTTGTTTGTTTGTTTTTTGTGGTCCTGGGGATTGAACCCAGGGCCTTATGCATACAAGACAAGCACTTTACCAACTGAGCTATGACCCAGCCCCAGAACCATTCTTAACACAATTCCTAGATGTCCATCTAGAGCAAGGCTCCTCTACGCTGTTGCATTGGGGCCAGATAATTCTGTGACAGAGCCACCATACACTTTGAGAGTGCTTGGCAACAGCTCGAGGCTCTACCCACTAGATGCCAGTGGCACTTCCTCCCAGTCATGACAACCAAAAATATCTCTGGACATTGTCAAATGTCCCTTGGTGACACCTCCAAAGGGTCAAAATTGGTTCTTAGGGGGCAAAAAAATATCATGATGGCTTGTGGCCCTCCTGGAGGAAAACATGCCTCCAAAGTTCTTTATTCCTTAGTGTTTAATTTCATGTTGGGGGAGGAATTTTTTTTAAGTATCTAAAAAGTCTCTGCAGAGGAGCAATAATGAAAAAATGGTTGAGAAACACTGGCAAACACTGCGGTTCAAAAACCCACAGACAAAATTGATAACACCACATCAAGTTATCCACACAATTCCTTGTGAAGTTACAATCAAGGAATCAGCTTCAAATACTCAGTATTTATAGATTCTGTAATTTTATTTAATTTTCTGTTGGAAACTTGAAGCAAATTCCAGTGACTCGAATGCTTCCATTTTAGCGTCTAACCATAGCTTAATTTAGACCATTGAGAAATATCACCAGTTTTCAGCTGTCCTGAGATCAGACAAATCTGAATTTGTATACCACACTAACAAATCACATAATTAATCTTAGGCAAGGTGTTTCGCCTCTTTGAGACTTTATTTTGCCTTCTCTAAAGTGGCAGTGATCATGGCAGCTAAATTTTACAAAAGGATGTTTTTAAGATTTGAAATAAAATACCTAGCACATTGCTTTGACAAACAATAGAGATTCAATCAATTATAGTTGTCCTATCCTGCACTGGATACATCAATCATTATTATAACAGCAACTCATTTATTGAATATTTAGAACTTATCAGTTTTACATGAATTGCTTCATTCTTCAAAAAAACCCTGCCACACCATACCTTCAGTTAAATTGTCATTCAGCACCGGGTACAGTGGCGCACACCTGTGTTACCTGCATCATGGGAGGCTGAGGCAGAAGGATCTTAAGTTCAAAGCCAGTCTCAGCAACAGCAAAGCACTAAGCAGCTCAGTGAGACCCTGTCTCTAAATAAACTACAAAACAGGGCTGGGGATGTGGCTCATTGGTCAAGTACCCCTGAGTTCAAGCTCCAGTCCCAAAAAAAATTGTTGTTCAGCAAATCCTTGAGATGGCATAGCCCTGCCGTGTTAAAGTTGGGTTTTAAGTGGGCCAGCATGACTTGGCCTGGCTCTCGTGCTTCTCCTATTTGCCAGAATAACAGTGTTTACCTAATAGTCCACGGTCCAGGGAGGACGAGAGAATGGTGTATTGGGAACCCTGGACCTCAGTGGAGGCTGTCAACCTGTAGACTGAGAAAAATAAGTAATTAATTTAGAGCCACTGAATGCTGAGGTAGCTTCGATTTTGTGGCAATAGCTGACTAACATAGATAGGAGCAATAATAGTACTCATTTTACAGCTCAGGAAATAAGGCACCAAGCAATTAAATAACTCACACAAGTTTGCACAGCCCTAACACCAGCACAGGTAGTTGAGGTCAGAATCCCTACCATTAGCCATTCTGTCATTAATCAGAGAAAATGCAATGGCAACTAAGCCAAACCAGCATGTGCTCATGAAATAAATCAGAGCTACCTTAGGAATGCATTAAGTGCTTTTTTGTTTTTTGGTACTGGAGATTGAACTTAGGGACACTCAACCACTGAGCCACATCCCCAGCCCTATTTTGTGTTTTATGTAGAGACAGGGTCTCACTGAGTTGCTTAGCGCCTCACCGTTGCTGAGGCTGGCTTTGAACTTGTGATCCTCCTGTCTCAGCCTCCCTAAGTGCTGGGATTACAGGCCTGCGCCACCGTGCCCGGCTTGTACTTTTTTGACGGCAGCATTTTTAACTTTCTGCATTGGTTATAACGGGTTGTTCAAAACAAACTTAGATTTCTTTTCACTTTTTTTTTTGTTGTTGTTCTTTTGTAATGCTGGGGATCAAACCCAGGGCCTAATGCATGTTAGGCAAGTGCTTTACCACTGAGCCACATTCCCAGCCCACAAATGTATATTTCTTAAACACACACCAACTGTTTGGGAAAGGCCAATCTTAAATTGAATATAAAATAAGTCAGAAAATAGATATCTCTTCTCTGAGCTAACTATATTTTACCAATGACTCAATTATTTTTATAGAGAAAAATTCTAGATGAAAAAAACGATTTTATTATTGCTGACTTACAACCACTGACTGTGTATTGCGTCAGAGGAAGAGCACACTTTGTGAGTGAACTATGGAATTCAAGCAGTATTTTTAGCACTACGGTGTGTGAGAAAACAAAACCAGGTCAGAATCTTTTTTTCATATCTTTTATTAAAATGTAACTAGAATTAATGAAATAATACTTTGAAAATTGTAAAATGTTTGCTTTGCACTGCAAAAGACAGAACATTTTTCTTCATGTTTTCAGGAACTACATGACTCCAAAGGAAATCTTCAAGATAAGACTTTCAGTTTTAGAAAATATTTATAATGCTCAATTCAATTCAGTATTTTAAAAGCTTTATATTCCATGCAGTATCCACATAATTTCTTTTTAATTGTTGCTTTTGGTATTTAATAAGACTATAAGTTTTTAATTTTTCACATAATCGTTAATGATCACAAAAACCAAGTTCAGTTGTCATTTTTTTATGGTAAGTGGTTTCATCTCATTTTGTAATGCTGACTGGTAGACGCTTAGTCACAGAATCTTTTTAAATTCTGCTAGTCACATGTTGTAGAAGTGCTGGAGAACTTTCACCTGCTGGTGGGGCCCATATGTTGATATCGTCTTCTTTCCCAAGGACCGCTTAGATCAGTCCCCAGGCGGTCTTTAAAAGTCAGGACATTGCCCACAGTTGTACTGGTACTCAGTGTTACTAGAAATCTTTTTAGAGGTGTCATTTAATAGATTTTATATTTCTTTTCATATGGCTAGTTTCATATTAATGCATTTGTATGTCAAAACATACATTGATGCTAACCATCATTTATGTATTTTTAGGAAATTCTAATAAAATCTGGATGATAGTTGGAATTTGCATTGCAGCCGCTTTTATTGTAGTTGCCATTTATGTTATGAAAAACCTCCTGAGATGTTTCAATTATATATTCTTCCCATCACTTAAACCTCCCTCCAATATTGATAAGGTATGTTACTCTTCTTTATCAACCTAGGAAATATGTTTGATTTCAAGTTTTCTTGACATCCAGAAAACAATACAGACTCATGTGGATATTTTCTTTAAAGTTTCAGTAAATGAACTTTAGAAATAGTCACTTAATAACATAGCACAGTATAGTGAGATTTGTCTTTAATCTCCTGTTTTTCTGGCAATTTGGCTATTATGGCATTTGTTTTACTATTTAAAGTCTTTGGGATTCTTCACAATATATCAAAAAGAATTGTTTTGTCCGTATAGAAAGTATGTTTGTTTCAAGAACGAAATCACAGAAGGTGGAATCATCAAAAACATGAGTTTCCTTGAAGACACGTCAATGTTTGGCTTGGTGCTCCTGTAAGGGTGGCAGGAGCACTGAGTGCTGACCCAGTGGCAGACTGCCTGGGGACAGTGTGTTCAACCCAGGGCAGCGTCAGGCTTGCCTTGGAAGCACTGTGGTTAAGAGCTCAGGTGTGGAGTTGGAATTGTGACAAACTGTGACATAGCCATGCTTACAAGCTGTGTGACGTTGAGAGTCACTGAAGAGTAGATGAGCAGGCAGGTGCCCTTGGACTCTGCACGGGAGCCAGTACCATACTCCCCCACAGAGTCGTGAGCAGTGAGGGAGCTAAGTCAAGAATGGCTCAGCACCCTAAGAATGCTCGGTACAAATTCACCAGTTACTCTTATATTGTTGAGTTTTTAAATGTCACTTTTATGTACCCTAATATTTACAGCTATTACATAAATTAGACAAAAATAGATGATTATAAAATTCTTAGTCAAATAGGAAAAAATTAATTTCTCAGTTGTGCTGCTTCTGAGTACCTTTGGGTTGGATGCATTTTGAATTATTTTAAAAATAAAATGTCCATGCTCCCTGGCCTCCCCTCGCAGCCCCTCCTAGGCTGCTCCAGGGTACAGTATACCCTCTTACATGCTCTTCTTGGGCTCGCCAAGAAAGTATTAAGATACATGAACTCACCGATTTTGTTCCAAACCTCAATGTAATTAGTATGTTCTTAGCTGACTTTTTAATATGCATGATGAAAGAGAAAGTTTCTAAATGAAAAACTAAAGCCATTAGAACTATGAAGCTAATTTTTATTATTTTAAATAATTCATCTCTATTTCTTCCTTTTTTTAAATTAGTATTTGTCTGAACAGCCATTAAAGAATCTTCTACTTCTGACATCTGAAGAACAAATTGAAAGGTGCTTTATAATTGAAAACACAAACACAAATACCATAATGGAGGAAACTAATCAAGTTGATGAGGATCACAGAAAGTACAGTTCCCAAACCAGTCAAGATTCAGGAAACTATTCTAATGAAGATGAAAATACAGAAAGTAAAGTAAGTGATGAACTTTTCTCTAACTGGAAACTAGATCCCCAGAAATGAACTCTTAAAATGCTCGTTGCCATTGGAATTCACACCAGAACTCCGGCTCCTTGTAACTGCAAAGAGGATGTCTGCTTCTTGGGGAAGGAAAAACACCTTCAGATCACAGTTCCTAAAAATACAATATGCATTTAACTAAAAATGAAATCACAGAAGTTTAGAGGAATATGTCGTGCCTTCTTATCATCAAGCCTGTCTTGGATGCGACGAGCAATTCAGGAAGGTGGCCACCAACTTTCCAGTGATAGCTCAAATACCACTGTGCTGTCTTATGGCTAAAGACAGAATTTGTGTTCCTGTCAATGCTGACACGATGCTGCTGGTTACTGCTTGTGATGTTTATTCTCCATTCCCAATAACATCTCATTATTTCTCAGGAGATATTTACAGCATTTGGCCTTTTGGAAGGCCCTTAGGAAATTTCTTGAGAACAGTCTGAATAACATTATTACCTGGTTTTTCAAAAAGTAGCTTGTCCTAGAAAACAGCCACAAATGCCAGAAAAATAATCCTTAAAAATGTTCAGGGGAATTATATGCATTTGTCCTGAGATATTATACACCTACCTATCCCTTACGTGGTTTAGGATTAAAACCAGGTAATCTTTTAATATGCATTAAGACCTCCTGACCTCTGACTCATTAGAGCAGTTGACGGTCACTGATGTCATCAAGTAGTTACCGAGAAGCCATTGTTACATTTTAAAATCTCAGTGTGCACTTATTAGGCACAGGAGACATGGATCATCCTGGGACCAGAAGATGCCAGTGATAGAAAAGTCTGAATGAGAAGTGGAATCATTCAGTAGGAAAGAAGCAAGTAAATTTGGTGAAAAAAATAAGAATTTGTCTAGTCAACTTCTAATTATTAACCCACTATGTACTTCTGGTTTATCTGTCATTTTTCATACCACGCAAACTTCTCTGTACTGTCTGGCAGTATTTAGATGCCCCTTCTGTTCACCTGCGTGTACTCAAGAAAATGCAAATTATTTAATATGAACATGAAGGGGAAAACACAATGAGGAACAAAAGCCTAATTTTTAAAATGATACAGTGCTTTCCAAAGGCACCTAGGGCTTATTTTTAAATTACATAACATTTAGAATTATCCGTGGATGCCTTCTGTAGCAGAAAGTCTAGAAATTCTAGTGGCCTCTATGGCAAGACTCTCACCAGTTGCTGCAGTGGGAACCACTGAAAGAGAAAACGCGTGGCGTCAGAGGGCACGCTGGGCGCACATCACTGAGGCCAGTCCTGCTCACGTGGTCATCTCTGTTGAGGAAACACCATCATCCAAGAAGGAGAACAAGCAGGGGAGGGCTGTGGTGCTCACCCCATCCTAGGCACCTGCGCACACTGCACCATGTGCTTCCTGGCCCTGTCGACTGGCTCCCAGGTCATCCCAGCAGAGCACCAAGGCCATAGAGGAGGCCCAAAAACTCTCACCGAGACCCTAAAACTCTCTTTCTTCATCTTTCTAACCAGAGGCACTTGGTTTAAGCTTCTGGGTTGACCATGCCGTTGTAAAGGCCCTGTCACTTTGAAAGGTCGCCTCTTGGAGAAATCAGGGAGCATGTCCCAGCCCCTGCCACTGTTGCCTTTCGTACTGGGTCACTTCAGTGATCCTGTCCAGCACTTCTGACCCTGTGTTCACCACAGTGAAAAGCTGCTGTATTCAGACCAGGCAGCCTAAGAGGAAGTACCACCTTTGTAGGATATGAAGACGGGAAAACTCGTACATGAACACTAAGATAGCAGTGAAATTGGTAGGTCCCTAAGATTTGGAGACACGTGTCTTCATGGCACACTCTGTGGCTTTGAACAAGCACCCAAGCAGTAGCAAAAAAAAGAAAAGAAAAGAAAGAAGAGGGTGCTTCTCTTTGCCCCATCTTCCAGACACACAAAATCCGTGCCATTCTGTCCCTCACAGTGTTCTGCATGAGGTTTCATCAGGATGTGTTGCTTAGTTGCAAGGCAATGAGTATTTTTTTTTTAAATAATAGCTTTTACTTAGAAATGCTATCCACTTGGGCTGGCCTCAGTGGCACACACCTGTGACCCTCAGCTGGAGGCTGAGGCCAGTGGATCACAAGTTCGAGGTCAGCCACAGCAACTTAGCAAGAACTTGTCTCATGATTTTTTTAAAAAAACGAGGGGGAGGGCGGTGGCTGGAGGTGTAGCTCAGTGGTAAAGCACCCCTGGGTTCAATCCCTAGCACCCCCCCTAAAAAATGTAGCCCTAATAAACTGCCTACAAATTAGAATGTTGCTGTTTTTTGGAGAGACTGAATATGATTTGAGAATTCATGTGAGAGACATTCTAAATAATATATACGGATATATGTAAAAAGTGATTCAGGCCTGTAAACACATATGTACATGTACGGATGTGTGCTCATATATACAATGGTGGCCCTTATTCTATCAGTATGGCCAAAGAAATACTTATTAATATCAATTCTAATTAGAAAATTTTAAATGCTGTTCAGAACTATGAGTTGAGTCTGACCAGAAATTTGCAACCTATAAAAAATTCATTTAAAAATATAATTTAGGCCAGGCTTGGTGACACACATCAGTAATCACAACTACTTGTAAAGGCAGAGGCATGAGGATCACCTGAACCCAGGAATTCAGGACCAGCCTGGGCAACAAAGCAAGACCCTATCTCTAAAAAAAAAACCCTAAAAAGGTATAGTTTGTATCTTTCCCAGAAACAAGGCTATGTCATTTTAAATGGCCTCAGATTGCTCTTGAGTTGTGGGGAGGGTATAGGGAATCTTCCCCAACCCACATCCCGTAACTGCCACACGTTCTGTATTCACTTGTTTTCTGTGATGTCTGTCTTCCCACTAGAGCAGAGCTCTAGAATAGGGACTCTGTTCATCACTGTGTCCCCAATACCTCTAACTGGTGCAGAGCACACACACGTGGACAGTGCTCAGAAAATAATCACTGAATGAATGAGGTTTAAGAGTTAAACCAGGCACGTGTTCTAGCAATGTTTGTTGAATTAGAAGGACTTACCAAGTTTTCAATGTTTTTTGTGCAACAATTTTTATCTTGTTTATATATTTGTCTTTACTATTGTAAACAACTTTATGTAATAAACACTAGAGCCACAGTCTGTTTTTTGTGCTTTTTTTTCCACTTGAACTTAATAAATTGTATGCATCAAGATGCTGCCGGTGGTGCCTTTAGAAGGTATTCATGATAAAGGGGCCTGATGCCTGTACCAAATACCCCAGCACCCACTGTCAAGCATCCCAAAAGGACCACCACCATATTATAACTGCCCCACAGAGCTGAGCAGAAATCGCTTGTTTGCCTTTTTTCTTCTCCACACCTTGAACCTAACACCTGGCAGGAGCACAGTCATCCTAAAGCGAGAGTCTGCAATGGCATTGCACCCTCCTTGCTCTCTTGAGTTAAACTGCCTTCCCATTACAAATATTCCTACTCCATTCCAAGAGGCTTCTTCCTCTGCCTCCCAGGCAGATGGACCCCTCCTGCTCTTGGGCATGTTTGACTCAGAAGTTGAATGCAATTTGTATTCAATCTGGGAACCCTTCTGTATTTGTGTTTTTAATAAGCTTCCTCATTCTTTTTCAAAATGGACAGGGAAGGAAATAAATTCACCTCTGATGCCCAAGGTACACCCTGTTACTTAACAATAGTGACACCAGTAATATCCAGTCTGTTCTCACTTCCTTTTTCTTGGGCTTAGGATGATCACAGAATTATAGGTCTTGAGGACAGTATAAATACATGTGTACTCAAGATGTTTATATTGATGGGGAAAAAAATCAACATATCTTTTCCTTCACCTGAGGAGAACAAAGGCAAGAAGAGAGACTGATAAACATCTTTCCTCCAATGGACATGCACGCTTCCTTCCCTTGCACACAAGCAAGGTACAAGGTACACAGTGCCCTTTCTGTGGTCCACTTCCCCTTGGAGCTTGTGTTCTAGAAGACATCTGTGGATGAAGAAATAATTAATGATGAGTATGAAGAAAGAAAGCTGTTAGTATAGATATTCAGTCTTGGGGGAAAAAAGAGGTCTTGGGAGGAAGAAGGAAATTGAAAAATAACACCACTCGAGCTGGTTGAAATCAAACATGACCTCACCTGATGACTCAGTGCCCTCCCACACACAGATGTCCCTAAGTTTTCTGAATTCATTGTAGATGGAGGATATACCTGCATGTTTGCTTCAGAAGAGCATTTCGTTCCATTTATATAATGTATGTCTTCTTCCGTTATGTGGCAAACTCCTTGAAAACAAGGACTATCCTTATTTGCTTGTGGTAACCTGAAGTCTGACTATTGGATTAAGTGGGGCATTGAAAGTACATACATTAACTGGATTCACCACTAGAGGGCAACAAGGCACCTGTTTCGGCCCACAGCTAGCAGGTATTTTAAGAAATAGGTTCTTAAACGGCTGTCAGGAGAAGACTCAAAGGCAGTGTGTGTCACTTAAGGTTGCCAGATGTAACAAATGAAAAAACAGAGCACCCGTTTAAATGTGAATTTCATTTGAATTTTAGGTAAACGATGTTTTAAGTATAAGCATGTCCCAAATATTGCATGAGATAGACTAAAAAAAATTTTGTGTTGTGTAATGCTTTGAATACACTAGCATTTTTAAAATTTTTTAGTTATAGATGGACACGATATCTTTATTTTTTTTTATTTTTATGTGGTGCTGAGGATCGAATCCAGTACCTCACATGTGCTAGGCAAGCGCTCTGCCACTAAGTCACAACCCCAGCCCAGCATTTTACCTATAGAAAGATGATTGTGAAAATTTGAGTATGAAAGTATTTCATTCCCTCTTTGAAATCTAAATTATTTATACCACATAAACATAGATGTCATCTTTGTACAGGATCTGAAATAAATAGAAAAACAACAAATAGTTTTTTTGTTTTCTATTTTTTTGTATAAGCATATTGCATGCACTGTTTGGGACATACCTATACTAAAACACTGTTCATTTGTTTATCTGAAATTCACATTTAACTAGATGTCCTGTATTTCATCTGGCAACACTAGTCAACACTATGTTAAGCTACATAAGTACTCTTGGGCCCTCCAGTGCCCCAAACCAATATAAATAATGCTTTATACAGAAGTGGGTATTAGCTATATTATGCAGAGAATATTTATTTACAATTTAAAACATGACTAAGAGAGCTAATATCACAAACATCACATAGCCATAAATATAAATTCCATCATAATTCCATCCTGAGGAGGATGTGCGCAGAGAAGTACCTCCCATCTGGGTTGGGCAAGTCTTTCTGAGAAATCTGCTCACCACTTCCCACACCTGCCTCTGATCAGTGTGTGTCCTGTTTCGGTTACTTCTACGCTTGACTTCTCTTTCTCAAGGGATGTGAGCTTCTTGTGTTGATTCATTTTCGCACCCTCTAACATAATGGCTCAGTAAAAGGTCTTTTGAAATGGATTCACTGTTTTCTTCTTAGTTTTTTCCTTCAGATAAGCCTCTGTGAATAGAATCCCTTGGCCAAAAAGCAGGACTACTTTTGACATCAGACGAGGTCCTCCTCCAGTCAGGGCCCATGGCACTCCATTCTTCCATGTCACCCTGGAATGACTGGTCTAAGGACCTACCTGCTCAGGATGATTGGCTCTGAAGGCAGGAATCAGGACAGTCCTGTTCACTGCCGTGGTCCCAGGACCCAGCACAGTGCTTGGCACAGGGTCCTGCTTCACACACATTTTTAAGTGAATGAACGAGTTGTGTGCCTTGTTCCCACGAAGCCACCCTGGCAAATGTCTTGGAACCTGGAATGATGGAAATTGGAAATTCAGAGACAAAGAAGTCTGGGTAACAAGGCTGTGAGTGGGCCTATGGGAACATGGCTGAAGTGCGCAGGCCTCTGGCCTCACGCGAGCTCTCGTCAGAGAGCCCCCATCGTGGGACAGGCACTGAATGACCAGGTGGACAGGCAGTTCGTCTCACGGAGGCCAGTTAGCCCCCATCTCCAGCCCTCTCAGTGTTCACACACTGCAACCTTGACTAGAGCCACCATGATGGAAGCTGTCCTGGACCCAGCAGCAAGGCCTCACCCCACCACAGCCCTGACCAATGGTAGTCCTTACAGTGTGCTCCAGATTGTCCACATTCACCCTGGAGGAGCAGAGTTCACTGTCACTGGGATGAATACTGTTTCCTGTGTGCTGAGCAATGCCTCAGGCCCCACCATCCAAGGGGCCACAGAGTGTGATAAACATAGTGTCCAGTGTGCTGCTATTTGGAGGTGGTGGACCCTTAAAGAAGCAGGGCCTAGTGGAAGGTCTTCAGATGACTGGGGCCATGCTCTTGAAGGGGACATTGGGACCCAGGCCCCTCCTTCCTCTCTTTGGCTTCTTAGCCAGGAGGCAATTGGTTCTGCTCCTCCATGCCCTCCCACCACGAATGTGCTGCTCACCCAAGGCAACAGGCCAAGCAGTCATGGGCCTCTAAGGCTTTCAGCAAAACAAACCTTTCCCTTTCATAAGTTGATTATTTCAAGTATTTGTTATAGTAACTATCTATATTCAAATATATATATATCGGTATCTATATTCATTTTCTGTTGCTACTTTAGCTACGGTAGCTTAAAACAACACAAATTGATTATATTACAGATCTGTGAGTTCTGTAGTTCAGAAGTCCAAAATGGGTGTCTCTGGGCCAAAATCAAGCTGTCATCAGGGTTGTATTTCTGTCTAGACTCTTTGGCTTTTGCATCTCTAGGGGTAACCTGCGTTCCTTGCCTGGGACTCCTTCCTCCATCTTCAAAGCCAGCAACAGCTAGTCAGATGCTCACATCTCATCACTGACCTCTGCTTCTGTTTCCCTCTTCACATTTAAGGACCCTTGTGACTACATGGGGCCCAGTGGGTAATCCAGGATGATCTCCCTATTTTAAGGTCAGCTGATGAAGACCCGTAATTCCATCTGCTGCCACAAATCCCACTTTGCCATCTAAACTAACATATTCGTGGGTTCCAGGGATTAGGATATAGACATTTAGGGGACAGAGACGTTATATCACAGTGCTTTTTACGGTATCACTCAAAGCAGTTCTGCTTCTCTAATTGAATCCTAACTGATACATTGCCTGAGACCAGGGGCACCCATTTTATGCCAAAAGAAATACAGCAATGAGCTCATGACCATGGGTCCAGTCCAACAGTACCATATGGCCTCGAAGCTTCTGCTCTGACAGAGGATGAAAAGGCCTTAAATGTCACAGCTGAGACCTCCGCTGACAGTGAACTCCGAAGGGCTGAGGAGCTGGGTCTCTGGCAGAGAGTCCAGGAACCAAGGATTGGATATCCAGTGGCACTTCTCACCATCTGGTCCCCACAACTTTTAGAAGTCTTCATTTCCTGATAGGGAGAACATGGGGCTGCTCTGCCAAAGGACACAGTAAGGACACCACTAAACCTGAAGCTGTGGCTCCTATGTTGTTGTGTTGAGTTCCTCACCAGTAGTCCAGCAGGCAGAGAAAGGAGGTGCTATGCACACAGAGAGAAGGCACCCCAACTATGTGGAGGTGATAGAGTTTTAACTATATAATGGAGCAGGGAGGAGCAGATCTGGAACCAGGAATTCACAGGGGTGTGTCTCGGTGCTTTCTGTGAACAAGCGATTACAGTAACAGACAGACAAGGGCCCAGCAATAGGGCACAGGCACTGAGGGTAAAGGTCTGGGTAAACCCACCAGGCAAGCAAACCAGACCAGAAAGGCTGGTGGAGAGGGAAGAAAATCTCAAATGAGTGGGAAAGGAGGAAGAAGATCACTACTACTTATGGAGATTTGAGACCCTGCGGGAACAGTGGCTCCAGCTGTTCCATTAATCTCCCTATCAGAAAGGCTTGCTTTGGTTTGGTGCCATGGATTGAACATTGAGTCACACACATTCCCAGTCCTTGTTACTTTTTTTATTCAGAGACACAGTCTCCCTCAGCTGCTTAGGACCTCGTCAAGTTGCTGAGGCTGGCCTTGAACTTGCGATCCTCCTGTCTCAGCCTTGCGAGTTGCTAAGATTACAAGCATGAACCACCATGCCTGGCTCAAAAAAGATTCTTCATCCATTTTTAATTGTGACAAGCCGTCACCTTGAGAGAACCAGTTACAGCATGCAGTGAATTAATGTAGGACACAGAAGCTCTGAGGGGTGCAGGCATAACTGTAGCAGATGTGTCTCTTCTTATTTCCTCAGCATTTAGTGTTCCTGAGCAAAAGGGAACTTCTAACTCCAGGGTCTGACTTGGTGCCTGAGGGCTTTTCTGGCTTCCAAAGTTCATTTTGCCCAAGAATTGATGAGAGTTAGCATCTAGCAGGCAGAGGCCAGAGATGGCACTAAACAAGTTACAAAGCACAAGAATGCCTCCAACAAGAGAATGAATTTCAGGATCCACTTGTCAATTTCCGAAAAAAAGTTAGGATCTAATAAGGATTACATTAAGTCTGTAGATTCATTGGGGGAATATTGCCATACTAACAATTTTAAGTCTTCCAATCCATGAATGTAGGCTATCTTTCCCTTTATTTAGGTCTTCTTTAATTTCTTTAGATAATAGTTTTTAATTACTAGTGTATAAGCTTTGCATTTCTTTATTTAAATGTATTCCTAAGAATTTTGTCATTTTTGATACTGTTCTGAATGGAATTACTTTCTTAATTTCTTTTTCAGAAGGTTCACTACTAGTGTGTAGAAACAAAACTTAGGGGTGTATTTATCTTGTGTTCTGCAACCTTACTGAACTCATTGATCAGTTCTAACACTCTGTGTGTGTGTGTGTGTGTGTGTGTGTGTGTGTTCCTTAGGATTTTCTATATACAAGATTATATCATCTGTAAATAGACATAGTTTTCATTTCTTTCTTTCCAACCTGCTTGCCTTTTTCTTTTCTTGCTTAATTTCTCCAATTAGAATCTGGAATTCAGTGCTGAGTACAGATAAACAGAGTGTCTTGTCCTGATCTTAGGGAGAAGACCTGCCATCTTTAATTTATTTTTTATTTTTTTTAATAGATACCCTTTATCAGATTGAGGAAGTTCCCTTCTATTCCTGGTTGCTTAATGTTTTTTTCTTTTTTTAAACATGAAAGGGTATTGCATTTTTGTCAAATGCTTTTTCTAGATCTACTGAGATTACCTCTATTTCTTTGTCCTTTGTTCTGGTAAAATCACCTATCACATCGAGTTTTTTAAATGTTAAGCCAACCTGTATTCCCATGATAAACCTCACTTTGATGTGGTGTGTAGTGCTTTTTATATATTGTTGGACTCAGTTTTCCAGTGTTTTTGAGGATTTTTACACTTATCTTCATGAATTATATTGGTTTACAGTTTTTTTTGCTTCTGGCATCTTTGTGACGGGTTTCAGGGTAATGCTGGCCGGTCTTTTCTTTTGGTTTGGTTTTTGGATGTTGGTTGGTTGTTGTTTTGTGGTATCAGGGATCAAACCCAAGGTCTTGCACATGCTAGGCAAACACCGCACCATTGAGTTATGCCCCCACGTGGACTCTGTTTTGTGTTCTTTTATGTGGTGGCCAATCACATGCATCCTTAAGAGGAGTCAGAGGAGAGACTCAGAAAAATGAACTTGTTTATACTCACAGGACCTAGAGACAGGAGGTATGGCACATCACACAGGTCACCTGGGAAAAACACCAGGGTGTCAAGAGGCAAAGATGGGAGTGAGGGAAAGGTTTAGGTCACCACTTTTATTGGGGTTTCTGCAAGACAGGCAAGGCAGTGCAGGGTAAACAGATTAGGATTGGCTGGTGTGAATAATTCAGTGGTTTTGGGATGCAAGGGTAATCCCTACTGCCTGGAACCTACCCCCGGGATGAGCAAGACAAAGAACTATTCCCTCCTGGGATGCACAGGCCAGATAGAGGAGGTCCACTCTGATGGTTAGTTTGTATATGTCAATGAGAGTCCCAGATGTGCCCTTTGCTATCTCTGAGAATTGCCTATACTTGGGAGAGGCAGTGTCTCCCCAGACAGAACAGTTTTTTAAGATGTAAAAACATCATAATATGCAAAAAATAAAAGTATTTAAAATATAGACTCATAAAATCAGTTGGGAAAGATTCCCTTCTCTATTTTTCAAAAACATTTGTAGAATATTGATGTTATTTTGTCTTCAGATGTTTAGCAGTAGGGCTGGGGATGTAGCTCAGAAATAGAGCTCTTGCCTAGCACATATGGAGCTCTGGGTTTGACCCCTAGCACCACAAAAAATAAATAAATAAATGTTTGATAGAATTCACCAGGGAAGCCATCTGACCTCAGCTTTTCTGTGTGGAAAGGTGAGTTATAATTGAATTGAATTACAGATGCCATCTCTTCATTTGGTGTGTTAGTCAGCTTTCCATGGCTGTGACAAAATACCTGAGAAAATCAACTCAGAAGAGGAAAGATTTATTTTGACTCACAATTACAGAGGTTTCAGTCCATGGTCACTTGTCTCCATTGTTTCTGAGCCTGCAGGAAGGTAGAACATCATGGCAGGAAGGCTGTGGCAGAGCAAATCTGCTCCCTTCAAGGCAGCCAGGAAGCAGAAAGAGAGAGAGAGGCCCCACCTCTGAACATTGCTGCATTGGAGACCAAGCTTTCAACACGTGAGCTTTTGGGAGATATTCAAATCCAAACCACAGAACTTAGAGTCTATTCAGCTTTCTTCTTGAATCAGTTTTGGTAGCGTGTGTCTTTCTAGGAATTTTTCCTTTTCATCTTGGTTATCTAACTATTTTTGGCATGAAATAGTTTAGCAACTTTCCTTATCATCCTTTTTATTTCCCTAAAGTTAGTAGAAATGTCCCCTCTTTCATTCCTGATTACAGTAATTTCAGTCTTCTCTGTTCTCCCTGCAGCCTCCAGCCCCTCAGTCAAGTATAAGTTTTGTCAATTTTATTGACCTTCTCAGAGAACAAAGAACCAAACTTTGGTCTTGTTAATTTTCTCTCTCTGTCTCTATGTCTATCTGTCTGTCTGTCTGTCTCTCTCTCTACTATATCCCCAGGCCTATTTATTTATTTAGGGACAGGGGCTCTCTCAGTTGCCTGGTCTGACCTTGAATTTGATATCCTCCTGCCTCACTCAGCCTCCCAAGTTGCTGGGATTATAGGCATGTGGAGTCCAGTAAGCTATTATTTCTCTATTCTCTATTTCACTTATTTTCACTCTAATATTTATTACTTACTTCTGTGACTTTGGATTTAGTTTGCTCTTCTTTTTCTTATATCTTTTTTTTGGTTTTTTTTTTTTTTTTTTTTTTGGTACCAGGGATTGAACTCAGGAGCACTCGACCACTGAGCCACATCCCCAGCCACACTTTGTGTTTTATTTAGAAACAGGGTCTCACTGAGTTGCTTAGCCCCTCACCATTGCTGAGGCTGGCTTTGAACTTGCGATTCTCCTGTCTCAGCCTCCCAAAGTGCTGGGATTACAAGCATGTACCACTGCACCTGGCTTTTTTCTTATATCTTAAAGTAGAAGCTTAGGTTATTTATTCAAGATCTTTTTTTTTTCTTGATCTATAAAAATCTATATAAATTTCCTTCTAAGTACTGCTTTTACTGCATTTCATCAATTTGAAGTGCTGTATTTTTCTTTTCATCCATCTCTAAGGCTTTCTAATTTCCTTTGTGAATTCTTCAATTCATTGGTCATTTTAAAATGTTGTTTAATTTCCATGTTTTTGTGGATGTTCCATATTTCATTCTGTTACTGATTTCTAATTTAATTCCATTGTAGTCAGAGGACATCTATTATGATTTTAGTCATTTTAAGTTAGTTGAGACTTTTCGCATGGCCTGACGTGTTCCATCCTGGAGAACATTCCATGTGCCCTGGAGAAGAATTCACATTGTGCTGTTACTAGATACAGAGTTCTGTAGATGTCTGTTATGTATATTTGGTTCATGGTGTTGTGCAAGCCTTCCATTTCTGTCTTGACATTCTGCCTAGTTTTTGAGAAGGAAGCCCTCTGTCCACAGTAATAGACTTGAAGAGGGTGGGAAGAAATAACCATCTCCTCAGGAGTGGAATGGACCTGCAAGGAGATAGTCCTGGCTTTCAGGTACCATCACTACACCACATGCCCTGTTGGATGCAATGCCTCACTAAGCTCTGATTCACCCCTGTAGTATCACCTGAACCAGGAGCTGAACAGACCATGGGTCAGACCATGACCCAAAAAAGGCGACTAATGCTTCAGTATCTACTGCACCATCTGCCACCAGGGAGAGGCCAGACCACGCCAGCGGTTAGCTGGAGGTTAGGACTAGGGTGGTGTGTGAAGATGGCATTTGGAATCCCTACTTCCTTCTTCGTCCATTGTGCCCAATAAACTGCTTATTATAAATAGCCTTTGTGGTCTGGTCTTTCTACAGAGCACTGTGTAGTGTTTAGTTCAACCAAATCATGTGGAATAGAATTCAACTAGTTGACTCAGAGACCATATAAAAGAATGATAATGCACTTTTATAAGGTGAAAGAGCAAAAGTAATTTTACACCAAATGATAGGCAAATAAGTTTGATAGATATACTCCAAAAAATATTTTTCTAAATTTCTTCTAATAGAGCAAGAGCCCAAGTCACACTGAGACCCTTCATTTTCACCATCTGGCATCTCTTCCCTCCCAGTCACACAGCACATCTACGTTCAGGCACCCGCCAGAGAGCTCAACCTGAGGATAACTTTGCTCTCCACCTTGTCTACACATGGTTGACAGAACAGAGCAAAGTGTCAGAGAAAGTTTGCTTACCATACACTTCTCTGAACTAGAAAATAGCATAGGACATCAGCTTCAATATGCCCTGTGAATGCTCCTCTGGTAATCCACAATTTAGTGTTATTCCTTAAATTATTCAACAGGCATGGCTTGGCCTCTACCTGTCTCTCCCACCTTCACTTTTTTTTTTTTCTCCTACCTACTACACTTGAGCCATATTGGCTGTCTTTTTTTTTTTTTTAAATATTTATTTTTTAGTTATAGGTGGACAGAATATCTTTATTTTTTTATTTTTTTTATGTGGTGCTGAGGATCGAACCCAGTGCCTCCCGCGTGCTAGGCGAGCACGCTACCACTGCGCCATAACCCCAGCCCCATATTGGCTGTCTTCTTGTATCTATTTATTTATTTTTTGTGCTGGGGATTGAACCCAGGGTCTCTTGCATACTAAGAATGTGCTTTACCACTGACTCACACCCCTCAGCCTTTCTTTGTTTCTTGTAACTCTTTCCCACCTCAGGACCTTCAAAGACAGGGACTTCTTTCCCTGATAGTGACCCTACTGTCCATCCCTACCTATCCTCACCTGACAGTCTCCTTCTTCCAGATCTCAGCTTTTATGTCCCCTCTCCAAAGAGATCTCCCTGTAAAATCCCTGATCTGACTCCTGAACCATTCTCCTTACAATTCATTGTTGTGGTTACTAATTTCTTTTCCTCCCTAGAATCTAGACTCAAAGAGGCAGAAAGCAAGTATGATTTATCCACCAATATATAATTAGATACAAGCATAGTTCCTAGAATATGTGGGTACTCAATTCATACCTGTTGATGAAAGAATAAATTTTAAAAATGACTACAAAAGTGTCTATTTTCTGCAGAAGCATAACTGAGGATGTCCTCTATCGTATTATCCAATGATTTTCCAGCAAGGCCTAATGAAATAACACTTTCCATGAAAATGATTGTACTTTCCAGAGTATTAAGTTTAGGGTAGACTAACAAATTCAGCAAAGTTGCCAAATACAAAATGAACACACACACACACACACAAAGTTGGTTGCATTTCCATACAATAACAATGGACAATCTGAAAAAGAAATTTTAAAAAAGATTTTTTTTAGTTATACATGGACACAGTGTCTTTATTTTGTTTACTTGTTTTTATGTGGTGCTGAGGATCAAACCCAGTGCCTTACATGTGCGAGGCAAGTGCTCTACCACTGAGCCACAACCTCAGCCCATGAAAAAGAAATTTTAAAAGCAATCTCACAATAACATCAAAAACTTAAAATACCTAGGAATAAAGTTAACCAAGAAAGTGAAATATTTGTATACCGAAAACTATAAAACAATGATAAAAGAAATTAAAGAAGAAACAAACAAATGGAAAAACATCCCATGTTCATGGATTGGAAGACTGACTATTGTTAAAATGTCCATATTACATAAAAGAACCTACAGATTAAATGTAATTCTATCACAATCCCAATGGCATTTTTTGCAGAAATAGAAATAAAATCCTAAAATTCATATGAAATCTCAACAGCCTAAACAGCCAAAACAACCTTGAAAAAGAATGAAGTTGGAAACTTTACGCTTCCTGATTTCAAAGTTTATTATGGTAATCAAAATGTTGTATCACTGGCATGAAAACAAACATATAGGCTAGTGATACTTAGATTTGAGCTCTGAAAAATAAACCCTCATCTATAGGGTCACATGATCTTTGACAAGGGCACCAAGAGCACACAATGAGGAGTATATCCTCTTCAACAAATGTTACTGAGAAAAACTGGATGTCCACATGAAAAAAATAAAGTTGGAACTTACATTACACCATATAAAAAATTAAATCAAAATGGACTAAAGACCTAAACATAAAATCTAAAAGTACAAAACTGCTAGAAGAAGACATATGGGAAATCTTCATAATATTGAACTTGGATATCTTCACTGAAATCTTGGATATGACACCAAAATCACAGAACAAAAACAAAAATAGGCAATGGGAGTACATCAAACTTGGAAGCTTCAAAGGAAATAATCAATAGAGTGAAAAAGCAACCGATAGAAATGGGAAAAATATTTGTAAATTATACATGTGATAAGGGCTTAATATCCAAAATATGTAAATAATGTCTACAACATATCAACAAAAAATAAACAACCCAATTTTAAAAATGGGCAAATGACATGAACAGATACTTCTCCAAGACACAAATGCCCAAAAGCACATGAAAAAAATGCTCAACATCACTAATTATTAGAGAAATGCAACAATGAGATATTGTCTTACAATCATTAGTATGACCTCTATCCCAAAAAAAAGAGGAAATGAGAGGTGGTAGTGAAGATGTGGAGAACTGGAAACCTTATGCATTGTTGAGAAGAATATAAAATGGTGCAGTCACTATGGAAAACGTTATGACACTTCCCCAAAAATCTGAAAATAAAATTACAAAAGATATCACTTCCACTTGAATCTGAATTCTTTCTAAGTAATAGGTCCAAATCTACTTAGTAAACTTTTTTTTTGGTACTGGAGATTGAACTCAGGGGCTCTCGACCACTGAGCCACATCCCCAGCCCTATTTTTCTGTGTTTTATGTAGAGACAGGGTCTCACTGAGTTGCTTAGCACCTCACTGTTGCTGAAACTCGTGATTCTCCTGTCTCAGCCTCCCAAAGTGCTGGGACTACAGGCGTGCACCACTGCACCAGGCTTACTTACTGAACTTTTAACAAAAAATATGTCTAACAGTTGAGCTTCAATAGCTGCTAACATCCTAAAAATAGAAATGACCAGACATTATGTATCTCCTGGTGCAGGACCATCAGCACCTGTGGGATAGTCCTATCCAAAACTCCATCCTATCCTGGCCTTGGAGCTAATTACCAACTCACAGGAAATACAGGGGACAGAGAAATAGGCAAATGACCCTGTAGAGATGCAATTAGCAAACTCCAGACTTCAAGCAAGTGATCTGGTTTCACTGGCAAATCAGTTGTAAGGAAAAAGTAGAGTTCATCAATGTTCAATTTGTGTGTGTGTGTTTGAAAGAGGGTTATGACATCTATGAGACAATTAAAATTTTAACACTAACTGAATTTTTATAATATGAATTATTCACTTGTTTTTGTTCAGATGACATCATGGTTCCTTGAGATTTAAAGATGAATGCTGGAAAAAAAATAAAGATGAACGCTGAAACATTCCTAGATGAAGTCATAGCTATGTGGGACTGACTTCCCTGGATGAGAGAGTGGCAGTGGCAGGGCAGCACAATGCAGTGAGGGAGACAGGAGGATCACAAGTGAAGGTCGTGTGTCCCCCACCACCCCGCTGTGTTGTAGGGAGACAGCCTGACCCTGCCCATGTCTTCAGGAAGTATCGAGCTGAGGAGCATGGCCTTGCCCACCTGTGGTGAACCCCTGCCTGGGGCTGCTCACAACCAATGCCTTGTCTATTGGGAGTTACCCACCTTGGGACACCTCTGAGGGCCACCCTAGAGCTCCCTCTTCTTCCCCTTCCCTTGCATAGAGCTGATTCTCAGAGCATACTCTACTAAACCTCTTAGAGTCTGCTCCCGGGGAGCCCATTCTGGAACAAGATGCAAAAGATTAGCCATTGAGTTGACCGTTCTTGAAGCTGATAGAGGAGGTAAAATTCAGAGATGGTCTGGGAGACCCTCATCCCAGATAGAATTGTCCTATATAATCCCCAGGACAGTGAATAGGATGGATTTTACCCTCACCCGTAATTAGGTTACATCATAGAGCACAGTTGACTTCCAATTGGGAAGATGATCCTCATGGGCCTGACTTTGATCCCATGAGGCCCCCTAAAAACTGAGTCTTCTCTGGCTCCTCCCAGAAGAGAAAGTCAGACAACTGAAGCTTGGGATTCAGTGTACCGTTGCTGGCCTGAAGAAGTCACATGGCTAGGAATGCAGATGGCCCATAGGAAATGAGGGCACCTGCTGTCGGCAATCAGTGTGGACTCAGAGGCCTCATCCTGCCACCACAAGGACCTGAATTCAGCCAACAACAAGAACCAGCTTAAACCGGGCATGGCGGTGCACACCTGTAATCCCAGCACTTAGGGAAGCTAAGACAGGAGAATCGCGAGTTCAAAGCCAGCCTCAGCAATGGCGAGGCGCTAAGCAACTCAGTGAGACCCTCTCTCTACACAAAACACAAAATAGGGCTGGGGATGTGGCTCAGTGGTCGAGTGCCCCTGAGTTCAATCCCTAATACCAAAAAAGAAAAAGAAAAAGAAAAAGAACCAGCTTAAAGAGGACCCAACCCCCACCCCCAAGCCTCCAGAGGAGAACCCAGCCTAGCCAACACCTGACTTCAGCCTTAACATATGCCAGGCCCAGAACTCAACTATCCCATGTGAACTTCTGGCCTGTGGAGCAGAAGCTAATGTGGGTGTTGTCTTAAGCTGCTAAATTTGTGATACCACTGGTGTCTAGAAGGTCCAAGGGACCGGACCGTCCTCCTTGCCCCACAGCAAAGAGTCATCTGGCCCAAAATGTTCAATGTGCCTAGGTGGAGAGACTGTGCCTCAAAAGCATCTGTGTCCAGCACCTCTTGGAGAGCCTCCAGGAACCCCTAAAAGTGAGTATTCCCCTGGCTTTGCTGTTTGTTGGGAAGAAATGATTCTTTTAAAAAATCTTTATTTTTTTATGCTAAAAATTATTGCTTATTCTTAGGGAGGTACACCCAAAGCCCTGGCCCCTACTTCCTGCTAAAGGCCCAGAAAGGAATCCAGCAAAGTTTGGAACAGCTCCAGATGGTGTCACCTAGGTATGTGGGGTCAGGCCTCACCCTGTGGGAGCAGTGTGACTTCCCCTGAAAGGAATGAGAACAAGCATGTGGACACTTGCTCTCCAGGTAAAAAGATCTGCCTGAGGACATGTAATTCCAGGACACCTTGAGGTGGCTGGAAGCCAAGAGCAGACATGAGGCCCTTCAGGACCTGAACTCAGTGGCTCATCAGCAGCATTAACAAATTGACTGCCTGGGTTAGAATCCCCTTCCTTTACCTTTGAACCTTCAGGGAGATTAAAGTTCTAATCTCAAGGGAGGGATCTGTGCCCACACAAGACTGAATGGATAGAGGGGAAAACAAAGGATAGGAGGTGCTGATGTGGGGATCGGTGCCCACAAGGAAGCAGAGCAGCCTCTGTGCCCAGGTGTCATTTGCTTAGAAATGGGGAGAGTTCCAGTATGTGTTTAATTTCATTAATGGTATGGAACATACCATTTTTTTAATAAGACAGAAGTTGGTAAAATGAAGCATTTGTCTGGTATATTTGTTTTCCTCTAAAATTTAACCAGGGCTGCACCCCAGGGCTTCCTCTGTAACTAACCATGTACCAGCTTTTGTTGTGTCCGCTTCCTGTAACTCACATCTTTATGACGATAATCAAGAAAAAACACTTCAAGAACAAAAGAACTGGGTCTTCCCAGTTCTGTTGCCGGTTGTTGTTTCAGAACAAGGAAGTTGAAAAAAGGAAGACCTGGTGCATTCATCCCTCCCGCAAGCCCTGCCCCAGGACACATGCCCAGCGCAACCTGTCTCCTCATTACCGTCCTCAGAACATCCACTCGGCCCAATTACAGATTCGGATGTATACTGCTTTTATGTTTGTTTCCTTAAACTTTAAACAGTTTTATTCTGGGGAAGATACATTTCTCTAATTGTGTTTTGTTTTGTTTTTTTTGTTGGTCTATTGGCCTGCTGACCGACTTCCCCAAATGTATAATGTATTTCATGTTGAAATTTTCCCCCTGATTCAGCATACAGTGTCTAGTTATACTTCCTCTTGCGTGCAGGGAAGCTCATTTTTTTCATGTGTGGATTTTAAAGAGCAAACTACCAGGAAAAAAAAATGACCTGCTGATTTCACCATTCTCAAGTGTAAATGGATAAAGCAGAGTTAGCATCAGGCACCTCTTTCTGATATTCAGTTTTTCAATTAGCCATAATACAATGGCCTAAAGGGCTAGGGGCTCCAGGATCCAATAACTCAAGTCAAATTCCAGCCTTGCCACTTACTGGCTGCCTCAGTGGCTAAAGCCCAAGAAGGGTACAGTAAATATAATGCACCATACAGGAATGATAGAAAGCCACAAGACAGAGATAATGTGAAGATAGGGGATGATGGACATACAACTTCCAGCACAGTTCATGGTTGCATTATTATCTAGAAGATTCTAGAACCATGTGCTGAAGACACATTTCCTTCCTTCCTTCCTTTCTTTCTTTCCCTTTAAAGTCTTCCCATATAAAATGAGGGATGCTGATGTTGACTTGAAAACGAGTCAGATGTCTCAAGGTTCGCTCTTCTCCCATCACGATGAACAACTCCTTTCTTCAGGTGGCTGTGGTCTTGTGTCCGCTTTCACTCCTCCCTGACTCTCACTCCTGCATTCTCCGTGTCAGGAAATCCCGCCAGTGCTGCCTACCGGACACCTTGAATCAGACCACTTTTACCACCTCCATAACTACGGGGCTGGTCCAAGCCACCATCCAGAAAATTAGGACACGTCTAAAAAATTTCACAGAAACATCTAGAATGATGTTTGACCAAATATCTGGGTACTGTGGTCCAGAAAAAATGATCCATAAAACTGACCACCACACGATGCCCAGTAAGTAACTGAATATAACTGACTCACTAAGACAGTGGTTCAAACGAATTAGTTTAAGCTATTTTAATTGAAAGAAAATAAATGCTTTTAAAATATCTTCAAATTTCAAGTTTTTCTTTTAAATAGACATATGTACTTTCTATAACTCTAATTATACTTAATAAGTTTTTTAAAAATATTTTTTAGTTGTTGATGGATCTTTATTTTATTCATTTATTTATTTATTTATTAATATTTTTTTTAGTTGTACATGGACACAATGTCTTTGTTTTATTGCTTTTTATGTGGTGCTGAGGATCGAACCCAGAGCCTCACGCATGCGAGGCAAGCGCTCTACCACTGAGCTACAATCCCAGCTCATTTATTATTTATATGTGGTGCTGAGGATTGAACCCAGGGCCTCACACATGCTAGGCAAGTGCTCTACCGCTAAGCTACAGCCTCAGCCCCTACTTAACACGTTTTTAAGAGTTAAAAGAGACAAGGGATATAGCTCAATGGAAGAGAGCATGCTTAGCATGTGTGAGGCTCCAGGTTTAGTCCCCAGCACCAAAAAAAAAAAGGAAAGAAAAGAAAAAAGTTAAAATAAAACTGTTTTAAAACTGCATTGTGATAATAGTTATACAATCGTGTGACGTTACTAAGAATTATTGAATTGTATACATAAGATGGATGAATGGATTAGTAAAACTTACAGTCTCTTGATGTTCCAGAACATCAGTTCTTAGATTGCGGTTCCCCAAAACACTTTCAGGGGATCTGCCAGGTCAAAACTTCATAATAACGCCAAGAGGTTATTTGCCTTTCCACCCTCACTCTCTTAGCAAAACACGAAGCAGGATTTTCTACCAGCTGCATTTTGTAGAATTTGGCGCCTGCTGAGAGCAAAGCAGACCTAAGACCCTGGCTGGCTTCCTTAGGTCAGAAATGAAAGAGATTTGCAGAATCTCTTTTAAAAAGGACTACAATTGTATCACCAAATATTTTTTGTTTTGGAAAATATAAATATTTTTCATGAAAATATGTGGTTTTTGTTAATATTATCTTGTACTTTTGAATTAACAGGTAAATATTTTTAGAACTTTCTGTCTAAATTTCTAATATGACATATATTCTACATAAAACAAAGGTCCTTTGGGGTCCTCAGTAAATTTTAACAGGGTAAAGGGGTTCCAAAACTGGGAAATTTGAGAACTGCTCTTCTAGAAAGAGTATTCACACTGTATGCAAATAGTGATAATTTTGTATGATCATTATGACTCTCGTTTACTTCTTATCTTATTCTGTTAGCCAAAACTCCCAGAATAGTGTGAAATGACTGCAGAGAGAGACTAGAGATCTAATTTTGCTTCTGGATGAAATGAAATGTCTTCTAATGTTTTCCAAATCCTGACTGTGTTTCCGAGCTGTGTCCTGGTGTAGTAAATATTGACAGGTGTTCCAAAAGGACAGTTAGAGGTGCCTTCCCCTGGCATTTCAGAGCCATTTCAAAATCAATATTTTTCTCCTTTTGGTATTAAAAAAGTAGCCTTGTATTTTTACTTACTGTGCCTTTTGAGCAAGTCTTTTTACTTACCTGAACCTCTGTATTTCTTGGGGCTGGGAATGTTGCTCAGAGGTAGAGCACCAGCCTAGCACGTGTGTGGTCCTAGGTTCAATCCCCAGTACCACAAAAATAAATAAAAAGATAAAATAAAAAGCAAGGAAAGGACTGAACCTCAGTATTTCTCATTTGTGAAAGAGGCAGCTGAACTAATTCAGTAGTTTTAAACCATGCTTGTTGACATTACAATCACTCCTGAAATTGATCAGGAAAGCATTCTTTTTAGATAATTTCAGGCAGTATACACACACAAAAAAAACAAATCTTTTTTCCCTCCAATTCTGGGGATTGAATCCAGGGGTGCTCTAACACTGATCAACACCCCCCGCCCTTTTTATTTTTGATTTTGAGACAGTCTCACTAAGTTGCTAAGGGACTCTCTAAGTTGCGGAAACTGGCTTTGAACTTGTGATTCTCTCGCCTCAGCCTCCCGAACCGTTGGATTACAGGTGTGCTCCCAGGTATAAATGCGAAATGAATGAAAGAATCAGACAATTAGCATCTTGCAACTCCCAGTGGGAAAAGTTCATCAATGGATGCTTAAAATCATTCGGTGAAAAGATATCAGGGACCTGTTTGTCCTTGGAGTCCTTGAGCAGCTTCCCGGTATGCCGGTCTTACCCGGCAAAGCCACACAGCTCTTGGATCATAGTCCACATGAATTGGCCCACTCAGTGAGACGCTGGTGGGGACAGCTGTGCCTTGGCACGCTCAGGTTCTTGGTCACCCTATGATCCTTGCTGAGGCCCACAGTCATGGGGTAGTGCAAAGCCATGGCTACTTTTTTTTATTACTAAATAATTTCCGTGACATGCATATCCCACATTTTGTTTATCCATTCATAAGTTGATGGTCATTTGGGCTGTTTCTGCTTTGGGGCTATTACAAATAGTGCTTTGCCTGTTAGCTTTTGATTCACCATAATGCATTGGAACTGGGTCCCCCACAGGTGGACCCAGACCAATACTACCCCCAAAATGACCTGTACTCCAGGACCACAGATCAGACTCTCCTTGGTCCTCATTCCTTCAGACACCCAGCCCTCAGGGGAACCAGAGCCCCTGTTGTTCTTTCTTTTATTAACTGTAGTCAAGTTCTCCCCACCCAATCCATCAGATATGCCCCAGTAACCTGAACTTTAAAGCCAAAGAACAGAGAGTCCCAGTGGCTCTTTCTCAACGTCTCCTTTCTAAGAGGCTGTAAATTAGTCAGTCTATTTGCATCACCCAGGTGTCACCTAATTACATCTGCTAGTAGTATCCAAGCCCAGGTGTCTCTCCAATCTCCCACCACCACCATCAGCATAATCTGCAAGTAGTTGCCTGGCATCCAGGTAACTCGAGAGGCTACCCGTGATATTAACACTTGACCTCAAAGTGGACCTCAAAAGAAATTCCAATGTACACTCCCAAAGGAGAAACTATTGACATTCCCTAGACTAGAACTCTCCCAGCTTCAGTGATCTTAAGATCCAGCCTCCTCCCCTGGTACACAAGAGTCCTCTTGTACATTCATGCTCACACTGGCGGAAGACCATCAGAGGGTAAAGGAGCCTGGGATTGGCCACTAGGACTAAAGAGACCACAGTCTTGACTGTGGCCAGAGCATGAGATAAGGCGACTGACTCATGCTAGTTTGCCCAGTACTTTCCCGGTTCCAGCACTAAAAGTCCCACAT
The DNA here is from genome assembly GCA_028644305.1 of Xerus rutilus. NCBI lineage: Eukaryota > Metazoa > Chordata > Mammalia > Rodentia > Sciuridae > Xerus > Xerus rutilus. The sequence continues at coordinate 110,262,892 of CM053409.1, forward strand.
CTGGGGAAACCCTTCAGTTGCTGGCCAACTGTGATAACTGTTTACCATACAAAGCATGGTACACTTTAACTGCAGCTAAAGCCTGAGATATAGTGAAACTATAAAAGGTGACATGTGATCCAGGTTGTAAGGAGGACAACAGGAAATCAGCCCCAATGTATGTGCAGGTAGTTAACCCACCCACCAAGTGTTCAGGTCCCTTTCAGTAAGTAACGAATCTGTGAAAGGAAGGATGCAGGATCCAGAAAGGGGCAGGACCAGTCACCATTTTTTATTGTTTTTTGATTTTGGGTTTTTTTTTTTTTTGTTACTGAGGTAAAATTCCCATGACATAATCAACCACTTCAAAGTGCACAGTTCAGTGGTAGTACTTAGTAAATTCACAACATTGTGGTGTTGTATTTGGAATCTGTATCTAATTCCAAAATATTTTCATCACCACCAAAGGAAACCCCACATTCGTGAAGAATCCACTCTCTGTTCTCCATCCCTCCAGACCCCAGCAGACGCCAGTCTACTATCTCTGAGGATTGGCCTGTTCTGGACACTTTATATAAATGGAATCATACAATGTGTAGCCTTTCATCACTAGCTTCTTTAACTCAGCATAATATTTTTCAGGTTCATCCATATCGTAGCATATACTAGTACTTTGTCCCTTTTCACAGCTGAATAATATTCTATCCCACAGACAGACCACATTTTGTTTACCTATAGCTCCTTTTTTGAATTTGCCCTGAGCTCCTCTAGGAAATAGGTTGTTCTTGCTATTTTTTTAAACCTCACATATAAAATATTAACATATTCCCATTGTAAAACAAACAGTACTCACCTTGTTATGAACATGCTGTAGCAGTTAAAAAGAGTGGGTTAGTTGTGCAGTTGTGCTGATGGTGTGTATTAAATGGCAGTTTTGTGTGACTATGTTGAAATACCTGAAACAGCTAACTTTATAAAGAGAAAAGTGTTATTTACTTCAAAGTTTTGGAGAATCAAGTCCAAGATTGGATGACTTCATTGATTTGGCCTCTGGTGAGGGCTGCACATCATAGCAGAAGCATGTGTAGGAACCACTGGTCATACCTCAAGCCAGAAAGTAGAGCAAGAGAGAAGACAGGCAGGGTCCTACAATTGCATTCAAGGGCACTCCCCTAATGACCTAAGCTCCTCCCACTAGACCCCACCTCCCAAGAGCACCGCTCTGGCAAACGAGCCCTTAACGTGGGGACCTTTGGGAGACTTCCAAAACGATGTCCAAACCATAGCATGGCACATGGAACAGCTTCGAGCTCTCGACTCCCTCTCCTTCTCCCACTGGCACCTCACCTTCTGCCTGCAGGGATGCTCGGGTCTCCCCCGACATAAAAAATGAATACAAATTCCTTCTCTCTCTACCACTTTCTCAGCTCGCCACCATGCTTCGCCACCACACTTGTCTCTGCTTCCTCACACCCACTCATTGGTTAGCCTTCCTTGACTCAGCGTCCCTGACCGCTGCTCTTCTAACACTGCTCTCTGAAAGAGACAACTGTACTCAGGAGCCACCTGGACTTTGGTTCATTTTCCTTTGCCGTGTTGGACCCTGTCGACCAGCTCCTTCCTTCTGAGAAGACTCTTTGCCTTTCCTCTGCCTCATCTTGTAATTGTTTATGTCCCCATCTTATTCTCCTGTTTGATGACAAGACCTCAGTGGCTGAGTGTTATCATTTGACATCTTCTGCAATGACATCTGCCTTATCAGATCTCAGTAAGCATTTGCTGATGCCAAGTCAGATGAGCGATCTGGGCACGCTTAATCTCAGAACAAGACAGGATGCAGCCAGTGACCCTATTCTCAGACTCTCTTCCCTCCAATAAAATGATCAAGAACCTCTCATTCTCCTATAAGACCTTGGAACGTAGCAAGACGATTCATTTGCAAGGGTCTGATTCCTGGACGCCCTGAGAGGGTTTTGACACATGAGCTCCATCCGGGAGGAACTGATGTGATTTTGAAGCAGCTCTAGATGTCACCAGAAGGCTTCGAGGAATGGTTTCCTGAGCCTCCTTGAAGTTGGTGGGGCCCACGTTTGCTTTTGCATTTTGCCAAGTAACCTTTGATACTGTGTGGTTATAACATAGTAACCACATGTCATTTTGTCTGAAGGACTTTAACCACTGATAAAAGTGTCTTCTCACCTAAACCACACTGCAACAGTGTTTGTGAACCAAGTGGTTATTCTCACTGAGTGGGTTATTCTCACAAATTACATGCCGATGTTAACGTTGTCCTGGCTAGGTTGAGTGTGAGTTAGCCAAAAGATGGTACTCGAGAAGTGAAATCTCTCTCCACTGGTTTTCTGGTGGTTCTAAGTCAGTCTTGTGGCTGGTCCCAGCTCACAAAGTCTCTCTGATGGTGCCAGCAGGCAGTCTGAGCTGCTTCCCGGTACGGGCTATCCCGTCTGTGGTCATGCCTTCCTTTGCATCTGGCCTTTGCCAGCTTAGTGAAACTACTTCCAGGAGGGTGAGTCTTGCCCAGTAGGGTGCCTAGAGCAGAGACTGGCCACCAAGTGTCCAGGGAGGCGACTTCTTCAAGTCTGTGGTTCTGGAGAAAGCTCACCTCTCTTCTCCAAAAAGGATTCCAGATTCTCTCTGTCCTGGGGTTTTACCTTTCTCAAATGACCCAGGTCATTTCACTGCCCCTTAAAGCCATCTGTGGGTCTAAGGAAGCCCAGGTCATTTCACTGCCTCTTAAAGCCACCTCTGGGTCTAAGGAAGCCTTGGGGCTGGGAAACTCACTCTCTTTCTCCTGGCCCCAACAAAGGTGACTCTCCTACGGGCACTACCATGACCTCAGCCACCTGCTGCATCACAGAATCTTGTGTTAGTTGTCCCTCTAGGCCAACTCCCTATCTCTCCCGGATGGGGAATTATTGAAATCCTTAACAGGACCTCCAGGCCACTCTCTGCCATCGTGGATGGTGAAACTGACTCCAAGATGCATTGTGAAATGTTGTGGTCATCTTTTTTGCTGCTGTGACCAAAAGAGCTTACAAGAACAATTAGAGGAGGAAAAGTTTATTTGGAGGCTCACGGTTTCAGAAATGTCAGTCCCTAGTCAGCTGACTCCATAGCTCTGGGCCTTAGATGGGGCAGGACATTATGATAGAAGAATGTGGAGAAGGAAAACTGCACTGGACAAAGAAACAAAGAATTGGAGAGAGAGAGAGAGAGAGAGAGAGAGAACTCTCACTTACCAGAGACAAAATATATCCCCCAAAGGCAGGCCCCAGGGACCTACCTCCTCCAGCCACACCCCACCTGCCTACAGTGACCACCCAGTTAATCCCTAGCAGAGGCTCAACATTGGTTGGTGTGTGTGGATCAGCACACCCACCTTTTCACATCTAAGCTTTCTTACATTGTCTCACACATGAGCTGTTGGGGGACACCTCATATCAAGGAATGTGTGCCAGTGGAGTCCCCCATTGCCGCATTGTGCTTCCAAACCTTTACAGGGGCCCTGCCCCTCCCAAGAGGCAAAAAGGGATCTTCAGGGTTCTGTTGTTCACATACCATGTGCCTGGAGTTGCCCAACAAGCACTAAGGGAACTAACTAGTGCCATGAACTGGCAGTGAGGCCCTCCACGCTTGAGATCCTGCCCTGAGCCTGGACCATAAAGCATGTGATCGCAAGTTCAACCCAGCCCACGTCCTCAGGGGAAGTTCAGACTAGAACATAGTCCAGATGTGCTGGAGACTCACCCCTGATCTGCCTTCCAAGTGAGGCAGTCCAGCTGAGACCCTGCAGTAGCATCACCCTGTGTCTGCTATCTCCAGGTCTCTGGGGCCAAGGCACAAACCAAAACACAGTCCTCCCCTGCCTGGCGTGTGGCCGCAGGTGAAAGAAGAGGCAAAGGCCCTCCCATCCAAAAACGACTGAGAGTGTGCAAGGAGCCTAAAAGAATCAACTGCAGAAGCCTGGCATAGTGGTGTGCCCTTGTAATCCTAGCGACCCGGGAGGCTGAGGTGAGAGAATCATGAGTTCTAGGTCAACCATGGCAAGACAGTAAGACCCCCTCTAAAAGAAAGGAAAGGAAAGGAAGAGAAAGAGAACAGAATCATATGGAAAACTGTGAGAAACAGAGTATTTAGCCAGGCGCAGTGGCTCACGCTTGTAATCCCAGCACTTTGGGAGGCTGAGACAGGAGAATTGCGAATTCAAAACCAACCTCAGCAACCACGAGGCACTAAGCAACTCAGTGAGACCCTGTCTCTACATAAAACACAAAATAGGGCTGGAGATGTGGCTCAGTGGTCGAATACCCCTGAGTTCAATCCCTGATACTAAAAAAGAAAAAAGAAAAGAAAAGAAACAGGGCATTTAATCATGTAACTCATTACAAAAGTAAGAGTTTTTGCCAGGCACGGTGGCGCACACCTTTAATCCCAGTGGGTCAGGAGGCTGAAGCAGGAGGATTGTGAGTTCAAGGCCAGCCTCCGCAACCTAGCAAGGCCCTAAGCAACTCAGCAAGACCCTGTCTCAAAATAAAAATAAAAAGGGCTGGCGATGTAATTCAGTGGTTAAGCACCACTGAGTTCAATCCCCAGTACTGAAAAAAATAAATCTGAATAGATCATGAAAGAAAAGGTTCCTTTCACAATAGTGGCAAGAACACATTAAAATAAGAAACGTCA
>CM053409.1:110267668-110286605 GCA_028644305.1 Xerus rutilus
GTAATCCCAGCACTCAGGGAGGCTGAGACAGGAGAATCGCGAGTTCAAAGCCAGCCTCAGCAACAGCGAGGTGCTAAGCAACTCAGTGAGACCCTGTCTCTAAATAAAACACAAAATAGGGCTGGGGATGTGGCTCAGTGGTCGAGTGCCCCTGAGTTCAATCCCTGGTACCAAAAAAAAAAAAAAAAAAAAAAAGAAACGTCAAGGCGTTACCTTAGTCAGAAGTATAGAGAGTTGTGTTTCCAGTGTATAAAAGAAAACTTGGGTAAATGAAAAATTCACCTTTTCTAGTAAAACAGGTCAATTCTCACCAAATTATTTTCTAAATTCAGTAGTATCCTAATTAACATGTCAACATTTTAATAAAGATTTTTAGTTCAGAAGAATCAGATCCTAACTTTATTCTTTATATGAATATAAATGACAAATTTGCCAAATAACAAAAAATGAAAGTCCAAGAAGAAGAAAAAGTGAACTTATTTTTTCTTTGTAAGACAAAAAAATACAAAAGCATAAAGGGAAATACTTATAAACATCATTATGTTAAATAATTTATTGATTAGTCTTTTGGAGAAGGTAATGTATCCACATATCGGGTACAAAAGCAGGCTGGGGCTTTGGCTCAGTGGCAGAGCGCCTGCCTAGCACGGGTGAGGCACTGGGTTCAATCGTCAGCGCCACATAAAAATAAACGAATAAAATAAAGGCATTCTGTCCATACACAACTACAAAAAACAAATTTAAGAAAAGGACCAAAAGGTCTTTTGGTAAAGAATAAAGAACCAGGCTCCCTTTCCGCCTTCTCCCCTGGATAGTGTATAATATGCTACCACTTGTCTTTTTTTTTTTAAATTTTTAGTTGTCGTTTGACCTTTATTTTATTTATTATGTATTTATATGCAGTGCTGAGAATCGAACCCTGTGCCTCACACATGCCAGGCAAGTGTGGCTCTACCACTGAGCCGCAACCCCAGCCCCACTTGTCTTTTTTAAGAGGGATTCTAGACACAAAAACAATGCTTGTTCATGCATTCAGCCACTGTTACTGCTTTGTCATGTATCCTCATAAATAATCAATGCATGTACAAGCACATTTTTAATGCATAAGTGGGATATACTCTATACATGCTCTCATTATCCTGAAATTTTTCATTTAGTCAATCTGACTGTTAAATTCTATCTGCCCTTTCAATGCAGTTACCTTTCCGTGTGATTTTATATTATATGACAAAATCATATCTTATCATTGTTATAATATAGTATTTAATAAATATTATTTCTGCAAAGATTATAAATTTTGCACAAGAAAATTACCATAAACCAATTCAAAAGACAAGCTATACTCTGGGAAACATATTTGTAACATATATGATTGAACAGACCTATTATCAATAATGTGAATCAATTTTTTTTTTATAAATCTCTTTTAAATACCTTCTTCTTCTTTTTTTTGGTACTGGGGATTGAACTCAGGGGTATCAGGGGTACTCACCACTGAGCCACATCCCCAGCCCTATTTTGTGTTTTTATTTTAGAGACAGAGTCTCACTGAATTGCTTAGCGCCTCCCCGTTGTTGAGGCTGGCTTCCAACTCGCAATTCTCCTGTCTCAGCCTCCCAAAGTGCTAGGATTACAGGCGCGCTCGGCTTAATACCTTTTTTTTGTTTGATTTGTTTTTATGTGGTGCTGAGGATGGAACCCAGTGCTTCACATGTGCGAGGCAAGCACTCTACTACTGAGCCACAACCCCAGCCCGTGAATCAGTTTTTAAAGAGACAATAATTCACTTTAAAAAGGGCAAAAGAGCTGGGCGCCTTGGCGCATGCCTATATTCCCAGCACTTAGGGAGGCTGAGGCAGGAGAATCGTGAGTTCAAAGCCAGCCTCAGCAAAGAAAGGCGAGGCGCTAAGCAACTGAGTGAGACCCTGTCTCGAAATAAAACACAAAATAGGGCTGGGGATGTGGCTCAGTGGTCGAGTGCCCCCGAGTTCAATTCCCAGTACCAAAAAAAAGGCAAAAGATACAATCAGTTCATAGAAAAAAAATCAAATGTTCTTAAACAAAGAAAAGATGAACAACCACAGTCAAAAGAATACAAATCAAACAAGAAGATAGTTATTGTTGTTGTTGTTATTATTGATATTATTTTGCCTGTTATGGGCAAAAATTACAGTTTTGGAGCTAGGGATATAGCTCAATGGTAGAATGTTTGTGTGGTGCAGGCAAAGTAAAAAAAAAAAAAAAAGGGAAAAATTACCAGCTTAATATCCTTGGTATAGGAGAGGTTTTGGAGAAAGAATGTGCCCACCAGCAGAGCTGCCCTAGAGGACACCTGAGTACCTTTCCTGGTGAAGGAGCCTCCAGGATATTCTGGTTCTTCCAAACAGGATCCTTCCAGAAGTTTGTTTTCTGCTTAAATGATCTAGGGTGGTGTCTGTTGTTTCAAATTCAGACAGACCCTGCTATGGTGTGGATACGAGCGAGGTGTCCCCCAAAAGCTCCTGTGTTAAGGCAGTGTGATCAGAATGTGGAAGCTGTGACCTGATCAGTCCATCCTAGTTTGAATGGGTGGTAACTGTAGGCAGGTGAGAGATGGCTGGAGGAGGTGGGTCACAGGAGCGTGCCCTGAAAGGGTGCATCTTCCCTGTGGCCCCTTCCCCTGCCCTCTGTCTCTCTGCTTCCTGGCTGCCTGAATGGAGCAGTTTCCCTCCTTCACACTCTTCCGCCATGACATTCTGCCTCACCTTGGGCTCAGAGCAATGGAGTTGGCCAACCATTTACCAAACCTCCAACACCATGAACTAAAATAAACTTTTTCTCCTCTAAGTTGTTCTTGTTGGGTATTTTGGTCACAGTGAGACAAGGCTGACCAACACAGACCCTAACACCAGGCTTCCGAGCTACAGTTTCCCAGGAGAGCAGGCAAAGCTAATCTCTTCTTTACAAGTGGACCAAGAGCATTTCCCAAGATCACATATCAAATCCAGGTGTTGAGTAGATAGCAGTGATTATCAGCACCAGCCCACACCCCTTATCTGGAAACCTCAGGACCCAGAAGTGTTTTACATTTGGGTTTTTGGAGAGGTGAGGCTGTGCAGTAAGTTTAGGTAGCATCCCCAGCAGGGCATGGGGCAGTACCCTGTAACCTAACCATTTATGATTCTCTAGGGAAAGTATAACTATTCCACATTTAATGGGACTATTAAAGACCACCTATAGCTCCAAGTTAGTTCAGGTCATGAGTTACAAAAGGTTGTGATTTTCAAAGCTCTTTCGATTTAGAGTTGTGGGTTGGGATGTTTTTACCCTGTGGTCTGATTAGTTATTTTCTGTGACAGTTCGTTTTTAAAATCCTTCAGCAGCTGACATGACCCATTCTCTATGGAGACAACTCTGGTCTCTCGGCACATCTTATTTTTGATCAGTCCTAGTAACCTTTGGCCAGAAGGCAGGGTGAGCCCCAGTTAGTATATGACATCAGTGTGTTGTTGGTACCTCCACACCTGCCCTGAGGGACACTGGAATTTCCTCAACCTTTGAACAGTCACCAGCATGAATGGTCATCATTTTTATATATGTATCCTGCTCTAATTTCCAGGAAAGGAAATCCCAGGAGTTTCAATTCAGATTAAAGGCAGACAAGTTTTAGAATTAAAATTCCTTCTCATTAACATTCTCTGAAAGATAGAATTTGATTCGTGAGGTATAAATATTGATCTATTGCCATGACAATCATTGACTAAGCATTTGCTGCCCTGTATTTAAGTTCTTTAAATACACTTTTTTCTCTTTTTTTTTTAGCAATATGATTGAAATATAAGTGGTACACACTATTACGATTTTTTTACACATGTGAAACTATCACCACAATCAAAATAATACTCATCATCCCCAAAATATCTTCATTGTGTACAATATAAAATAAAGGTTGCTGAGATTATATCATACAGTAACTTTTCTCCGTTAGCAAGCTCTTGCTTATAAGGGTCAAATCCAGCTGTTTATCTTTTTATCTGGTTTATTTTTTAAAACTCAAGAAGACATAGATTCAATAGTACCAATAGGATGATGTATAATTAATTCTACCACGTTTATAATCTTCTATTTGCCTCTTCAAAAAGAATCCAATGTGGGCTGGGATTGTGGCTCAGCGGTAGAGCGCTTGCCTTGCATGCATGAGGCACTGGGTTCGATCCTCAGCACCACATAAAAAATAAATAAATAAAATAAAGATATTGTGTCCATCTATAACTAAAAAAAAATTAAAAAAAAAAAGAATCCAATGTAATATAATGTAGTGCCCTGGAAAAGGACATTAATGTGTAATCTGGTGAAATCCTAATAAAGCATGGAGTTTAGTTAATATAAGGATACAAATGTTGGTTTGTGGGTTCTGATAAATGTATCTTAGTAATGTAAGATGTTAACTTTAGGGGAAATGGAAACTGGAATAATTTTTAAAAGATTATTCCATAACGTGAACTGTATATAAAAAAGAATCCAATGATAAAGTTAATTACTGAAGGAAAGCCATGTTTTATCAGAGACTCTATGTTTCAAACTTTAAAGATTTTGTTTTACCTCTAAATAATGGCAAGCAATAGCTCTTGCAGTTTTTGAAAATGAACATTTCATTCTGTAATACTACCTTTCCCTCATCATTGAATTTTGATTTTCTTTTTTCATTCTTTTCCATAGTCACCTTTAGGGTCCTTTATTTACCAGTTGCAATCATTTCTAAGTGCAAAGTTGATTGGAAGGTTGGTATTTTGATTCTTAAACCCTAGTTTTTTTTTTTTTTTTTTTTTTGGTACTGAGGATTGAACTCAGGGGCACTCGACCACTGAGCCACATCCCCAGCCCTATTTTGTGTTTTATGTAGAGACAGGGTCTCACTGAGTTGCTTAGCGCCTCACTGTTGCTGAGGCTGGCTTTGAACTCGCGATTCTCCTGTCTCAGCCTCCCAAAGTGCTGGGATTACAGGCTTGAGCCACCGCGCCCGGCTTAAACCCTAGTTTAATGTTGCAAGAGAAGGGACATTCACAAGGCATTTAGCACCCACAGAATGTAGGGTGACCTCTGGATAATGACTTAACCACACAATGACTGTTATGGTTTGGAAATGAGGTGTCCCCCAAAAGCTCACATGTGAGACAATGCAAGAAGGTTCAGAGAAGAAATAATTGGGCTATGAGAGCCTTTACCCAATCAGTGAACTAATCATCGGATGGGATTAATTGAGTGGTAGCTGAAGGCAGGTGGGGTGTGGCTGGAGGAGGTAGGGCATTGGGGGCGTGGCTTTGGGGTATTTATTTGTATGGGGTGAGTGGAGATCTCTCTGCTTTCTGATCATCATATGGGCGAATTTCCTCCACACTCTTCTACCATGATGGAGCCTGCTGTCTATGGGCTGAGACCTCTGAAACCTTGAGCCCTTAAATAAACTTTTCCCCTGCTACAGTTGTGCCGGTTGGGTCATCAAGTCACAGCAGTGGAAAAGATGATGAAAATGGTGACTGAGACTACACGCAGGAGGACTTAGCAGCTGGAAGGCATAGGCTTGAGGGTTCTTGAGGTGCGAACCCCAAGCATCCCGTTTTTTTCCGAAAAAGTCATGTTCAGGGATTTGCAGACTCAAGACCGTATCTGTAGCCAATGTTCTGAAACTACAGGCTGCCTGACTTTTCTACAAACACCAAACACTTGAGAAACAAAATATTCCTTCCTCTACCTTTTTGGATGTTTTCAACAATCTTCTCAAAAGAGGTGAAGTCACTCTGCCTCCTGTCTATTTTACTGGTGCTTAAAAATTTAGGAGTTTCAGGAGCTGGGGCTCTAACTCAGTGATAGAACAATTGCCTATGATGTGCCACAGTACTATGGGGGTGGGGAGATAGAAGCATTTCAGGATGTAAACTGTAGATATTTTCAGGTTATACAGTAAGATTATTGGGGGATGGAATTTTGTTCTTTGTATTTTTCTGCTATTTTACCGTTTCACAATAATAAGCAAATACCACTATTATAATAAGAGGAAAACACTAATAAAAGCTTCTGTGTTTAAGTTTAGAAGTTCCAAATCAATTAAAATTCCATTTTAATTTAGTCTACACGCTAAAGTTCTCCATAGAGGCACAATTCCTTACAAGGACAAAAGTAACCATTGTCTGGAGCAGAAGCTAGACTCTGTGTTAGTCAGCTTTTCCTCCCTGTGACCAAAATACCCAAAAGAACAACTTACGAGGAAAAGTTTATTTTGAACCATGATTTCAGACATGCAGTCCATGGCTGGCCAACTCTACTGCTCTGGACCCAAGGTGAGGCAGAACATCATGGCGGAAGGGCATGGAGAAGGGAAGCTGCTCCATTCATTGCAGCCAGAGGGCAGGAAGTTAGAGGGAGGGGCTGCAGGGAAGATGAGCCCTTCCAGAGCATGCCCCCAGTGACCCACCTCCTCCAGTCAAGCCCCACCTGCCTACAGTTACCACCCAGTCAGTCCAGGCAAACTGGGGATGGACTGATTAAGTTACAACTCTCACAATCCAATCATTTCATCTAAATATTCCTGTATTAACACAGGAGTTTTGGGGGGACACCTCATATCCAAATCATAACCGACTGGAAATCAAATGTATACTTATAAGCTGTTCTTTTATTACCTCAGGGGTATTAGTGCAACTTTGGATACTGGTTTTTATTTTTATTGTTAGGAAGCTGATTTCATTAAGCATGTAGGACTTTTTAGCTACCTCCTCACTTGCTGTCTTAATTCCTTAAATTCACCTATTTTCCATGGTCCAATAATTTTTAACCTAAATTTTAGATCATATGTTGTTTTTTATTTGTAAAGTTTTACAGTAAAAAGTAATACAGTAGTCCTCCCTTACCTGTGGGGAGTATGTTCCAAGACCCCCAGTAGATGTCCGAAACCTTGGAGAGTACCAAATCCTATGCATATTATGCATTTTCCTATACATACATACAAATGTGTATTTGTCAGTTTTTCATTGCTGGGACCAGAATACCTGACAAGAACAACTTAGAGGAGGAAATGTTTATTTGGGGCTCATGGTTTCAGAGGTTCAATCCATGGTTAGATGACTTTATTGCTTTGGGTCGGCAATGAGGCAGAATCTCATGGTGGAAGGGCATGGTGGAAGAAAGCTGTTTAGTTCTTGGTAGCCAGGAAGCAGAGACAGGGCAAGGAGCCAGGGACAAGATATAACCCCAAAGGGTATGTCTACAGTGACCTGCTTCCTCCAGCCACACACCACCCACCTACAGTTACCACTCAGTAGTCCATTCAAATTATTTATCCATAGAATGGATTAACCCATTGATCAGATCACAGCTCTCATCATTGCCTGAAAGTCCCACCTCTGAACCTTGCTATGGTGAGGACTGTGCTTCCAAAACATGAGCTTTTCAGATGGCATTTCTAGATCTAACCATAATACTATGATCAAGTTTAATTTGTAAATAAGGCACAGTAAGCCGGGTACAGTGGTGCACGCCTGTAATCCCAGCACTTAGGGAGACTGAGACAGGAGAATCGCAACTTCAAAGCCAGCCTCAGCAATGGCAAGGAGCTAAGCAACTCAGTGAGACCCTGTCTCTACATAAAACACAAAATAGGGCTGGGGATGTGGCTCAGTGGTCGAGTATTCTTAAGTTCAATCCTTGGTGCCAAAATGAAATAAAATAAAATAGAACTATCATAAGAATAATAGAAGTTATGTAATAGAAGTTATGTGAATGTGACCTGCCCCTCCTGCCCCCACACTCAAAATATCTTATTGTACTGTACCCACTCCTCTTGTGATGATGTGAGATGACACAGTGACCATGTAAAGAGAGGAAGTAAGGTGAATGACATAGCCATTGTGATGTAGCATTAGGCTACTAAGGGTTACTTAATACAAGCACTGTGTTACCAAAACCACAACAGTCAATCTGATGACCTAAAAGGATACTACCTGACTAACGGGCAGGTAGGGATTACAGCATGGATAGCTGGACAAAGAATCATCATGCTACTCAGAATGTTATACGCATGTGCCTGGCACAGTGTTGCACACCTGAAATCCCAGCAGCTTGAGAGGCTGAGGCAGGAGAATTGCGAGTTCAAAGCCAGCCTCAGCAACGGTGAGGCATTAAGCAACTCAGTGAGACCCTGTCTCTAAATAAAACACAAAATAGGGCTGGGGATGTGGCTCAGTGGTCGAGTACCCCTGAGTTCAATCCCTGGTACCCCCCCAACAACAACAAAAAGTCATGTCATGCACATTAAAATCTTATGAATTGTTTATTTCCAACTGAAATGACAGAAAGCAAAATCATGGATAAGAGACAACTATTGTACATGCATAAGGTACAAATGGTCATATACATACCATATTTATTATTCTAAGCTGCTTTAGAATTAATTTTATGCGAGGGAATGAAGTATGTCATTAATTTTTTTTATTGTGGAGTAGCAGAATCGGCTGATTTGTCACAGGTGCTAATCAAGGTGATTGGTGTTCTTACACCACACATCAACTCCTCCTGGAAGTCTCAAATCTGGTATGGGCCTTTGCAAGAGGAATATGTACTCAGAAAGAATTGTGTGTGGAAAGGTTAATAGGAAATAAAGAAACTGCAGTTCCAAGTAAACTTTCTACTATATAACTGCCCACTTGCCCTATCTCCCAGACCCAGAAAATAATTTTATTTCTTCTCCCCACTGTTTAGTTGTTTGTTTGCTTCTTTGTTTCTGTAATGCCAGGGCCTCATGTGTGCTAGACAAGTGCTACACCATTGAGTTATACCCCAATCCTACCCCTCTTTAGTTTAAAGTAGGCTTTTAGTAAGCTAATTTAACAAGAAAAAGGCTAATGCCAGCTGCAAGAACATCTCTGCAAGGGCCACCTGCATCAAATTTGAGAGAATGCTGTAGTGGCCAGTCTAGGCCTGGCAGGCCCAGGAGAGTGTATGTGTGCTTGGCGGGGGTGGAGGACAGTCCAAGATGGAAGGAGGGCAAAGAGCTCCCATTAGAGGTACTGAGAACAACCACCCTCCTATCAGCTGTCATTCTGTGTAGCCTCTGCAGTGGACTGATTAATGGCCCTCAAAGAAGGCTATGATCCAACCCCCGACTTGTGAATATGTTAATGTGACAAAATTTCTGAACTATGTCAACTTAAAGAAGGAAAGGCTTATTTTGGCTCATGCTCTCCAAGGTTTCAGTCCATGATTGCTTAGCCCTGTGGCCGCACAGTACGTCATGGTGGGAGCCCATGGCCAAGGAGATCTGGTTAACTCGTGGTGGTCAGGAAGCAAAAGAAGAAAGGGCCCAGGTTCTATTCTCCCCTTCTAGGGCATGGCCCCAGTGACCTAACTTTCTTCCACCTGGCCCTGCCTCCTAAAGGTTCCACCCTCTCCCAACAGCACCCCAGATCGGGACCAAGCCTTCCACACATGAGTCTCTGAAGAACATTCAAACCAAACCATAGCAGTTACGTTATGTGGTAAAAAGGATTTTGGAAATGCGATTCATCTAAGGATCTCTAGATGGAGAGGTGATCCTAGGTGCCAGGTGGGCTCAACATGAGCACAGGGGTTCTTACATGTGAGAGAGGGACAGGAGGGTCAGAGGACGAATTGTGATCATGGAAGCAGAGTCGGGACGCTGAGGAAGCTCCATGGCTGACTGACTTGAAGATGGAGGAAGGCCCACGTGTCAAGGAAGGGAGCCGTCTCTGCAATCTGGAAAGGGCAAAGAAGTAGATTCTCCCCTAAAGCCTCCAGAAGGACCATGGCTATGCCAACCTATCTTGGATTTCTAGTATTTAGAACTGTAACATCCTATGCTTTTGTCTTCAGCTACCAAGTGTGTGGTGAGACCTGACAGCAACTACAGGAAACCAGCGAGGCCCCCAAGAGCAGAGGCCAGGCAGGCCTTCCAGAATGCACTGAGGGGGCACGTCGGATCTCTCATCTCTGAGCTGGGGGCTCCAACCTGGGTCCCCGTTTTGCTGGGCATCCTAGCTGAAAGGAATTGTAAAGCCAAACGACCAGAAGAAAGTAAAACAAGACTGGAACAGGCTTTATTTTGGGAAGAACGCTCCCGGGCCACACGCCGGGTCACCAGGCTTGAGCAGGCAGAATGGCGCTGAGGCCTTGTGGCATACAGAATTTAAAGGCTCCCCCCGACCCCCGTCCGGAAAAGGAAGACTTAAGGCAGGAAGGGAAGGGCCTGGGGCAGGAAGAGGTGTTGGTCTAGAGTCCAGTGTCCTATGGGATTGGTTAGGGGAGGCTGGTGAGGTCAGAGTCCTTCCAGGATGAGCCAGGAAACATGGCGATTTTTGTGTCGGAGGTTCAATATTTCTCCGTATCGGCTACTGGGGGCAGCCATGTTGGCATGTTCGGCGCATGCGTACTGTGTTCGGCACTCGCAATCCACCAACGGTAGCCAGGTTGGTATGTTTTGCGCACACGTGCTGCTCGCGGCAGTGGCAGCAGCGGTGGCAGCAAACAAGGGGGCCAGTGTCTCGGGAGGGCAGGAGTGAGACGGCTGATGGGCATGGCAGGCGGCCGGGTGCTCCTTCAGCTCCGGCGCGGCTTGAGGGGTGGCGGTCGGGGGACATGGCCAGCGGTTGTTCTGTGTCTGCCTCTAACCTGACAACCCAGCCTTTTTGATGATATAGGACAGTAGATTCGATCTGGCTGCTTCGTGCGGGATTGGGGGCGTCAAGAGGGGGAAATGGTTCGGGTGTTGGTCAGGTAGGGAGGCAGACGCAGGGGTGGAAGCATCTGGTTGTCATGCCGCTTAAATGCAGAGGCACCACCTGGGGGTAGGAACAGAGGCTTGGGAGAGATTACTGATTAGCAGAGGAGGGTTGTCGAGAAATTTTGAGTTTGGTGCGCCCCAGCATGGTGGAAGTCCAAGGCTGGGCATTGAGGGTAGGTGCCTTTTTGAGGCGGGAGACATGGTACCATTGGGTGTGGCCTAGAAGCTTGGCTGCTGTTGGCATGGTAAGTATGACTGTATGGGGTCCCGTCCAGTGGGGCTCCAATGCTTGAGGATGCAGCTCTCGAAGTAAGACTGTGTCACCTGGTTGAAGAGGATCTGAGTCGGTCTGCAGATGTGCTGGGTTTGAGGTTATAGATGGCGCAGGAAGGTAGCCGTCTGTGTGTTGCCTTAAAAGTTTGTGTAAGAGGGTGAGATATGGCAGGTAGGACACAAGGGGAGGGGGGTTGATTGGGAAATTTTGGTTGATTAAGAAAGGGCATCCATAGAGCAACTCAAAAGGGCTAAGGCCAGAGGGGGCTCTAGGGGATGCCCTAATTTGAGTGAGGGCCAATGGCAGGAGACTGGGCCGGGAGAGCCTGAGTTCAATAGCAAGTTTAGTGAGGTGATCCTTGAGGATGCCATGGGCTCTTTCGACCTTACCCGAGGATTGGGGTTGGTAGGGGATGTGGAGTTTCCAAGTGATATTGAGGTCTCTGGAGACTAGTTGAACAACCTGAGAAGTGAAGGCCGGACCATTGTCTGACTGGATGGAGACGGGAAGTCGGAATCTGGGAATAATCTGCTCAACAAGGATGGAGGCGACAGTGTCAGCAGTTTCCCTGGAGGTAGGGAAGGCTTCTATCCAACCTGAAAAAGTATCTACCAAAGTGAGTAGGTAGTGAAGCTTTTTGTGCCTAGGCATATGAGTGAAGTCAATCTGCCAGTCTTCACCCGGTTGGTGACCTCTCATCTCGTGTGTGGGGAGTTTGGGTTTGATGCCTCCTTGTGGGGACACAGTAGAGCAGATGGAGCAAGCAGAGTGGACCTGCTGGAGAGTAGTTCTCATTCCTGGGAAGTAGAAGAGAGGTTGTAAAAACTGAAAAAGGGGTTTGGGGCCAATATGAAGAGAGTTATGAATGTCCATCAATAAACCATAAGCTTGCTGTTTGGGGAGGGCAATCCGATCCCCCAGGAAGATCCAGCCATCTCCCCCGAGATGACCACCTTGGGTTATCAGGTCCTGTTGTTCCTGTAGGGTATAATTGGGTTTAGTAGCGGTGGACAGAAATAGGACAGGTGCAGTTGAGGATTTGGCTGTTAATCCTCGTGCTATAGAGTCTGCCTTGTTGTTGCCCATAGCTATGGGGTCAGAGGAATTCTGATGTCCTCTGCAGTGTATGATAGCCACTCGTGAGGGCAGTTGCAGCGCCTCTAAGAGTTT
This sequence comes from Xerus rutilus, assembly GCA_028644305.1. NCBI lineage: Eukaryota > Metazoa > Chordata > Mammalia > Rodentia > Sciuridae > Xerus > Xerus rutilus. The sequence goes on from CM053409.1 coordinate 110,279,884, forward strand.
GGAGATTAGAGAGGCATTGACCACTGGTGACCCTTTTGTGGTCAAGAATCACGCTCCTTCCAAATAGCTGCATGAGAATGAGCAATTAGGAGAGCATATTTGGAGTCGGTGTAAATGTTAACTTGCTCATCTTTGGATAGGGTGAGGGCTCTGATGAGTGCAAAAAGTTCAGCCTTTTGAAAGGTGGTTCCTTCAGGAAGGCAGCTGGCTTCTAAGACTGAGGCAGCGGTGACTACTGCATATGCGGCTCTGTGGCGTCCATCACGACCCATCGTGGAACTGCCATCCACAAAAAGGGTTAAGTCAGGTGTGGAGAGTGGATAGTCAAGGAGGTCCTCGTGAGGCAATCACAGGGCCTCCATCATCTGCAAACAGGAATGATCAACATCCGAAGGGGGAGAGGATAGTGGGAAGAGCGTGGCAGGATTGAGAGAGGAAGAATGACAGAGGATAATGTTGGGGTTCTCTATAAAGAGAAGGTGAAATTCTTGAATTCTCGAAGGGCTTAGAAGTGGGAGAGCTTTGTGACTTAAGAGGTCCTGTAGCCTTTGGGTAGAAAATACAGTTACTGGTTGGAGCAAGGTAAGCTTGAGGGCTTCCTTAGTAAGCTCTGCTGCTGCTGCCAGTGCCCGGAGGCATGGCATCCATCCACAGGCTGTAGCATCCAGCTGCTTAGAGAGGTATGCCACTGGCTTGTAGGAAGGTCCAATCAGTTGGGTGAGGAGGCCAGTGGCAATACCCTGCCTTTCATCCATAAAAAGGTAGAAAGGATGATTAGGGTTAGGGAGAGAGAGGGTGGGAGAGGATATGAGGGCATCCCTGAGCTTATAAAAGGCATTGGCTACTGAGGTAGGAGAAGTGAGAGGCCCATGAGGGGTCTCCTTAGCTGCCTGGTATAAGGGCTTAGCCAAAAGTGCAAAGTTGGGGACCCAATGCCTAAAAAAGCCGGCCAGACCCAGGAAGGAATGGATGTAATCCGCTGTTTCAGGCAGCTGTAGGTCCTAGAGAGCTTGAATTCTGTCAGTCGTCAAACCTTTAGAGATTGGAGTGAGGAGTATACCTAAGTAGGTGACTGAGGCAGCAGTGAGTTGGGCCTTAGCTGGGGAGACTCGATAGCCCCGTGACCCCTGGAAATTGAGAAGCTGAGCAGTGCGTGCCTGGGAAGTCTCGGGGGATGGGCTGCATAGGAGAAGGTCATCCACATACTGAAGAAGGGTGCTATCCCCCAAGCCACAAGCAGTTAAATCTTGTTCCAAAGCTTGCCCAAAGAGGTGGGGACTGTCTCTGAAGCCTTGGGGTAAAACTGTCCATGTTAGGTGTTGGGACCTTAAAGAGGTAGGGTCCTCCCATTTGAAGGCGAAGAGGTAATAAGAGTCAGGGTGCAGGGGCACTGTAAAGAAGGCATCCTTAAGATCTAGGACAGTAAAGTGAGTGGTTGAAGGGGGGATATGAGAGAGGAGAGTGTAAGGGTTGGGAACCACTGGGTGGATGGGAATAACTGCCTCATTAATTAGGCGGAGGTCCTGACCCAAGCGATAGGCTCCTGAGGACTTACATACTGGCCATATGGGAGTGTTATATGGAGAGTCAGTAGGGATGAGGAGTCCCTGGGCAAGTAGTCTGTCTATGATGGGTTTAAGTCCCTCCCTGTGGGTTTTGGAGATGGGAAATTGGGGACACGAGGGATATTTAGTGTGCAGCTTTAACTGAATACAGGCTGGCTTGTTGTGAGAGGCTATGACTGGCTTGGAGGTGTCCCAGACTTGGGGATCAACTAGGTTTGGGGGTAATGGTGTAGTGGGTGCTGTCAGGTCATTAGAAAGAGTACAGATTAGAGGTAAGAGAAACTGGCGGTGGCATTTTTGGGATGCAATTGGAGAGTGGCCCCTAATAATTGGAGAATGTCTCTGCCTAGGAGAGGAATTGGACAGGATGGAATAACCAGAAAGGAGTGTGTAAAAGAGTGTCCCTCCAGGGTACAGGCCAGCCTAGCAGTTCGGTTTGGGAAGGAGAGTTGGCCATCAATCCCCATAACTGAGACCTGGGAAGGAAACAAAGGCCCAGAGTGGGCAGGCAAAACAGAATAGGTAGCCCCCATGTCCACCAGAAAAGTTATGGACTTACCCGCTACCTGGAGCATTACCCTGGGCTCGGCAAGGGTGATGGGGTTCCCCAAGTCTGGGCTGCTTCAGTCCTCTGTGAGCCCCAAGAGTTCAGGAGAGAGCGCTGCCTGGTTGGTCATACCCCCACGTAGAGGCACCAAGGAAGGGCCAGCCATGGGGCAGTCACTTTTCCAATGTCCTGTCTGCTCACAGGTGGGTCACGGCCCAGGAGGGGGCCATGGGTTTGGGCCCTGGCGGAGGGGATTGTGGGTTCCCCTTTAAGGCTCTTGTTGGAGCTGTAGGCCTCAGGGCTGCTGCCAAGGTTTGGGTTTGGAGTGTTACCTTTTTCTGTAATTGGGCCTGCCTGGCTAATTCAGCTGACTCCTCTCAGGCATTATAGACTTTAAAGGCCATTTTTACCAGGTCCCGGATAGGGGTTTGTGGGCCCTCTTCAGCTCGTTTGAGCTTTTTTCTAATGTCGTGGCCTGATTGGGTGATGAAATGGGTCACTAGCACTGTAGCCCCAGAGGGAGACTCAGGATCCAGCTTAGTATATTTGGTGAGAGCCTCTGTAAGGTGGTTGAGAAATAGAGCTGTATTCTCATCGGGATTCTGGGTGATTTCTCTGAGCTTATCAAAATTAACTACTTTATTAGACACTGCCTGCATGCCTCTATTAGATATTGAATCATGCGGGCACAGTGACAGCGCCCCTGGTGGCCATCTTGATAGTTCCAGTTTCAGTTAGGGGAATAGCACCTTCACCTGTAGAAAGAGTTAATGTCTGTTAAACAAACTTGATCAGCATGGTCCCAAGCAGCCTGCTGGATGCAAGAGCGACAGAGAGAATAACATAGACATCATGCCAGGTAAGATTGTATGTCTGAGAGAGAGAGCAGAATCCCTTAATGTAAGTAGAACAGTCAGCAGAGAAGGACCCAAGGCACTCTTGAATCTGGGAGAGGTCCTGAAGTGAGAATGGAGCATGAACTTGAATAATTCCCTCAGCACCTGCCACTTCCCTGAGGGGACAGAGAATCTTAGGGTCAGCTGGCAAGGGAGCCTGGTAGGAACGGGTGTGGGCACTAACAGGGGAAGAGGGTAGTGGGTGAGCAAAGGAATCCATTGGAGGGGGCGGGTTCCCAGGAGGAGGGGCAGGAGCTGTGGCTACAGGAGGAGGGGGATGGTGGACAGGTAGGGCTGACAGCAGCTCAGGTGGTTCAGTGAAAGAGGAAGAAGATAGGTAAGAACATTGAGAGGGGGGGTGGGATTTTCTCTAGCAAGGATTACTTGAAGGACAGAACAGGTGGAATAAAGGTTGAGGTGAGAGTGTACCTCCCAAAAAGCCTGAACATAAGCAGCCTCTGTCCATCTCCTTGTCTGGTGCCAAAAATTAGCCAAATCAATGAGGATTTGAAATTCAAAGGTTCCCTCTGGAGGCCATTTTGATCCATTTTCTAAGCCATACTGAGGCCAGACTTCAGTAGAAAGGAGGACCAGACGCTCATGGCGTAGGTCCTCAGCAAATCCTAGTTGCTCAAAATTGCAATACAGACAGCCCAAAGGAGTTTTGGGGTCTGGAGAAGAGTTGGTATTTACCATGACTTCTCAGCGTTCACGGAAGTGGGCGGGAATGGAAAAAGGCGTCCCTGAATCCATTCAAGTCCACCGGAAAATGGGGGGCCAAGCGAGGGGTTCAAGCATCCTTGTAAACTCCTCGGGGCCAAACGGAATCGGGTGGCTCACAAGGACTGGAGACGTCTCTCCAATCCCAGTGGCCTCGGGCAGGGGCCTGTGCACACATGTGACTTATGAGTAGGCCCCCTGGTGTGGATGGGAATGAAGCTGAGGAGTCAGGGGAGACAGGTTGAGGGAAGCGTACCTCACTTTTGTCGATCTGGAGGACAGAGACAGAGAGCAGCTCCTGGTCTGGTTCGGAGAGTTTGCCTCTACCCCAGTACAGGGGGAGGTCCAAGAACTCTCCTGGGTTTTGCGCACCAATTTGTAAAGCCAAACGACCAGAAGAAAGTAAAACAGGACCAGAACAGGCTTTATTTTGGGAAGAACGCTCCCGGGCCACACGCCCAGTCACCAGGCTTGAGCAGGCAGAAATGGCACTGAGGCCTGGTGGCATACAGAATTTAAAGGTCCCCCCCCCCAATCTGGAAATGGAAGACTTAAGGCAGGAAGGGAAGGGCCTGGGGCAGGAAGAGGTGTTGGTCTAGAGTCCAGTGTCCTCTGAGATTGGTTAGGGGAGGCTGGTGAGGTCAGAGTCCTTCTGGGATGAGCCGGGAGACATAGTGATTTTCATGTCAGAGGTTCAGTGTTTCTCCGTATGGGCTACTGGGGGCAGCCATGTTGGCGTGGTCAGCGCATGCGTGCTGTGTTTGGCGTGCACGACCTACGGTAGCCATGTTGGTATGTTTTGCGCACGCCGCTACTCGCGGTGGTGGCTGCGGAGAACAAGGGGGCCGGCGTCTCGGGCAGGTGGGAGCGAGGCAGCTGACGGGCTTGGTGGACGCTGGGTGCTCCTCGGGCTCCTGCGTGGCGCAGCTCCAGCAGTGGCGGTCGGGGGACATGGCCGGTGGTTGTTCCGCGTCTGCCTCTGACCTAACAGGAATGAAGGCCCCTGAGTGGTCTACACGGTTTAGAAAGCCCTGTGGAAATCATTCCTATACTCCCAGGAGGGCTTCATGGGCAAATTAAAGCATCAAGTTTCTTTGTTTGTAGTTGGGACTGTGCCCCCACAGTGTGGCAATACAGTTCTGCCACCAAAATGCTAACTAGCAACTTCTGAGTGGTTATGAAACAGGAAGTGTGCAAGACTTAGTTCACAAAGCCATGAAATGCCCTTGCACTGTAGCAACAAAAGCAGACTTCTTTGAAATTGTGACTCTCGCTGTTTTCTAAACAAGCTACACAAAATGAGAGGATCACCTACCAGTCAGAAGCCAGGAGACTTATGTACCTCAGTTCCTAACATCTCTATTTTCACACATTGACATAGTCAAAGGCCAAGATCTCTTCAAAACATACATACACATGAATTCACACACACACACACACACACACACACACACACACGAGAGGCTCCTATTGTCTCAGGTAAACAAAGCAGAGTAAACAATATTCACAAGAGGTTCAAGTAACATCTTCCAAACATGAGAGTAACAGTAATCAAATCAAAGAACTTATTTGGAAAAAAGATTCAAATATACGTATATATAAAAACAGAGTCACAATAAACAAGGTAAAGAATCCATCCGAAAGGATATTCATATGTCTGTTTTCAGAGAGTTAAAATAAGTGTTTTTAACTTTCAGAGGAGGTCAAATACAATTATTTTTGTTTTATGGGGCTGATTCCCCTTACAAACAATTGTTGAAGAATTAGGAGTCTGTGGGTGGTTCTTTGGGGTGAATTTTTGGCCCAGCAGAGGTCTATAGTGGAAGGAAGCTCCTGTGGATGGTGCAGTTGGTACAGACTGAGTAAAATGGCCGACGGCTGCCTGCTGCCTGCAGGTGGAGACAGAAATTTTGAATTTTCTGGAAGGAAGGAGCAGTCATAAGCCTGAAGATTCCCCAAACACAGTAAGACAGTCACAAAACAAGACAAACAGCCACTGCCCCTCCCTACCAGGTTGGCTCTAGGAATCAGCTGAGTGATGTATCTGGCACAAGACAGGATCTCAACAAATGGGGCTGCTTCTTCTGGCGGGCAGGGGCCTGTTTGACACCTCAGCTGTGTTTGGCCAACTTGCAGCCGCACCATCTAGACTGAGCTGTTGATGAACTGCTCTGACTCATGCCCTGCCAGCCAGGTTTTCCTGGAAGTCTATGAGATCCCAGAGAGTAAACTGAAATACACAAAAGATGATATGATCTTAATCTTTCCAGAAAATAGGGATCCATTTGAATGTCTCTGAATGCCAAAACCCAGGAGGTTTCATTAAACAAATGAAAATGAGAACCCAAAGAAAAAAATCTCAGACTTTTTCCTTCCGATTACCACTGGCAGCTTCCGGAAACTGTGCTCTGTCCCTGGGACTGTTGGCCCTACACATACTCAGTGGAGTCAGGAACCGTGAAGCCCTGACATCTATCTAAAATGCGGAAGTCCCTTCCCTTCATAAGAGGTTAGAAGGAGTCATGTAATGTTCTCCTTTCCTGTTCTCTTTTTTTCCTGACAAATTTCAGGACAGTATTCATTTCTTATTTTAAGGGGGACTAAAATGTAGAATGTCATATTTTGTAACAGTAACTTTTTGGTGGGTCTCTGATGGGAGGAGGTAAAGGAGAGAGATGTGGTTTAGATTATAGATACGGGGACAAGGGAAGTAAGGGCAGGAAGAGGAGCAAGGGCAGGCAAGCCCACAGCACCGAGGAGGCAGAGAAGTAGGGCACACGTGACCTTGGAGAAGCACAGCTTCTGAGACTTCTTGCTGGGCAGCATGGAGTGTATGATCAGACTCACAGCATGGCCTTGATATGGGTGACAAAAATCAATCAGGGCCAAGTCCTATTTCCCATATGAAGACTGAACACCTGAGAAACACCGAGACAAGCGTGGAAAGCAAATTTTGTTTAAAGGATAGAACAGAGAGAGACTTCTTCACAGAGA
>CM053409.1:110286705-110305650 GCA_028644305.1 Xerus rutilus
TGGTACCGGGTATTGAACTCAGGGGCACTCGACCCCTGAGCCACATCCCCAGCCCTATTTTGTGTTTTATGTAGAGACAGGGTCTCACTGAGTTGCTTAGCACCTCGCCATTGCTGAGGCTGGCTTTGAACTCGCGATTCTCCTGTCTCAGCCTCCCTAAGTGCTGGGATTACAAGCGTGAGCCACCGCGCCCGGCTGGTAGATTGTCTTTAAATGCAAGTGTATATTCAATCACAACAATCATCAAATATAATCAATTAATGCAAAGAGTGTTGGGTGTGCTCGAGCACCCCAACTAGCATTCAATGTGTACTAATTAAACACTATAGGTAAGTCACACTATCCTAGGGCAGTTAAACACTACCAGTAATTCACACAATCCTAGAGCAACCACGAGCCCCAAAATACCTCCAATGCCACATGACTTCTCTTAGCCAAAGATCAGACGTTGCCCTTGTCTAGTGGTTCTCTTCAGCTGATGGCTGGAATGGTGGGAGTTGATCCAGGGAATGGTGGAGTTGATCCAGGGATGGATAGCAAGGCTGCCAGTCTCACTGATGTCCTTGGAGCAAAAGCCCCCAATGTGGCAGGACAAGCAATTTAAATGCAGTTCCAAGTTGGTGGTGTGAACTGGTGATTGGTTACACCCAATGAAAGTCAATGTCCATTGGTTATATCCAGTAAGATACTGTAATTGCAGCTGGGCATATTCTTTGTCCATGATAGGGAGCACAGCTCCATGTCATTGCTAGGCAGGCCTATGGTTAGGTGCCCCTTACAGCCCCTTATCCACTGCAAGCAGGCATGACTAAGCATGTCAATGGCTGCTGATCCTTATGGCTAGCAGCTTAGTGAGTCCCCAGCACCAGGCATCTCTATGGCATGTGTTCCTTACAGGGCCTAAGGTGGAGTGCTCCAAGGGCTGAAATAAAGCCATCCAGGGGGCCAGGAAGGAAACGAGTGGCCCAGGTGGCATTCATTAACAGCCCCTTGGAGGGAGGAACAATCAGGTCACCTGAGGTTGCAGCAGGGGGAAGGGCTCTGGAGGTATTAGCATTTTATTACCTCATGAATAGGCTCCCATCTTTCTGACCCAATCATTTATTACTTACACTGACTGTCTTTTCATCCCTCTGCCTCATCCTGATTAGGAGGGGACTGAATGGCAGGGCGAGAAGTTGGATGTGAAAGACAAGGGGCATGGGAGCTAGACAGAACTGGGCTGGAGCCCATGCCACCACTTCTCAGTTGTGTGACTTGGAGTAGGATCTGCCAGAGAAACAGAATCACTGTGTGAGGTGTGTGTTAAGGGGGAGGGGGGCCTAGTTCATTATATAGATTTGACCTTACACAATTATGGGAGTTGGTTACGCAGTTCATGTGAGACTGTTTTTCCTGTGTCTGGTACTGGAGCCTGACGTCCTCAGGCAAGAAATGGGGAGAAAAACAGGAACAGGAGGTGGAAGAGACCAGGACAAACAGGAACCTAAGGCTGAGCTGGAGCCCCATCCCTCCCTAGCTCCTCAGTCTCTCTCCACTGCCAAGCCTCCAACTTGCACAATCATGGGGAAAGCTGACGCCCTTGGTCATAGAGCTAAACTGAAGGGGCACCTAATCCAGGAGACAGGGAAGTGTGGCAGAAGATGTGGTAGGAGCTGTAGTCCCACCACCCAGCATGCCAGTTGATGAGCCACACATTGCAAGCCCTGACAAAGCCTCCCACCCAGCCCAGCCCCCCAAATATAAAGGAATATGGCTGCACCTGTTGCCGAAATCTTGATCCTTGTCACTGATGCCAATCCAATAACCAGGACACAGTTTTGAGAAAAACGAAAAAGGTTTATTGCTCTGCAAGCAAGGGAGAAACATAGAGACTCCTGTCCCAAAGGCTGTCATTCTTCTCCTCAGCAGGAACAGGGGCTTTTAAAGAGATGACTTAAAGGCTGCATCCTACTGTGTTCTCTTTCTGGAGTTTGTAATTCACTTGTTAATTTGGGAGATAGTCATTTCTGAGATCTTCTGGTTCCATCTCCAAAGTCTGGATCACTTCATTCCTATGGTGAGTACTCAGGGACAGATAACGTTAGCACAAAATGACTGCGCAGGACGCAAACTTTACGGGTCAGCACAGCCTTTATTCAGCAATGAAGTCATGCCTCTGATGGATACACTTTCTTGGTGGAAAACGCGCCACTGGCCAAAGGCAGAGTCTGTGCTTATATACGTTACTCTGAGAGGTGACTTAATTATTGACAGAGTATGTCAGTTTGGGTACTCAGGGAAGAGATTTTTTTGTTTTTTGTTTGCTTGTTTGTTTTGTTTTGTTTTGGTATTGGGGATTGTACTCAGGGGTACTCCACCAATGAGCCACATCCTCAGCCCTATTTTGTGTTTTATTTAGAGACAGGGTCTCACTGAATTGCTTAGGACCGCACCATTGCTGAAGCTGTCTTTGAACTCATGATTTTCCTGTCTCAGCCTCCCAAAGTGCTGGGACTACAGGCGTGCATCACCGTGCCCGTAAGATTTGTTCTTACCGGGCAATCTTGTGAGAATTTGAGGGGTTTTTTTACTGGGCAATATTTTGACTTGGAGAAGAATGGAGGGTCTGGGGTCAGTGTTCAGTATTTCTCTCTTTCCCTCCAGGGTCCCATTGCACTGTCACTGGGAAAGGATTTATTTGGGGAAGGATCAATGCTTTGGCTTCCTCCCAGAGACTGCCGTTCTAGGCTTGATGGATATCTCCTCCCCAGAGATTTGTCCTGTCATTAGGAAAGACTAGATTGGGAAAGGATCCATGTTATCAATGTGGTGCCTTCTTCCTCACTCCCTCTTCCCAGGCCACACTATTTGGAGGTTCATCATTTTCCATATCTTACAGATAACTCTGCCTTGATGGAAAAGGTAATCCTGTTTCCCCTGAGATTAGGGAAGGGGAGAGATTAGGGAGGAGCAGAGAGGAGGAAGAGAAAGAAACATGACCATTTTAAAAATCAGTTGCAGGGCTGGGGCTATAGCTCAGTGGTAGAGCGCTTGCCTCGCATGCACTGGGTTCTATCCTCAGCACCACATAAAAAGAAATAAATAAAAGACACTGTATCCATCTACAATTAAAAAAATATTTTTTAAAAAATCAGTTGCAGTGGCAGAGCAGCAAGGGCTATATTCAAAGCATAAAGTGGACCACTGTTGCAGAATGAGAAAATAACAGGTTACAGATGTTTTAGATGCCAGATACCAATACCATCACAAAACCCAGGAAAATGAAACAATAGATTAACTGCCTGACAAACCTCTATAATTCTCTTTACCTACATTTTTTAAACTATGTCATCTGTGCCTTTATATATGACAACCTTATGTAATAGTCTCTATAGAAATAGAAAGTTAACTCAGTCTTTTCTTTAGCATGATTTATCATTTTTTTAAAAAAATTATTGATAGTTTAGAAAAATTACTTTTAGCTTGGCAATTAGTGGAGATATATGTATGCTGGAAAATGTCAAATATTGATAAATATGTATACTTTCACATATACTATATATAAATGAATTCAGTCTTCTCTGGCATAGTTAATTAAAATTTGTTTTTTAATTATTGATAGTTTAGAAAAGTTTTTTTTTAATTTCACAAATTGTTATTGATCTATACCTATAGAGGATGTAAAATGTCAAGACACTGCTCAAAAATCTCACAACTACCCCAACATCACCCTACATAAGAAGTGTGTCAGAGGGAAACTCAGGAGGAAAGAGAAAGGGGTCTCAACAATCATGCTTACAGACCTCCTACTTTGCAGATTTTACAAAAGTACATGACCTTCTGCACACAGTCCCAGAGCCCCTCCTACGGCCTTGGAAGAGACCTTGCAAATAAAGTCCCCTGAGCTCTAAGCTTTCAATAGGTTCACAGTAAATCTGCCTTCAAAAGGGAGAGACAGAGCGAACACACTTAGGATGTTACATGCAATGATAGAGGTATAACATGATGCTGTGCAGGGGTATACTTGGAAAGACAAAGAGTTGGGGATGCTAGACACCCTTCATGAGAAACACCAAGAGGATTGGCTTCTGTTCTCTTCAGATCACAGATCTGGATGGAAATAAGAGTTGGCTATGGGTGACCTCAAGAGTCCTCCTGCCCAAAGGCCTGGGAAAGCAGAATGCCAACCACTGAGGGTCATTGGCCTGGCCATGCAATCTGCTTTAGGGCAGGGAGATAACTACCTGCATTTGGGATATTGTGTGCTTGAGGGGTCAGAAGGATGCCAATCCAAGGAGCTTCTTTTAGCACTGTGCCAAGGACTTCTCTAAGGAAAACCCCTAAGTTTTAGCAGCAAAGAGTTCTGGAAAGAGGTTCTTCAGCTAGGGAAAAAGAAATGCTCCTAGGGTTTTCCCATCCTGAGGCAAAACCAAAGGGTCAGAGTAGCTGCTCCTGAAAAATCAACCTCAAAGGTGATCACAGACCTTTCCTAGCCTCAGTGGATGCACACTCCTTTTCTTTGACATGTCTCCCACATAAAAGTAAAATATACCCATGGGGGGGGGGCAAAAAATACTTTTTGTTGTTGTTGTTGTTGTTGTTTAAGGAAACTTATCATTCGTGACTCTACTATCTATGTCATGCCCATATTTTGGCATGTTTCTCCCTTCCTGAGGGGTGGGAGGTAGTGGGGACTCAACCCAGGGGCACTCTATCATTGACCTACTCCCAGTCCTTTTTTTATTTTTTTGTTTTGAGACAGGATCTGGCTAAGTTGCCTCATCCTCCTGCCTCAGCAAGTGGCTGAGTTTACAGACTGCAGGCACCTAGCCAGTTGACTAGTTATTTTCAATTCCTCCTGTTGGAAAGGATTCCAACTTCTGTCTGTCCTGCTGTTTTCAATTAACGTGTAAACACATCTCTATGTCTTGAAATACTCAAAGCATAATTCAGACTTGCTAGATATTTCACCACATATTTTTATATTGGCCCAATTTCAAAAAAGCTCCACACAAAGAAAATTTTAAAAGGCAGGAAGTCCAAAAGTAAAGGTCTCTATTGCCCGATGCTACCTTGCCAACATGCTGGGCTGGACATTGATAATCCTTTTATGTTTTTCTTTCCTTATTTTTTCACTATTCTGGCCTTACGTTTGGTAGGCAAGCGCTCTACTCCCAGCCCATCCCCAGGGCGACCTTCTTTAATTCTTGGTCTCCCTCCACTCATCCCCTCCTTTGCCCCTCTGCCCTGTGCTTCTGCGCTGAGCTGGATTTACGGTCGCCCTTGGGAGAAGGCAGTGGGCTCAAAGTTTTACCAGCAGGCATGGCACTGGCAACCGAGCAGGCTCAGACTCCAGCTCCGGGGGTTACTTCCTCATTTTGACACAGGGCCAAACCCAGACTATTAAGAAATGTGGGAAGTTCCCGTAGCTCTTTGCCCATTATCCACCAAGCCTCGCTCCTTCCGTTAACAGGACCCTTTCTAACTATATCTTTAAACCCCTAAAACGCTTTCAATAAAAGCGTTAAAAGCTCAATATGTTAATCCCAGCACTTAGGGAGGCTGAGACAGGTCATGGGGGCTCGCATGACCCGGCGAGGCTCATACCCGGCACTGGGTTTCTCAGGGTCTTTCAAGAAGGATCGCAAGGCCCCCGAAGGTGGGCACCTGGCGGGCTCCCCTCTCCACCTGCTCTGCGCCAGGTCGTGGCCGGCCCGCTCCGCGCTGGGGAGGCGGCCTCGGTCCCGGCCGAGCGGACACAGAGGCCGAGCTCTGGGCTGCGCTGGGCGCTGCCGCCGTGGACAGTGCTAGGTCACCAACCGCGGCTTTCCCGGGAACGCCGAGGAAAGTCCCGCGCCGGGGCGGGGCGGGGCCCTGGGGCGGGGCGGGGCGGGGCTCCGGAGCCGTGCTCCCCAGCTCCCGGGACGCTCGGGAAGAGGCGGGCCCGGCGCCCTGCGCCCTGCGCTCGCCATGGCCGCCGCGGCGGCGACGTGAGCGGCTCGGCTGACCCCAACAGGGGCCGGGCCGCCGCAGCCGGACCGCTGCTGCTCCCAGCGCCCCAGGCCATGCGGCCGCCGCCGCCCCGGCTGTGGCTGCTGCTGCTGCTCTGCTGCCTGTGCGCCGCGGCGCCCCCGCCAGGTAAGCCTGGCTAGGGCCCCGGAGGCCTGGGCAGGCGCGGCTGGGTGGGATGCGCGGGGCTCAGGCTGGCGTGGAGGTCCGCCCAGTGCCCACAGCGCCTGCGCCCCAGCCTGCGGAGATCTGTAGGGCTCCGCTGGGTGCCCAGATTGGGTGGGGTTCCGCGGACTTCCCGAGCGCTGGGGTCCGCGGGGTGTCGCGATTGGGAGGGGTCCTCTAGGAGCCTCGATCCGGAGGGTGCCCGCAGCTAGTGGAGCGGCCCGGAGGGGACCCGCGGGAGCCCGCAGTGAGTGTGGGCTGAGCGGCGGGGAATTCCAGGCAGTGACCATGAAAGAATTTGGAGACCTCGAGGGAACCGCTGGACGGCCGTCACTCCTCCCAGATCCTGGCCCCTGGGATCCTTCCTAGACAAGGGGACACTCCTATTGCCTTTTCATGAAGCTGGACGCGCTGCCGCTCCTTCTCCTCCACCCCAGAACAACCGAGCCTGGAATTTACTGCCGCCCAAACCTCCAGATTTTCCAAATGAACAAAGGGAGAATCGAATCCAGGAATCTGACCGCAGATTGTCGACCCTGGCTAGAGTGAACTTATCCCCTTCCTGGAGGGCCCTAGCCTACCCAGTGGCCTGACCTGGAAGCTAAACTCAGACCTTTCTTGAGACAGCAAGGATCGGTCCTGTGGGGGTCAGCCGAGACGCAGGGACTCAATATATAAGATCCTATAAATTTGATTATAAATTTTATAAATTTATAAGATCCTAAAATTATAAATTTTATAAATTTACAGATCTTATAAATGGAGAGCAGAAATATCCAGTTTTCCTCAATTGCAGGGAAGGTGGGATGTCAGGGGAACCAGGCTTTTAATCCCAGCTCTGCTGTGCCCAGACAGCACCTTACCTGGGCTCCACATCTTTTTTACCTCTGACCTAACTGACCATATCCATGAGCCAAACACAAACTAAAGGAAAAGAAAAAGACCTCAGTGACAAAGAATACTGTGTACATGTATTTTGCTGGGTTATTTCCTATCTAGAGATGATATCAAATGTTGAATAACACTTGAATAGTCTCAAGCATTTAGAGATTTCCTCCCATTTGAAGGTGGTGTTGGGGATTTGGTTCTTCTACCAGCATTTCTTGCAGAGGCCCTCAATTAAGTTTAGACTCTCCTGAAAGTGGGAAGAGAATGCAGAGGAGGATGTACCCTGGTTAAATGTTAGACTTTTTCCAAAGGAGTCGGATGTTTCCATGGGAGTCAGTTTGAATCTCAATTCCGCTCCCCAGCTTCAAGTCTTGAGGAACCAATGTATGCCCCCTGTCTAGGGCTCCTCAGATGAGATTTGGTAATTGCCCCGCTGGGTCATGGGCAGGTGGTACTTTGTATCAGGGCTATTGAGGATGTGACTATTGGTGGTCTATGAACTGTTTGCATTTCACTTGAGATGAGTCCAGAGGTTGAAATATTTTTTTAAAAAACTTTACAATTTGACATTGTTACAGCATCCAGGTGTATGTCCATCTTTCTAATGATTAACTTTTATTATATTTTATATATGCCACATATATTTTATTATATGCCACAAAAGTTCTGATCTATAGTTCATTGACAATAAATTGAACCCATAGATCCTTTGAAAAATAGTAGCACTTTATACAAATCTCTTAAGAATAAGCAATTTGAGGGCTGAGATTGTAGCTCAGTGGTAGAGTGCTTGCCTTGCATGCGTGAGGCACTGGATTCAATCCTCAGCACCACATAAAAATAAATAAATAAAGATATTGTGTCCATCTACAACTAAAAATTTTTTAAAAATTTAAAAAAAATAAGCAATTTTAAAATTTTCATACTAAACCAATTTTACAAAAATCTAACTGGCATATGTTTAAGATAAATCCTTTTTTAGTCAAAATACAAAGTAAAAATATTAACAATGATTGTACAACAAGCAAGTAATAGAAAAAGTTTCCAGACTATTCCATAATTTACAAGTGTCCTTTAATAATGATGAGATTGTGTATATGGCCAGAGCAGGCAGGGAAGAGTGTTGGAATAACTTTTTGAAAGGAAGATTTATAATACCTACTTCTTAGAGTTGTTATCAGGGTGGTACATGTAAAATATTGGGCCCAATAGTGTTGAAGAATTAAGGCTTCTGTTTGTAATTGTAGCTGCTGCTTAATTTTCCAGTGGGTTGGATGTGTACTTGTGCTGAGGAACTTTATTGCCATTATTTACTAACTTGAACATCTCAACCTTCTAATATGCTTAGAGACCTCTGACAAAAACGATCCATCCCCAACAACATAAAAACCACCGCAGACAAATGCTTCTTAAGTCTCCTGTTTGTCCACAGTCTCTATGATCAAAACTCTCACGTACCCAGGATGTTTTTGACTAACATTATAAATAATAATTCTAGCTACCGTTTATTGAATGAACCACCTTCTAAGTCAAGGTGCCAAGCATACATGTGTATGTATGTGTGGGTGTATATATATAATCTCTCTTAATTTTCTCAACCATTCTTTCAGAGTGGATAATCTTCCCATTTTATTCCCAAGAAAGCAAAACCATCCTTTAGACAAATGATCCAGGTAAATAATTTGATGTCCAGTATTTACTGATGTGAGGAATGTTGAGGAATGAGGAATTTTTTTTTTACTTCTCATTTTTAGGGTGTTGGAGGCAAGATTAGTGATGGCATGTAATTCATGTTTATCATAATGCCCGCCACCATGCAGAAAGATCCTGAAGAGTTGATCCTAGGTTGTCAAGATCAAATGATAAGTTTAATGTTAGTTGTATTTTACGATCTGTATGTGAGGTGTTAACCAAACTATACTGTACAGACCAGGATAGCCTATTTTTACATATGTATAAAGTCCCAAATGCCTGGATCCGGGATAGATTGTGGTGGTGGGTTGGGGAAGGAAGAATCAGAGGTGGCAGGTTGGGGCAGGAAGGTGGCTTAGAAGGAGCTGTGGCTGTAAGAGCAGTGGACACAGTTCACACAGGTTACACCTGGCTTATCTCCTCTTGCCATCAGTAGTTGATGAATCATTTTCTCGAAGACTATGGAGAGGAAGGTAGCCTGGAGCTCTGTGCACCCTTCCAAGGATTGTAAGTTTGTATCTGGTAGGAACTGGGGTGTCGATGAGGCCCTGGTGGGACTTTATTAGTTTCCTCTTGCTTTCACCCACTTGGTGGCTCCAAACAACACAAACTTACTATCTTATAGTTCTGGAGGTCAGAAGTCTAATCTGAGTTTCACAGGGAAAAAGTCCAAGTTCTGGAGGCCCCAAGTAGAGGAATCACTTCCTTGCTCGTGCCAGCTTCTAGAGAAACACCCTTGTGATTGCATTTGACTCATAGACATTCCAGGATAATCTCCCTGTTGTAAGGTCATCGTACTAGGAACCTAAGTATTACTTGCAGCTGTATTTCCCCTTTGCCATATAACCTCACAAGGCACAGACACTGTGGAGGGCAGGGTACACTATTCTGCCTATAACAAGACAGAACTGTAGAATACCTTGCCCAGCGTAGGGCCACCCATTTGTGGCCACTCTGTCTCAGGAACTAGTCACCACCTGCAGAAGCAACCATTCATTCATGAGAAATCAGGAAACCCTGAAATAGTCTCATCTTTAAAGTGATACTGACAGCAGTGTGTGGTTTGCCTTTCATTACTCTTGAGGAAATTGAGGCTCAGTGGCTATAGGCTTTGGATCAGGACTCCACCTGAGGCACTTTGTCCCTGAATTCTTGTTCTTTCCCGTAGAGTTTCTGTCAGCCCCATTGAAGGCAGGTGCTATGGCCGTAAATATATTGATTGACTCTTTAGAGCCATCCAGGTAAACCTATGATCCAGAGTTGTCCAGCCCCCCTGCCCCAGCCTCTGAGACCAGAGAAACAGGGGGAACTCTAGGTAACTCAAGAAAGGGAGAGAGAGCCTGGCTTTGCATGAGTTGCTTGGATTTGACTGGATAATGTGACCCTCAAGAAACAAGAAGGTGGCCACGTAATCTTTAAAGAACAGGCCATTTATTCACTAAATCTTGAGTGCCGGCTGTTCCAGGCCCTGGGGATAAAACAGCTCCAAACCCAGCAACATCCTGCCTTTCTGGAACGCCCACGCCATTGCCTAGGAGAGACTGTCAGCTGCTAGCAATGAGATGTAGTGATCACGGAGTGCTTGCCATGTACCAGCACCGTGTTTAAAATTAACTCCTCGGTTCCTCAGAACAGCTCTGTGAAGCGTGCTGCTGCCAGTCCCGTTCTGAGGTACAGACATCTTGCCAGAGGCAAGAAGCCCAAGCAATCTAGTTCTGGAATCTAGTTCTGGAATCAGTGTTCCTCACCAGCCTGGTAAACATGAAGGACTCAGGTCTGAACCACATCTTGGAGAAAAGTCACTGCAGGGGACAGAGTCCAGAGGGCACTTGGTCATTTCACTCCAGGGCTGTGCTCAGGCAGCACCTGAACAGCCAGATAAGAGGGTTCCAGGGAAAGGAACCTATGAGAGCAGGGTCCCGAGGAGGAGTGTGCTGGGTGCTTCCCCCGGGCCAGCAAGGGGCCACAAGGCCTGGAAGGAAGAGGGTGAAGTTCAGAGAGGGTCTTCGGGGACAGGAGGACAGGTGCTTGTCAATGAATGGACAATCTTTGGTACTCCCCTGTGGTGTCCACAGTTCTGAGACTTCAAGTAATTCCCCTTGAAGACAAAGCTGTGTCATATACGTCCTCTCTCAGGCTCAGGAAAATGCCAGCTGAAGATAGTGGAAGCTGGTCTGGGAACTCCAGTTTTGACAGGGATGTCTTTTTTGTTTATTTTTTTTCCAGTGCTGATGATTAAACCTGAGGCCTCGCACATGCCAATGCGCTCTGCCTCCAGCCCTGACAGGGACACATTTTGCCATCTCGCACATGGGTTAGGGTGGAAGGGCTCCCTTTCTCAGCTGAATGTTCAGACTGGGGAGATGGGTGCCAGAAGATGGAGGACAGGAGGCAGAGAATATTCCTGTTGTCTCCTCCCCAGAGATAGGGGATAGTGAAGGGGCAGTGGTAGACATAATAATGGTCTCCAAAGATGTCCACATCGAATCCCTGCAACCTGTGAATATATGACCCAGCATGACAAACGGACTCTGCAGATGTGGTTGTGTTTAAGATCCTCAGACAGGAGATGATCCAGGATCATCAGGCCATGTGGGCCCAGTGTCCTCACAAGGGTCCTTGGAAGGTGGAGGAAGGAGGGAGAAGAGATGGTAGCTCAAGAAGGACTCAGCCCGGCATTGCTGGAGTAGGGGGCCAGAAGCCAAAAAGGCAAGCAGCCTTCAGAGATGGGAAAGGCAACAAGTGGATTCTGCCCTGGAGCCTCCAGGAGGAATGTAGCCCTGCTGACACCTTGGCTTCAGCCTGTGGGTCCTATTTCCAACTTCTGATTGCCAGAACTGTAAGATTATGTAATAAATCTAGGTTGTTACAAGCCACTAGATTTGTGGTCAGCAGCAATAGGAACCTAATACAGGCAGTAAAAGGAAGTTTCTGAAATTCTTTGATGGGTGCCCAGCCTTAGCCAAGCACTCACCCTAGGTGAGTGCTGTACAGCCCTCCCTGGAAGCAGGTGCCCAGCTCTCAGCTCAGTTGGGGATCTGTGCCATCATGGCAGCCACAGCAGGCTGCCTCCCACCCCACTGTTTTGCTGTTGTGCCTTTGGCCCAGATTCTTGGGAGGCCTCATCTGAATCAGGAGAAGCGTTGGTTAACTGTTGACAAGGAGCTAACAGGAAGGTCAGTCGGAGTTTATAGATGTGGAGGCGATGGACATTCTCTAAGTAAACAAGCGGCCACAGACTCTGGGCAATGTGTCATTCCGAAGAAGAGCAGCAGGCCAGGCTGCAGGCTGCTTGGCACCCTGTTCTTCAGGTTTGGAGGCATTTACTGAAAATGTGTGGTTTGAATTTCCTGCTTTGAATTCAGGAACAGCGTGTTTTTCAACTTTTCTTTTTGCCCTCTGAGCATTTCTCATTAATCTTTCAATCAGAGAAAGTGTTATCGTGGTTTCTCTCTAGAGAAATGGCTGTCGTGCTTTCAGTCTCTAACCCGGTCCTGTGAGGCATCTGCCTGACAGGGGCTTGAAGTGGCTTCCTTCAGGTCACCCCAAAGAGGGGGCTTCTGATACATGTAGGGAGTACGGCATTTTGTTGTTTATGGCTCTCAAACTTTCCTGTGCATAAGAAGGAGCTGGGAAGCTTGTTGAAAATGCAGATTTCCTGATATGCAGTGAGACATGGGAATTGGAAATGTATCTGGTATCTCAGTGATTGTTAGGTTCACGGTCCTTGAGAAACCATGACTCTCTGATGAAACCCAGAAGACGACCCTTCCCCTCCCTTGCACCTTTGGGCTTTGCCTACTTGATTTTGAGTGTCTGTGTGCAGACTCACAGACGTTTACCAAAAACTTCCTTGGTGACCAGTTTAGGGCTAATGCACATCACATGGTCACCAACTCTATGGGGTGTATTATTTGTGATCCTTTATTTCTGAAGAAGAAACTGAGGCTCAGACAGTCCAGATTCAAGTGCACTTACAAAGGGTAAACCTGGGATTTCAGTCTAGTCAACTGCAGTTTCAGGAACTTGTTCCTAGCTACTGGACCAGCGCAGATGGAGAGGTAGCCCAAGGCACCTCTCCCCCCACACACACTTACCTTGTCAGTCATGCTGCCTTCCTAGTCACAGGCAGGAAGGGGACATGCCCAGGGAGAACAGTGTACCACTTCTGCACTTTGACAAAAATGGAGCTGTATGAATGATACATTGATAATGTGCCTTTAAGAGTTTGGGGAACTGACTTTTCTCATTTGCCCTCCCCTTTTCTTCCTTCCCCCCATCTCTTCCCTCTTCCCCCATTCTCTATTCCTTTCAAGACTCCCTTTCCCAGCTGGCTGCTCCTCGGCACCCGAAGATCCACCTGTACAATGAGGAACGGGTTCTGAGTTGGGAGTCCCCGTCCTCAGGCAATGTCACTAGACCGCTGTTCTACAGGGTGCAGTATAAATAGTAAGTGGCTATCTCTCTTGTGTCCTTGCTGAGAACTGTGGGGGAGTCATATGGAGCCTGAGGGCCAGCTACTGTTACTGCCTCTTAACAGGATCATAATCAAATCCGTGGGAAGCGGGTATTTCTCTTGTCCTAGGACAGAGAGAGCACAACTTCCCACTCATCGGAAGGCTGGAGTCAGAGAACTCTGCTCTCTAACCCTGCGGCATCTTGCTTTAAGGAAAGCTTATCCTGGTTTCAGGACAAGGATTGACTTCTGGTCTTGGAAAGGCAGGAGACAGATTTCAAGTCTTTAACTTCTTCAGAGTGAAAAATCTGAGTTACTTAACCGCACAGGCCCAATTTAGCCTCATCAGGAGTTTAGTTAGTTAATCACAATGAATTGTGTTTCTCAACCGGTTCTCAGGTTTGGTTTGGGTTTTGTTTTGTTTTGTTTTGTTTTTTTGATAGCAGGTACTGGGGATTGAACTCAGGGGCACTCAATCACTGAGCCACATCCCCAGCCCTATTTTGTATTTTATTCAGAGACAAGGTCTCACTGAGTTGCTTAACGCCTTGCATTTGCAGAGGCTGGCTTTGAACTGGTGATCCTCCTGCCTCAGCCTCCTGAGCCGCTGGGATTGCTGTAGTATGTTACTCTGGCCCCTCATCTCTCACCTCTTTCCCAAGGCTTTTCATAGTTTGCTTTCACCTGATTTGCAACATAAGCACATATAAAAAGAAGACCAGCAAAATCCAGGTCCTTAGTATTTGTTTACCTTGCTAAGTAAGTTAATTGGAGAGTAAGGTAAAGCTACTGACCAATTCATTTTATACTACTAAACAAAATTTAAAGAAATGACAGTGCTCAGTGCTTGTGAGAAGTTGATAGATACCTGCTCACATGCTGCTGGTGGCAGGATTAATTAGCATAGCCCTTTGGAAAGTAATTCTGCATTTACTATTTACACATTTAAAAAGTCACGAGACTGCTCATAATCCTTTTACCAGGCACCAGAGGAGGTGCCTATATTTTGGGATCCCACCTTTCCATTAGGGTCTGGAACCCCGAGGCTGAGTGTTATGTGTACGTGGCAGTTTCCTCCAGAAGCCCTCGCCATGCATCTTGAAATGGCTTTCATCTTGTCATTTGCCACTTTGACAGAAGGGGCATCTCAGGCAGGGTCCAGAGATACACTAGAAGTATGTGTGGTCTGTGGAGGTTTGTAACTGTGGGGACAGGGAGGGATCTGTTGCTTTCTAGGCCAGAGTTGTAGTTCAGGGTACATCCTGTTCGTAGAAGGGACACTACCCACTGTCCCTCACTCGGTCTCCACAGCCACCTCCAAGGCTCTTCTGAACTTCATCTCATAGACAAGGACAGAAGTCAGAGCTGAGGACTAGAGTCTCACATGAGGACGTGGCATTGGGGCTCTGGGAAAGGTACTGTCACAAGGATTTCCAAATGGGTGAGGCAGACCCCCTTTAAATGGGCAGCTATGGGACAAAAACAAACTCCACACCAGCAGGAAGCAGGCGTGGAGCATCTGTCAATACAGTACTATTTCTAAGATGCAGGCTACCAAGGCGGAGTTGGAAGCACTGAAATCAGTTGTAAGGATAGAATGGTAGAAAATATTTAAATATAAGGGACGTGAATCCAGAATATGTAAAGAACTCTTAAGGTTCAGCAAAAAGACGTGTAACCCAATTAGGAAGTAGGTAAAGCATTTAATTAGATAGTTCTCCAAAGAAAACATACAGATGTTGAATAAGCACATGAAAAAATGCTGAACTTCAACATTCATTAGGGAAATGCAAATCAAACCACCGTGATATACCACAGCACACCCAGGTGTAGGTGTAAGCTAGGATGACTGTAATCAGAGATAGATATAACAAGTGTTTGAGGATACAGAGAAACTGGAACTCTCAGACATTATTGATGGGAATATAAAATGTAGCCACTCTGGAAAAAGTCTGGCAAGTCCCCTGTGTTAGTCAGTTTTGCATTACCGGGACCAAAATACTGTCAAGAACAACTTAGAAGAGGAAAAGTTAATTTGGGGCTCACAGTTTCAGGAGTCTCAATCCATAGATGGCAGACTCCATTGCTCTGGGCCTGAGTTAAGGCAGACATTGTGGCTGAAGGGTGTGACAGAGGAAAGCTGCTCACCTTACTGCAGCCAGAAAGCAGAAAAATAAGAGGAGGGGAGGGGCTGCAGGGAAGAACAACCCTTCCAGGGCAACCCCCAGTGACCTACCTCCTCCAGCCACACCCCACCTGCCTACAGTTACCACCCAACCCATTTAAACTAGAATAGACTAAGTTTCAGTTCTTAAAATCCAGTCATTTTACCTCTGAACATTCCTGCATTAACAGAGGAGCTTTTGGAGGACACCTCAAATCTAAACTATAACATCCTGAAAAAGTTAGACATATAGTTAACATATAACCCAGCAATTCCACTCCTAGGAGCATACTCTAAAGAATTAAAATCTTATGTCCACACCAAAACTTGTGTATTCGTAATAGACGAAAGGAGCTGGGCACAGTGGTGCACGCCTGTAATCCCAGCAGCTAGGGAAGCTGAGACAGGAGGATTAGGAGTTCAAAAGCCAGCCTGGGGGAGGGGGGTGCTGGGGTTGTGGCTCAATGGGAGAGCGCTTGCCTAGCACGTGTGAGGCACTGGGTTCGTTCGATTCTCAGCACCACATATAAATAAATAAAAATAAAGGTTCATCCACAACTAAAAAATATATATTAAAAAAAAAAGCCAGCCTCAGCAACGGCAAGGCGCTAAGCAACTCAGTGAGACCCTGTCTCTACATAAAATACAAAATAGGGCTGGGGATGTGGCTCCGCGGTCGAGTGCCCCTGAGTTCAATCCCCTGGACTTCCCCTCACCAAAAAAACATAATAGACAAAAGGTAGAAACAATGTATATATCTACCAAATGATGATTGCATAAGCGAAATGTGGTCTATCCCTGCAATGGAATATTATTTGGTTAAAAAAAAAAGTGAAGTACTAATACATGCTAACATGAATGGACCTTGACACAAGGAACCAGTGAAAGACACCAATCAGAAAAGCCCAGTCATATCATGTGGTTCCATTCATGTGGTATGATCTCATTCAGAAGAGGGAAAGCTCTGAGACGAGAAGTAGATTAGTGGTTGCCCAGGACCAGAGGTTGAGGGAAAATGCAGAGTTGCTGCCAAGGGCTATCAGGTTTCTTTTCAGGGTGATGAAATTACTCTAAAATGGTCCTGGTGGTGACTACATAACCCCGTGCATATACTAAAAACCTTTGAAATGTATATTTTAAAATAAGCAAATCATATGGTATGTGAATTGGTTCTCGATTAATTGTTTTTATACTTGATCTTTGCCAAAAGACTGAGAAGCTATATTAAGTCTGTTTTTTAAAAAGAACAATTTCTGGGGACACTCTTACCCATGAAGAAGAGGGATTCTGTGACTTGAAACCCTGTTTTCCTTCCCAGCACCATTGGTAAGTGGCACGATGTTACTGTCCAGACCATAGGGGTGAATTGTACGCAGATCACAGCGACAGTGTGTGACTTCACTGCAGCCAGCTTCTCGAAGGGCTACAACGTCTCCTTACGTGTTCGAGCAGAGCTGGGAGAACTGGTGTCTGCCTGGGTAACTATGCCTTGGTTTCAACACTACAGGAATGGTAAGAGAACTTGACGTGCCTCTTTAGTGAGCAGTACGCATCCCATGAGCCTCAGTCCTGCCCCTTACCCTACATATTGCCCCCCAGCAAGTGGATAGGACAATCAGACTTGTGCAGTGACCTGGAAGCTGATGCCAGGGGAGTGTGATTTGCCAGGCCAGGAGCCAAAGTTGGCCCACCACCTGTTTTTGTAAATCAAGAGTCATTAGAACACCGGCCCGTCTGTGTTCTCCTCCTCCTTCTTCCCCTTCCTCTTTCCCTTCTCTTCTTATTCCTCCATGCTAGCTACTGCTCTACCACTCAGCTGCACCCCAGCCCATGCCCATCTCTCCTGGCCCTTTACTGGAAAAGTCTGCTGACGTCTCTGCCAGATGGGACATTAGCATATTGGCTCCACTGTTCACCCTCCTGCCCTGGCACAACTAATTCTGTGTTGAAGAAAGGTTTCGTCCAACCTTGAATGGTGCCTGCCACATAATATTTGTTGAATGTAACCAATGTGTTCCCAGGTACTGATGGGGTGGAAGAACCCTCAGATGCTAGTAGTCTGTGGACTGGTTAGCCATGCCAGAACTTTCCTAAGTGTCTCTGGTTTGTGCACACACAAAGTATGATGCTTACTTGGATCCTGATTTGAACTAAAAAAAAAAGCATAAGACAATTGAGGAAATCTGACCGCTAGCTTTCTATCTGAAAGCTAGATATTTGATGATACATAGAGCAGTTACTATTCATTTATTTTAGATATTATAATGATATTTTGGTTGTATTTTGAAAAGGGAGTGGTCTTGGTTAGGATGATACATTTTATGTGTATTTTACTACAACAAAAGAGAAGGGTCTGGGCTAGGGATATAGCTCAGTTGGTAGAGTACTTGCCTCACATGCACAAGGGCCTGGGTTCAATCCCCAGCACCACCAAAAAAAAAAGGCGGGGGGGTCTTATATTTTAGAGGTACATACTGAAGTATTTGGAGATGAAATGATGTGATGTCTGAGATTCGTTCAAAATAATCCAGAGTGGGAGGGACAAGACAAAGTATATGAGGACAGAAGAAACAAAACTGGCTGTAAGTTGCTGGTTAGGATGCATGACGTGTACGTGAGCTTTTGTTATGATCTTCTCTCAACTTCCTGTGTGTTTGAAATTTTCCTTAAAAAAAAACTTTTTTTTTTTTTTAAATCAGTGATTTGTTCTAGGTGGGTGATATGGGGATCAGAACAGAAAACACAGGGAAGTCCCTGCCAAGCTGGTCATCTACTAGGGACAGTCATTTGTCCTTGAGTTGAAAACCAGCACACATTGAGCTATGAAGTAGTACCTAAGTGGGAATTAGGAATTTAAAAAGTCAAGGTCATTACCACCACTATCCATGGGACAGAAGCAGTACCTGTTATGAAAATTATTAGTCTGGTGTCAGCCAGCAGCCACTCCCTGTCCCCCAACCTGGGTGGAGCAGCAGCGTGCTTGGTCAGTTTCTGGCTGCCTTCTCATGGGCTGCTTCCTGGCGTATAGTGTTTGAGGCAGAGATGGTCTCGAGTCCCACCAGTTGCCCTCGCCACTTCTCGGGGAGTTAGACTCAGTAGACTCGATGACCAATGTGAAGATGGTTCACACAGTGGAGGAATGAGACGGGGTAGGAGGTGGCAGGCGTTGGTGTCATACAGATCTGAGTTCATATCCCAACTCAGCCATTTACTGTCTGTGTCGCTCTGGGCTTCCATTTCCCCCTCTGTGGAGTGGGGATAACCTTACATGATCCATGTAGACTCGCAGGGAAGCTCATGGCGCTTGAGGCTGCTGTCACTGGTTACCCCTTGCCTCCTCAAGCCACTCTTCCCTGGGCTCTTGAGAAAGCAGGTTATTTTCCCCTCCAGGGATGAGGCTTATCAGATGGATATCACATTCCAGGCCTGGGCTGTCTTCAGAAGGGAGGTCTGTGAGCATCGTCCTTTCTGCCGAGAAGTGATTAGTCCTGGCAGGCATCCATGTGCCAAGCCATTCTTTTTTTTTTTTTTTTTTTTTTTTTTGTTTAAATTTTTTTGTAGATGGACATCATGTCTTTATTTTATTTTA
>CM053409.1:110305750-110358370 GCA_028644305.1 Xerus rutilus
GAGGCAAATAGAAAAAAATTGTTACAATCATAATTTTTCTAACTTTGCACAAAATTATAAGCAGATTACGTTCTTCATATTAAACATCTTTATATGCACTTTCAATGAACAGTATATATATATATATATATTTTTATATATATTTTTATCGACCATCTTTACTATACCCATTCCCCTTTCCTGCCCCCCGCCTCCCCCTGTCGCGCCAAGCCATTCTTGGTGCACATAGACGTGCGTAGAGAAGGCGAGCGGGTAGGAGATCTGCAGCTGGTGGCCAGGCCTGCGGTCAGCAGGCTTTCCGTGCTCTTTTCACTTAGCTGTGAAAAGGGGAGTTGGAGAACGTGCATGCCAATGTCTATGAGCAGCTTCAAAGAAAGAGCTCTTTGTCACTTGCGGCCAGGCCTAGAATCTTGCTGCAGCTGGCGGTGGGCCAGGCTGGCCCTGACCCTGCGCCTGCCACCATCTGGCTGTAGTTCCTCCAGCAGAACCAATGAGATGAAAAGACACAGATGCAGACCCTAGAGGGACCAGTTCTTCACAGAGAAGCTCCACCAAACTGTGTGCCTAACCCTTGCCAACCTGGATCACCCAGGGCAAGCGTGCAAGTGTAAGGGAAATCCAGCACCACCATCGTGAACACGCGGTATGACTGTCCCCTACGTAAAATGTGCCAAGATGGCTGTCTTAGAACTTGAAGGATGCAGCCTGTACTTTGATCTGAGTTCCTTTAGTTAATAATACCATGTGCATGGTTGCTCATTAAACACTATAAGCTTTCATTGATAGCACATCATGAGTCACAGTCCTTGGTTGTCCTATGAATTATATTAAAAAACCATAATAAATAGACTTACACCATGACATTTCTCAGTTATCAGGCTCAAACTTACTGTTACAAGAAGCTAAAAGAAAAGAGTTCTTAAAAGTTAGCAAATAGGCAGGGCACAGTGGCCCACAGCTGTAATCCCAGCGACTCAGGAGGCTCAGGCAGGAGGATTGTGAGATCAAAGCCAGCCTCAGCAATTTAGTGAAGCCCTAAGCAATTCAGCAAGACCCCGTCTCTAAATGAAAATAAAAAGGGCTGGGGCTGTGGCTCAGTGATTAAGTGGCCCTGGGTTCAATCCCTGGTACCAAAAAAAAAGGTTAGCAATAGAAGCCAGGAATGGTGGTGCACACCTGGAGTCCTAGCTACTTGGGAGTCTGAGACTGGAGGATCACTTGAGTCCCAGCAGTTTAAGACCAGACTGGGAAACATAGCGAGACCCTGTCTCAAAAATAAATAGTAAATGCCACTTATTTATATGAAAATTTTATGTTTATATTATGCTGGGCGCGGTGGCAC
Organism: Xerus rutilus; assembly: GCA_028644305.1. Taxonomy (NCBI): domain Eukaryota; kingdom Metazoa; phylum Chordata; class Mammalia; order Rodentia; family Sciuridae; genus Xerus; species Xerus rutilus. The sequence goes on from CM053409.1 coordinate 110,307,093, forward strand.
ATGCCTATAATCCCAGTGGTTCAGGCACCTGAGGCAGGAGGATCGCAAGTTCAAAGCCAGCCTCAGCAATTTAGCGAGGCACTAAGCAACTCAGTGAGACCCTGTCTCTAAATAAAATACAAAATAGGGCTGGGGATGTGGCTCAGTGGTTGAGTGCCCCTATGTTCAATCCCTGGTACCCTCCTCCCAAAATTTATGTTTATATTATAGGTGAGGGCTAACAAATATTTTCCCCCTGTGCATGAAAATTTGACTTTTGGCTAACCAAAGGTCAGAAGTTGTTTCTGGGACTGGAGTTGTGACTCAATGATGGAGCACTTGCCTAGCATGTGTGAAGCCCTGGGTTTGATCCTCAACACCACATATAAATACATAAAATAAAGGTCCATCAACAACTAAAAAAATATTTTTAAAAATTCTGTTTCTCTGGGAATCTGATAATCTCTGGGATCTGATATCTGGTGTCATGGAAGCCATTGCTTTTGGTCAAATGACCCCTAACTGGAAAACAGCATCTTAACTGGGACCATCTTAAATACCTGGTGGAAAGCCATATTCTTGAGACCAATGAGTGCAGTGATTCTTGTAACGGGGCATGTCCCTGGTTGGAACTAGTAACAACTCCATAAGAGATAGTGGCTCTGGTCGCCTTTCAGCCAGGTAGGATCCTGCACCTCCCAGATGTGACCTCACCTCCTCATACTCCCCAGGGACCAGAGAGGCTTGCTCTGGGCCGAGATGTGTGCTCCTACAAGGACCTCTCCTTCCACTTGGAGATTACTCCCAAATAAATCTCAAACCCCAAGCAGTCCTTCGGGGTTTTGTGCATCTGGATGCAACCTCATTGGATATACAAATATAAATGTGTGTGTATAGATACACTGTATAGTTAGTATATTTATAGTACATGCTACATACATATATATAGTATATATATTAAATATAAGAATGTGTCTGTGTGTGTCTGTATGAATATATATGTGGTTTTTTGTTTGTAATTGTATTTCAGTTACTATCGGGCCTCCAAAAAACATCACAGTGACTCCAGGAGAAGGCACCCTTATGATTAGTCTCTCCCCTCCCTTTGATGTTGAAAGCTCCGTGGCCAAGTTTGGGTATTATGTCCATTATGAGGAGAAACCAAGAATCCAACAGGCAAGAACATTTTTCTTCTTTGTTTTGATTTTCTTTCCTTTAGAGTTTCCAATTTAGGAGAAGAAAGAAAACTTTAACATGAGCCGAGAGACCAGGGTCTCCCAGTATTTCTTGGAGTCTGAGCCCTGAACCAGTTTTAATTCTCTTCAGAACTCATATTTCTATACACTGTGCAGAGACTTCAGCCTGCCAGGTGGATCTGAAGGGACCCTCTTCGGTATTCTTTGGTATCCCCCATTCCCACTGTTGGGGTTCAGATCTTGCTAGTGCGTTATCCATGATGCCTGTGCCATCTCCGAGCTATGGGGGGAGGTTTTAATGGACCTGTTTCCATTCACACCATTTACATAGTTAAACCTCGAAGACTGCAGTGGTCTTGGAACTCCATTTCAGTTATGGTGGGTCCTCCAAAAAAACATCTGAGGGACATCAGGAGAAGGCTACCTATCATCAGGCTGCCCTTTGATGTTGACTCCCCCACAGGCACTTTTCATATCCAAGAAAACAGAAAGAATGACAGAGTCTACGAGCTCATGTAAATGGTTTGAACAGTTAGTTGCAGAAAGGTTGTATGTGAGTAGGTCTAAGTCTACTAGAAAGCAAAAGAGCATTCCATGGAGCAGTACCAGCAGGTCTGAAAAAGGCTTGGTGCATGTGGAGACCTGCAGGTGCTTAGACCAGCCCACACCCAAGCCACATGAGGGACCAGGGCAGACAGGGAGGTTGGCAAAGGGACATCAGCTCACAGGGGCCCTGGATAGTCAGGGTCCAGCCTTTTCCCAGTCACATAAATCCTTATGGTCATTTTGACCAGAACAGCATAGGGAATCAACACATGTCATTCTAAGCCTGAAGCAGCTTAAAAACTAAAGAATGTTATTTCCTAGAATATATTATCTGTTGACCAGTGTAAAGTAACCAGATTTGCTTAACCATAAGACACAAAATGTCAACGTTAAAGGGAAAAAATTACTAGAAATTAGATTGGTTCAATTCCATTTGCTACAGTGGGGCCTCCAAGCCCTCACAGCCTGAAAGCTAGCCACACCTTTCAGCACTCTGCTCGACAATTTTTTTTCTTTTTCCTTCTTTTTTATTTATTTTTATTTTTTTTTTTGTACCAAGGATTGGACCCAGTGGTGCTTAACTACTGAGCCACATCCCCAGCCCTTTCTATCTTTATGTAGAGACAGAGTCTCACTGAGTTGCTTAGGGCCTCACTGAATTGCTGAGGCTGGCTTTGAACTCACACTCCTCATCCTCCTGAGCCACTGGGATTACAGATGTGTGCCACACTGCCCGGCTGCTCTCCGATTTTCACAAGCAAAATGTGTCCCCTGTAAGACAGTGACTCTTAAAACAACATCTTGCCACTCTTTGCTGTGATTATTGTGAATTTGAGGAAGCTCTGGAAAAACCAGAAGCGGCTCGGTGCCACGGGTCTGGGTACTTTACGTGTGTTTGGTGTTCAAACAGGTTAGAGGACCTTTCAACAGCAACTTCATTTCGTTGGATAATCTGAAGCCTTTCAGACTATACTGTTTACAAGTCGAAGCCCGACTGTTTTGGATGACACAAAACATCCACAGACCTGGGCACTTGAGCAACACATCTTGCTACGAAACAACAGCAAATGGTAAGTGCCTCCTTTACAAGCTGGGAGAAGAATACTTCAAAACAGTGAGATTGGGGGACGCTTATGAGGCAACCAGTGTTAGGACTGAGGAGACCCAGGGAGAAGGGGTCTGGAGAGAGTACCTGACAGCAAGTGTAATGAGATTGTGCTGAGACCCACAGCAGCTGGAGCAGCCAGCCAGCATGACCGGCCTCGTGTTGAGAAACCCGCATCCAGAATGCTTGGGATCACAAGTATTTTGGATTCCAAGCTTTGCCATATTTTTAAAACATTTACATATACATAATAAGATATCTTGGGGATAGGACCCATGTCTAAACACAAAATCCATTTGTTTCATTTATACCTTGTGCACATAGACTGAAGGTTGTGTGTGTGTGTGTGTCTGTCTGTCACTGGGGATTGAATTCAGCACCTCCTACATGATAGATAAGCGCTCTACTATGGAGCTACATGTCTGGTTCAGGATTTGTTTTTGTTTTTTGGTGGGTTTTTTTTTTTCCTGGTGCTGGGGATTGAACCCAGGGCCTTGTGCATGCAAGGCAAGCATTCTACCAACTGAGCTATATCCCCATCCCTCTACCTGCATTTTGACTGTGACGCCTACATGAGGTCAGGTGTGGAATTGTCCACTGGTGGCATCATGTGAGTGTTCAGAATGTTTTGGATTTTGCGGCATTTCTGATTTTGGATTTTGGGTTTAGGGATCAATTTAAGCACACAAGGTGGGGGCAGAAGGAAGGGGAGCTGTCTGGTTCACTGGGACGTGAATACTACTTATGCCTTGGCAGATGAAAAGTTCAGTCTTGTTGTATCGTGTGGAAAGGTCACCTTGTTCACTTTTATTTCATCTCTGCAGCCTACACCAAGCTGCAGCAGGCCACCCTGATCTCTGTGGGAACCTTTTCATTGCTGCTGGTCCTGGCAGGGGCCTGTTTCTTCCTGGTCCTGAAATACAGAGGCATGGTTAAACACTGGTTTCACACCCCGCCAAGCATCCCAGCACAGATAAAAGAGGTATGTGTGCACACACGTACATGACTGACGTGTCAGCCCTCCACTGGCCCCTGGACCCCCTAAGATGGCTGTGGACAAAGCTGTGAACACAGATTTCAGTTAAAAAGGGCCCAGGGATATTTGCACACTCATGTTCATAGTATTCTCCAAAGTCTAAGGTGGAAGCAATGCCAGGGTCCATTGAAATGACTGGATAAGCAAAATATGGAGGATTCATCATACAATGGAGTATTATTCAGCCTTGAAGAAGAAAAAGTCTGACATGTCACGAAACATGAATCTTGGAGACATTGGGCCAACTTTAAAAAAATAGTCACAAAAGGACAAATATCATGTGATTCCACTTATTTGAGATTCCTAGAATAGTCAGTTCATAGAGACAGAAAGTGGAAAGGTGGTTATCAGAGCTTGGGAGAGGAGGGGTGCTGAGTTTCACTTCTGCAAGATGGAGTTCTGGAGATGGATGGTGGGGACAGCTGCACAGCACTGTGAATGTCCTTGATGCCACTGAACCATATGCCTCATGTGCACAAAGCCCTGGGTTCAATCCCCATTACTGGGGAAAAAAAAAAAAAGGAGATTGGCTGTGTGGTAGGCCCCTCCCGGAGGCGGGGGTCTGTCCTTCACTTTCTGGAGAAATCCTGGCTAGAGAATGGGAAGTCAGACCTTACCTTCAGGGATGGGGAGCCAGATCATGAGCCTGGGCAGACCTAGGGAGAATCATACACAGCCAGAGCTGTGAGCATGGGCTTGAACACCAGGCACTCAGAGGGTGGAACCAGTATTTTAAAGGACTTGAGAAAGAAACGTGGACTGGGTCTTGTGGACAATCTCATTTCTGGCACAGCCCAGTCCCCTGAGGCTCTGGGAGGTGGCTGGGAATTCTGAGGATACAGTCAGGACATTTTTAAAACCAGAAACTAATTGAGAGAAAAACATTGAAAAGTATTTGCTTCCAGGGCCGGGGTAGATCTCCATGGCAGAGACTTGCCTAGCACATGCAAGACCCTGGGTTCCATCCCCAGCATTGCAAAATAAAATAAAAGCATTTGCTTCTAGAGATTTTATGTTATTCTCTGGTAAACTTGGAGTGAAGGTATTAAAAACAGGTTATTATTTTGCTATGTCTAGAATGAATAGATGTTAGATAAGTCCGAGTCTGAAAACATCGTGGCACTTCTAGGGAGACCTGCAGTCGCTTGTTCTTTCATCCCTAATGATGTATTTAAAGTGCGTAGGCTTATAGGAAGGTCCCTACCAGAACCTCCCTGGTTAATGTGGTCACAAAATGACAGCTGTCACTGACCTTGAAACTTCACTTTGCAATGATAATCTCAGTCTCTAGCAGAACCATCCCCTGGGCCCTAGTGACTTGTCCCTCCAGGGCACGCCTCTGAAACAGAGTTTCAGTTCACTTTCTTGGGAAATTGTGAAAAATATATACCAAAGGTCGCTGAAGTTATGTGAGAAACAATCATATTTCACTTCTATTTCTAAGGTTTCACAAATGCACATGATTCGATTTTGTTCCTCTTTTAACCAGTCAGCTATCAGCTCAATGTATGTAGTACCTTTCAGCATCTGCAAGAGTTAGGCATCAGTTTCTCAGTAATGTGATGAATTTATGGCTAAAAGCAGGAGCAAAAGAGCAAGTTCAGTGCTGAGACCCCTCCACAGCGGGGCCTCAGCTCCCTCACCGCCCCAGCTGCACAGCCTTAGGGCTTCACGCCAGGATGGGACCTCTGTGTTGTGGGGGATGGAAACCACCGGTGAGGAAGGGGCTGAGGACCTGCTAGAAACTCTCCCTTTTAACCTGTCATGGCTAAACGAGCAATCCCTATCCTCTTTGACTGAAAAGTTACATTTTTTAAGACATTTTAGGCTCCATAATTCACCAACTTCCCCTGAGAGCAGCAGGTGTTTCTGTCTTGCTTTTCCGGAGTTACACCCTTTCACAGCTTTCAAAGGACTGGCGCGTTGGGCCTTGGGTTAGTATTGGAGCTTCTCCTGAGATGACAAGGGCAAGGTGTTCACATAGTAAGAGTTATTTCAGACCTGGGAGTAGAGCCTGTGCTTAACCTTCATCAAGCCCTAGGTTCGATCCCCAGTGCCACACACGCACAAAGATGTGGACAGGATAAAAAGTCATACCCAAAGAAAATGTGAATCTACCAACTAAAAGGAAAGGACAGGTCTGGTACAAGGAACTGATAAACTAATCACAATTTTGTTTTCAACCTTTTCTAGTACTTGAAGGACCCCGTACAACCCATCTTAGAGGACTTGGACAAGGACAGTTCACCAAAGGATGACACTTGGGACTCTGTGTCCATCATTTTGTTTCCAGAAAAGGAGCAAGAAGATGTTCTCTAAATGCTTTGAATCAAAGCACTAGTCCAGCCCACCCGGGCAAGGACATTGAACAGGGAAACGGCTGACCTTCCTCTCTGGACCTCGCGGAGAACAGCACTCCAGACTCCCTCCTCAGAGCACCAACCAAGGGATAATGGGTCTCATGGGGTGGCAAGCTTATTGTTTTTCTTTAAGAATTTTCTGAGTCATACAAGATTCTAGAATGATTCTACAGAATATCTCAGAAAAATTAAGCCTTCTCTTAAACACTAAAAGGGCATGTCATTGTTCGAAACCTGGCCCTGACATGCCTGGATGTCCTTTTCATTACTGGTTCGGCCTGCTGCCAGTCCGCTCCTTAACTCTGGTTTGGCAAATGAGTTGTCCCCAGACTGTCACAGTGAGAGACCCTTATCAGCCTTTCACATCTGGTCTGCTGGCTTAAAATGTGATTGATTAATCCTGTAAATATGTTCCTAATAATTTAAGTGTTGTTTTTTTTAAAGCTGGAAGTAAAAGATTATATAGCAAACTCATAAAAAATCTATGTGAAGTTTTTTCTCTCTTTTTAACCTTTTTTATTTGGGGCTATTTTCTGTAAAGCTCCGATTATTTTTTTAAATTATCCTATCTAAACTTGTGTTAAGCAATGCCTGGGTAGAGTGGATGATGCCTCAAGGGAACTCAGCAAGAACTTTCTATGGGTATCACTTGATTCCTCAAAAAGTCATGAGGGGATTTTCCAGAGTGACATTAGCACCTAGTTTATGTGCTGAGTCACACTGTGTTGACCAAGGCAGGGCTATGGGCAGTAAAGAGAGTTAGCTAACACTGGTGTCATCTGCTGAGCACACAAGTGATCTGATAGAGCCAGTGTCAGTGGGCTCTTCTGTTCAAAGGCTATGTATTTAAAATCCTTAGTATGACTTAACATTTAGGAAAGGGGATTGTAGATTCAGCCCCTCTCCCACATGAAGGAACACAGTAGCCATAAGGTTCTGCCTTGGGCAGAAGCCCTGCAGGAAGCCATGTCTTGATGGTGGAAAGAGGAGACACCTTCAGTAAGTTGATGAAATGTCTAGTGCTAATTGGTAGAACCAGCTTCTCTCCCTCTGATGGGCTCTATTCTGCTGGTAAGACATTGGCTCTCTTTCCAACCAGGCATTGTGTACTCAGCCGTCTAGGAGGGCAAGAGTTAAAAGCCCAGAGCTGGGGTTGCAACTCACTGGTAGAGAGCTTGCCAAGCATGTGCAAGGCCCTGGGTCAATCCCCAGTCCTGCAAAAAGGAAACGGACAGCCCCTAGGCCAAACACACAAGTCCGCTTGTGAGGCCTCCATTTTATCTCTTAGGTGCACCTTAAGTTGACCCAAGTTTGGAGGAAGAGTTAGGAGATGGATATTGTAAAAACTTACCTGGGATTGTTCAGAAGACTTAAAATAGAAAAGCTTCCTCTGATGGTCCATGGATGAGGCCCAGTGAGAAGTAAGATAAAACTTACCTGGGATTGTTCAGAAGACTTAAAATAGAAAAGCTTCCTCTGATGGTCCATGGATGAGGCCCAGTGAGAAGTAGAGATAAACAGTCATCCCTCAGCATCCTCAGGAGATGGGTTCTAGGACCCTCAGATGCCAAAATCCACAGAGGCCCAAGTTCTTATACAAATGGCCTATATTTGCATATAAACTATGAACATCGTTCCATATATTTTAAACCATCTCTAGATTATAATCCCCTATCCAATGTATTTGATAATGTGAATATTTGCTACTCTATATTGTTTAGGGAATAATGACAGGAAAAGTCTGTACATATTCAGTACAGATGTGTTTTTTTAAATATATATTTGATTTTTAGTTGCTCATGGACCTTTATTTTATTTATTTATTTATATGTGGTGCTGAGAGTCGAACCCAGTGCCTCACACATGCTAAGCAAGTGCTCTACCACTGAGCCACAACCCCAGCCCCAGATGTGATTTTTTAAAAAAAATATTTTCAATCAGTGGTTGGTTGAGTCTTCAAATATGGAACCCCTGGATGTGGAGGGAGGGATGTATAGCAGAAAGAACAGGAAAGAGTTTGAGCCTGAAGGGGACAGACGGGTTGTTAGAAAGTAAGCTCCTCCGCACAGCCCTGCTTAAAGAGGACTACAGCTCTGCAAGGGCCAGCAGCTAGGGGCAGGTTCTGAGGAGGCTGAACCGTATTCAGGATAGATCCAGTCTAGTGTCCTGGGGCAAGAGGTGGCTGTGGTTTGGGCCTTGACAGGTGTCCCTTTTGGTTGAAGGCAGCAGCTATGTCAGTGAGAGACTCAGAGTCCAGGCCCAGAACAATGCTATTTCCAGGGGACTTGGGGGGCTGGGGCCAGCTGCCCAAAGTAATTCCCTTGGGGGAAGGGGCTGACTTTAACACCAAATTTCACTGACCAAGAGTCTGCCATTGCTGTGCCTCTGCAGCAACACCTTGAGGTCAGGTTGTACAGGCCCCTCACCCCTCCAGCGCAGCAGGCATCAATCAGGCTGGCCTGTTATCCAGGAGGAAAGGAAAAGCATTATTTGAATAAGTGAAATGCTCCCTTTTTTTCTAGTATGTTCCAAAAAAGAAATGCCTCATTCTACTTCATAAATGACTCATCAACAGGATTAATATTTTACTGACTTGGGGTTTAATTTCTAGTCAAGCTAAGTACACAATCATAACATTTTTGAGTTGGGAGGAATATTATACATCACCTGTAATAGGGCATGATCTGTAATCCACTAGCCAAACCCACCCACTCCCTGTTTTTGTTTTGTCCATGAGCCAAGAATAGTTATCACATCTTTAAACAGTTGTGAGAAAAAAATAATATTTCATCACATGTGAAACATGAAATTCAAATTTCAGTGTCCATACCTCTTACTAGAACCCAGCAGTTCTCATTCATTTATGTGTCATCCAAGGCTGCATTCACACTACCTGGCAGGTTGCAACAGAAACTATCAGGCTCAGAAAGCCTTAAATATTGACCACCTGGCCCTTTATGGAAAGTTTGCTGACCCCTGATCCATTCAATAAAATGGACATTGTGTGGGAACAAATCTCCTGTTATTTAGGCTTATGCACTTACAGAAGCTCCATCCATTTGACACAGAGGTGAGGAGTCATAAACCACAGGAGAGGGACATTTAATTCTTATGTGTACTCTATAAAGCACATCATGGACTCTGCACTGGGGAAGGTGCATCATCCTTAAAAGCAGCACCTTGAGGGAAAGAGGTGATGTCTGTTCAGCCACCACCACTGGATCTTCCCCAGAAGCATTTCTTAATAAAGCCCTATGCCTTGTACACCATCTTAGTTTCTCATCAACCTATGTCACCGCCCTGGCACAACGTGGCTGTGAACATGACAGAAGAATAGATGCAGAGTTTAGGAGGATGCAAATAAATGGAGGAGACAGCGCTCTGTACCGAAAATTTGTCATGCAGAGATCGTGCAAATAGTCGGGCTGAGGCCACTCCTAGCCTATAAGTAAGCTTTGTGTGACTTAGATAAAGGCATCTATCTTCAAAACTATCTCCAGGGCTGGGGTTGTAGCTCAGTGGCAGAGCACTTGCCTAGCATATGTGAGGCACTGGGTTCGATTCTCAGCACCACATATAAATAAATGAATAAAATAAAGGCCCATCAATGTGTAAAAAAAAAAAAACAACTATTTCCAAATGCCACAAATTTTCTTTTTAGGTTAATAGGTACACTGCTTGCCTGGTCTATGAATGGCGCCCCCTGGAGTTGTGCAGTGCACAGTGGACTGGATGCTGGAGCCCTGGGAGATATAGCATTGAGGTGAGCTCACTGTTATACAGGACAGTGCAGAGATCCAAGATGAAGGACAGAGAAGCTTCCGGAGGAGTTGGTGGGCATGGGGGTGAGGGGTAAGGCCCTGCAGCAGGAGGCAGAGGCATGGTAGGGACAAGGGAGACTTCTATTGATAGGACATTGACTGATTTCCTACCCTGAAGAAATGAGTACTGCTCTTTCACCCAGAAACTGCCTGCATGCGGAACAGCTCAGTTTCTAGCTGGTGACTAGGTCATCCACCTCTGTGACTCATTTCATTTTACATTGTTTCTCTGTCCATAGTGTTCAGATTAAGTCTGCAGAGTCCCTAGGCGGTCACATCTCTCTCTGAGGTGTACCGGGGCTCTCCAAAGTATATTTACTATCTGCCAAGTTGCCTGTACTCGACGTGAGAATGTCCTAGCCTGTGCTTCTGTTCTATGAGAACTGAGACTCAACCCAGGCATTCTGCAGGGTGAGTCCGACTACCCTGCCCTTCACCGCTGCAGAAGCCTCCCCGGAGAAGGAGGTGCCAAGAGTCAAAGTGGTTTCTTCCTCCCTGCTTTGCTTGTGGCAAGGAAAGACAGCAGGCTGCACCTGGGAGGGTGTGGGAACAGATCCGTGGATGCTAGTGACCCAGGACTTTGGAACAGCCTGTGGCCCTGGAGAAGGCTCTGTGGTGCCTTGCCAGCACTAGGGAAACTGAAAATGATGCAACCCAAGATTCATCCCAGTGTAGAAATGCTGCAGCACTGACTTTTCTGGGTTCCTCAATTACCAATAAAAATAAAGGGGGGGTTGAGAAGAAGCAGGCCCCCAGGGTTACTTTACATACATACACATAGTTACAACATGAAATCACTTTCAAAAGACACTATTTTTCTTTTAATTAAAAAGCGATATCAGCCAGGCGCGGTGGCGCAAGCCTGTAATCCCAGCACTTAGGGAGGCTGAGACAGGAGAATCGCGAGTTCAAAGCCAGCCTCAGCAACGGCGAGGTGCTAAGCAACTCAGTGGGACCCTGTCTCTACATAAAACACAAAACAGGGCTGGAGAGGTGGCTCAGTGGTCGAGTGCCCCTGAGTTCAATCCCCAGTACCAAAAAAAAAGGTAACCAGTCTCTAAATTCACAACTTCCATGGCAGGAGATAAACATAGTACACATGTCATACTAAATCCCTTTTGGCAACTGGAGTAGAAACAGCTGGAAATAAAATCTTTTCAGAATGCTCTCGTTTTCAGTGCAGATCTCTAGGATGGAGAAGAGGCCAAGATACTCCCCAAATCAAAAATTCCACACCTTCTACATTGGCACAAGGGTCTAGACCACGTGCCCTGCAGTGTTTACCTGTAGAAATTTAAAATATCCTATTTGTCACAGATAAAATACTTGGAAAGACATGAATTTTCATCTAAAAATCCTACAAAAAGCAATTTAAGTGGTGATAAAACCTCTACAAAATAATGGACATCTGCAGGCTCAAAACAAAAACCAGTGAACTTGAGACTCGTTTTTCTTAGCGCGGCACGCCATCTTGTGGCAAAAGGCTGAAAAGACATCAGAGGAGGAAGGAAACCTCCCTCAGAGGCAAAGCCATTGGGAGGGTAAGAGAAGCCTACATCCATCTTTCACTATTTCCAGGAACTGTGCAGGGCCTTTCCTCAGGTTATTTCTCAAACACACCAACAGAGAAACAGTCGCAGGGTCACATAGCTAATAAGCGGCAGAGAGAGAATGAGAGAGAAGTAAGCCCACCTAATTATAAATCCACAGCCCCCAAGAATCCCAACTTCAGACCAGAATTCTCCAGTAACCAAAACTGGAGGTATTCTCCTGCTCTTGCCCTCAGCACCATTTTCACTCCCTAAAGTCAGGCTGGCCATGGGCTTTTCCCAAAGCCAGTGACATCCATACTTACACACATGCCAGTCCTTTGGTTAATTCTGTGTTCCATCCATTCTCCTAAAGCCACCATAGCAGCAGTTTCCCCAAATTATTTTTCTCAAGTGTCCTAGGAGATCAATTTCCGGGTCTCAAGTACGGAAGACACCATATTCCCTTCTAAAAACACACAATGCACATTTTTGAAGAGCTGTAAGGGGAAAAAATGTACAGAGGGGTGAGAAGAGGATGCTTTGACCTAGTTTGATCTAGTTCAGCCCAGGGATTCAGACCAGGGTCTGCCACACTTCTTTGACACAGGTTTTCCTGGGTCCTGAAGGGATGCAAGTGTTCTATAAGCAGCTGGGAAAATGCTGGAGGCATGAAGTGAGGTCTGGGGGTCAAGAGGGCTGAGTCAGGATTACAACCAGCAAGTTTACTTAACCTCTCTGGATCAAAGTTTGTGCCTCCAAACTGTGAGAATGGTAGGCGACCACAGGTGGGACAGAGTTCTCGGTGTTGTCAAGCAGGATAATGACGCTAAAATGCGGCCCTAACACGGAATGATTAGGCTAGCAGTATTAAGAGGGGGAAAAATGATGGACCATCATAGGAATGATAAAAAAAAAATAGTATTAAAGGAAAATAAGTCATTAGATGCTCCTTAGCTATATAGTTCAACTTCATTATCAGGCTCTATAATCACAAGTTCACCTACTTGCTCAAATGTATTTGTTAAGGTACTTCATGCTTAATGAAACTTCATTTATTTATGGATTCGGAATCAGTATTTGATGAGATTTCTGGATCACTCAAGGGTATGTGCAGAGACTAAGTCACCTAAGCAGCTGAGGGGAGCAAGGCAAGGTCCTCTCTGCCTGCTCCTTTTTGCTGTCACACTGTAAATAAGTATCCTTTTCAGCCTGCTCAGCACCAGCGTTTTCCACACTTGGGTTCTTTCTGTGGGTGACCTCCAGGTTTAAAGTGGCCTCCAGGAGCAGTGCAGAAGTGCTGTCCAGCGTTTAAGCACAAGGAGGCTGCAATGTGCCTTAGGGAAAAGATGCTAGAGGTTTCATTAAGCACTTGCTACGGTGCCACAGACCCAGGGGTGGTGAGTGAACAGTATATATCAAGTAAGGTGTCTTTAGATAGAAATACACATAACACATGGTTTTATATTCATCAGATGACCAGCAGCTCTCAGGAAACTAACCCTAGGGACAATGAATGCTTCAGTGCTCTCAAATTCAGAGTCCACTGCAACTTTATAGAACCTACCTACTGAGAGTATCAAGAATTGACTGTATTTGTAAAGTTTCGAATTTAAGGTCTAGGGAAAAGGGAAAGAGGTGGAGGACAAAATATTTGGAGCTTGGTAATGATGAAATTCAGGGGATGGGTTGAGGTGACAGATATTAATTAGCTTAATCACTCCATGTCATATTCAAACATCCTAATACCAGATATTAATTAGCTTAATCACTCCATGTCATATTCAAACATCCTAATACCAGTTTGTACCTCATCAGTTCATAAACTATAATTTATCAATACATAATAAAAAAAGTATAAATTTTTTAAAAAGAAATTCAGGCACGAAAGTAAGTGAAGACTCTTTGGATATTAAACACATATTAGCTCACTTGTAACAAATGGAAATATTATTTCTAAAAAAATAGGAATGGGCTATGAAAACAAAAATTGTGTCACAATCCCCTCAAGGTTAAAAAAAATGACTCTAGAATTAAATAAGCATGTCCTGATTTTCTTCAATAATTCTTCAGAAAAAGCATTGGAACTATCAATCACAGCAGGCTATTCTTTTATTTGCAGTCAGAGAAATAAGGAAAAATAGTCAAACAAGCTGGGGCTGTAGGTACAGCACATGCTTGGCATGCACAAGGCCCTGGGTTTGTTCCCCAGTGTCAAAAAGTAAGAATTTCTACTTCAAGTAGCTTCTACTTAAATTCCTAATCTTTTCTATCTTAACAAATGATACAGTGAAGAAATTGATATGAACAGTACAAGCTTAACAGTACAAGCTTAATTGGAGTATCTTCTAACAAAATATAAGACAGGCACAATAGTGTATGCCTATAATCTCAGCAACTTAGGAGGCTGAGGCAGGAGGATTACAAGTTCAAGGCCAGCCTGGACAACTTAGCAATATCCTGTTTCAAAATAAAAAAATTTTAAAGGCTGTGGGGGCGCTGGGGATGTGGCTCAGTGGTAGAGTGCTTCCTTGGCATGGCAAGGTCCTGGGTTCAATCCTCAGTACAAAAAAAAAAAGTTTAAAGAATAAAATTAGCCTTAGATGTTTCTCCTCCAGGGCTTAAATGAGTTGTCACTTGACCTTAAAATATGTAAAAGTAGCCCCAAACTTCCACAAACTTTAATCAAAATCAAACTGGGTGATGATAGGAGAGTGGCATGAAAGAATTGGGATAAAGTTAGACCACTGGCAGAAATTTATGTGAAGAAATTGAGTCTATAAAGGAGCAATGAAAACAAATACTCTTGAGTTGACATTGTGACTAGTCGCCCTTCTTCTATCAGGGAAAAATATAGACAGCTTGAGTTCATTGTATCTACATTGAATACTCTGAGGTTCTTGCTGAAGTGGCCAAGGTACGTGGTTTGCTAATGGCCTTTCAGTCTTCAAAATTCATTATGGTAATGCATGTCAGTGTCTCAGAGAAAAAAAATTATATACTGGAAAAATCCAGCCTGTTTTTTGTTCTGTTTTGTTTTGTTTTGTTTTCATGAGAAAAAACACAAGGACTACAGGAAGGATCTTAGAGCTAGTTTATACAACAGAACATTCTGGTGGTGCTGGTCCACACACAAGAAAGACATTCAGACTCCAGCCACTGAAGCTGTGTAACAGTGAGACCTTTATTAAGGGAATCACATGTGTTTTTAAATGATTACCAAGGATTCTACTAACTCACAGTCTCTGTGAGGCGGATACTAACATTATCTCTCTTTTAATGAGAAAATAAACACGGGAAATTAAATGACTTGCTCACAATTAAAAAACAAATTCATGTCTGAGTCAAGAATAGAAAGACTGCCACCACCATTTTCAGTTGGTCTTCAGGGATACCCTTCATAAACCTTCACACCAGCATTTTACAGTCTGGGCATTATCTCTCCTTATTTTATAAGGATGAACTGCTGTGTTGATCAGTATACTTGAACAACTGAAAAGCGAACACCAAACCAATTTTTGTGGTCCGTTTTATCCAACACACAATACTAGAGTGTGTAAGCAGTCATGTGCATTGCAACAGGTGATAAGGCTGGGAACAAGGTGTCGGTCTTATGATTCTCTGGAAGCAAGACAGAGCTTACTTGCCATTTTAGGAAATAAGAAAGAAGTAAGATGGCGTCTAGGCAAAAGGCACAGCATCCCGCAACTGCTTCATTCGCTGCCCACAGCAAGTCCTCTCAGAGAGGAGAGGGGGTTCTGCAAAATAAGGCTTGCATCAGAAGTTGCATATACTACTGTTGTACCATTCTGTTTACAGCAAATGTCTCTATAAAACCCCTCTGGGGAAAAGTGCAACATAAAATCTTTATAACAAAGGAAAGCAAAAGTTGCGGGAAAGCCCATAGGAATACATAGTGCAAATACAGTATTTCAAACTCGGTCAAAGAAGCTTTAGATCAGAGTGTGAACTTTTAGTTGAAGATAAATTTCGTAGCAATTGTTCACTCAGAGCTTGAGAGCCAGAACAGAGAGACTGGCAGTCTGTCGCTAAATGGATGAAATGCCTAAGTTTTCAGTGGGTCATAATAATCCCCTTTGGGAAGAAATGCTTTATCTTTAAAGTAGTTATTTAACTTTTTAAAAAAAATATATGGTTCATGCTTCTAAACTGCAGCTGCCTCAAGCTTGCTTGCTATGGAACCATGTAATGTCAGATAATGACAGGCTGTCATAAGTTTAAGTTGCTTTTATGGGAAGAGCATTGCTAAGCTAGCTGCCTTACAGCCTTTATATTAACCATATAAACTGAGTTCATATGATTATATACTATCCTTTCCCAGATAAAGTCTTATTAGAGGAATTCTTTTTAAAAGAAACTTTCAAACTAGTCCTTTGGGCATTTAAAAAAATCTTCATATAAAAGTCCACTTCTTTAATATACAGGAACAAACATTTTCCCTTAAAAAATCCCATTTGTAAGCCAAAATAAATTACCACTTGCAGAAATACCTTTTTAATGGCTCAATGCTTACTCCAACATATATGGAGCTGTATTTTTTGCACATCTTCAGAAACTGGAGACACTGAGACAGGAGTATTTACCTCTAAACATGATGACACAACCCTGGCTCAGGGAACAGATCAAGCTTTAAGTCTTGGGAATAAAAAACTGATACTCATCATCCAATCTATACAGTCTTATATTATGTACATATTAACAGTCTAGTCAATGAAAAAAAAAGGACAGGAATTTCAGAAAACTATTTCAAAACTCAGGCATAAAAATGTAAAGAAACTAAACATTTAATGTACAATCTATTCCATTTGACAATGTGCAAATTATATCAAGAGATAAAAACCTATCTACAAATAGAATATAACAAAAGGAAAATGTGATTTAAGAAGTGATCTCAGGTCCAGAGCTCTTCAGTTCTTCCAAATTTGTAGATCAGAGTGCTAGAAAAATATGAATACAAATCATGAGAAACACATGAACGAGCAACACAGAATTTGTTTTCTAAATGTGCTTTGACAGGTATTTCACTGATCCCTTTGTATCCATTTTAAAAACTAAATGAAAGATCATTGTGTATCTGAAGTTACTTATTTTGTAAAGCAATTTAACCATGATGGCTGAGTTTAAGTATTCCTTCTTAAAGCTTAGAAAGTTATTACATGGGAAACTTGTACAGGAAAGACATTTGTTGTAGTGGCAAGCATTGGGGCCATTTTACATCTCAGGGGCCTACTATATCTGAGCTACAGTCGCCAAAGCTTCTTTATTCCATTAACAAATAATTATTGTGTGCTCAGGACTGGCTACATGTCAGGCCCTGGCTAAGTTCTGGGATACGACGAGCCAAAATGCACAAATTTGCTCCCTAATGCAGTTAAAAGTCTAGTGAGGGTAACACTCAAATAAATGTAAAAGTCCAACTGCAAAAAAATGCCACAAAGGAGCAGCATACGGTATCATACAAGATCATAAGGGTGAAATATAAGAATCTGACCTACTCAGAGAAGTCAAGGAAGTTTTCCTGAGGAAATGGTGACTGAAACTAGATCCAAAAGAAGCGGGAATTGTCCCTGCAAAGTTGGGGGAAGGAACAGAGTGATGGGACCATGAGTTGAATTGTGGGCATGCTGCATGTGTTGAATTTGAAATGTCAACAACCCAAGAAGGGATGTTAAGTAGGAATCTAGATACAGGGTTTCGACCTGGAAACACAACTGCAACTCATCAGCATCTAAGCAGTAACCGAAATCCTAAACAGAAATGAGCTCATCCACAGAGGAGAAGGTGAGAGGACAAGAGAGAGCCCACAACAGAGCCTTAAGAAGCTCTAAAAGGTATGGTCAGGGACTGTGTCAGCTTGCAAAGGGAACAGAGCAGGAGAGGCCAGGGAAGCACAGGCTGCGACCCAGTGTGCTGCGCCTGGTGCTAAGAAGCGGCCTAGCACAGGACGCACAGGGCTGGCCTGACAACGTGCAGCTCCTGGGTCCAGCACACAGCTGATGCAGCTGTCACTGTCCACCTGAACACAAGCCGTAATACACACAAGGTTTTTGCTCATCCAGCTGTCATTTATGTGGATTTATCTACCACCACAAAAGAATGCATCTGAACTTAAATCTAATCCCTAAAAAATGCTGTCTAAAATGTCCTCATGAAAATTTACTGGATCTCCAGAAGGCTGTCAGTCACATGCCAAGAAATACAATCACAAAATAGCAAGAACTCAAGCATCTTTCGAAATCAGGAGTGTCCAGGCCACAGTGCAGTAAGAGGAAACCCAGATAAAACATGGGTGTCTTCCTGATTTCAGAGCAGGGAGCCCCAAAGGGGTGACTTTTGAGGCAAAGTACAGAAAGTTATACAGAGGGAGTCCAGGAGAGCCACGGGGTGCCCACTGCATCTTTGGCTCAGTACTGATCAGCAGATACACTGAGGAAACTCTGCAAGCAGGAAAAGAACAACCCCCACAGGTCCCATGGGGCTGGGAGGAATTGCCAGTTTCACGCACAGAGTGGACACTTCAGGACGCATGGAGCATTAGAGTATAGGAAAGAACACTCCGAAGGTAGTACTGCCTTAGGAAGGGGACAAATTAGTCCTGGACTAAAGCTGCTCTGGTCTCACCTAACCAGGCTTTAAAAAAAGACTTGATAGGGTCACGTTATTTCCAAGAAACCTAACTGCATCCCAGAACAAAGTTGAAAAGTATTTATGAAATACCAAAATCCAACCCCAACAAATTGCACGCAAAGCAGCAAGTAGGTGAAAATAGATGCAAACTGAAAAGTAAACAGAAGCAGAAATAATCAATAGACACAAACCCAGAAATGACAGAGGCAATTAGACGAAGGCAATGAAATACTCAGTAGGACCAAGAAGATAGAAGAAAGCATGAGCTTGTTAAGGAGAGACAAAGAAAATATTAAAAGATGTAAATCAGCTTCTAGAGATGATAAATACATTATCTGAGATAAAAATTTCACAGGATGGGGTTAACAGCAGGTGAGAAGTCTCTAGTCTAGCCTTCTATTAGAAGTCTATTAGGAACGAGCCTGAAGACACAACAGCAGAAAGCATTCACGTTGAATCGTGAGAGAAGAAGAACAGCTGAACACTAGTGAGCTACGGGGAGGCCTCACAGGAGCCAGGCGTGGGGCACACGTGGGTGGCACTTGGGAGGCTGGGGCAGGAGGAGTTCAAGGCCAATCCAGGCCGCATGGTGTGAGACCCTATCTCTTTTAAAAAAAAAAGAGGAGGAGGAAGAGGAAAAGCAGCAGAAGCAGAAGCAGCAGAAAAAGCAGAAGCAGCAGCAGCAGCAGCAAAGGGGAAGGAGGGGGAGGGGAGGGGAGGGGAGGGGAAGGAGGGGAAGGAGGGGGAGGGGAGGGGAGGGGAGGGAGAGGAGGACAGAAAAATATTTGAAGAAATGATGGCTGAAAAGAGTCCAAATTGGATGAAAATCATAAACCCACAAATCCAAGAAACCCAATAGACTCTAAGCAGAAGAAATATGAAGAAAACTGTGCCACAGCGTATCCTAATTATATTGCTTAAAACTAGTGACAGAGTTCTTCACGGATTAGATCTTACTTAATGGATGCCTAAAATACCTACGCTGACAGCAAGACATTTGTTCTGAAACACAGAATATATGCTTTGCTCTGGAGGAGGAGGCTTTTTAGAAGATTTCCCCTAAAAAAACACTTTTTTTTTTTGTACTAGGGATTGAACTCAGAGTGCTTAATCCTCATCCCTAGTCCTCCTTATTTTTGAGGCAGACTCTCACTAAGTTGCTCAGGCTGGCCTGGAACTTGGAATTCTCCTGTCTCAGCCTCCTGAGTTGCTGGAATTACAGGCATGCACCATCACACCTGGCAAGAAATACTTGTAATATTATTTTTACCCCTGCTTTAATTCATCTCAAGAACTCAATCATAAAGCTCAAGTCCCACCAGGTTTGGGATATAATATGCACAATATGTATTGATTCTAATTTTTCCTTTTTCTTGTTTTTAATAAAGGTGCACAATATGTTGTTGTTGTTTTAATAAAGCCACTGTCTAGGTTCAAATCTCTGCTTGCCTGTACTAACTGGGTATCCTTAAGTAAGATCTGAGCCTTATTTCCTTATCTATAAAATGAGAATAGCACCTGATATACATATTTTGAATTATTAAATGAGAATTAAAAAGGTAACATATATAAAAAGTATCCAGCTGAGGTCTTGGCACATGGCAGGACCCCTAATTAAAAGGCCTATGTGTGCTCTTATGTACTAGTGACATTTATATTGTTTAAAGAAGTCTTATCCTTTCTAATTAATCCAAGGAACTCGTGTATGTTCCACGTACATGCAGCTCTTATAGAAGAACTGACATTTCTGTGTTACAGAAGTGAAGAAATTAAGCAACTTACCTAAAAAATATAAGAGCATTTTGAAAAAACACAGCTAGTCCTGGATAAACATCAGTATCTGCACATGCAAAGTAAAATGAATTAAAAGATTAGAAAGACACATGGCAGTAAGAAAGTCGGTGCCATTCATAACGACATGTTCTGCATATTAGAACATACTACTGCTATTCATCAACTCTAAGATACCTATAATGAAACTGAAATAAGAAAACACCCATATCATTCTCCCAAAGACGGCTCCTAGCAGATTTTCTTCTTGTCTGAAGTAATTGCTATGGTTCTAACTATATTAAAAAGTGTTTAGAAGCTGGGTGCGGTGGCACACGCCTGTAATCCCAGTGCTTTGGGAGGCTGAGACAGGAGAATCGCGAGTTCAAAGCCAGCCTCAGCAACGGGGAGGCGCTAAGCAACTCAGTGAGACCCTGTCTCTAAATAAAATAGAAAATAGGGCTGTGGATGTGGCTCAGTGGTCAAGTGCCCCTGAATTCAATCCCCAGTACCAAAAGAAAAAAGAAAAAAAAAAGCGTCTAGAGGTGGTTGTGCCTGTACTGTAGACCCAGCTACTTGAGAGGTTGAGACCAGCCTGGGCAACACAGCAAGATCCTGTCTCAAAAACAAAACAAAACAAACAAAACAGTGCTAAGGAAGCAGTTTTGTTTTTGTTTTTGGTGTGTGTGTGTTTGTTTTGGTGGGGTTGAGGGGTACTAGGGTTAAGACTCGGAGCATTTTACCACTGAGTTTTTATTTTGACACAAGGTCTCACCAAGTTGCTAAGGCTGACCTCCAACTTGCCATCTCCTCAGCTTCCTGAATGGCTAGGACATAAGCATGTGCCACCACACCTGGCCAGTTTGTCTCTTTGCTTCCTATGACCAATACAGAAATATAAAATGGGATTAGGAATGCAACTCAGTGGTAGAGCACTTACTTGTCTAGAAATATAAAATGTTAAAAAGATACAAATTAAATTTTGATTATTTTATAGTCTGCTAACGTATTTTCTTTCATGAGTTCGGGAGTTATATCATACAAATATGATCTATATCATATTTTTTCACTGACTCTATCCTGGAGGAAATGGTTACTATTTTCCTAGGAAGAGAAAAAGAAACTACTTAAATTTTTCTGGATAATTAACCCTTGTTAAACCATACAGGTTGATTAAAAAATACTAGACAGGGGGCTGGGATTGTGGCTCAGTGGTAGAGCGTTTGCCTCGCATGCGTGAAGCACTGAGTTCGATCCTCAGCACCACATAGAAATAAATAAAATAAAGATATTGTGTCCATCTTCAACTAAAAAAAATATTTAAAAAAAATACTAGACAGGATGAAGAAACTAGTTTAACTTTTTAGTTTTGAGCATCATAGCAAACAAAAGAGCAATTTGTTGAGAGTTCCAAGTTTGAGCCCAATTCCTGGGATTGAATCCTAATTCTATCATGAACTGATAAACATATGACCTTAGGCAAATTACTTAATTTCAATACATCTGGGTTTCCTCATCTGTAAAATGGGCATTATGGGCATCTATCCCACAGAGTCAAAACTAAATGAGTGATTTATGTATACTGCTTAGGTACATGGTTCCTTAAATGGTATAGGTTGAATATACCTTATTCAAAATACTCAGTAACAGAAGCATTTTACATTTCATATTTTTTCAGATTTTGGAATATTTGCATATACATACATAATGAAATAAGTTGGGAGTACTACCAAAGAAATTCAGTTATGTTTCAAGTGCACCTTATACAATAGCCTGAAGGTGATTTTACTCAATATTTTAAGTGCACCTATGTTTTGACTATAACTCATCACATGAGGCCATGTGAAATTTTCCACTTGTGACATCATGTCAGCAATTAAAAAGTTTCTGATTTTGGAGCATTCTGGATCTTGGATTTACCTATTAGTGATGCTCAACCTACATATAAATTACAGCTATATCATGAATATTAACAGTTCAAGAAAATTTGTACAGTATAAGATTGGAAACATGTTACAAATGGCTTCTGAAATAAAAGTATCTTCACTTTATAAATAGAAGATTATTTATAATGAGGAAAGCTGTTGAAATAAGATGAGACCCATAATTATTTCTGAAAATGCACTAGTTCTTAAATATTCAGATAGAGCCAATCAGTTATGTGTTATAAACAACACTTCCCTACACACCTTACAGAAATGACAACTTACTCTCGTTTTCACTACAGAAACTGGAAAATTTTATGTGCTACTTGAAGTAACTGTTAAAATAAGCAGATCATCAAACTACAAAAAGGTACCAAAAAACCCACCTCGAGGAATAAACAAACTGAACCCTAACTTAGAAATGTATTTTTGTAATGGACGATTTCTCTGCTTTGCTTCTGTGTTCAGCCTATGAAGCTTGGTCCTTCTGCTGCTGGGTGAAGCTCTCTGAACTTGTATGGTTCTGGCTGCTGCCTAATTCATGAATCATTATTTGCTCAAATAAACTAGTGGACTGTCTAAAGTTTTTCTTTTAATGTAACTATACAGACCTTTCAAGGAAATCAGTGATAGCAGCTCACCCTTCTTGAGTCAGAGATAAAATGGGCTTAAAATATATTTTCCTGTATGAAATAGGCAGGTACACTTGTGGTTGTCTAAGGCTGGGGAAGAGGGTAATGGGGAATGACTGCCTAATGGGCATGGAGCTTCTTATGGAGTGATAAAAATGTTCTAAAATGAGAGAATAACTCTGTGAATATACGGAAAACACTGAACTGTACACTTTAAATGGATGGATTATAGGTTATGTAAATTACATTTCAATGAAGCTGGTTTTTTTGTTTTTGTTTTTTGTTTTTTTTTGGTACCAGGGATTGAACTCAGGGGTACTCAACCACTGAGCCACATCCCCAGCCCTATTTTGTGTTTTATGTAGAGACAGGGTCCCACTGAGTTGCTTAGTGCCTCGCCGTTGCTGAGGCTGGCTTTGAACTCGCAATTCTCCTGTCTCAGCCTCCCAAAGCGCTAGGATTACAGGTGTGCATCACCACGCCTAGTTCAATGAAGCTATTTTTGAAAAGTACTTTCCTTCTGATGGTCTTTATCCTAGAACCATGAGTTCTATTAGTGTATGTTTTTTTGGATACTAGGGAATGAACCCAGGGCCTCCACCCCTAAGCTGTACTCCCAGCCCTCTATCAGTAATTTTTGGGGGCGCTGGGGATTAAATCCAGGGGCACTTAAACACTGAGACACATACCCAGCCCTTTTTATTTTTTATTTTAAGACAGGATCTCACTAAATTGCCAAAGCTGGGCTTGAACTTGCAATCTTCCTGCTTCACCCTTCCAAGTCACTGGGATTACAGGCATGCACCACCACAATCAGCTCTATTAATATTTTTAATTAACTAAAATAACATATTTTAGATATATTTGGTGAGCAATGTTACTTAGTCAACCACAGTCCTCTTGAACTCTCACTTAAAACTTGTACCATAAAAGACAAAGGCATTCCAAAAATCTTATACTGATCAATCAATGAGACTTAAGAAATATTATCAAAAGTATTCAAAGATCAGCTGTGGGTCAGGATAAAGGGATGTGACCATTAAGGGACATACAAAGAGATTCCAGAGGTAGGATAATATAGGACCGACTCCTATATTTGGGAAGAGCCAGTGAAACAGGCTCTTCAATGCTTCCAGAGACACTGCTGAGACTGGGCTCTGCTTTGTAGCTCCAACCTGGATGAAATGCTATGGCACCTGGCACAGCCAGAATATTCAGAATGGTGACATAAAGGCACAGTCCCTGCACTGTTTCTGCAGGAAGGGTACGTATGTCTAAAATATATCTAAAATATGCTCCTGTCCTTAAAAACTCTTCTCTGTAGTAATGACTTTAAAAAGTACAGGCTGAAGTTGGAAAGAGTGTCCAACTTACTGAGTGTCCAAAATACTGAGGGCCATAGCCCTTATCTGAAATCCTGAGGGCAAGACAAACATTAGAATTCAGAATTGTTCAGATTTAAGAATAGAAACATAAAACATATATATAACATAGCACCCCCCGCTGGGTCTGGATATAAATATATTTATATCCAAATATAAAATATATTTAAATTTGTTTTATTTATTTTTGTATTGAGGATTAAATCCAGGGGGCTTTACCACTGAGCTAAACATCCCAAGTTCTTCTTATTTTTTATTTTGAGAAAGGATCTTGCTAAGTTGTCATGGCTGGCCTCAAACTTGTGATCTTCACGCCTCTGTCTCCGGGGTTGCTGGGATTAAAGGCGTGCACCACCATGACTGGCTTCAAATTCATTATCACAATAAAACGTTTAAATATATTAAATGGGAAAAAGGCCACAAAGTGCTGCACATCAGTTTTGGGCAGATTTTGCTGTCAAACTGGTTGATGAAAAACTTGATTTTGAACATTTTGTGAATTTCAGAATTGTGTAGATGGAGACTGACTACAGATCTGTACTGGTTTCTCACTTTTACCAGGGCAACCCCCAGTAAATGGCCTCTAGTGGAAGAGAATGGCTGACCAAGGTAAGGAAAGGAATCAAAATTCCAGAGATGGTCAGGAGGTCAGGCTTCATCAGTGGCTCCTAATTGAAGCCATCCTGTTGCACAATACAGGCTTTATTAATGACTAGTGACTCTCCGTGCAGAGGACTGGCTTCCAGCTAACTCAATAATTACACTAAATTTTACTCCAAGTGGATTTAACAGCCTAAGTCAAATATGAAAGACATCTGAATTTATCCTATGAAATAAAGAAGGAGCACATACTTACTTTGGGTAACATATGCACCAAAAAGAATCCACATGGAAGCAATAAGTGACCCAAACATCAACATGAAACCAATGAAGAGCCAAACTCGAGCACCTGTATAAATAAGAGGCTTTATGATTTTGTTCATTTTTGCAGCTCTATAATGTCTTAGGAATACAGAATACTAGAAATACTATTTACCTATATATATATTATGCACATATTTATATAAATCTGCTATAGTAGTTAACTGAAGATTAAAAATACACACACACCAAAAAAATAAAAAATAAAACCCTAAAAGAAATTAAACCATACCTGGAAAGGAAAAAAGAAAGAAAAGTTACGTTTTTACTGGCTAGAGAAACTAGTATCTGAGAAAACTAGACAAACTGCCTTGGTAATTATTCAATTAAATTAGTCTATTAAACCCTAACTGGAAAAGTGTCCTGTTGTATATTTATCAAAGTAATTGCTTTATAAGAAGTAGCACATGTATACTGCAGATCGCCATCACCAGGCAGGAATGAGACTTCAAATGAAAAAGGACCAACATATTCCCTTTTTTAATGATAAGCTTCTAAAAGCACACCATCCCTCAATACGGTAGAAATAGCTGCTACTCTTCAGGAACATATTCAGATTTTTTTTTTACAGCTGATGCAGCCAACCTGTACCACAAACTCTTGGAAAGTTCAAGGTCAGAAGTATCTCTTCATCCCTGGATTGTGTGAAATCTAGAATCTCAATAACAAAATCATCTGGACACCAAGTAGACTCAGCACATTTTTAAGAAAGCCGGTCAATACTATATCAGACCTTGTTTCACATGTATATTGACTGCCCGTCACTGTAGAAAAGAACAAAGTCCCACTGACATGAAAATAAAATCCTAGCCAATTTTCATAATTGGAAACTAAATTTGCCTCAACTGCAGATATTCTATTACTAAGTGAATACGGATACCATATATTTTAGACAACACATAGGCCAGAAATGCTGATCAAAACTCAGCATAAAGTCTGGGGATATAGCTCAGTTGGTGGAGTGCTTGCCTTGCATGCACAAGGCCTTGGGTTTAATCCCCAGCACCACAAAAAAAAAAAAAAAAAAAAACTGAGCATGGTTAGAATGGCTGATATTTGAAAGAAATAGGCATCTAGCTGATTTTAATTTTATTAAAATGCAAAGCAGCGGATCTCTAGAAATACATAATTAAGTTTCATTCCTTGGAGAATGACAACTTCCTCTAAACTATATATAATCAGTGTGTTTATTTATGTATTTATTCATTCATTCATTCTACTTAGGTATACATGATAGCAGAATGCATTTTGATTCATTGTACACAGATGAAGCACAACTTTTCATTTCTCTGGTTGTACATAATGTAGCATCACATCATATATACAGTCATACATGAAGCTAGGGCTATGATGTCCATCATATTCCACCATCTTTCTGTCCCCATGTACCCTCCCCCTTCCCTCCTGTTTGACCAAAGTTCCCTCATTCTTCCTGTGTCCCCTCCTCCATTATGATCAGCAGCCACTTATGAGAGAGAATATTCAGCATTTGGTTTTTGGGGATTGGCTTACTTTGCTTAGCATGATGTTCTCCATCCATTTACCTGCAAATGCCATAATTTTATTCTCTTTTAATGCTGAGTAATATTCCATTGTGTATATATACCACAGTTTCTTTATCCATTCATCTATTGAAGGGCATCTAGGTTGGTTCCACAGTTTAGCTATCGTGAATTGAGCTGCTATAAACATTGAAGTGGCTGTGTCACTGTAGTATGCTGTTTTTAAGTCCTTTGGGTATAGACCGAGGAGTGGGATAGCTGGGTCAAATGGTGGTTCCATTCCAAGTTTTCTAAGGAATCTCCATACTGCTTTCCAGATTGGTTGTACCAATTTGCAGTCCCACCAGCAATGTGTGGAGTGTGCCTTTTCCCCCACAACCTCGCCAACACTTATTGTTGTTTGTATTCTTGATAATTGCCATTCTGACTGTCTAAAGTGAATAAAAGGAACTATTTTTTAAAAACCTTGTAATTATTTTCCATCATGTCCTTTACATAAAGCCATACATGTTAAACTTTCTGATAGCATTAAATAAGAAAAAATTTCTCTTGACAAATGAGTATGCTACCAAAGCAATATGCAGAATGCAATCCCCATCGAAATACCAATGATATCCTCCACAGAACTAGAAAAAAACAGTTCTAAAATTCATTTGGAAGAGTAAAAAACCCAGAACAGCCAAAGCAATTTCAAGCCAAAAAAACAATGCTAGAGGTATCACAATACCTGACTTCAAAGTATACTACACAACTATAGTAACAAAAACTGCATAGTACTGGCATAAAAACAGACACGGAGACCAATGATACAGAATAGAAGACACAGAGACAAATTCACACATCTAGTCATCTGATCCTTGACAAAGGTGCCAAAACATACACTGGAGAAGAGAGATAGTGTTTTTAACACATGGTACTGGGAAAACTGGTTATCCATATGTAGGTGAATAAAATTAGATCCTTCTCTCTCACCCTGCACAAAAATCAAGTCAATATGGATCAAAGACCTTGGAATTAGACCAGAAACTATGTAACTCCTCCTAGATTAAAACAGAGAGTCAACACTTGAGCTTTTAAGTACAAGCAATGACTTTCTTACTAGTACCCCTTAAAGCCCAGGAAATAATGCCAAGAGTTAATAAATGGTATAGCATCAAATTAAAAAGCTTCTGCACATAAAGGAAACGATTAGTAAAGTGAAAAGAGAACCCACAGAATGGGAGAGAATCTTTGGTAGCTACTCTTCTGACAGAGGATTAATACCTAGAATATACAAAGAGCTCAAAGAATTTTACCCCCCCCAAATCAAATAACCCAATTAATGAAGAAGCAAACTAATTAAACAGACACTTCACAAAAGAAGAAATACAAACGGACAAAAAAAATACATGAAAAAATGTTCAACATGTTAGCAATTAGAGAAACGCAAATCAAAACTACACAGATTTCATCTCACACCAGTCAGAATGGCAGCCATCAAGAATACAAATAATAATAAATGCCAGAGAGGATGTGGAGAAAAATGATCACTTCTGGTACAATTGTAAAGTAGTACAACCACTGTGGAAACCAGTATGAAGGTTCCTCAAAAAACTAAGCACGGAACTTCCATGTGACCCAGATATACCACTCCTCAGTATTTATCCTGAAGAATTAATCATCTTACTACAGTGATATGTGCATACCCATGTTTACAGCAGCACAATTCACAAGAGCCAAACTATGGAACCAGCACAAGTGTCCATCAACAGGTAAGTGGAAAAAGAAAATGTGGTATATATACATAATGGAATTCTATTCAGTCATAAAGAAAAATGAAATTATGTCGTCTGCAGGAAAATAAATGGAACTAGAGACCTTCACGTTAAGCAAAATAAGTAAAACTCAGAACTGTCAAGGGTCGTGTATGTTTTCTCTCATATGCAGAAACTAGAGGGTGGAAAGCCTAAAAATCAAAGGGATGTTAATAGAGAAAAGGGACCAAGGAGCAGGAAGAAGGGAGGGAGGGGAAGTGCTAGGAAGTGATACTGGACAGACTGTACTGGTACACTGTGTGCACATACAAATATGTAACAACAAATCCCATTATATACAACTATAATGCACCAATAAACATGTGAAAAAATAAGTGTGCTTTTGTTTAGCAAAAAATAGAACTATAACATTTTCCTTCTTTTACTTTGGTTGCCAGGAAGCTGAAAGTTAAGGTTAACAATTAAGAACACCTATTTTGTCCCACATTTTAGGTACAAAGATTTTTCCACCTACTTCCTATTCCTTTTTATAGCTTTATTATTTAACATGTATAATATATTTAGTATATTCCATTTATAGTATATTTATTATTTTGATACTTTCCTACAAATTTTTCCAGGACTTAAACAGTTTACAAATAAATTTAAGTACCATGAACGCTTGGTGTGGTAATGCCTGATCTGGACTATAAGACAGTTTACCCTTAATTTTTTTTTTTTTTTTTTTTTTTTTCTGGTACAGGAGATTGAACTCAGCGGCACTCGACCAATGAGCCACATCCCCAGCCCTATTTTGTGTTTCATGTAGAGACAGGGTCTCACTGAGTTGCTTAGCGCCTCGCCGTTGCTGAGGCTGGCTTTGAACTTGCAATTCTCCTGTCTCAGCCTCCCTCAGTGCTGGGATTACAAGCGTGCGCCACCGCGCCCGGCTTACCCTTAATTTTTGAAGCGCTAGACAAACCTCATACTATAGGTACCACATATAAACATAAATGTGGATTTTAACCCATGGAACAAAACAATAACATCACTAAGTGAGGGTAAAAAGTATGAACTTGAGAACCAGTTAGAACAAAAGGTTAATACAAACTCCATTTTTATTTTCCTATAAAAAAGAGATAATATTAACCATCCATAGAATGTCTGTGAAACATTCTTTAATGAAAACAATAAAATAGCTGAATGCAATAGCACACACCTATAATCCCAGCTGCCTGGGAGGTGCAGGTAGGAGGATCACAAGTTCAAGGCCAGCCTGGGCAATTTAACATGACCTTGTTTCAAAACTGAAAAAGTTGGGGATGTGGCTCAGTGGTGGAAGCCCCCTGGGTTCAATCTCAGTATCAAACACAAAAAAACAAAAATGACCAAATAAATTATTGTATGGTCTTCACACATTTTCACTTGCTAATTAGTACCTGCTACTTTCTTTACCCTCTCTCTCTCTTTTTTTTCTTGGCAGTACTGGGGATTGAACCCAGAACCTCATGCATGCTAAGCTAGTGCTCTACCACTGGACTACACCAAGTTCTTTTTGTTTTATTTTGAGAAAGGGTCTAACCAAGATGCCCAGGATGGCCCCAAACTTGCAATCCTCCTGCCTCAGTCTCCGAAGTTAGAATTATAGGCATGTACCATCAAACCCAGCTTCCCTTTCTCATTCTTGACATACTGCTGAGGTTGGAGCACAGTAAAAAGTGAGCATATGCACATACACACACACAAAAGTGTGAGCATACATGCACACACACACATCTAAAAAGTGAGTGCACCAACACAGACACAAACGTTTGTACTGTGCACTTTTACCTTAGGCTTATCTGTCATTTGTTACTACACCCTCCATTTCCATTTCAGCTTAGATCTCAGTAGAACTAAGGCTATAAAATCTACATCATTTAAAGCATCATGTAGAAAAAAAGCTAAGTTCTTCACAGCTACTTTATTTGGTTTAAAACATTATGATGCTAACTATGTGACTCCATCTATATGAAATTATAGAAAAGGCAAAACTACAGTGATAGAAAGCAGATTAGCGGAGGCCAGGAAGTTGGGAGATTGACTACAAAGGAACATGAAGTCATTAATATAATTGTAGCAGCAATTACACAAACTGTAAAATTCAACAAAGTAATTCACTTTAAATTGGTGAATTTTATGGTACATAAATTATATCTAATCAAGCTGACAAAAATAAATAAAAAATATTATATGATACTCAGCCAAAGGGACCAAATGGCTTTATCCTAGAAGTAAGCACAGCTTGGTGGCTGAAAGCAAGGGCCCTGGAGCCAGAGAGCCGATGCTCAAGCCTGGCTCCACCACATCCGTGCTTTGTGATTTTGGACAAGTTATTTATTAAACTCTCTGGTCCTTAGTTCCTTCATCTAAAAATGAGGACAATAAGGGAACTTACTTCACAGCACTATTGTGACAACCAGTGAGTTAATGCTGTGAAGCACTCAGGAAGTCCCTGGTGTACGCTGAACATTCGACAAGCATTTGTTGGAACTCTTAATCATTCTTCAAAACTGCCTTTCCCACCTACTCCGAACTTCCATGTGACCACAGTCACCCTCCCTGTTCCTAGTAGGTTAGAAATCATTTCTCACCTGTGCCTTTTACACAGGGTACTGAAACTCCACTGAAATAAACCCCTGGATATTAACAGAACATGTTGTAACCTAAAAAAGGAAAAATACTATTGGATGACAATTCAAAAGAATTCAAACTACCAAAAAATAATAATTTATTTGTACACAAACAGCATGTTTCTTCTAAACAATTTTGTTGCAGTTCCCAGGGTGGCTACTCATGTAATCAGAATTGAACACGAAAGGCACTGTAGCCCTAACATGTTCATTACCATGCTGTTAGTGACCATGGCCAGCTATCTCCTAAGTAATATCATTGGTCAACATTTTGGAAAAGATTAATCCTATCATTAGCACTATAAGAGTAACCTGGAGTTCATGAGTTCATGATCTATTGATTTTGCATAATAACATTTTATATATCACAGGCAGCTTAACAGGACAAAACAATAACTAATTTTCTTAAGGACTTGAAGAACACTTTTAGTTTTTTTGAAAGTTAATAAAAAATATTCTAGCCAGGCGTGGTGGTGCAAGCCTGTAATCCCAGCACTTAGGTAGGCTGAGACAGGAGAATCGTGAGTTCAAAGCCAGCCTCAGCAATGGTGAGGAGCTAAGCAACTCAGTGAGACCCTGTCTCTACATAAAACACAAAATAGGTCTGGGGATGTGGCTCAGTGGTGGAGTGCCCCTGAGTTCAATCTCTAGTACCAAAAAAATATATGTATATATATTCTATATCATTATTACCAGTTTTGAATAAAGACTCAAAAGAAGTTGGTTTTTCTACTGATAAGTTCCTATTTTGCCAGCATCCGTTAAATAGCTCAAAGTGCCTTTACCTGTTCTTCCTAAACAGCCGCTTTCATAGCTGTCACCTCTCACCTGAGCATTGGACACAGCATTTATCCTAGAACACAAAATTATACAGTGAGCTTTCATGCTATTAAAATTCTCCTAGGTATTTACATATCACTTAGAAGAGAAACATTCTTCCCTAACTTGAGTTAATATTTAAATAAGTAAACAAATCTTTTAATTTAGCAAAAATCCTAGTGGATAGCAATATCAATCTTACTTTCTTCCCAAGGACACCTAGAAAACATATTTTTTATAAGCGATTCTATCACTTGTCTCCAGGGATTATGGAAGAGCAATCAGTTTTCTCATTTCATTGCCTATTTTACAGTTATACAGGAATGACTCAGTATTAGTTATCCCATTTTAGGGTTCTCAGTTGATTGAGTGTAGCTCAGTTGTAGAGCCTGTACTTAGCACATGCAGGGGCCTGGGTTCAATCCCTAACACCAAAAAAGAAAAAAAAAAAAGAGTTAAACAGTTTCACTTTGTGTTAAAATTAAGTGATTTTCTCTAGTCTATTTCTTAAACTGAGAAAAAACTTAAGACACATATAATAAATAGGCCTACTTAATCCAGCTTTGATTTCTCTGTTAGAGCTGCATTACGAGTAGCAGGAACTGCCTTTTCTTAGTAGTTTGAATGGATATTAAACAGTTTTGTTTTCCATAATATAACCTTTCTTTAAAACTCTTGACAGAAAAAGGAAATTATATGATCATACTTTACGTTTAATATATTTTTAAAAATTGTTAGAAGACATCATAAAACTCTTTTATGAAGTGAAATAACCATTAAGCCAGAAAGTGATTTAACAAAAAAGAAAAGCCACAGACTAATCTTATTTGAGGTCAATCTTTCCCTCACCCAAAATATGAATACATAGTCAAGGAGCACATTTTAAAAAATTACCCTCCACGGTAAAAGTTCAGCGTATAGATATATAACATATTTCATTAAATCTAAAATGACATCAATTTTAATATGCACCTTTTTTAATATTGCCAATGAAAATAATATTATCATTACTATTAAGATATTGAAATATGAAAAAAATATAACTTGGAAACTGACAAAATAGGGTAATTCACCAGTTTAACAAATACAAGGAGAAAAAAAAATCACATCTATAAAGATTGTAGATGATGAAAAGATATCTGACTAAATTCAACACTCACTCTTGATTTTTAAAAAAATACCTTAATAAGCCGGGCGCGGTGGTGCAAGCCTATAATCCCAGCACTTAGGGAAGCTGAGACAGGAGAATCACGAGTTCAAAGCCAGCCTCAACAACAGCGAGGCACTAAGCAACTCAGTGAGACCCTGTCTCTACATAAAACACAAATAGGGCTGGGGATGTGGCTCAGTGGTCAAGTGCTCCTGAGTTCAATCTCCAGTACCAAAAAAAAAAAAAAAACTTTTATAAAAGGGGAATTTAAATTTATCATGTCAATAAAATTTAAGTTATTCAAAAAAGCAGTAAACATTCAGGGGAAAATATTTTTTTAAAAAGTAATCTTGCACTGAGAATTCCCTTCATACTTACATGAAGAAAGCCAAAGTGGAAAATACACCACAGGTGTGGAAAGCGTGGTTCAGCTGTTCTGGCTTTGGATACACCACAGCTGCATCGATCATGATCCACCAACCTGTGAAAAACTTAAGAAAGAGTCCGAGACTTTAAAACACTGAGACTCTTGCTTAGTACAATATTTGCTCTTTAATACCCCTTTTTCCCTACAGATCATATAAGTGAAACAACACACTTCTACTTTTTGAGTTTTGGAGGCTGAAATAATCTCTTGTTTAATTGTTCATTATAGCAGATGAGGTGAACATAGCTAGTCAAATCTGAATAAGATTCTGAAGTTCTGCTCTCAGTGCTAGACAAAATTTATTTGGGAATGGTTTATCTGTTCCTTCCATCCACCATAATTATATGGAACAAAAGCTCTCTTACCTAACCTCCAATATAACCAAATTCCTGATTTGATGTTTCTTCCTCTACAGAACATTCATTTTTAATATCCCCAAATTTTAACATCCTTCATTTGCTCTCACAAATGAGTTGTACCAAGAGCCAGCTGTCATATCTCCAAAACTATTTAAGACTGAAATTGTTTAATTTATGTAATTTAGCTAAACACTACATAACTGAACAGACCTAAAGTAGACAAGTTGCTGAAGAATTTCTTAGACAAATTCAGTACATGTATGATTTTCTAAACTCCTGACATGACAAATTATATAATCTTAATGTTTAATATATTTTTAAAAATTGTTAAAAGACATCCATGAAAAGCTTCCAAACTCTTTTATGAGGTAAAATAACTAATAAGCCTGAAAAGGATTTCACAAGAAAGAAAAAGCCAATCCTAACCTCCTCAAAATATTAGCCAACACAGTTAAGGAGCGCACTGAAAAAAACAAAAAAGAGCTGGGAGATGGTGGCACGTGCCTGAGATCCCAGCAACTCAGGAGGCTAAGGAGGAGAATCACAAGTGTGAGGCAAGCCTCAGCAACTTAGCAAGACACTGTCTCAAAAAAAAAAGGACTGAGGATGTGGCTCAAGTACCCCCTTGGCTCTACCTCAGTACAAAAAAAGAAAACCTTATAAACATCTAAAAGAATTCTGCATGCAGATTCCCTCACAATTATCTTCGGTTTCTACTCTACCTTATTTAATTTGATCTGGTTTAGTTTTTCTATGGACTTTGAAAGAATTGTACAATGAAAGAGATGAATTTTTAAAATGTAAGACATTAAAATTTATTTGAAAAATATGCATTGGAAGCCGGGCACGGTGGCACACACCTTAGTCCCAGTACTTTGGGAGGCTGAGACAGGAGAATCACGAGTTCAAAGCCAGCCTCAGCAATAGCAAAATGCTAAGCAACTCAGTGAGACCCTGTCTCTACATAAAACACAAAATAGGGCTGGGGGTGTAGCTCAGTGGTAGGATACCCCTGAGTTCAATCCCTGGTACAAAAAAAAAAAATGCATGGAAGCAGGGCATGATTGATAAAACAATAAAGTAAGATTGGTTGTGATTTGTTTCTGTTTTGTTTTTTGAAGCTATACGATAGGTATATGGGGTAGAGGTGAGGAGATCTTTATGCCATCTCTATTTTTGTTTATATTCTTCACATTTTCAATAACAAAAAGTTTTAAAAAAAGAAAAACAAATGAAGGGAAAGAAAATTAAGCAATAGTTTTCTCCACAAATGTCTTCCTCTTCTGGCCCCCAGCGCTTTTAACTGAAGCATAAACAGAGACCCTAGAGCTTCCCCACAACAGCCACTGGGTTTCAGTTCTGGTAGCCAGAGGGTGTTACAGCCGCCTATAAGTCACAACAACTGGGTTGCATCTAATGCTGCGCCTGAGAACCCTAACATACTTATACATATTGTATCATTATGTTAAAAATGCTACTGCCTATAATCATAAATGTATTAATACTAGAACTGAAGAAAAGATCTTAAATTTAACAAATTCATGAAGTAAAATACAACTAGGGCCTACCACACTCTGTAACAGTATCTAGAATCCTGATAATTACCTTTACAAAACAACAATGAAACAAAATAGCTCTGGAAAGGTACTTATGATTCAAAGGAACAACATTAATTTCCAGAGCAAAACATGAAGCATCAATGTCACCAATCAGGCTCTCCCACTTACCAATATGCCTGCGACCACAGAAGCCACAGCATTTCTTCTCTCACTCCAGTCAATACATTCACATTCTGGCCATCGGAAATTATCTAGGAAGCCTGCCATTCTTATTCCCCAAGCATGGGTTTTTCATTAAATGCTGTATCATACAAACAAAAAGACCAAAAAAAAAATCAACCTAAGGAAATGTTCTTAAGACGTAAAATATCATACTTCTTTCTTGAAGCTTTAAGCATAAATTGACTTTAGAGCATATTCTACTATAATCAAGAAAAAAAATCAGTACTTCAATAGGGTATGCATTGAGAACTGTGCTTCAACACAAGGGGGAGCTCACTATTTGCTAAATGAGCACTGATGTTTTAATACCTCTCAGTAGAGGGTGGGGAAGCAGCTCAATGGTAGAACATCATACTAGTTCAAGAAGTTCAAGGTGCCCCACGCCTGTAATCTCAGCAGCTCAGGAGGCTAAGGCAGGAGGATCATGAGTTCAAAGCCAATCTCAGCAACTTGG
The DNA here is from genome assembly GCA_028644305.1 of Xerus rutilus. Lineage (NCBI taxonomy): Eukaryota > Metazoa > Chordata > Mammalia > Rodentia > Sciuridae > Xerus > Xerus rutilus. Next base: position 110,342,840 of record CM053409.1, read on the forward strand.
TAAGGTCCTACTCAACTCAGTGAGACCCTGTCTCTAAATAAAATACAAAAACAGGCCGGGGATGTGCCTCAGTGGTCGAGTGACTCTGGGTTCAATACCCAAAAAAAGAAGTAGTAGTTCAAGGCTGTGAGTTCAGGTTTGATCCCCAGCACCAAAACAACAAACAAACAAGAAAAACACCTGACCTGTCTGTAAATCTGTAAATTAAGAGGTGGATATTTATGTCCCACCCCTTAATTTGAATAAACAATAAAGACTAGTTGACCAGGCCTGCCATAGTGGTACACACCTATAATCCTAGGTACTTGGGAGGCTGAGGCAGGAGGATTACAAATTTTAAGCCAAGATGGGAAACTTAACAAGTTTCAAAATTAAAAATGAAAAGGGCAAAGGCCATGTGTAGTGGCATACACCTGCAATCCTGGTAACTCCAGAGGCTGAGACAGGAGGGTAGCAAGTTTAAAACCAGCCTCACAACTTAGTGAGGCCTTAAAGAACTTAGTGAGACCTTGCCTCTAAATAAAAAAATTTAAAAGGGGGGCTGGGGATGTGGCTCAGTAATTAAGTACTCCTGGGTTCAATCCCTAGTACCAAAATAAATAAATAAATAAAAATAGCTGGGGGTATGGCTCAGTGATAGAGCACTTGCCTAGAATGTACTGAGGCCCTGGGTAAAATCTCCAGTATGGAGGTGAGGGGCCGGTTAACCAAATAAAGGAAGTGATGCTGTGTACCTCTGCCACTGCAATTTCCAAGATTAGAATACAGAAGGCACTGCAGCTTCTACATGGTTCTCTGGTACACCAGTACTAAAGCCCTGAATCACTGTAAAACCTGCAAGGTTCCCATGCTGCAGGGAGACCAGGTATAGGTGTGCTGGCCAACAGTTCCAGCTGAAGTCCCAGACAAAAGCTATCATGGACTGCCATATGAGTCAGACACTTCTAGGCGTCCTGGCTATAGCATCCCCCCAAACTCCGAGCCTTCCCAGATGAGTTGCAGGGAATAAAGATACATAATCATCTTAGCTGTGCTCTTCCCAAATTCCTGACCACAGAATCAAAGAAGCATAACAAAATGCCTGCTTTAAGCTCATAGATTTTAGAGTTAATCTACAATGCAATAATAGATAACAAAGGAGAGAGATAATATGAATAAAGAGCCATATTAGAGTGTAACATACTACAGGAATTTTTAAGAACAGATTATATTCAAATAGGTAATTTAGAGTCACCATAAATTCTAAAAAGAAAAAAAATGTAATGGAGATTGAACCCAGGGGTGTTTCCACTGAGCTACATCCCATTCCTTTGAATTTTTTATTTTTAGACAGAGTCTAAAGTTCCCCAAGATGGCCTCAAATTTGCCATCCTCCTGCCTTAGCTTCCCAAATAGCTGAGGTTACAGGTGTGTGCTAGCAGGATCTAGAAGGGATTTGACCTTGACAGAAAGAAAACACTATGAGTAGGACCCAATTTTATACAGCTTTCCCTCTCGGGAAGCCCACTCTCTCTCACTCCCAGCCCGGGGAGTTACTGTGGTGCAATGGCAATCTTATTGGCTTCAGATGCCAGTGGAAGGAGTTCGGGACATCAGAGCAGAAGGAAATAGTAGGGAAAAACCTTGGGAAGAAGTAGGTCACAAGAGAGAACACCACATACTTTAATATAAACTCCCTTTTACTTCCTAGCTAATGCCTGAACAGCAGATGTATGGAGGAGACTGCAAGAAATCCAACAGGAAATTACAAAAAAGCTAAATGGCTAAAAGAACTAAAAGGAGATTCCAGCTACTGCCCACCACAAACTCCATTTTGGAGTCTGAATTTACACTAAGTGGGAGGAGAGTAGTAAACACCCTGGGATTTCCAGACAAACTCTGACAAAGTACAAAATCAAGCCTCCACAATTTCAAGCTGATGAGTCAATATTTTAACTACTTGTTACAACAAAAAGCACTATGGACACGTGCAATCGAGATATTCTGTAGACATATTAATGAAATGTTAATAAAGAATTAAATATCAACTGATTAAGGAAGTACAAGGAAGGTCACCCTAAATTTAAGATAATAACTGAAGGTTGAAACAAAGTGAAGGGCTGGGGTTGTAGTTCAGTGGTAGAGCTCTTGCCTAGCATGTGTGAGGCACTGGGTTTAATTCTCAGCACCACATATAAATAAGTAAAATAAAGGTCCATCAACAACTAAAAAAATTTAAGAAAAACAAAGCAAAATTCATTTTTCACATATTAACCTATTATAAATAGTTCTATAATAACCAGGAACTATATAGCTATTTCCACATCTGATTTATGAAATAAGCCATGGTCTCCTCCCTCCAGGGTTTAAGCTGGGTAGATCAGGGATGGAGTGGGGCAAAGGAACAGCAAAACAAACTTATGCAGATAACTATGAAGGAAATGGCACAGAATCCTAGCAGGGAATAAAAGGAAGACCTATTTTTAAAATAGAAGGTCAAGGAAAGCCTTTCTGGAGAGGTTAAATTTGCTAAAATTTAAAAATCTACTGAAATTTGAAAGCTGAGTAAAGTTACTCGAATTAAGGAGACTCACAACAAGGAGAACAAGAAGGGACATTATACCCAAAGCTCCTGAGTCCCTCTGGTTCTAGCAAGGAAGAATTAGTTGATTCCCAAGAGAGTCAGGATAAGTGAAGGAAGTTAGTGGAGCAAATGACTTGGAACAAAATTGGAGAAATAAGTACCAGATCCCATTAAAGATTAATATGGACCTTGTCAAGGACTTTGGGTTTCATTGGGTGTAAAGGGGAAATCAACAGAATAACTTCAAAAAGAACAAGACTAAGACAAGACTAAGACAAGAGCCTGGGTATTATGGTAAGCAATTAGGAAGGAAAAGGGCTACTGTACTAATACTCCAAACTGAGCAGATCAACCTCCATGAGGGTTTTATTACTGATGCTTACCAAAAGATAAATGTAGGGCTGGGGTTGTGGCTCAGCGGTTGAGTGCTTGCCTCACATGCGTGAGGCACTGGGTTCGATCCTCAGCACCATATAAAATAAATAAAGGTATTGTGTTCATCTACAACTAAAAAGAAAATTTAAAAAAAAAAAAAGATAAACCTATTTTGTGACAGTCTTGATTTAAGGAAAAATGGCAATACCTCCTGGCTCCCTGGCTTCAAGGAGACACACATGTACAGCATTTAATATAAAATAACAGACCTTGGAGACTTAATGAAAGCAAAGAGTACTTAGATAAAATTTACCTGTCCAATAACAGATCAAATGTTTAGTTTACTTAATGTAGACTTAAAAATCTATTTTAGAAGCTGGGCACAGTGGTGCACACCTGTAATCCCTGAACTTTGGGAGGCTGAGACAGGAGAATCGCGAGTTCAAAGCCAGCCCCAGCAACGGCAAGGCGCTAAGCAACTCAGTGAGACCCTGTCTACATAAAACACAAAACAGGGCTGGGGATGTGGCTCAGTGGTCGAGTGCCCCTGAGTTCAATCCCCAGTCCCCCCCCTCAAAATCTATTTTAGAAAACATTTAATCATATAAGAGTGGTGATGAATGATATTGAAAAGGGCATAAAAGTGCATAAGTGTATCTGTTGCATTATTTCTTCTTTAGGAAAAAAATTAATAGTATTTATATATAAACACACATACATATCTATGTGTAAACACTAGGAAGACAGGAACAACAAATACCAGTAGTTTCATGTTATTATATACGTGACTGATAAAATCAGGTGTTTTTTGTTTGCATGTTTTTGAAGTTTTCTATGCTAAATGTGAATTGTTTTTTAAAAATACAAAGTTTTTAAAATTTATTGTAATTAATACAACAAATTAGGTGATTCTTCTTATATGCCACCTGCCCAGAAACCTCCTATATGATGTAATACATCTATAATTGCTTTTTATAAACTTAAAAGGACTTTTCAAGGTCAAGGAAATTATTGGTATGCTCTCTCACAAAACTGACTCTGAACAATTTTTTTAAAATTATTGAACTGGATCAGTGGTTGTTATCTTGAAAGCTCCAAACAGTCTTCAAAGGCCCAAAGGCCCATGTGTTGAAAGCTTGGTCCCCAGACTGTAGCACTGTTGGGAGGTGGGAAAACTTTTAGAAGGCAGGGCCTAGTGAGAGGAAGTTAGGTCATTGGGAGGGGCATGCCCATGAAGGGGTAAAGGAACTCCGGCCCTTCCTGTATCTCTTGCTTCCTGGCTACCATGAGTGAACAGCCTCCTCCACCACACACAACCACTATGATGCACTGTGCTGCCACAGGCCCAAAGCAACAGGGCCAAGCGACCAAGGACCAGAACCTCTGAAACTGTAAGTCAAAGTAAAACTTTCTTCTTTAAGTGATTATCTCAGGTTATTCTGTCAAGGTGATGGAAGGCTGACTAACGAACTAGTCTGACTCAAGTCTTATCATACATTAGATAGTAACTATTCCTATTACTGAGAGGCAACGCTTTAGACAAGGAAATACAAGTCCTTCTTAAAGGGCATTTTAAGTGATTCAAGTATCAGAATTTCACTTTCAAAAACTCAGCTTAGGGGGAAAAAGAAACACTTGCAAAAGGCAAGAAAAGAAAATAAGAGCAAATAACTATAAACATACAAACATGGTCTGAGTAATCTATGCATGAGAATCCCAAATAACAGATCTAATTCATATATTTGTAATTTAATCAAACTTCTTTAATATCATCTCTTTTTTCATTCATCTCTCACCACTAGGCATTCAATGGTACTAGTACTGTAAGGAACTGACCTTAATCATAAAAAAAAATGATTAAGATAGTCAATGTAGCTGGGCGCGGTGGCTCAAGCCTGTAATCCCAGCACTTAGGGAGGCTGAGACAGGAGAATCGTGAGTTCAAAGCCAGCCTCAGCAACAGCGAGGTGCTAAGCAACTCAGTGAGACCCTGTCTCTACATAAAACACAAAATAGGGCTGAGGATGTGGCTCAGTGGTCGAGTGCCCCTGAGTTCAATCTTCAGTACCAAAAAAAAAAAAAGATAGTCAATGTAAAGAATGGAATAGTCAGGGACATTGTCAGAAGAGCAAATAATTGCGTTATAATATGTACTATAATAGACATGTACTATGTGCTATAATTTTTTAAAATTTTTTAATTGTAGATGGACACAAATATCTCTATATAATTTATTTATTTTTATGTGGTGCTGAGGATCGAACCTAGTGCCTCCCGCATGCAAGGTAAGTGCTCTACCACTGAACTACAATCCCAGCCCATGCTATAATTTTTAAAGTACTATAATAGAAATGTTCTTTAAATGTTAGCTGGGCACTTCCTGTAATACCAGTGACAGAAGGACTGCAAATTAGTCTAGAGGATTTAGCAAGACCATGTCCCAAAATATAAAGGAGGCACGCATGGTAGCGCATGCCTGAATCCCAGCAATTTGGAAGCCTGAGACAGGAGGATGGCAAGTTTGAGGCCAGCCTCAGCAACTTAGGAAGACTCTTAGCAACTTTGTGAGACCTTGTCTTAAAATAAATATAGAAAGGACTGGCAATAAAGCTCAGTGGTAAAATACTCATGGGTTCAATCCTCAGTACCAAAATGAAATAAAATAAAATGGAGTGGGGACATAGCTCAGCAATAAAGAACCCCTGAGTTCAATCCCCAGTTCTGGGGCAGGGGGGAGGCGGAGAGGGGGTTAGAGAACACTACTTGCCAGTTAGAGTTGAAGAAGTTTGATAAGGAAAGAACAAAATGAGTTGGGTTTTGAAGCATGAACAGGAGTTTGTCTGATAACAAAGAAATAAAATATGTAGAATTATATAGGCCCAGAAGAATAAGATGGGGTTTAAGGTATTGTGGAGAGTGATAATGGCCTGTTTGGAAGCCTCCTCAAATCTGAACTCTATCTTCTTAACTCAGGGCTTGGCAAACTTTTTCTATAAAGAACCAAATAGTATACACACACATTAGGTTTTGTGGGCCATATAATCTGTCACAACTATTCACAGTGTGAAAGCAGCCATATGCAAAACATGAAGAAATTAATGAGGCTATGTTCTAATACAATCTGCCTTTACAAAAATACTAGAAGGCCAGAGCTGCCCACAGATTATAGTTTGTGGATCCTGGCTCTAAGCAACAGGAAACCATCAAAGGTCTATAAGCAAGGAAGTGACAGGATCAGATCTGTAATTCAGAAGATAATTTTGGTGGCAGCGGTATAGAGGAGGAACTGAAGAGGAAATGTTAAAGAGATACCTGCCATCCTTCTGGACAGGGAGAAAATAAGAATGCAAACTGAGGCCAAATTGTAAAAACTAAAGAAACAGCTTTTGTGAAATATTAAAGATATGTTAGCAATAGGCAGGAAGAAGTTAAAAATGACTACCAGGTTTCTTGGTTGCGTGTCCAGGGGCTGGTGAGAGACCATTAATCAAAACGGACTGGGGGAGCTGGGACTGAACTGGAATAAATCAAATCCCAAGCATGCATGATTTTCTGAACATGAACCCACCTACTATGTATAACTATAATGCTCTAATTGAAAAAAACACAGGGACTGTTAAAAGGGAGAATGGGAGAAGAGAGTTAGACTGGGTGTGACATAGTAGACACAACTGAAGGACATGCAGTGTGGGGATGTACACAGGACGACTAAAATCTGAAAGAGTGGTATAAGGCAGAGATGAAGATTAAAGGTTCTCAGTATAAGGCGGTACCTGGAATCATGAAGGCAGCTAAGGTAGCTCAAGGAGAAAAGGTAGAAGAGGACTGGGTTTCAAATCAGTGTTCACCTCTCATTATTTCCTGTCTTCCTTGAATTACTGTGTGTCTGGCATCAGAACAGACCTACACAAACTCATTAAATCAGCACAAAATTCCTCTAGAGCATGTTCTGGATATTTACAGAATGTCTCCTATGGGCAAGGTACAAGGGGGAAATAAAGATTAATAAAACTTAGTCTTCATCATCAGGGGATTTACATGCTAGTACAATAATCAGTTAACACTTTTTAAAATTAAATTACAATTTTATCATTTAAAAATCTGTTACAAGGCTGGAGTTGTAGCTCAGTGGTAAAGTGCTTGCCTAGTATGTGTAAGGCACTGGGTTTGATTCTCAGCACCGCATATAAATAAGTCAATAAAATAAAGGTCCATCAACAATAAAAGAATTAGAAATTTTTTGTTACCAAAAAATCAGTGCATTAGTAAAATAGAAAAATAATTCAAGATACTGGGTTTACACAGCCAGAGCAAAACAAATTGAATCAAACAACAAAAATAGAGTCTACATCTTCCATTACTACTATTACCACCACCAGCACTGGCTGTTACTCATAGGTTGCTTACAGAGGTCAGGCTCCTTACAGCCTACCTCACTCAATTCTTAGAAATACTCCTTACAGGGACTATTCCTTAGTCAGTTATTATTATCCTCACATTACTGAAAAAGTTGAGAGAACAGTTAGCTTGCCAGGGTCACACAGTTAGCAAGGAGGAAAAGCAGGCTTTCCACTAAAGTTCACATCTGATTCCAAAATGTGTGCTCATGACCATCACAGTCCATTACTGTCCATCAGGATACAGTGTCACAGCATTTTTCTCCTTTCAGATTTCACGGGGAGACAGCTATTCTCTTGCCTATGGTGAAGACAATAGAACAGGAACAAAAGAGAAATATGCCCCATCTAAAGGAACACTGCGAGCATTTGGAAAGAGAAGAGAGCAGTCTGCAATGACCTTGATGATTACTGCTGAATCAAACCTTGCCAGTGGAGTCTGGAGAATACAGTTTTCTTCTTGAGTTAGCTATAAACCTAGTTTCTAAGCACTCACAATGTGAATGTTTTATAGGCCTTAAAATCCAACAACATGAATTATTCAGAGATCTAAGTACTTTTCTGAAAGGCATTTTACATATTTAATCTCAGGGAATGCTTACTTACCTCCTGAATTGTAGATCACATAAAATAAGAAAAAAATTAGTAAGCACCTCAATTTGTGTAAAAGATTTTCATTGAAAACCAATGTAAAAGATAATGTGGATTTTTAAAGAGACTTTATTTTATAACTTCCCTCAAAAGTATCTTTTTTAACAACTTTTTTGCCTTGGGGGGTGGGTGCTGAGGATTGAACTCAGGCACTTGACCACTGAGCCACATCCCCAGCCCTATTTTGTATTTTATTTAGAAACAAGGTCTCACTGAGTTGCTTAGCACCTTGCTTTTGCTGAGGCTGGCTTTGAACTTGCCATCCTCCTGCCTTGGTATCCCAAGCCACTGGGATTACAGCTGTGTGCCACCACATCTAGCTTAACAACTTTTTTAAAAAATATTTTTTACTTGCAATGGATCTTTTTTATTTACTTATTTGTTTATTTATTTATGGTGCTGAAGATCGAACCCAGGGCCTCACACTCTGGTATCTTCCTCCTGCTTAAAACATTTCATTGTGTTCTCATCTGTTTTGACATAAAGACAAAACTCCATAGAACAACCAATCTCATAACAAATCCCTCTTTCCTCTAGCTAGGAACACTGGTTTATCTTAGTGCCTCATAATTGCTAACTCACCCCTTTTAAAATCCATGCCCTCTGTTTGATATCCTTCCATCCCCAGCTCACCTAATTAACTTTCACTCATATGTAAATGACAGCTGAGTAGTCCATTTTTAACACAAATATCAATTTCCCATTCATTCACTCAACACTTATTCAGGGTGTCTACTACATGTCAGGCACTGCTCTGGGCACTTAAGGTTCATCAAGAACCAACATAAAGCACTGGCTATAAGGAGCTTATTATGTTGGGGGAAGGAGAAAGAGAGAAAGCATATAAATAAATTATATATCATGCGAGCAGGTAATAAATACCACTGGGATGGGAGAGGAGGCAGGGACACAGCAGAGTAAGGGGCACAGGATGTATAGTGGTAGAGTGGACAGTTGAAATGCCAAATTGACAGCCAAGGTAAGTCCCATTGAGAAGAGAACACATGAGCCAAAACCTGAAAATGAGGAGGGAGTTAGTCATGTCAAGATGCGACAGAGAATAAAAGCCAGGGCAGCCAGGCGCAGTGGTGCTTGCCTGCAATCCCAGCAGCTCAGGAGGCTGAGGCAGGAGGATTGCAAGTTCAAAGCCAGTCTCACCAATGGCGACGTGCTAATAAGCAACTCAGTGAGACTCTGTCTCTAAATAAAATACAAAATAGGGCTGGGGATGTGGCTCAATGGTTGAGTGCCCCTGAGTTCAGTTCTCAGTACCAAAAAAATAAATAAATAAAAAACCAAAAAAAAAAAACAAAACGAAACAAAATCAGGGCAGGGGCTCTAAGGTCACAGTGCCAGGCTAGTCAAGGAACAACAGGGAGGCCAGTGTGACTGAAGTGAGTCAATGAGAGGGTAAAGTAGAAGAAAATGAGATCAGAGAGGTAACAGGGCAAGAGGTAACAGATCATTATAGAGCCTCGCAGACCACAGTGAGAACTCTGGTTTTTACTGACTTATATTTAAAATATAACTTATATTTAAAATAATCCCTTTGGGGCTGGGATTGTGGCTCAGTGGTAGAGCGCTTGCCTCACATGTGTGAGGCACTGGGTTCAATCCTCAGCACCACATAAAAATAAATCAATAAAGATATTGTGTCCACCTACAACTAAAAATATTTTTTAAAAAATCCCTTTGGCTGTTGTGGGATGAAGAGACTAAGAGTGGGTAAGAGTGGAAAGAGAGAGACCAGTTAAGAGACTATGGAGGGGCTGGGATTGTAGCTCAGCGGTAGAGCACTTGCCTCGCATGCGTGAGGCCCTGGGTTCGATCCTCAGCACCACATACAAAGCAATAAAATAAAGACATTGTGTTCATCTACAACATTTAAAAAAAAAAAAAGAGACTATGGAAATAATCCAAGTGAAAGAAGATAACTGATTTCCATGACCTCCTGATTCCATGAGAAAATGGACTCCCCCTATCATTTCATTCTTAATTTTATTATTTAATACCTATCTTCTCCCATGGAGAATAGTTGAACTCCATTATTGCTCCCATATTTTTCCCAGAGCCTAGCACAGTACCTGACATGCAGTAGGTATTGAATGACTGAGTCTATTAAAGCTTTCACAGTGTGAAATGCAATATATGTCTCATTATTCTATGACAGAAACAAAGTCAACTTTATATCTAAGCTTTTTAAACTAACAATTTACATGTACAAGTATAAAATAATAAATAAGCTAATTGAAAAGGTGAAAAACTAACAAGAAAGATCAATGTTGTACCATAGTGTCCAATTCCAATTTAAAAAACTGGTAAACTGGTTTAAATCCTTTTTCAGGCCTAAAATTTGATAATAATAAGTGAGTCTATGGGGCTGGGTTTGTGGCTCAGTGGTGGAGTGCTTGTCTAGCACATGTGAGGCACAGAGTTCAAATCCTCAGCACTACATAAAAATAAATAAATAAAATAAAGGTATTGTGTCATCTACAACTAAAAAAAATAAGTGAATCTGTTTTTACATAAAAGAATTTTCCTTCAGCTGGGTATAGTGGCACATGCCTGTCATTCCAGCAACTGGGGAAGCTGAGGCAGGAAGGTCACAAGTTCAAGGCCAGCCTCAGCAATTTAGTGAGACCTTGCCTCAAAATAAATAAATAAATAAACAAACAAATAAATAAATAAATAATGAATGAAAGGGCTAGGAATGTAGCTCAGTGGTAAACATCCCTGGGTTAGGTCCCCAGTACCTAAATCATCATCATCATCATCATCATCATCATCATCATCATCAATAAATTGACCACTTATAAAAACTGAAAATAAGAAACAATCATTTTAGGCAGTAAGAACCATTCTGTTGATGTCTCAGGCAGACATGAGAAACCCATCATGTGACAATGAAGAAAAGGGAATCATTATTACAAAGTGTCAAAGAACTTGGTTTAATTACATTTTTGTTTTAGTCTTTTATGGAAGGTAAAGGTTGTGAGCCATGAAATTGAGCATTGGGCTAAGAAAAATGTTATTTTATTTTGTTTGAAACAGGTTCTTGCTATGTTGTCAAATCTGCCCTCAAATTTCTGGGCTCAAACATTCCTCCTGCAGCTGGCGCAGTGGTGCATGCCTGTAATGCCAGCACTTAGGGAGGCTGAGACAGGAGAATTGCGAGTTCAAAGCCAGCCTCAGCAATGGCGAGGCGCTAAGCAACTCAGTGAGACCCTGTCTCTACATAAAACACAAAATAGGGCTGGGGATGTGGCTCAGCGATCAAGTGTCCCTGAGTTCAATCCCTGGTACAAAAAAAAATTCCTCCTTCAGCCTCCTGAGTACCTGGGGACTAAGGGTACACACCAGCTAAAGAAATTCTAAGCAGTGTTGATGGTGTGACTTGGCTTCTCCTGAGTACTTATACTAAAATGCATGAAGACAAAGATGACTTAAAGATGAAATTGTTAATCAAAAAATAAACAGAACTTGCTGGACGCGGTGGCGCAAGCCTGTAATCCCAGTACTTAGAGAGGCTGAGACAGGAGAATCGTGAGTTCAAAGCCAGCCTCAGCAACAGCGAGGTGCTAAGCAACTCAGTGAGACCCTGTCTCTACATAAAACACAAAATAGGGCTGGGGATGTGGCTCAGTGGTCGAGTGCCCCTGAGTTCAATCTTCAGTACCAAAAAAAAAAAAAAAACCAGAACTTAAAAACTTAGAAAATGTCCTCAGCCTATCCATACAGGAAAAAAATTAGAAAGTTTGTTCAGGAGAGAACAAGATTGGTGTGGCAAAGTGACCATCAGAGATAAGGAGATTAGTATAGAACAGTCATCTCAGTGGAAGCCAGATGTTATTCACCAAGACATCAAGAAGAACCCCACGGGTGATTGAGAAATCATCAGGACTGCCACGCCATTACAGGTCCAGAGTTCAGAGCCCTAGCCAGGAGTGAATCATACATGCTCACAATGCCAGCAACATAATATCAAATTGTTCAGCAAAATAATAATAATGTAAGCCAAATGTGGTAAAATATTAACAATGTCAAAGCTATGAAAAGTAGCTTTTCATAGCTTTTTTTTACTTTTTTTAGTATGAAAAGTAGCTTTTTCATAGCTTTTTTTACTTTTCAAAGTAAACTTCTCCATATGTTTCAATGTTTTGTTTTGTTTTTAATAAAAAGGTGTGGGGAGGGGCAATTACCACAGGAATGCAGATGACTACTACACAATCCAAGAGCTAGCAAAATTCTACTTATTCACCTAGGACATCTTTTCCTAGCTCCCCAGGAAGAGCCCGGCTTAGTCATCTTGCATCCTATGGAATTGCTTAGTAAATGCCTACTCTCCCAGTTCAGAGAAATTGGCTTCAGGTTCACAGTTTTTAACTCATATAGGCAAAAGGGAACCCTACTGGCGAGTGGTACTGCGAAAGCAAAGTCATTAAGATGAATTCAGGAAAATGCTATAGGAAGAATCCTTCTAAAGAACTCAAAGACCAACACCTTCAGGTAGCTAAAGGCATGATCCTTACAGTTAAAGCCAACCTGGGCTCACTGCTACCCTCAGCCTCTTCCCTGCTGTGCCTACATGGGCAGGTTCATTCATCCACTCCATTCTTCCTGGACTAGCTATGTGCCAGGAACTGTTCAAGCTTCCAACTTCCCTATGCTATGATCTTCTGGTATGTAAACTGGGGTAACCATCACATGTCCCTCAGAAAGTGAGAATTAATGAGGACAGAGTGCACATGTGGGCACAGAATCCTGTCAGTCAACCACAAAAACAACAAATATACATATTATATATGCCTCTGTAGAGGGCATTTTGTTCCTGACAGCACTACCAGAACTCTCAAGACAAACCTGTACTGTTATACTGTTTCTAGCTGAACATGGTACAAAAGTACATAATACATAAATATCTCATTTTTTTTCTCTCTCTCCTGAAACCCCACTGAAACTAAAGGGAGTTTTTGTTTTAAATCAACTCCTGCTGGCACAGTGGTACACTCCTGTGATCCCAGCAACTCAAATGCAAAAGGATCACAAGTTTGAGGCCAGCCTCAGCAACTTGGCAACTTCCCCTGTTCTCTTCATGAGGTTGGCAACTGCTCCTTCCATACCCTGACAAGTGTGTGGTTTTTTCCTTATTTCTTATGTTCTGGACTGGGAAATACCAGATCCAATACACAATGCAGGTATCACACTGAAAATTAGACATAAAGGACTATATGCAAAATGGAGGCAGTCTCAGCCTCTTTCTACTCAGGAGACTGGCAGCCAGATCCTCTCCCTCCATCCAGCCAAGGAAATGCTTCCCTGGAGAATGTGAAGAGCTTAAGAAACAGGGTATAAAATACTGGTAACAGGGCTTCCCCTAACCTATGAACCAGCCAGATCACTACAGTGAAACACTCAGCTGAAAAGCCTCATCTACTCTCTCAGAGCTGGCCATTTCCTCTTTAGTCCCCTATTCTTATTCATAAACAGAGTCAAGAATTACTATGAACCTAAGGAAACTTTTAATGAGTGTGACACACAGAAGGTAAAAAAGCAGCTTGGGAACCAGGAGCCTGTAATCTCAGCTACTCAGAGCCTAGGGTAGGAAGATGGCAAATTCAAGACTAATCTGGGTAAAACAGAGACCTGTCTCAAAATAAAAAATAAATAAATGAAATCCTAGCAGCTTTGGAGGCTGAAGCAGGAGGATCGCAAGTTTAAAGCCAGCCCCAGCAACTCAGTGAGGCCCTAAGCAACTTAGGGAGACCTTGTCTCAAAATGAAAAATAAAAAGGGCTGGACATATGGCTCAGTGGTTAAGTGCCCCAGGTTTAATCCCTGTTACAATAAATAAATAGGACTAAGGATGTAACTCAGTGATAAAGAGCCCCTGGGATCAATCCCCAGTAATGATTAAAGAAAAAAAAGGCAGCTTGGAACAAATCATGCAGGAAGAGAAAACTTAAATAATTCTAACCTCAGGGAAAAGAAACAGAATGTTATCCTAAGAAACACTGAGACTGAAAAAAATAGCCTTTGGAATTTAAAAACAAGACAGTGCAAACTTTTTTTAAAAAAATCCAAGTACAAGGATAGAAAATAAGAGGTAAGAAAATACAGCAGTAAATAGAAGAAAAATACAGAAAACAGGTTAAGAAATTAGGAGACCATTACAAAAAGCTCACACATAAATGACAAAGTACAAATCAAAAAATGAAAAGAAAAGAAAAGAAATAACAAAGTGTTTCCAAAGAGAAAATAGAAGGGAAAAAAAATAATCAACAAAATATTTCAAGAATGTTTCCCCAGAGGTGGTCTTATATTTCCAATACTTAAAGGATCCACTGAATACCTCACCTAATGGATGAAAACAGGCCCACACATCATTTTAAATTTCAAAACACAGACACCAAAATGTGGAATCTACACAGTAAAGATAGTAAAAAACAAAACAAAAATGAGTCACAAAGGATTAAGGAACAACACTGGCTTGGAATTCTCGACAGCAACCTAGAAGCAATGTTACAACCAAGCAATAACTTCAAAACTCTGGAGGAAAATTACTTCCACCAAATATTCGTTTACCCACCAAAATATCAATCAAGTATGTGCATAGATCAAAACATATTCAGACATGCAAAGGCACCAAAATAAGTAGCTCTTCTTGTCAAGATGCTGGTGGAATTGGAGCTCCACTAGAGAGAGTAAATCAATAAAAAATAAATAAATAAAATTTAAAAATACAGGACATAGGAAAGATCCACCACAGAAGGGCTAAAGAGAATCCAGCTGTGCCCCAGCATCAGCGAATAACCAGGTCAGATGGAAGCAGTGCAATGTCCTGGCTGCCCTGGCAGCTTTTAACTTGAGGACTGAATGCCTCTGAAGGTGGCCCAGATCCCATCAGTACTGGGCAGGGTTGGCTTGATCTTGAGTACCTGCTAATGCAGTTCCTCCTCTCCTGCAGCCTGCAACCTGCACCAGCAGTGGCCACTCACTAGCCCCACCAGACAGGGGCAGTTTGATTAGCCCTGATAACTGCAGGTAGGCCGTGGTGAGCTCATGAGCTCCGCAACAGAAATGCAGAGCAGACTACCCCTTCTGCTGTCCTTCCATTACTTGGTCCACACTAGAGCCCTCAGATGCCCTGATTGGGGTGAATTCTGTATCCTAGGACTCTCTCATAATTCCACCCCCACTTCCTCAGAAAGTGCCCCTATAAGTCAGGGAAGCTGAAGCTCATTCTTCTCTTTCATCTAATAACAATACTGTCCCCTCCTTACACAGTCAAGATTGAATTTATGCGGGGCGTGGTGGCTGACGCTTGTAATCCCAGCACTTTGGGAGGCTGAGACAGGAGAATCGCGAGTTCAAAGCCAGCCTCAGCAATGGCGAGGCGCTAAACAACACAGTGAGACCCTGTCTCTACATAAAACACAAAATAGGGCTGGGGATGTGGCTCAGTGGTCGAGTGCCCCTGAGTTCAATCCCTGGTACCAAAAAAAAAAAAAAAGATTGAATTTATGATTATAAAACAAAAAATAAGGGA
>CM053409.1:110358470-110387070 GCA_028644305.1 Xerus rutilus
CGGTGGCTCAAGCCTGTAATCCCAGCACTTAGGGAGGCTGAGACAGGAGAATCGCAAGTTCAAAGCCAGCCTCAGCAATGGCGAGGCACTAAGCAACTCAGTGAGACCCTGTCTCTACATAAAACACAAAAATAGGGCTGGGGATGTGGCTCAGTGGTTGAGTACCCCTGAGTTCAATTCCCAGTACCAAAAAAAAAAACAAAAAAAAAACAAAAAATAAGGGGCTGGGATTGTGGCACAGCGGTAGCGTGCTCGCCTAGCACACGTGAGGCACTGGGTTCGATCCTCAGCATTACATAAAAACAAAGATATTCTGTCCACCTAAAACTAAAAAATAAATAAATAAATTTAAATAAATAAATAAAATAAAACAAAAAATAAACCCCATTTAGGAAGCCCTACCATTTTCTAATAAGCCTGATTGGACTTCATTTGTACTCTGGGAGATATAACTTTGTTACCATAGTTTATTTTATGAATAATCCACTATTAATAAATCACTCTAAACTCCCTGCAGAAATTAATCAGGTATTATGATTTTATAGCCTGGCAGAGAAAATTGATCCCCAAAATATTGTGATTTTGTTGCCCTGTAGAACATTGACCTATTATCTAATTCAGTAATTTTATGGACATTCTTTTCCCAAGGGACTTAATATTTATTCCTTTAATTCTCTTAAAATCAGCTCTTTATTTAACTCTTAGTAACAGCTAAATTAAGCTTTGAAACTTACTCATAATAAGAATTTTTCTTTTAACATTCATTCAGAACTAAATGTACACCCAGTGCAGTGGCACACGCCTGTAATCCCAGCAGCTCCAGAGGCTGAGGCAGGAGGATCTCAAGTTCAAAGCCAGTCTCAGCAACTTAGCAAGACACTTAGCAACTCAGCGAGAACCTGTCTCTAATAAAATATTTTTAAAAGGGGCTGGGAATGTGGCTCAGTGGTTAAGCACCCCTGGGTTCAACCCCCAAAACCAAAACAAATAAATAAATATACTATTTAGGATATACATGGATGTGTGCATGTGCATTTATGTGTGTGTGTGTATATGTACATTTAAGTATATATGAATAAATATATGCATGTGCATTCACATATATATGTAAATATACATAAATATATATGTATGTAAAGCTTATATTAAAAAACAAGAAAGATTAACACAAAATCAGGATGGAGGCTACCTCTGAAGAAAAATGCAAATGTTTTATCTTTAATATGGTGATCAGTGCAAAAGTGTTTTTGTAATTATAAATATGTTCTATATACATTTTAGTACTTGAAATACATTTTCCAATAAACAAATGTGTTTTTAAAAAGAACAATTATTTCTGTTATTGTTTCAAGAGGACTGCCACAGGACGCATGGACACAAAATGTCAGTTCACATTTTCCCTCCCTGAAAGACCCCTCTATTCACTCCTGCCAAGCTGATCAAATGAAGCAATATAACCTTACTGTCAACACCCGTCAGTGATAACAAGGTTAATAAATTTGCCATTATTTAACACAATACTCAAAATTTTTTCTGATGCAACCTCTAAATACAAAAGAAAACAAAGATTCTAAGAAATGCATTTAACTCACATAGACTTAACAACTGCCTTTAAATTATAAAGCCTTGAAAGTATTAAAATGTTCCTTCAGAAATAAAATTATATTAAAAAGTAAAATAATCAGTGTGTATTACCTACTTGAAACTTCTCCTACAACGCCAAAAGAATTTTTCACACAAGGCTTCTTTCTAATGGCTAAAACCCAGAAACTATGAATAAGAGACCAAAAATTTTAAAAAAAAATATTTGGGCATATCTAAACAGTAATATAGTATTTAAACTATGCAGCATTTTAAAAATAAGGTAGGTTCATACACACTGATATGGAAATGAGTCCTTATATTATGTCAGTTGCCAAACAATATTGTAGTATGACTCTCTCCTGGGAAGTGAAATTGGGGATATGAAGGGTGAATTCTTATTTGATAAACTTTTATGCTGTTTCAAATTTTTATTTATACTTAATTTTAAGTAAGTTAATATTCTTATGTAATGTTTAAATTGTTTAACACCTCAATGTCAATTTTATCATTTGAAAAGGCAAATAAGGAGAAAATAAAACAGATTCTCTCCTTGGGCCCCAGAAGAGACTTAAAGCTGCTACAATTCTAGTTGGTATAAGAGGAATGGGGAGGTGGGTAGGGTGTGTCTCTGGGAGTGGAAAAATACATCCTCACCCTGCTCTAACTAAACCTGCTTTTCCTGTGCATTAATATTCAAAATAACTTTTGGTTTTCATTTTAAGATCGAGGAGTCTTTCAACCCTAAGATCGGTTAAAATGTTCAATGTTTGAAACTTACTCAGCTTTGAAAGACAAGACAAATAAGAGATTGAAATGATGAAAAAGGATGACAAGCGTTTTTCTGGAATTGTGCAGAAAAGGGGATTTCCAGTACAAGTAGTGAAGAGTTTAAGAGAAGAGGTGGGACTCTCTGAAAGAGATTCCGTGTTTTGAGAGAGAGAATGCTGAAACAGTCGGAAGCTTGAGTTCCCGCGCCCCCTCCTCCCATCGCACCAGAAGCAGCAGAGGAAAAGCGAGCACTGTCCATCTCACTGCTTTTGTACGATATAACACAAAAGGTGAAATATTCACCTTTCAGGTTTAAGTACCTTCCAGTGGTTAACTCAGAAGCCAACTTACTGGTTAAAAACCAAAATGGCCTTACCCACGACTGCCACTGCCACTGTGATAAAGCTCTGCTGCTACTTCTCTAAAAGGACACTCAACACTTACGATTAATTCCCAAAAGACATTTGTTCCTCTTCCATTTCTCTTCCCTGTCTCTGTACTTCCCTCGCGTACGGATGGAGTCAGAAAAGTGCACAAAACACTGACAGATTCCTAGCGATGGTTCAGAGCAAATGGAAGGGGAAAGGAGGGCTTGAGTCAGCCCCCGACACTCGTTCCAGCCGTGGAGGGGTCGCGGCTGCGGCAGTGTCCGGTAGATCGTACGCATCCCCTGAGAAGATGAAAGGCAGGACAGGGACACCTCTCCGATTCTCTCCAGAAAGGCGACCTGTCGGTGAGATTACGCGGCGGAGAGGCCTGCCTGGGCGACAGGGCCACGGTCAACTGGAGAGGACGCCGTCCGGGACCAGGGGGACCAAGGCCCCGCCCCGCAGGCTCGCGGGTGCTCCGCTGGCGGGACTCAGCCAGCCGCCGGCTCCGGCAACACAGGGCCGGGCGGCGCCACCGCATCTCGCAGGCCCGGCCCGCCAGGGGGACTTCCCCACGCTCTGGCAGCAGGCGCGAGTGTGCTCCCTGCACCCCGCCAGTCGCCAGAGACCTGCCAATCGCACTCACCTAGCTTCCTCCGACCACCACGCCGACCCCGGGCGCGCTCGCCGGAAAGAGGAGGGTGCGCCGCAGCGGGGCCGGCTTCCTCCCGCTCCACCTTAGTCCCGGGAGCCACGAGCTAGCGGCCGGCGCGAGGGGTGGGCGCCGATGGGGCGGAGCGAGGCGCCGTGCGCACCGCAGTGACCAATCGGCGCGCCGCGAGTCCACTGTCGGGAGCGGGGCAAGATCCGAGAGGCGGAGCCTGACGCCAGGGGGCGGAGAAAGGGCGTTGGTGAGGCGCGGCGGGGCGCCGTGCGCACCAGCGGCCAATCAGCGTGCAGTAAGTGGCCTGCCAGGGGCGGGATGGGATGCAATCTGAGAGGCGCGGCGGGCGCGGGGCGGGGCGGCACCCCTGGGGGCGGGGTGGGATTGTCGTTGCTACGCGGGACTCCGAGATCTGTGGTCCAGAACCAGTGCCTTACGGTTTGTCCAAGTGTAGACCAAAGTGCACAGCCTCTGTGAGATCACAGAGGAGCCTGGGTCTCCAGGACAGGGTCTTCCGTTGCATATTGGCCCTCGAGCTTTGTCCGCGAGTGCCCAGAGTAGGGTACGTGCTCCCAGAGGGTCCTCAGAAACTGAGGGGTTTTAGCGGTGCCCTTTCCTAATCCCACCATTCAAAACTGGAGCCCTAAACGCGGCGCGGTGGTGCACACCTGTAATTCCAGCAACTCAGAAGGCTGAAGAGAGAGGATCACAAGTTCGAGGGTAGTTTCTGCAACTTCGTGAGATCCTAAGCAACTTAGTGAGACCCTGTCTAAATTTAAAAGGTCTGGGGATGTAGCTTAGTGGTAAAGCACCTGTGGGATAAATCCCCCGTAACAAAACAAAAACAAAAACTCAAGTCCTAGGAAGGTGACGTTACTTGTCCAAGGATATTCAACTAATACTGGTTACACGGGGTTACCAGCACAATACAACTAATCTGATAGCACTCTGGTCTGACAATTGGATTTTTGTTTGTTTGTTTGTTTGTTTGTTTTTTGGTACTGGAGATTGAACTCAGGGGCACTCGACGACTGAGCCACCTCCCCAGCCCTATTTTGTGTTTTATGTAGAGACAGGGTCTCACTTTGAGTTGCTTAGTGCTTCGCCATTGCTGAGGCTGGCTTTGAACTCGTGATTCTCCTGTCTCAGCCTCCCTAAGTGCTGGGATTACAGGCTTGCGCCACCGCGCCTGGCTTGACAATTGTTTTTTTTTATTTGTTGTTTTTGTTTCCTTGTGCTGGGGATCACGCATGCTAGGTAAGCACTTTTTGACTTCTTTTTCTTTGCACCCACCCAGAATTTTAGCTTTTTTATAAGTCAAATCTCTTTCTATTTATCTTCTCTAAAGGCCCTATCTCTTGAATTTTCAATCTATCATATCATTTAATCTCTCCGTGCCTCAATCTCATCTCTTAAAAAAAAAAAAATTAACACCCGAGTACTTACGTGTTATGGTTTAGCTATAAGGTGTCCCAAAAAAACTCATGTGTGAGACAATGCAAAAATGTTCAGGGTGAAATAATTAGATTATGAAAGTTGCAACCTAATCAGTGGACTAATCCACTGATATGGATCAACTGGGTGGTAACTAGGCAGGTAAGGTATGATTGGAAGAGGTAGGTCACTAGGGCTGTGCCTTTGAGGTTTATCTTTTGTCCCTGGTAAGCAGTGTTCTCTCTCTGCTTCCTGGTTGCCTGTGAGGAACTGCTTTACTCCACCACGCCCTTCCACTATGATGTTCTGCCTCATCTCAGGCCCAGAGTTGTGGGCTGACCATGGATTGAACCTCTGAAACCATGAAATATTTCCTACTCTACATTTTTCTTGCCAGGTCTTTTGTTCACAGGAGCGAAAAAGCTGACAAAAACACTATGTCACAGGCTGATTGTGGGGATTAAATTAGTGAATGCAAGAAAGTAGTCACCAAGTGTGAGCTAATCCCACCTGCTCTGAACCTCAGAGCTTTTGTCTCCTTAGTAGCCATGACTCATTCCCATCTCATGATTCTTGCCACCTTCTCTGTACCTCAGGACTTGAGCTTTCCCGTTATGCCATATAACGAGGACTCATATAACGAGTCTATTCCAGACTTAGGATAACCTCAGCATGTGATTCCCCTCTCTATGCCTATAGTCTCTGTGTAAACTTGCACTGCTGTTTATTTATTTATCTATTTTTGCTTCACATTGTGAGTGCTAATTTCCATGACAGTATACATTACCATACAGTATTAACAAATAATGACATAGAGCTAAATTTGATGATTTGGAAATATCTTGAAAATATATTAATAAATAGATGAAGAAAAAGGTATAGAATATCTACAGTGTGTTAACATTTTTGCATGTGTTTTCAAGAAAAAGAAAAAGAAATACGGTGTACATATTAATTTTTGGAAGGACATTGTGGTAGCAGGAAAATGATCCCCTCAAATATGCCCTTGTCTTAATCCCCAGAATCTATAAATTGTTGGAGGCAAAGGGAAATTAAGTTTGCAAATGGGATTAAGATTGCTAATCAGTTGACCTTGAAATAGACCAATTATGTTTGTTTTCCTAGATGTGCCCAATGTAATCACAAGAGTTCTTAAAAGTGGAAGAAGGAGGCAGGAGACAGAGTGATGTGACATGGGAAAGACTTATTGGCTTTGGAGATGAGAAGGAAGGCCACAAATCAAGGATGCAGGCAGTCTGCAGAAGCTGGAAAGGTGAGGGAACTGATTCTTCCTATGGAAGGAACATGGCCCTCCAAATACCTTGATTTTAGCCCAGTAAGATCCACTTAGGGCAGTAGGTGGGATGTCAGTCTTTGCCATCCTTGGGCATTAGTGCTCCAGGTCCTCAGGGTTTTGGACTCTGGGACTTACACCACTGGTCTCCCTGGTTTTCCAGCTTGTAGATGGGACTTTGTAGACTCCATAATCTAGGAAGAAACAATTCAGGAGAAAATTCTCAGTCAGAGCCTCATTCATTCAGGTACAAGAACAGGAAGAAAAGAGACCATTGATGTGAAATACATATCATCTCGAGGCAGTGATGCACCAAGCCTACAGAATCATCACTATCCATCCACGGTGAGGATCCACTCCACAACCATTACCACTGAAGCTCCCATTACAAAGGTTATAAATATAATCAGTGCAGAAAAAAAAAAAAGGCAGCTCCTCAATCACAGTAACTGAAGCCTTGGACAGAGTTCTAGAAATGTTATGAACCACAGAGTTATAGTCCCCCATCTGGGTACCAAAGATGAAGATCCTCATACCAGTGATCTTGTTGATCACTTGAGAAGATTATCAAATGAGTACATGTTTACAAAGAATGTGCACCAGAGTCACAGTCACCTCACAATGCCAAGAGCCATCAAGGATGTTCCTCCTTGTATTTTCCAATTACTTGATAATGAGGAAAGTTGGGACTTCAGCATCTTTGAATTGGGAATGGTTATGCACAAAAGGCCATTGGTTTACCTAGGCTTAAAGATGTTCACTCAGTTTGGAGTATGTGAATTTTTAAACTGTTCTGAAACCAGTCTTCAGGCCTGGCTCCAAGTGATTGAGACCAACCACCATTCCTCCAATGCCTACCATAACTCTGTGCATGCTGTAGACATCCTGCATACCACAGCTTTCTTTCTTGGAAAGGAAGGGATGAAGAGAAGCCTTGATCAAGTAGATGAGGTAGAAGCCCTGATTGTTGACACAGTCTACAACGGGATCACCTGGGAAAGACCAACGTGTTCCCGTACAACACAGGCAGCGAGCTTGCTGTGCTCCACAGCAGCACTGCCATCTTGGAGAGTCGCCAGACAGCCCTGACCTTCCAGCTCAAGGTCAAGGACACCAAATGCAACATTTTCAAGAATATTAACAAGAACCATTATTGAAAGCTGTGCCAGGCCATTATTCACCTGGTTCTGGAAACAGAGATAGCAAAGCACTTGGAACATGTGAACACATTTGTGAACACCATCGACAAACTGATGGCAGCTGAGATTGAGAGTAGTGCCTGTGAGTGGGACTACATTGGGAAGAACTTTTCTGAAAACCAAATCCTGATCAAGTGTATGATGATCATGTGTACTGACATGACCAACCCATGCTGCCCCTTGGATCTGTGCATCAAATGGGTCAGGAGGATCTCTGAGGAATGTTTTTCATGGACTGATGAAGTGAACAGGGGCTGTGGATAGTGATGCCAGTGTTTGACCAGAACACCTGTAGCATCCCCAAGTCCCAGATCTCCTTCATCGACTACTTCATAATACGCAATGCATGGTATGCCTGTGCACATCCACAGGACCTCATGCAGCACCTGGTGAAGAACTACAGACACTGGAAGAGAGTAGATGACTGTTATGGTCTGGATGAGAGGTGTGCCCCCAAAGCTCACGTGTAAGACAATGCAAGAAGGTTCAGAGTAGAAATGATTGGGTTGTGAGAGTCTTAACTCACTCAGTGAATTAATCGCCTGATAAGGATTAACTGAGTGGTAACTGAAGTGGTAGGGTGTGGCTAGAGGAGGTGGGGATTGAGGTGTGGCTTTAGGGTGTACATTTCGTATCTGGTGAGTGGAGTGTCTCTCTCTCTCTCTCTCTCTCTCTCTCTCTCTCTCTCTCCTTTCTGATCTTCATGTGAGTTGGATCCCTCTGCTGCACTCTTGTGCCATGATGTCCTGCCTCACCTCAAGCCCGCAGAAATGGAGCTTGCTGCCCATGGATTGAGACCTCTGAAACTGAAAGCCCCTAAATAAACTTTTCCTCCTGAAATTGTTCTGGCTGGGTCCTTTAGTTACAGCAGCAAAAAAGCTGACTAAACCAATGACCTGAAGTGCAAAAGTCTACGGCTTTGTCTGACAGTTAAAGCCAAGCCAGGGAATGGGACCTCTTGTTTTTCGGTTTTTGGGGTTTTTTTGGTACCGAGGATTGAACTCAGGGGTACTCAACCACTGAGCCACATCCCCAGCCCTGTTTTATGTTTTATGTAGAGACAGGGTCTCACTGAGTTGCTTAGTGCCTTGCTGTTGCTGAGGCTGGCTTTGAACTCGCGATTCTCCTGTCTCAGCCTCCCGAAGTGCTGGGATTGCAGGTGTGCGCCACCACGCCCAGCTAGAAGGGGACCTCTTGATCTCCAAAGGGCACTGTGAAGCACAGTAATGTAAACAAGAGACTCTCCTTTGTGATGACAATGACAGATATAGGGTAACAGAGCAAATGTTTAATATTTGACCTTGAATCAAACAAATCCCCAAATTTCTTTTTTAGGAACTTATGTTCCATGAAAAGAAATATCTATGTGTTCTTTTGGATGGTCACTTAGTGACAGAACATATACTTGGCCAGCTCCTCTGCCATGCCATCATCCTGTGAAGCCTTGTCACACCGTGGAGCTGATTCATGGTAACTAGCCAGACACAAGAAGCAAAGACTGTGGCACCTGTAAGCCCATCCCCTGGATGGGGACCAAGTAGCTCAGCTGGTGTTCAACTCATGTCTTACCATAAAAGTCACCACCAACAACAGCTTGACTGTTGTCCTCAAGAAAAGGATTCATAAGAAGCTCATCTGAACAGACATATCTAAGGAAAAAGCCACATAAAGGAGCAAAACAACTGGAACCAAATTACTGATAAACTAGTTAGCTTCACAGCTTCTGTGGCTAGGTGGTTCTGCTGGTTGATAGTGTGACACGCAAGTTAGAACACAGTCTTGGCCAGGTGAGTGTCTCCCTTTGACGAGGGTCAGCAGCCTCAATATCTCTCTTTCCTGTGAAAGGGCTTCATCTTAAGAGAAGGCCATTGTGATGGGGGAGGGAGTGGCATTATACTTGGGGGGAATTTATGATTTCCCTTACCTCTGGCTCACAGGGGTAGTCATATGGCACTGAGCTGATTATTATATAAAAGTTATTATATCTGAATAACTTTGGACAAGCTTTTCTTTTTAAAGAAAAAAATTTAAGCTGGGCGCGGTGGCACACGCCCATATTCCCAGCAGCTCAGGAGGCTGAGGCAGGAGGATTGCAAGTTCAAAGCCAGCCTCAGCAAAAGTGAGGCACTAAGCAACTCAGTGAGACCCTGTCTCTAAATACAATACAAAATAGGGCTGGGGATGTGGCTCAGTGGCCAAGTGCCCTTGAGTTCAATCCCTGGTAAACTCCCCCCCAAATTTATATATATTTGCTGCTTAAAATTTTTATTTAAATAGCCAGGCATGTTAGCACATGCCTGTAATCCCAACAACTTGGGGGGCTGAGGCAGTTGTATCACAAATTCAAAGTCAGACTCAGCAATTTAGCATCTAAGCAATGTAGTGATACCTTGTCTCAAAATAAAAAAACATAAAAATAAAAAAGGAGAGACTGGCACACTGCAGCCCCCTATTTACCAACCAGCGGCTGTCCCAGCCTAATTCCATCTAGAGACAACAAACAGGACCGGAAAGACCATCCCCAAAGTCCCTGCAGGCCCAGTTATCCAAGAGGTGAGGTACTGGTAACCTGCAGGGACACTATAGGATTATAGGGTAGAAACTATAATACTTCAGATCGGCACTGTGAGAGAGGAAGACACATGAACAACATGAAAAAGCAAAGGAAGAAATGCTCCTATCAAACCAAGATGCTACAATAATAGAATCCATTGATGAAATATCAGAGAAGGAGTTCAGAATGTACATAATTAAAATGACCTGCGAAGCACAGAATAATATAAGAAAGTAATTACAGGCAACAATTGATCAATCCAACAAAGAGATAAGGGGGGAATACAAGGAGCAAAAATTTACTTCAAGAACAAGATAGAGACTCTGAAAAAAAAAACCAAGCAGAACTCCTTTAAATGAAAGAAACAATAAACTGAGTAAAAAATTCAATAGAAAGCATCACCAACAGACTAGATAACTTGGAAAATAGAACCTCAGACAATGAAGACAAAATAAATAATCTTGAAAATAAAGTTGACCACACAATGAAGATGGTAAGAAACCATGAACAGAACATCCAAGAATTATGGGATAACATCAGAAGACCAAACCTAAGAATTATTGGGATAGAGAAAGGCACAGAGATACAAACCAAAGGAATGCACAATCTTTTCAATGAAATAATATCAGAAAATTTCTCAAACATGAAGAATGAATTGGAAAATCAAATATAAGAGGTTCACAGAACACAAAATGTACAAAACTACAATAGATCCACACCAAGGCACAGTATAATGAAAATGCCTACCACACACAATAAGAATAGTATTTTAAAAGCTGCAAAAGAGAAGAGTTAGATTACATACAGGGGGAAACCAATTCAGGTTTTGGCAGATTTCTCAACACAGACCTTCAAAGCCAGGAGATCCTGGAACATCATATACAAAGCTCTGAAAGAAAATGGGTGCCAACCAAGAATCTTATATGCAGCAAAATTAAGCTTCAGATTTGATGATGAAATAAAAACCTTCCATGATAAACAAAAGTTAAACAATTTACAACAAATAAGCCTGCACTAGAGAGCATTCTAGGCAAAATATTCCATGAGGAGGAAATGAAAAAGAAACAATGAAAATTGGCAAAGGGAGGAACTACACTAAAGGAAAAGCCAATCAAAGGAGAAATAAGTCAAATTAAAAACCAAAAATAAACCAAAATGCCCGGGAATACAAACCATATTTCAATAAGAACCTTGAACATCAATGGCCTAAACTCATTAATCAAAAGACAGACTGGCAGATTGGATTTTAAAAAGGACCCAACAATATGCTGCCTTCAAGAGACTCATCTCATAGAAAAAGACATCCACAGACTGAAGGTGAAAGGATGGGAAAAAACATACCAGTCAAATAGATCATGTAAACAAGCAGGGGTTTCCATCCTCATATCAGATAAAGTAGACTTCAAACCAAAGATAGAAGGGATAAAGAAGGTCATTTCATACTGCTTAAGGGAACCACACATCAACAAGACATAACAATCATAAATATCTATGCCCGAAAAAGTGGAGCATCTATGTATATTAAACAAACCCTTCTCAATTTTGAGAATCAAATAGACCACAACACAATAATACTGGGTGACTTTAACACACTTCTCTCACCACTGGACACATCTTCTAAACAAAAACTTAAAAAAGAAACCAGTGGACTCAATAACACAATCAATAATTTAGAATTAACAGACATATACAGAATATTTCACCCATAAAAAAGTGAATACACTTTTTTCTCAGCAGCACATAGATCCTTTTCTAAAATAGACCACATGTTATGCCACAAATCAAATCTTAGTAAATACAAAAAAGTAGAGATACTACCCTGCATTCTATCAGACCATAATGGAATGAAATTAGAAATCAATGATAAAATAAAAAATAGAAGCTACTTCATCACCTGGAGACTAAATAATATGCTATTGAATGACAAATGGATAACAGAATACATCAGGGAGGAGATAAAAAAAATTCTTAGAGGGAAAGGAAAACTCTGATACAACATATCAAAACCTCTGGGACACTATGAAGACTGTGTTAACAGGAAAGTTCATTGCATTGAGCTCATTCACTAAAAGAAGAAAAAGTCAACAAATAAATAACCTGACATTATGTCTCAAAGATATAGAAAAAGAAGAATAAATCAGCACCAAAAGAACTAGAAGACATGAAATAATTAAAATCAGGGCTGAAATCAATGAAATTGAAACAAAGGAAACAATTCAAAAAATTGACAAAACAAAAAGCTTGTTGTTTGAAAAAATAAATAAAATTGATAAACTCTTAGCCACCCTAATGAAAAGGAGAGAAAAAACTCAAATTACTAAAATTCAAGATGAAAAATGAAATATCATGACAGACACTATTGAAACACAGAAGATAATTAGAAATTATTTTGAAAAATCTAATACTCCAGTAAAATAGAAAATCCAAAAGATACCAAAAAATTTCTAGAGGCATATGGTCTGCCTAAACTGAATCAGGAGGACATACACAACAACTTAAACAGATCAATTTCAAGCAAGGAAATAGAAGACGCCATCAAAAGCTTACCAATCAAGAAGACCTCAGGACCAGACGGATTCTCAGCCAACTTCTACAAGACCTTCAAAGAAGAATTGATACCAGTACTCTTCAAATTATTCCATGAAATAGAAATGGAGGGAACCCTTCCACACTCATTCTATGAGGCTAGTATCACCCTGATTCCAAAACCAGACAAAGACACATCAAAGAAAGAAAACTTCAGATCAATATCCCTGATGAATATTGACCCAAAAATTCTCAATAAAATTCTGGCAAATCTGGGGCTGGCTGTGGCTCAATGGTAGAGCGTCTTGCCTAGCACGCATGGGACACTGGGTTTGATTCTCAGCACCACATATAAATAAATAAAATAAAGGTCCATTGACAACCAAAAAATATTTAAAAAAAAAATTCTGGCAAATCACATACAAAAACATATGATACCCACGATCAAGTGGGTTTCATCCCAGGTATGCAAGGTTGATTCAACATATGGAAATCAATAAATGTAATTCATCATATCAATAGACTTAAAGACAAGAATCATATGATTATCTCTATAGATGCTGAGAAAGCATTTGACAAAATACAGTACCTCTTCGTGTTCAAAACATTAGAAAAATAGGTATAGTAGGAACATACCTCAACATTGTAAAAGCTATCTATGCAAAACTGAAAGCCAACATCATCCTAAATGGAGAAAAATTGGAAGTATTCCCTCTAAAAATGGGAACAAGACAGGGATGCCCTCTTTCACCACTTCTATTCAACATAGTCCTTGAAACTCTAGCCAGAGCAATTAGATGAAAGAAATTAAAGGGATAGAAATAGGAAAAGAAAAAGTTAAATTACTGTTATTTTCTGACAATGTGATTCTTTTTTTTTAAATATTTTTTCAGTTGTCAATGGACCTTTATTTTATTTATTTATATGCGGTGCTGAGAATTGAACTCAGTGCCTCAGACATGCTAGGCAAGTAGTCTGCCACTGAGCCACAACCCTAACCCCACAACATGATTCTTTACTTAGAGGATCCAAAAAATTCCACCAGAAAACTTTTAGAATTAATAAATGAAGGGGCCGGGATTATGGTAGTGTGCTTGCCTAGCACACGTGAGGCACTGGGTTCGATCCTCAGCACCACATAAAAATAAAATAAACATATTCTGTCCACCTACAACTATAAAATAAATATTTTAAAGAAATAAATGAATGAATTCAGCAAAGTAGCAGGATATAAATCAGTATCCATAAATCAAATGCATTTTTTATACATCAGTGATGAATCATCTGAAAAAAAAATTAGGAAAACTACCCCATTCACAATATCCTCAAAAAAAAAATACTTGGAAATCAATTTAACAAAAGAGGTGTAAAGATCTCTACAATAAAAACTACAAAACACTAAAGAAAGAAATTGAAGAAGACCTTAGAAGATGGAAAGATCTCCCATGCTCTTGGATAGGCAGAATCAATATTGTCAAAATGGCCATACTACCCAAAGTGCTACACAGATTCAATGTGATTCCAATTAAAATCCCAATGTCATTCCTTACAGAAATAAAAAAGGCAATCATAAAATTCATTTGGAAAAATAAGAGACCTAGAATAACCAACCAATCCTTAGCAAGAAGAGGGAAGCAGGAGGCATCACAATACCAGACCTTAAACTATACTACAAAGCTATAATTTTTAAAAAACCAGCAATGTATTGGCACCAAAATAGACATGTAGACCAATGGTATAGAATAGAAGACACAGAGACAGACCCACATAAATACAGTTATCTTATACTAGACAAAGGTGCCAAAAACATGCATTGGAGAAAAGACAGCCTTTTTAACAGATGGTGCTGGGAAAACTGGAAATCCACATGCAGCAAAATGAAACTAAACTCCTATCACTCACCCTGCACAAAACTCCAAGTGGATCAAGGACCTGGGAATTAGACCAGAGACCCTTCTCCTAACTGAGGGAAAACGTAGGCCCAAATCTTCACCATGTTGGATTAGGCCCCGACTTCCTTAACAAGACTCCTAAAGCACAAGAAATAAAAGCAAGAATCAATAAGTGAGATGGATTCAAACTAAAAAGCTTCTTCTCAACAAAGCAATCAATCAGTGAGGTGAACAGAGAGCCTACATTCTGGGAGCAAATTTTTGCCACATGCACATCAGTTAGATCACTGACCTCCAGGATATATAAAGAACTTGAAAAACTTAACACCAAAAAACCAAACAACCCAATCAATAAATGGGCTAAGGAGCTGAACAGACACTTCTCAGAAGAAGATATACAATCGATCAACAAATCTGAAAAACTGAAAAAATGTTCAACATCTCTATCTATTAGAGAAATGCAAATCAAAACTACTCTAAGATTTCATCTCACACCAGTCAGAATGGGAGTTATCAAGAATATAAAAAAACAAGTGTTGGTGAGGATTTGTGGGAAAAGGCACACTCCACACATTGCTGGTGGGACTGCAAATTGGTACAATCAATCTGGAAAGCAATATGGAGATTTCTTAGAAAACTTGGAATGGAACCACCATTTGACCCAGGTATCCCACTGCCCGGTCTATACCCAAAGGCCTTAAAAACAGCATACTACAGTGACGCAGCCACTTCAATGTGTATAGCAGCTCAATTCACAATAGCTAAACTGTGGAACCAACCTAGATGTCCTTCAATAGATGAATGGATAAAGAAACTGTGGTATATATACACAGTGGAATATTACTCAGCATTAAAGGAGAATAAAATTATGGCATTTGCAGGTAAATGGATGGAATTGAAGAACATCATGCTAAGCCAACCCCAAAAAAGCAAAGCCAAATGTCCTCTCTGATAAGTGGATGTGATCCGTGATGTGGGGAGGGAACATGGGAAGAATGGAGA
Organism: Xerus rutilus; assembly: GCA_028644305.1. Lineage (NCBI taxonomy): Eukaryota > Metazoa > Chordata > Mammalia > Rodentia > Sciuridae > Xerus > Xerus rutilus. The sequence goes on from CM053409.1 coordinate 110,373,756, forward strand.
AACTTTGGTCAAAGGTGAGGAAAGGAAGGGGATGGTCCATGGGGGCAGGAAGGATGGTGGAATGAGATGCACATCATTGTCCTAGGTACATGTATGACTGCATGTATGGTGCGACTCTACATCATGTACAACCAGAGAAATAAAAAGTTGTGCTCCATTTGTGTACAATGAATCAAAATGCATTCTGCTGTCAAGTATACTTAATTATAATAAATCAATTAAAAATAAATACAATAAAATAAAATAAAAAGGGGCTGGGGTTATGGTGCAGTGGTAGCGTGCTCACCTAGCACGCGTGAGGCACTGGGTTCGATCCTCAGCACCACATAAAAATAAAATAAAGATATTCTGTCCACCTACAACTAAAAAATAAATAAATATTTTTAAAAAAAAAAGGCTAAGGGTGTGGCTCAGTGTTAAGTGTCCTGGGTTCATTCCCCAGTACAAAAAAATTATTAAAACAATCTATATTTTTTAAATTGTGTTACCTTTTTTAAATTTCCTATTAAGTTGCCCTTCATAATTTTTTATGTTCTTGTGAGGGAAAAAAAAGTAAAACATGTTTAATTTCATTTGACTTTGAGTTGCTTTCAACAAGCAAATGTTAAGTGTGTAAGACTTGTTGTACTAGTGTTGTAATTTTCCAAGTAAAAGTGTCCCTAAAGGCCACTTCCTATCCCAGTAAATGACGCAAGCAATTCTAAGATCTTCCACAAACATCTAGCCATCTAGATGTCCATTGATCTCCACTGAGAGATGAATCATTCTGCCCATACAAAGAAGCTAGCTATTAGAGGGTGGTCTGGGTATACTACTCTTAGGATTTCAGGGTGTCTTCCAACTGAAATCTCAATGTTCTCAGTTTGCAAAATCTGAGATCAGGGCTGGGGTTATGGCGCAGTGGTAGCGTGCTCGCCTAGCATGTGGGAGGCACTGGGTTCGATCCTCAGCACCACATAAAAATAAAATAAAGATATTGTGTCCACCTACAACTAAGAAATAAAAAATATTTAAAAAAAAAAAAACCTGAGATCAGATATGTATGTAAGGAAAGTGCTATTCACCCAGTAAATCCCCTCCCCCGCAAAATAACCAAATGGATAATGCTGGCCATATTTTGCCTTTCTGACATTTCCTTGGGAATCTGCAAGAACCTCCCTTTTCCCCTGCCCCAATAAGACCATTTAAGTGTGTATTAAACAACTACAGAATACTAAATAAAAAGTTTGGCCAAAACCAAAAAAAAAAAAAATCTATATTTTTTAAAAAACCACTTAGGGCTTCTGAACTGTACTATAAGATAATAAATGTGTGTTGCTTAAACCACTAAGCTAGTAGTGATTTACAGCAGCAATTGAAAACTAATATAGCTATATATGAAATTGTTGATGGTAGTTGGACCTAGGAAGCGGGTTCCATCGGTCTGGATGAGGGGAGTCTAAAGTACATCTATCTTTTTACATTAATTAAATTTATGTATACGTACACATATATATGCACACATATGTATGAATTTACATTTTCATAATAATTTCTTTCCAAAATAATCTGATTTATCAGCTTATCTTGTGCTGTGTAACACTTCACCAGCCAGTTGGATACATCCGTGGGGCTGTGGGCAGGAGGGCACCTTAAGTGACACATTTAGAATAGATCTCTGGAAGCCGGGCGCGGTGGCTCATGCCTGTAATCCTAGCACTTTGGGAGGCTGAGACAGGAGAATCGCGAGTTCAAAGTCAGCCTCAGCAATGGTGAGGCGCTAAGCAACTCAGTGAGACCCTGTCTCTACATAAAACACAAAATAGGGCTGGTAATGTGACTCAGTGGTCGAGTACCCTGAGTTCAATCCCTGGTACCAAAAGAAAAAAAAGAAAAAAAAATAATATAGATCTCTGGGGACCGAAAGGCATAAGCAGACACTCTTCCTCCTCTGCCAGCTCCCTGACACTCAGGAGCAACTAATTCCAGAAAGCCACGGAGTTGTGACTTTGCTAGGCTACTTTTTCCTGGGCAAAGTGGCAGAGGAGAGGAAAGGAGAGCAGGTAGACTCTTCCCCTACAGACATGGGCTAACATGATATGTAATGGGAAACAGTGGAAATTGAAATCTTAATTACTTGCCTTTTGTCACCTGCTGAGTTTTAGAGTGAAAATTTTTGTGTATGTAATTAAAGACTGTTTTCTCTATACCTTTGCCAAAATGTACATCCCCCTTTGTTTGTTTGTTTGTTTGTTTGTTTTTCAGTGCTGGGGATTGAACTGCTGAGCTATAATCTATAATCCCTGCCTCTGCATTTGCTGCTTTTATTGGGCTTTTCCACACTTTGTGTATTCTCATTTATGTAAGGCCTGCTACTCAGTTTCTTGGGAGTAACAATTACTCTAAGAATAATCTGAGCTGGGGATGATGGTGCATGCCTGTAATCCCAGAGGCTTGGGAGGCTGAGGCAGGCATATCACAAATTCAAAGCCAGCCTCAGCAACTTTGTGAGGCCCTAAGCAACTCAGCAAGACCCTGTCTCTAAATAAAATATTAAAATGGCTGTGGAGGTGGCTCAGTGGTTAAGCACCCCTGGGTTCACTCCCTGGTACCAAAAAACAAAAACAAAAAAAAGAAGAATGATTCAGCATCCAGATGCCTGGGAATATTGACAGTTTGTTTTTCCAGAAATCTGTACATAATAATCAACTTTTGCTATAGATGTAAAAACACCTAAATTTAAATTCTTAAAACATTGACGGTTGTTTTATGTTCAATGTGACTTAAAACAGTTTTCTAATATTTTTATGCTTCCAAAGACATGTCTTGTCTACAGAAAAGGAGCAATCAAATTTGGGGGCACTTAGTTTTTTTTCTTTTTAAAACAGTTTTGTACACATTAAATATTCACTCAATTAAAATGCACAATTCTGTGGTTTTTAGTATGTTTGCAGAGTTTTGCAACATCACCACAATCAATTTTAGAACATTTTTTCACCTCCCCACAAAAAACCCTCATATCCATTAACAGTCGCTCTACATTTCCTCCCAAACCTTATGAGCCCTAAGCAACCACTAACCTACTTTCTTTTATTTTGGGAGGGGGGTACTGGAAGTTGAACTCAGGGGCACTCGACCACTCAACCACATCCCCAGCCCTATTTTGTGTTTTATGTAAAGACAGGGTCTCACTGAGTTGCTTAGCTCCTCACTGTTGCTGAGGCTGGCTTTGAACTCGTGATTCTCCTGTCTCAGCCTCCCAAAGTGCTGGGATTACAAGCGTGAGCCACCGCGCCCGGCCACCACCACACTCTTTTTTTTTAATTTTTTTTAGTTGTAGATGGACACAATGTCTTTATTTTATTGCTTTGTACGTGGTGCTGAGGATCGAACCCAGGGCCTCACGCATGCGAGGCAAGCACTGTACCACTGAGCTACAATCCCAGCCCACCACCACACCCTTGAAGCCATGAACTTGGCTGCCATTGCCTCCAGAACTGATGCCTTTTCTGTGCAGGGAATTCCTGCACTAGTGAAGTGGAACCACAAAGAACCAGTGTGTTACCTGCCACATCTCATTCTAAACTGTGTCTCCTGAGGTCCAGGTTTATTGGCACAGCCTAGGTCAATACCCATTTCTGAGCATATTTAAGAAAATTAGGGATTTTTATCTCCTGTAAAGTTCAACTTCACAGGTCTGGCTTCCTGTTAGAAAGAACCAACCAGATGAATGATGCTTGCCACCATAAATATGGGCCTTTGAAAGATGACAGTACCCAACAGTAGAACAGCTGTTCACTACTTCATTTAAGCAAAGCTCGGAGCATCTTAAGGCTCAATCTTAGGCAAATCATGGTATAACCTGTGTGCTGTGGTTTGGATATGGTTTTAGTGTGTTCCCCCAAATTTCATGTGTTGGCATTTTGGTCCCGAGGGTGGCACTATTGGGAGGTGGTGTGGAACCTTTAAGAGGTAGGGACTAGTGGGAGGTCCTTTAAATTGGGGGTGCGCTCTAGAAAGGGACTAATGCATTTCTCAATTTCTCATGTGACCCTGTTTAGTTCTGGCAAGAGGGTTGTTATGAAAGTCTGAGCCTGGCCCCACCCACTATCTCTCTCTCTTCCTGTTTCCAAATAAAATCTCTTCTTTATATAGGGGCTCCTGCCATGATAAGATGCAAACTAAAGTGCCCTCACACCAAAGCTGAGCCAATGCCAGGACCATGACCTTGAACTTCCAAAACTGTGAACTAAATACACTTCTTATTTATAAAGTTAACCCTCCTCAGGTATTAGCTTGTAGTAACACCAAATGGATTAATATGCTCTGACTGAACGGAAGAGTTGAAAGGACAAGGACGCTGCATCGGGCTCATTCACATGAGACAGAGATCCGTCTATAAACTTCAGAGCAGATTTGCCACCTGACCAAGTGCTTCTTGCTAGAAGGTCTTCAAGGGCACAGATGTCTTCTTTACCTTTATATACCAGGTAAGACTCTTCTACCCAGCAGAGGGTAGGTCTCTCTTGGAACAAATGTTAAGATTTCTGGGGGTATATTTGGATGTATCTGTCCTGCTATGGACAGGTAAAGTCTCTCTTAAGGGAGGAGGGATGGCATACAGGTCAATCATCCAGGGAAGATATGGGTTCTCCCACAGGAAGCCAGAAATTTGAAGTTGCATTTGGCAGGAGAGAAAAATCCGTGTCCCATGGCCCTACTTTCTGGGCTCTAGATTTGGGGAGTTGGAGGCATGGTCAGCGCACTTTAGGGTTTTCCTGGGAGATGGGAAGACAATGGGCTGCCACTCCACAACAGGCTGAGAGCTGGCAAACTGGAGAGGGCCAGGGGTAAGGATGTCCCCTTCTAGGGACTGTCTTCCCTTCCCTTATGTCATCCTGAGCCCTAAGGAAAGTGGTACTTAAAGGCTCCAATCCAGTCTTAGCCAGGCAGGGGAATGACTTTTGTGGATCTTCCTTGGGGCCAAGGATATAGAGGGGCACAGTGTCCCTTGCCTGGAACCAAGGTGGTAATACCGAGCAAAGTCAGTATCCAAGGACTACATCTAAGGCTGAGGGGTCCATTAGCCCCCACCCTCAATTATACATTTTCTGAGAATTCAGACAGGAGAATGATAGATTCCCTTTCACAACTTCAATAAATGTGTGTTGAATGAACAAAGGGACAGTGGTGCTTACAAGAAGAGCATGAGTCTTCCCTAGGTTGGTGGCGCAAGATACTGGAATGTCCTAAAACTTACCTGAGGCCCAGTGAGGAGGACCAGGTAGTTGGTGGCTGGAAAGTATGTCAGGTTGTAATGTGCCCAAGCACAGAGGCAAAGTTAAGGGACCCCCAGGCCTGGGAGGACAGTCTCTAGGAACAGAACTAGGTCTTGGGGAAAATGATGAGCAATAGGAAGAGGAATCCAACTGTCCTCTCCAGCGATTTCACTTTAGTCCTGACATACCAGCAGAGCTACTGCAGCCAAGACTCAGGTGAACAGAACATGAGCAAAAACCATCTAGAAAACAGAAGCTGCAGTGATTTGAAACTCTCACCTCGGCTTCTTGGGCCGGAGTCCTGGTCTTAGCATTTGAAAAATGAATTGTAGAGACAGGAGCCATAGAAAGGCTAAGAACCCCACAGAGTTGTATATGTGCCTATTAGTGAGTTCAGGAATCTCAACAAATGACCAATAAACAGAAAAGCTGACAGTGAAAAGGTAAAAAAATATCAGGAAAAGATCAAGCAAGGCTGTACTATAAATGTTGGATTCCAATTCTACAAATGGATAAACTGGCTTAAATCCTTTTGCGGGGCCTGAAGTTTGGTTACCTAAATAATTGAGGCTGATTTTACATAAAAGAATTCCCTCAGCTGGGAGTGGTGAGGCACACCTATAATCCCAGGGACTCCAGAGGCTGAGGCAGGAGGATCACAAGTTTGAGGCCGGCTTCAGCAACTTAGTGAGACCCTGTGTTAAAATTAAAAAATAAAAAGGGCTGGGGGTGCAGCTCCATGGTAGTGTTGCTGAAACTTCTGTTCTTGTCCCTGATGCCAATCTAATAATGAGGACACAATTTTGAGAAAAAGGAAAAAGAAGGTTTATTACTTTGCTAACAAAGGAGAAACACAGGGGACTCAAAGGCTGTGATTCTGCCCATCAGCAGGAACAGGGGGCTTTTAAAGAGGTGATTCAGAGAAAATGAGATTAAGGAGGAGAGATCAGGAAGAAGAACAGAGAGGAGGAGGTCACGGAGAAGGAGGTTGGGAAAAAGAAAAACAACACGTAAGTTTCAAAGCTACAAGGGATACAGTCAAAGCATCAAGTGAACTCTTGGTAGAGTGCCTCTGGGTTCAATCCCCAGTACCACCAAACCAAACACCACCCACCACCACCTTTCTTTATAACAGGGAGAATCTATGTCACACCTTCAATATCATTAATAATAAAGGTTTTATCAGTGTGTGGTGGTGCACATCTGTAAACCCAGTGACTTGGGGGCTGAGGCAGGAGGATCAAGTTCAATCAACTTATTGAGGCCCTAAGCAACATAGAGAGATGTGAGACCATATCTCAAAATTGAAAAAAAAAAAAAAAAAAAAAAGATCTGGAGATGTAGCTCAGTGGCAAAACATCCTTAGGTTCAATCCCTAGTACAAAAAAAAAATTGACTTTAAAAAGATTTAAAAGCATCTATTTAGGCAGTTGGCCAAAAATATGGTTATTATTACTACTAGTTGTTTATACAATAATGGACCATTGAATAATGATTAAAGTAACTTTATTAATATAAACATTTACAAACATAAAGTGCACTGTGCCCCTAAATTAATGATTGAAGTTTTCTGGTAACCTCACCTTCGCACCGTTGAACGTTGAAAAGGGTTCCTTTAATGTGTGTTTGTTGCAATGCAAAATCAGCCCTGTCACATCTAACTCCTATTTTTAACAAGGTTCACAGCATTACAGGCTTCTAAAATGTTGTGGAATTATAACTCTTACAATAAAGCTACATTTAACACTGTTCACAATTTTTATTTTATAGTGACAGAGTTCTATCATTGTAGAAGCCAAAAGATAACTCAATGAAAAAAAAAACATGTTACACCAATTAATATCCCATGATCTAAGCAGAAAGGCCCCAAATTTCCTTTAGAAGATGTACATTTCTTTGTTGTTTTAACTATAACACTCTTGACAAAATAATTCTTTCAAAATCAGAGTCCTGGGTGCCGTGCTTCTGAATCACATCTATGTCACAGCACTCTGGGGACAGGCCAGCTCCTTTTCACCATCCTCCGCTTTCTTCTAGGTGCCCAATTCTGTGGCAAAAGCAATTAACCAAACCTTAAAAAGTCAGATTTCCTGAAAGTGGATAGGACACAACCTCAATAATTTCAATCTCTTGTCAGTTGCCAAAAATGCAAATGCATGCAATTTAGATACATTATTTTTAGTCAATAAGATAGGAAATTGGGTCCATAAGACAATAAGTTAGGATGTTCACATCACTGAAAAGCCTCTGGGGAATCTGATTTGAGACACAGAGAGGCTTAAAGTAAATTTATGGAAACCCAACACTTCAACCTGCAATCAGAGATGAAGCTACAAGTGAAATCTTACATTTGCATTGAGCCTAAGGATTTTTATCACCTCTGAAAATTAAAAAATAATGAAAACTCTTTGAAAGTGGACACTGGGATCTATTTTTACAATTTCTAAATCAACTAGCTTATATGATTGATTTCTGAAACCAAAATAAATCATGAAGTTAGGCAAAAGTACAACCTAGCTGTGCGGTGTTTTCTTCATTCAGTACTCACAGAGAAGGTCTTTGTAATAAGAATTGAGTACAAAACTACACTTAGCAAATTTCCTGACCTTAACATTTAAGAGGATGTTCCAAAAATCTTAGAACAGTTTTGAGCTTTAATAAGCTCAGAAGTGGGGGCTGGGATTGTGGCTCAGCGGTAGAGCGCTTGCCTCGCATGCGTGAGGCCCTGGGTTCGATCCTCAGCACCACGTACAAAGCAATAAAATAAAGACATTGTGTCCATCCACAACTAAAAAATATTAAAAAAAAAAAAAAAAAAAAAAAAAAAAAAAAAAAAAAAAAAAAAAAAAAATAAGCTCAGAAGTGCCAGGTGCAGTGGCATATGCCTATAATCCCAGCGGCTCAGGAGGCTGAGGCAGGAGGATTACAAGTTCAAAGCCAGCCTCAGCAACAGTAAAGCACTAAGCAACTCAGTGAGACCCTGTCTCTACATAAAATACAAAAATAGGGCTGGGGATGTGGCTCAGGGGTTGAGTACCCCTGAGTTCAATCCCTGGTACCAAAAAATAAATAAGCTCAGAAATATAAATACAGCAAACTTGCAAAAAACATTTATCATTCTTTAAGTTTGTTTAGTTAAATTTCATTATATTTCTTTAGCTATGTGTGTGTGTGTGTGTTTTTTTGGGAGGTGGGGTACAGGGGATTGATCTTAGGAGGACTCAACCACTGAGCCACTTCCCTAGCCCTATTTTGTGTTTTATGCAGAGACAAGGTCTCACTGAGTTGCTTAGCGCCTCGCCTTTGCTAAGGCTGGCTTTGAACTCTTAATTCTCCTGTCTTAGCCTCCCAAAGTGCTGGGATTACAAGCATGCACCACCACGCCTGGCTTTAGTTTTGTGTTTTGATAATACATATTTAGGTTTTGTTGTTGGCTAAGTACCTGTGTTTGATAATGGCAATCAGTAACGGTTTTTATATTTTTGGTACTGGGGATTGAACTTGACCACTGAGCCACATCCCAGCCCTATTTTTTTAAAATATTTTTTTAGTTGTAGATGGACACAATATCTTTATTTTATTTGTTTTTATGTAGTGCTGAGGATCGAACCGCATGTGAGGCAAGCGCTCTACCACTGAGCCAGCCACAATCCCAGCCCCCAGTAACAGCTTTTAAGTGATTAGATCTTCAAACTGCAGTAAAGCTTTCAGAATACCCTGAATGATCCTCAAGTCTGAGTTTCAATTCTAGCTCATTTTACCTGAGATGCATTTAACCTCTGAAATGGGTTAAATTGTTTCCCTTAGAAGTCAGTTCTCTTCTTTTCTTGCTATATCCACAGAGCAAAGCTGTGTTCACAATTCTCTCAGTTTGGAGTTTTCTCACACATCACTCAGGATATGATTAGTTTAGTGAAAACACAAAGGCACACAATTCTCAAATTTGTATGATACAGCAATACATCTCAGCCTCTAAGTTTGATGTCAGTGCAACTGAAAATGAACTGAAGCAGCACTGTGATAGTGAACATCAAAATGATCATATTTTAATAAATTTCCACAGATTCATCCAGTTTAAAAGACCTGTCTTGACTCCAGGTGTTTTCTCTTCTACCTGACTAATATCATTTGGGCTTTTATCTGCATCTTCTTTTGTTTTTATAAGGGTCTCATATATTTTCTGGGTTCTGATAATTTCTTTCTGTGCATCAAAATGGACTTTTTGCCTGGTCAGGATGGGAACAATTAAGTTAAAATCATTAATTCGCTTGTTTAGTTTTCTGATGTTTTCTTGAAACTGCTCACAAACTTGGTTCCACTGTTTCTGTTCTGCTGGTGTCATAGGATTTCCAAGTTTTTTCCTAGATACTAAAATTGCCTCTCTGAGTTGCTCAATAGTATCTTTTATTTCCTTTTGCATTAGGATCCATTCTGGTTGATATCCATTATCTATCAATATTCTGTTCAGGTTGTGAGTCATGGGATCAATATATGAACAGCCAGAAAACTTTTTTAGAGGTTTTCCTTTCCCACTGAGATTGTCAAAGTCTCCTTTCGCCATTGATTCCTGAATGAGGTCCTCCACTAAACGCTCTATTGCCTGAGTTATCTTTTGTTCTTTGCTCTGTCTCACATCTTTGACGGTTACACTATCAGTGAAATGTTGGCTCTGTAGCTTCTGCTTTCGATATTCCATCACCTGCTCAGTTGCACGATCTGCCCTAAATTGCCTATATTGCTTCTCTCGCTGACTTGGAGTCCCAAAACCAATACCTTCAAAACTTAAATAATGTCTGTGTTGGGGTGTATTATATTTGAATTTTTTTTCTTCTTCTTCTTCTACTTCTTCAGCTTTATTCTGTCTGGCATGTGATTGTTCTACCACGTGGGAAAGGACCTTCCTATAAGCTTCTTCGATTCTTATGAATGTTGAAGAATTGGCAGTACTAGAGCCGCTATCTGGATGGTATTTCTTGGCAAGCTTACGAAAAGATTCCCTGACATCATCTGCAGAGCATCCTTCATCCAGACTCAGCAGCCTATAATATTCTCGGATCTTCTTATTGGATTTATGGGTTGATATCATTCTATTTCTAATGACGCCAAGATACGGAAGTCTTTTCACTCCATTAGGAATCTGTGAAGCATTTATCAGGTGAGATCTTAAGATCTGAGCCATGGTCATATGCATTCTGTTCATCCTTGTACCCAGAGTTGTTCTTCACAATGATCTATAAAATGACAACAAATTTAGGTTGAACGAAGTTATGAGTTGATTTCTTATTTTCAGTAATAAAGAAGATAAGCTGTGAAGTTATAAGCCTAGTAAGGGCAAGTTCATTCTTTTCTTTCCTTTTTTTCTTTTTTGGTACTGGGGATTGAACTAAGGGGCACTTTACCACCCAGCTACATCCACCAGCCATTTTTATTTTTTATTTTCAGACAGGGTGTAAGTTGCCGAGGCTGGCCTCCAACTTGCCATCCTTCTGCCTCAGACTCCTGAGTCTCTGAGATTATAGGCCTGCACCACAACACCTAGCAAGGGACAATTCTTTCTAATGTTTCTGACAAAATTCTCATAGCTGTATTTCACTGATGTTAGCAGAGAAATGGAAATTGATGATGTTTAGCATTAACATATTGTGACATAATCTGGACTCTACTCCTCACTAACCACAGAATTTTAGAGCTGGAAAGTTCTTGGTGATTACCTAATCCAATCTTCTCTTTGTATGAGAAAATGTAGTCCAAAAGTGAAGCAATTTAACCAAGTCACAATGAGGTGTAAGAAAATGGGTGGGGGAAGGCACAATAAGGACGTTTAATTATATCCTCAGCAGGTTATAAACTTCAAACCGTTTTTACAATTAATATGTCATGGTCTGCACCATTTCAAGAAGACTTCTCATAAGAAGACTTACGCACAGGAAACAGAAGACTGGAGTATGTACCCAGTGTTACACTAGACTGAACAGAATCAAGTGTCCGAGAGACTTAAAGCTGCATAGCTCATTAGCAGGGAGCTCTCTGGGAGTGCTGGGGAAGCAAAGAGGACAGGGCAGACAGCCCCAGCAAAGTGTTCGCCGCTATTTAAAAAATGCATAGTCCAGTGGAGGAGAAAGACTTGTGCATAGACACAGGCGACAAATACTAGAATGACTTAATTGAAAGTAGGAATTTTAGTTTGATGAATGACTGGGGTCAACGGACATGAACGTTGGTTCGGATGGAGGTGGTTACGACCATGGGCGCCGTTACAGGGCAGTGTCAGTCTGGACCCGGGACACGCCCCGCCTCGCCCCTACTCACCTTCACGTAGGTGGAGAAGGGGCCCCGCGGCGCCCGCGCCCATGCCCCGCCTCTGCGCATGCGTGGGCGGCTCGCCCTTCCCGGCCCAGGCGCCGGCGCCGCGGACCGTACCTGGGTTCGCGGCTGGGCTAGACCATCTGCGGCCTTACGCTGAGGGGCGGCTCGGAGCGCGGAGCCTAGAATCCTGCCGGATTCCGGAAGATGACCTGTCTTACCAGGGAAACTGGAAATCTCCCCCACCGCAAACTTGACCAAGAGGACACGGGCAGCACACTTCGGAGGCCCCGGGCCGCCCCGCCCCAGGGCGGCAGCTCCGCCTCCACCCCCTCCCCGAGCGGAGGTGGTTCGGCCGATTGGGCTTGTGGGAGGTGTAGTTCCGTCCGAGGTTCCGGACGCGGGGTCTCGGCGCCGCGCTCGCGGGAGGGACCCCGACGCGTCCCAGGTGCTCAGGATCCGGGAGCACGGGTGTCTGTTGGCAGCGACGTCTTCGTCGTTTGGAGGACAATGGCTCAGGATTATTTGTTTGGGGCGTGGGAAGATTAGGCCTATTGCTCCTGCAGGACCAGGACAGCCCCTTCCGGGGACACCTGTCTTGCCCGAGGTCACTTAGCTACTTAGGAACTGACCCAGGCTTAGAAAGCTTAGTCTGTCTTTAACTCCACAAGCACTTGGCTCGAACGGTAGGGGCTGGGGACAGGCTAGAAGATAAACTCTAAAGACGGATGCTGAGGTTGTGGCTCAGTGGCAGAGCACTTGCCTTGCACGTGTGAGGCACTGGGTTCGATCCTCAGCACCACATAAAAATAAGTAAACAAAATAAAGACACTGTGTCCATGTATGACTAAAAAAAATTTAAAAAAACCCAAAAAACTCCAAAGAGGGGTCTGCTGGCTTCGGGTTCAACCTCTGACAGGAGTGGGTACAGTCTCCTGGAAGTAGCAGATTTTTGCTTGTTTTTAAAGGAAAAGGAAAGACTTGAGGATTTTTCAGACCTGGGTTGAAAGTCATCTTTCTTCTATTCCCTGTGTGTTTTAGGCAAGGTACCTCTCTATAGCTATTTGTAACCAAGTATTTAGCATTTCTGTTTACCAGGCACTGTACTAAATGCAACAGCCGCCTGAGAGAAATATTATTACCATCCTCATTTTACATACGATGAAAAATCATTGGCTCCAAACTCACGATTTTTTTGGTGAGAATTACACAATATAAAAAAGCAGTATTTTATTGTTGCCCCAGTGCCTCCTAAAGGATCGAGAAATGGGCACCAATCCTATCAGTTATAAACAACATAATCATTGATTTCTTTCTGCATAAGGAACACTCTGAACTACAAAGTGTAAAGTAGCCCACACTGACTTGGATTGTTTTTCCCATATATAGTCGTGCGGAGATATGCATTGTTAGGCAATTTCATCTTTGTGTGAAGGGTACTTGCACAACTTGAATGTATGTAGGTCAGTGGTCTTGGAACACAATCACAATGTGTAGTAAACACAGGGTGGACGAGGCTACTATCAGGGTAACAGCATACTGTTGTTGGGTAAAATTTTTTTTTTTTTTTTTTTTTTTTTTGTGGTACTGGGGATTGAACTCAGGGGCACTCGACCACTGAGCCACATCCCCAGCCCTATTTTGTGTTTTATGTAGAGACAGGGTCTCACTGAGTTGCCCCCTTAGCGCCTCGCCATTGCTGAGGCTGGCTTTGAACTCGCGATTCTCCTGTCTCAGCCTCCCTAAGTGCTGGG
>CM053409.1:110387570-110419863 GCA_028644305.1 Xerus rutilus
TTTTTTTTTTTTTTTTTTTTTTTTTTGTGGTACTGGGGATTGAACTCAGGGGCACTCGACCACTGAGCCACATCCCCAGCCCTATTTTGTGTTTTATGTAGAGACAGGGTCTCACTGAGTTGCCCCCTTAGCGCCTCGCCATTGCTGAGGCTGGCTTTGAACTCGCGATTCTCCTGTCTCAGCCTCCCTAAGTGCTGGGATTACAGGCTTGAGCCACCGCGCCCGGCTTGGGTAAACTTCTTTAAAAACTTTTTTTGGGGGGTTGGGTACTGGAGATTAAACCCAGGGCACTTAACACTGAGTCACATCCCCAGCTCTTTTTTTTTTTTTTTTTTTAATTAAGACCGTCTTGCTAAGATGCTTAGAGCCTCTCTAAGTTGCTGAGGCTGGATTCAAACTTTTGATCCTCCTGCCTCAGCCTTTGAAATCTCTGGGATTACAGGGGTGCCTCACCACACTAGCTAAGTTTTTTTTTATAAGTAAGAGTACACTCTAGAATGAGGATGAAAAGTATAGATAGTAAAAACATAAACCAATAACATAGCTTCTTTTTATCATTAAATAGTATGTACTATATGTAATTGTATTGGTATGTGTTTATAGAACTGGCAGCATGGTGGGTTTGTTTACACCAGCATCACCAAAAACAGGTAAAACAGTGAAGTTTGATATTACAACAACAGCTGCTATGTCACTAAGTGATAGGAATTTTTCAGCTTCAGTGTAGTCTTGTGGGACCACTATGGTATATGTGTTCCATCCTTGCCAAAAATAAAGTAATGGGGATGTGGGCAGTTGCTTGTATTGGTTCAACTGCCAAGAGTTGGCACATTTGTTTTATTCTCTTTCTCCACATGTATACTTTTTACTGAGTAATTTATAAGTTAATTGCAGGCACTTACCTACCCAAATCCAGTGTTTCTTTCCTCAAAACAAGGACATTCTCTTTGTTTTTTTTTTTTTTTTGGTTTTTGTTTTGGTACCGGGGATTGAACTCAGGGGCACTCCCTGAGCCACATCCCCAGCCCTATTTTGTGTTTTATGTAGAGACAGGGTCTCACTGAGTTGCTTAGCGCCTCGCCGTTGCTGAGGCTGGCTTTGAACTCACGATTCTCCTGTCTCAGCTTCCCTAAGTGCTGGGATTACAAGCGTGAGCCACCACGCCCGGCTAAGGACATTCTCTTAATGTCACTATGATACTATTACTAAATTCAGCAAATTTAACAGAGTATTATCTAATCTATAATGTTCTATTTCAGTTTCTCTTATTGTCCTGCTGGTGAGCTTCACAGCAACACATAAAGTCCTATAGCAGCAGGTTAAATAGGTGATAAACAAAGCATTCTTGTAAAGTTCAATTATGGGCAGAAGGCCTACCATTTTAAAATGTTTCTTTTCCCTTTTTTTTCATCTTGGAAATTGAACCTAGGGATGCTTTGCCACTGAGGTACATCCCATTCCTTTAAAAAAAAAAAAAAAAGAGAGAGACAGGGTCTTGCTAAATTGCTCGCGTGCCATGGCTTTGAATTTGCAATCCTGCTGCCTCATCCTCTGGAGTCACTGCGAGTACCACACTGGCTTGGTTCTTTTCCCTTTGAAAAGGTTTCTACATGCTCTGAAGTTAGCACTCCTACTGGTTATACTAAGATGTTGCCAAAAAATCAGTGTTAATGCTGGGCGCAGTGGCGCACACCTGTAATCCCAGCACTTTGGGAGGCTGAGACAGGAGAATCATGAGTTCAGAGCCAGCCTCAGCAATGGCGAGGCGTTAAGCAACTCAGTGAGACCCTGTCTCTACAAAAAACACAATAGAAGCTGGGTGTGGTGGCTCATGCTTGTAATCCCAGCACTTTGGGAGGCTGAGACAGGAGAATCGCAAGTTCGAAGCCAGCCTCAGCAACGGTGAGGCACTAAGCAACTCTACACCTGACACCCTGTCTCTACATAAAATACAAAATAGGGCTGGGGATATGGCTCAGTGGTCGAGTACCCCTGAGTTCAATCCTTGGTACCAAAAAAAAAAAAAAAATCAGTGTCAAAAAACAAAAACTCAGTTTTTTTTTCTTCTTTCTTTTGGTGCTGAAGATCATACTGAGGACTTCACATATGCTAAGCAAGTCTACTTCTGAACTACACTCCCAGCCCCAATACTAGCATTTTTGATGTTGTTATGCTACTTTACTGGATTAAACTTCATAGTCTTTTAAAAGCATGGTGTTTTGTTTTGTTTTGTTTTGTTTTGGTACTGGGGATTGAATTCAGGGGTACTCAACCACTGAGCCACATCCCCAGCCCCATTTTGTGTTTTATGTAGAGACAGGGTCTCACTGAGTTGCTTAGTACCTCACTGTTGCTGAGGCTGGCTTTGAACTCACGATTCTCCTGTCTCAACCTCCCTAAGTGATGAGATTACAGGCGTGAGCCACCACGCCTGGCTTTAAAAGCATGTTGTTTTTAATAAAATGTTGCTAACCATCTTAAGGTAATGATTAAAATCAACATGCTTGAACCTCAATCTACCATTTTCCACAAAGCCAGTCATTATTATCTTGAGTTTATCAGTAATCTTATGCATAAGGACTTGTTCTAAATGAAAGTATGTTGGATTATATATATGTGAAATTTCCTTGGTCGTCTTTTCAAAATTCTGTGCTCTCAACATAGTTGAGTCTTTCGAAACAGATTTTCCCGTAAACCAGAGAATAGTTAGTTGATACAAATTAGCACACCAAAACCTAATCAGTTGTGCTCTGAATGGGTAGAAAATGTGATATATTTACAAGTTACTGAAGACATTTTTAAAAAATTGATGGTTATAGTGAATATTTACTGAGCCACTGCAAGAAATGTGGCAGTGCAAAAGTGGCATCTTTCTTGTGTGTAGTGCAGGGGATTGAACCCAGGGCCTTGTGCATGCGAGGCAAGCTCTCTACCAACTGAGCTATATCCCCAACCCCAAAATGGCATTTTTTTCTCTTTAGACTTTTCAGGTGTATTTCACACTGACTGAAGCAAGCAAGGGCTCTGTTTTAATCCATTTTGTGTTTTTATTTAGTTTTTCTTTCAATTGCTGGCTCTATGATGACTGCACAGAAGCTGACTTGTTTCCATTCAATTATGTTACCATAGTGACCAAATCCACATGCAGATGGATTTAAGCTCAGTATACAGCCCAAAACTACACAGTGGTCATCAACATTTGCAAATGGTGTCATCTGGAGCCACAATTCTTAGAACCACTGTGAATATGCTTTCCTCTCTGGGTGCCATCTCAATTCCCTTTTTACTCTATTTAATCAAAGAGGAGTTTCAAGAAGAGAGTGTCAACTTTCAAAGAAAAAGTGGTAGACTGACTTCAGGATAGTCTCCCCTTTTATTCTTAGGGAATAAATTCCAAGATCCCATGTGGATGCCTGAAATCAGGGGTAGTACTGAACCCTATATATACTATGTTTTTCTTTACCTCTGCATGCATACCTAAATTTGTAAATTAGGCACAGTAGGAGATTAACAATGTGTAGTAATAAAATAGAACTATTATAACAATAAAATGTCCAGCATCACTACTCTGGTGCTTTGGGGCCATTATTAAGTAAAATGAGTGTTCCTTGAACATGATAACTGTGGCAGTTGATCTGATAACCAAGGTGGCTACCAAGTGACTAACAGGTAGGTATTGGATACCCAGGATAAAGGGATGATTCATTTCCTGGGTGGGACTGAGCAGGATAGTGAGAGATTACTCTATTCAGGATGGCATAAAATTTAAAACTCATGAATTGTTTCTGGAATTTTCCATTTAGTATTTTCAGACCATGGTTAATGGTAGATAACTGGAACCACTGAAAGTGAAACCATGGATAAGCGGGGACCGTTGTACAGGAATAACATATGGGGTGGAGTGGAGAAAAGTGCTGTGGAAAAGAAAAGAATCACACTCACTTGGACGTTTTGTCCTCTCTACTCTTCCCATCTGGTTTAACCAGTCACTGAATGGTTCAGGAAGGGCACATATGTAGGATTTGTGGAAATTTGCTAAATGGAAGTTGCCATCTCCCACCCAAGCACTCTCAAATTTTATTTTTAGTTTTCAAGTGATTTATCACTTGAGCCTGAATTATCAGCATTTTCTCTTTGTTTCTTAAAACTGTGAACAATATATATACCACTTTCTAATTGCAGGCCACTAGTGAGGAAAGCAAATGCACATCAGTGGCCCAGGAATCAAGATTGGATTGTTTCCGACCTGTATTACATTCATCCAACATGTTATTGGAATTATTACTTTCTAGCATGGCTACACTTTGCTTTTCTCCCCCTTGAAAATGATTTGATAAGTTTAGAAGACCAGGATATGGAGGGTTGCTTCCTTTTTCTTGGTGCTCCCTAATTGTCAAAGATTTTGGCAACAAAACTTCAAATATTTAAAAGTGTTAATAACAAGCTAGATGTGGCAGTACACGACTGTAGTCCCAGCTTCTGGGGAGGCTGAGGCAGTAGGATCACTTGAGCACAGGAGATTGTGGCCAACCTGGGCAATATAGTAAGACACTGTCTCAAACAACAACCATAAAAATTCTTACAATAACACTGTGTGTTAGAGAACCATGTAAGATGCTTTAGCAGAGATAATTGGTTTTAAGGCACATTTAACTCCAAGGACAGCTTTGTAATGACATGCCATGGTGGTCCCATTCAAAAAGAGTTATTCCTGAAAGATCTTTTACTTTATGACTTGTCCAGAAAGACCTTTAACTCAGGGTGATACTGGATCATATATCCCATGTTATTCTCAATTCAACAGCATAGAAAATAAGCACATAAATCCAATTTGTGGTTCAAACTCCCTTTTGAAGAAGCCCTTCCTAACTAAATAAATGGAATCTCTTGTGTTAAACGAAATTAAGGAATTACATAATTTCCATTCTTTCCTTGACAGCTGAAGTTTAATGATCTGCTCTAGGGGATAGTCACAGTGGGTTTGCTTCTATCTTTGTTCTTAGGAAATGTACATGGAAATATTTATGGGTAAAGGGATATGTATGCAAATTACTATCCAATGGCTTAGAAATAAGTGCATGTGTGGAGGAAGAGAGAAGAGAGAGCATGCTTGCAAATTATAGAGTAAAAGTCTAATGGGGTGCTGGGGATTTAACTAAATGTTAGAGCAGTTGCCTACTTTGTGGTTAGGCCTTGGGTTTGATTCCCAGCACACACACACACACACACACAAAGCTAATGGGAGCTAGTGGGGAGATCTGAGTAAAAGGGGAGATCTGGGGAAGTTTGGGGTGAATGATTTTTAATGTTTGAAAAAGAATTTGCTTTTAACTACCAAAAATTGGAAGAAATTAAGATGTCCGTCAAAGCGAGGAATAGTGTTGCACACTGTAATCCCAGTGACCCAGAGGCTGAGGCAGAGCACAAATGTGAGGCCAGCCTCAGAAATTAAGTCTGGACAATTTAGCAAGACCCTGAGCAATTTAGTAGGATCCTGTCTGAAAATTTTTAAAAAAGGACTGCAGAGTTGGGCGCAAGGTGCATGCTTGTAATCCCAGCACTCTGGGAGGCTGAGACAGAAGAATTGCTAGTTCAAAGCCAGCCTCAGCAAATGGCGAGGTGCTAAGCAACTCAGGGAGACCCTGTCTCTAAATAAAACACAAAATAGGGCTGGGGATGTGGCTCAGTGGTCAAGTACCCCTGAGTTCAATCCTCAGTACCAAAAAAAAAAGGACCGTAGATATAGCTTAGTTGTAAGGCACTTTGGGTTCAGTCCACAATATTGAATATTTATATCTCCTTCAAAAAGTGAATAAACTGCAGGACATCCATACAATGGAATATTATTCAGCAATAAAAGGAATTGAGCTATTAGCTGGGCACGGTGGCACAAGCTTGTAATCCTAGCCGTTTGGGAGGCTGAGACAGGAGAATCATGAGTTCAAAGCCAGCCTCAGCAACGGCTAAGCAACTCAGTGAGACCCTATCTCTACATAAAACACAAAATAGGGCTGGGGATGTGACTCAGTAGTTGAGTACCCCTGAATTCAATCCGTGGTACCAAAAAAAGAATTGAGCTATCAAACCATGAAGACATGGAGGAACCTTAAATGCATATTACTAAGTGAAAGAAATCAGTCTGTAAAGGCTGCATATTGTATTGATTCCAAGTATTTGATATTCTAGGGAAACAAAAAACCAAAACTATGCAGATAGTAAGAAGGTCAGTGGATTAAAAATTGGAGGACTTAAATATACATTTCTTCAAGTAAAATATACAAATGGTCAGCAAGCATATGAATGGATGCTTAACATCACTTAGGAAAATGCAAATTAAAACCACAATGAGATATCACCTCACACCCATTTAATGGAAGTTATTAAAAAAAACCCAGAAAATTACAAATATTGGTGAGGATGTGGACAAATTGGATCCTTGTTGGTGGGAATATAAAGTGGTGCAGCTGCTATGGAAAATAGTGTGGTGGGTCTGCCACAACTTAGCATTACCATGTTGAGCCGGGCACGGTGGTGCATTCCTGTAATCCCAGCACTTAGGGAGGCTGAGACAAGAGAATCGCGAGTTCAAAGCCAGCCTCAGCAACAGCGAGGTGCTAAGCAACTCAGTGAGACCCTGTCTCCACATAAAACACAAAATGGGGCTGGGGATGTGGCTCAGTGCTTGAGTATCACTTAGTTCAATCTCAGGTACCAAAAAAAAAAAAAAAAAGGACATTACATTAATGAAATAAGCTGGTCACAAAAGACAAGTGCTTCATGATTTTACTTATATGAAGTATCAGGAGTTGAAACTCACAGAAACAAAGAACAGTGGTTGCTAGGGACTTGTGGGAGGGCAAAATGGGAAGTTGTTTCACAGTTATAGAGTTTCAGTTTTGAAAGATGAAAATGTTCTGGAGATTGCACAACAATGTAAATATATTTAGTAGATCTATAACCTTATAATGGTTATGATAAATCTTATATGTATTTTATTACAATTAAAATGTTAAAAAAACAACTATGGTTGCCAAAAGTTCAGTGTAGTAGGGAAAAGGGATGAATAAATAGAACATGAGATTTTTTACGGCGGTAAAAGTATGCTGAAATGATGGAGCAAATATACTTTATGAATTTAGCAAAATGCATATAGAATTATATAACACAAAGAGTGAACCCTAAAGTATGGACTTTTAGCTGATAATAACATCAATATTTGTTCAATTATAGCAAATATTTCATACCAACATAAGACATTAAGGATGGAGGAAACTAAGGATTGGAGGAGGGAAAAGGGAAAGGGAGAATGTTGTGAACTCTGGTACTTTCTGCCCAATTTTTCTGTAGACTTAACACTTCTCTAAAAAGCTCATTAATAAAAAATTTTTTGCTGGGTGCGGTGGCACACGCCTTAATGCCAGTACTTTGGGAGGCTGAGACCATGCCTCGCCGTTGCTGAGGCGCTAAGCAACTCAGTGAGACCCTGTCTCTGCAAAAAACACAAAACAGGGCTGGGGATGTGGCTCAGTGGTCGAGTGCCCCTGAGTTCAATCCCTGGTACCAAAAAAAAATTTTTTTTAAATTTTAATCAGAAAATACTCTCTTGAGTACTAGGCATGTGCTAAGCACTGGGGATACTCAGAGGAGTAAAGCCATACTGTTTAGCTGTTCTGGTGAACTTGTATCCTCTAAAGTTACTTAAGAAATAGGGGCTGGGCGCGGTGGCGCACGCCTATAATCCCAGCACTGTGGGAGGCTGAGACAGGAGAATCGCGAGTTCAAAGCCAACCGCGAGGCGCTAAAAACTCAGTGAGACCCTGTCTCTAAATAAAACACAAAATAGGGCTGGGGATGTGGCTCAGTGGCCGAGTACCCCTGAGTTCAATCCTCGGTGCCAAAAAAAAAAGAAAGAAAGAAAGAAAGAAATAGGTTACTTAGGAAATAAAAAAAAAGATTTATTTTGGCTCATGATTCTGGAAGTTCAAGTCTAGGATTGGGCATTTAGAGATAGTGGCACACAATGACAGAAGTGAGTGTCAGAGCAAACCACTTATATTTGGGCCAAAGAGAATGAAACTGGGATCCCACAATCTCCTTTGAGGGCACACCTCTAGTAACCTAAGGACCTCCCCTAAGGCCCCACCTCTTAAGTGTCCCCAGCACCTGGAGACCAAGCCTGTAATGCATGGACTTTGGGGGACACCACCCAAATGAAGCACCAGCAAATGCTGCAATCAGAGCTTTTATACCCAGGAGAATATCCTGTTAAACAACTACCAGCATGGCACTGGGACACAGATCTAACTGGAGTTCATTCCACATCCACCAGAGTGAGGTGCTTTGGCCCTCAGTTTGTCTTTTTTTTTTTTTTAATTCGAGGTTGAACCCAGGGCTTTGTGAATGTGAGGCAGATGCTTTGCCACTGAGCTACATCCCAGCCTATTGGCCCTCAGTTAGGGTAGTTTAACAAAAACGTACCAGTGGGTTTGACAGACATAGGATCCCCAAAGACAGGGTGGAGAGCCTGCATCCATCAATCCTGGGAAGCCTGGACTTCATTTAGAGGGAAGCTTTTTTTTTCCCCACTAAGCTACACCCCTAATCCCTCACCTCCATTTTGAGACAGGGTCTAAGTTGCTGAGGTGACCTCAAACGTGGGATCCTCCTACTTCAGTCTCCCAAGTCACTGGGATTACAGTCTTGCACCACCACAACCAGCAATGCATTTTAATTTAAAGTTAAAAAAGTTAAAATCCATTTTTTTCCCTCCCATGTGTCCAGGTATACCTAATGGTACCCAGTGCACTTGAGCCCTGATATGTGCTACTACATGCATTTCTTACCTTGGTTTTCAACATTTGACTATGATGGTTTGGGTGTGGATCTATGCATTTATTCTACTTGATGTTTCTTGAGCCTTTTGGATGTATAGATGAATGTTTTTCATAAAATTTGGGAATTTTTCAGCCATTTTTTCTTCATCTATTTTCTGTCCCTCCCTTTCTGTTTCTTTTGGCATTTCCCATTACACATATACTGGTGTACTTAATGGTGTCCTGCATTTCTCTGAGGCTCTATTGACTTTTTTTTTTTGGATTGAACCCAGGAGTGCTTAACCACTGAGCCACATCCCCAGCCCTTTTTAATATTTGGATACAGAGTCTTGCTGAGTCACTAGAGCCTTGCTAATTTCCTGAGTCTTGCTAATTTCCTGAGTCTGGCTTTGAACTCATGATCTTCTTGCCTTGCCTCCTGAGCTGCTTGGATTACAGGTATGTGCCACAGTGCCCAATTTCTGCTGATTTTTTTTTAAATATATTTTTTAAGTTGTTGATTGACCTTTATTTTTTCATTTATTTATGTGGTGCTGAGAATCAAATCCAGTGCCTCACACGTGCTAGGCAAGTGCTCTATCACTAAGCCACAACCCCAGCCCCTTCTGCTGATTTTTTAAAACTTTTTTTGTCTTCTCGTTTCTTAGGTTGCATAATCTCTATGTGATCTTTCTTCAACTTTGCTGCTCCTTTGATCTGCCAGCTGGCATCTACTATTGAGCCCCTCTAATGAAGTTTTCATTTCAGTTATACTTTTCAACCCTAGAATTTGTTTTTTGTTTTTTTGGAGCAAGTGTACTGGAAATTGAACCCAGGGTCTCATGCATGGTATGCGAGCATGCTACCACGGAGCTACATCCCCAGCCCTTTTTATTTTCTTTTGGTACTGGGGATTGAGCTCAGGGGTAGTTGACCACTGAGCCACATCCTCAGCCCTGTTTTGGGTTTTATATATAGACAGATTCTCACTGAGTTGTTTAGCGCCTCGCCGTTGGTGAGGCTGGCTTTGAACTCTGGATTCTCCTGTCTCAGCCTCCCAAAGTGCTGGAATTACAGGCGTGTGCCACCACACTGGCTCCTTTTTATTTTTTTGTCAGGATCTCACCAAACTGCCCAGGTTGGCCTCTTGCAATCCTCTTGCTTCAGCCTTCCAGGTAGCTGATATTACAGGTATGCACCACTACAATCAGGTGCAACACTACAGGTTATACTTGGTTCTTTAATGTCAGCTTCTTAATATTTGTGATTTGATTAAACATCATCGTCATACCTGCCTTTAGTTCTTTAAGTATGGATTCCTTTAGTTCTTTGTTCATATACATAATATCTGCTTTGAAGTTCTTGTAATGTCCAGTCCAGGCCCCTTCAAAGGCATCTCTATTGTCTGTTTTTTCCTGTGTATGGATCAACATTTCTTCTTTACTTGCACGACTTATAATTTTTTAAATAAAAAGCTGGATATTTTAGGTAATTTCTTTTCTTTTCTTTTCTTTTTTTTTTTGGTACTGGAGAATGAACCCAGGGGCACTCGACCACTGAGCCACATCCCCAGCCCTATTTTGTGTTTTATGTAGAGACAGGGTCTCACTGAGTTGCTTAGCGCCTCGCCGTTGCTGAGGCTGGCTTTGAACTCGCGATTCTCCTGTCTCAGCCTCCCTAAGTGCTGGGATTACAGGCTTGAGCCACTGCGCCCAGCTCATTTTAGGTAATTTCTGTAGTGATGATGGGTACTGATCCCTCTTCTGAAGGTGGTGGTTGGCATTTGCTTTGTTGTTTTAGTGACTTGGCTGAACTAATTCTACAAAATCAATTTCACATCAATGTGAAAATTGTGTAGCCCAATGCCCCTTCTTAGATCCTCCTTTTATAATTTTTTTCAAGTTTTTATTCATTTTTCCCTTTTTAATCTTTTAACCTGGCTATTGAGAGGTTGCTCCTAGGAAGGGATAAGCCACCTATTAGCCAAAGGTTGTGCATAAGCTCTTACCCAGTTAAGTTTAGGTCTTTGTCCCATATTAAACCAGCATGGAGGTTCCTTCTCTGACTGATCCTGGGAGGAAATAGACTTGGGCATGCAGTCTTCCAGGATGCCAGGAATGAGTATGGTATTTTTAGGCCAGGTTCTAGGACTTGCTCCTAGGTGAGAGTGGCTTATTATTGAACTAGTGCTTAATCAAAGGTTATGGTTAAGTCCCCCGTGCCTGAAAGGTATCTTCCTTTTGTTGATGGGTCTGTGTGTGGCTAAAGGGATGCTTTATTTTGGTGCCGGGGATTGAACTCAAGGGCACTCAACCACTGAGCCACATCTCAGCCCTATTTTGTATTTTTATTTAGAGACGGGGTCTTACTGCGTTGCTTAGCGCCTTGCTGAGGCTGGCTTTGAACTTGCAATCCTTCTGTCTCTGCCTCCTGAGTCGCTGGGATTACAGGTGTGTGCCACCACGCCCAGCTAGGGAGATGCTTTTAAATCCGTCCATATCCTGTTCTGACTGTGTGAATGGGGGTAGCTTACTACATGCACAGAGCATGGATTTCAAACTTCAGAACTGATTTTGGTCCCAGGGCTCCCTTAGTTGTCTCTTTCCCTGCTTCATTCCTTGCCCTGCCATTTGGTGGTCCTGCCCTGACAAATGCATTCAAGCGAAGCAGGGTCTAGCGGAGAAGCACGTGGTCTCTGGACCAATACTGCCCGAGTTCAAATCCTGCATATATTCAGCACAATATTTATGATCTTGGGCAAATGGCTTAACTCCTCTGTGCCTTAGTTTCCCCAGTTATAGAAATGGAATGATGTTAATATCTGCTTTGCAAGGTGCTATGAACATTCATTGAACTCTACTGGGTGCAGCGGTGCACGCCAGTAATCCCAGTGACGTGGGAGACTGAGGCAGGAGGATTGCAAGTTCAAAGCCAGCCTCAGCAATTTAGCAAGGCCCTGTCTCTGAATAAAATACAAAAAAGGGGTGGGGACATGGCTCAATGGTTAAGCGCCCCTGGGTTCAGTCCCTGGTACCAAAAAAAAATTAGAGCTGGGATGTAGCTCAGTGGTACAGTGCTATGCCTAGCATGTCCTGGGTTCAATGCCCAGTACCAAAAAAAAAAAAAAAAAAAGCTAGTATTATAGTTTGTGGTTAGCATTGTGTCAGTGCTTATTTTGAAATCAGTGTTTGAACCACCAGTGAGAATCAGACACTTGGAATCCCTTTATTTCTTCTGCAATGACCCAGATTCATTCAGAATAATTTGATACTTTTTCTGCTTTGGGTTGTGTATGTGTGTGTGTGCATGCATGGACGCTGGGGATAGAACCCAGGGCCTAACACTGAGCTAGCTACTCCTCTAGGGATTAGAGTAGGGTTCTCACCCTGCTAGTATACATAAAAGACGGAGAGGAAGCTTCATTAAAATTCAGATCCTAGATGCTACTTCTAGATATTCTCATTCTGTGGTACCATGAAAGGCCTGGGAATGTCTTTCACTCATTTCTAGATAATGCCGATGCAGGGGAACAGTGGACCCCAATTTGAAGCAAACTCACTAGACCCTAGAATCCTTTAGAGACTGTATGCCAGGGCAATGATTCTCAACTTCGGTTGGTGGCGGGAGTGGAGGGCATCCTCCAGGGTACATTTGACAACCTCTGGAGATGCTTTTGATTTGTTATAGTTAGGAACCATTACTGGCATCTGGTAAGTGGAGACATATGCTTAGCATGCCTGAGGCCCTGAATTCAATCCCTAGCATCAAAAATAAATAAATAAATCAAGATAGCAATGACAGAAGGTTCTTAATAATTTTAAAGGCCATTCTCAGCCGGGCGCGGTGGCTCACGCTTGTAATCCCAGCACTTAGGGAGGCTGAGACAGGAGAATCGCGAGTTCAAAGTTAGCCTCAACAATGGCGAGGCGCTAAGCAACTCAGTGAGACCCTGTCTCTACATAAAACACAAAATAGGGCTGGGGATGTGCCTCAGTGGTTGAGTGCCCCTGAGTTCAATCCCCAGTACCAAAAAAAAAAAAAAAAAAAAAAAGGCCATGCTCAAGCTGTGCACAGTGGTGCATGCCTGCAATCCTAGCACCTCCAGAGGTTGAGGCAGAAGGATGGCAAATTCAAAACCAGCATGAGGAATTTAGTGAGGCCTTAAGGTCATTTAGTGAGACCCGGTCTCAGAATAAAAAAAAATAAAAAGGGCTAAGGATGTGGCTCAGTTGTTAAATGCCCCTGGGTTCAATCCCCAGTACCAAAATAAATATATAAATAAAATAAAAGAATAAAAATAATAAAAGGGCATGTTCAGCATAAGAGCAAGTCATATCAACTTTAGGATTTTGATTGTCTCTGAAAATCTTTGGAGTGGGGGTGGTTTTCCAAGATTTTCATTTGAACCACTACTTATAATAACAAAAAATTTTTTTTAAAAAAGGAAAATATCAAATTACAGGAAATGGAGAAATAAGTTATGAAACTTACCGTGTTCTGCAGTCTATGAAAAAGATGACTTGTTTCTCTAGGTTGTCACGGAAATGTGGCCACTGTGTTTTGTGAATAAACAGATGTCGCTGAACTATGCTCAAAAAAGGATAAACCAATTTGCACTGCCAACATATTTTGATAAAACATTACCAATTTCTTTAATCTTTGCCAGTCTAATAAGTATATGTATGCACGCGCGCGCACACACACACACACACACACACACACACACACACACACACTTTCTTCATTGGAACGGCAGTCTTTCTACCTTTCTAGTCCATAGAGCTGATGGATAAATACTAGTTACTTTGGTTTGCAGTCTAAGTTTCTCTGCTCTAGTGTTGAATTCCTATTTGGGAGAGGAGTGTTAATTAAAATAAAGAATGTTTCTTTTTCCTTTTTTGTTTTTTGGTACCAGAGATTGAACCCAGGGTGCTTAACCACTGAGTCACATTCCCCAGTCCTCTTTGTTTCATTTTGAAACAGGGTCTTATAAGGCTAGCTTTGAACTTGCAATCCTCCTGCCTCAGCCTCCAGTGCTGCTAGAATTACAGGTGTTCTCCACTGTGCCCGGTGAAAACATTTCAGAATCATTACATCTATAAAAGCCCACTGAGTGGTGGAAAACTAAAACTCTTCCCCTATGGCTAAGAACAAGACAAGGATGTTAGAGCACTCCACTTCTAGTTCGCATTATAAGGGAAGATCTAACCAGGGCAATAAAACAAGAAAAAGAAATTGGAGGCATGCAAATAAGAAACCTATATTTGCAGATTATATTATTTTATATACAAAAACCCCTGAAGAACTAATAAATAAAACTATTAGAACTAAAGAAAAGTTGCAGAATATAAGATCAAAATATATATTTTTACATGTCAGCAGTGAACAATCTAAAATGGATATCAAAGCAATTTGATTTACAATAGCATAAAAAATACAGTAAACTTAGAAGTTTATTTCTCAGAAAGTGGGTCTTGATGATCTAGATTTGAAGAGGTCAAACATGTATCAAAAGGGTCTTAGTTTCATAGCCAACTGGGAAATGTGAACCACAACAATGTGAAAGTCGTATCCATTCACAAAAGTGGTTAAAATGGGTGTTGGAGAACCAAAGCATATGCTGGCAAGATTGTGGAATAACCAGAACTCTCACACTGATGGTGGGAGTGTAAACTGGCCCAATGAATTTGGGAGGAGGTTGGGCTGCATTTGCTAAAGCTGAACATATGACTCCCTGTCCTGGTAACTCTACTTCCAGCTATGTATATAACAGAAATGTGAACATAAAGGAACCAAACACACATGGACAGGGATGTTCATGGCAACAGTAATGATACTCCTTCCTATCATTGGGAA
Source organism: Xerus rutilus (assembly GCA_028644305.1). Classification (NCBI taxonomy): domain Eukaryota; kingdom Metazoa; phylum Chordata; class Mammalia; order Rodentia; family Sciuridae; genus Xerus; species Xerus rutilus. The sequence continues at coordinate 110,402,240 of CM053409.1, forward strand.
ACACCCACACTAGTATCAATAGGACGGATACATTGTGTTGTATTTATACACAGAATGATTATTTACAAATACATGCAACAATCTGAATCTCACAAAACCAAATGAGCAAACAAAGCCAGACTGGCTGGGGCTGTAGCTCAGTGGTAGAGTGCTTGCCTAGCCCTTCTGAGGCACTGGGTTCCATCCTTAGCACTGCATAAAAATAAACAAAATAAAGGTCTACAAAAAACAACAATAAAAAAACTACAAAACAAAAAAACTAAAGCTAGACATAAACATAAAAAAGTACATCTTGTGGGGCTCTGTTTTTATAAAACTTAATACCAGGAAAACCAAATTAGAAATCAGAGGAATGTATTCTTGGCTGAGGTGGGAGTGGGGGAAGAGTAATGATTAGAAGAGGTAAGAAAGACTTTTCTAGAATGCTGGCAATGTTTCTTTCTTTCTTTTTTTTAAAATATATTTTAGTTATAGATGGACACAGTGTCTTTATTTTGTTTATTTATTTTTATGTGGTGCTGAGGATCGAACCCAGTGCCTCACACTTGAGAGGCAAGCGCTCTGCCACTGAGCCACAACCTCAGCCCCGGCAATGTTTCTTTAGGTGAATGCTGGTTCTCAGTTGTGTTCACTTTGTGAAAATTGGAGTGCTATACTTATGTGTGTACTACTTTAATAAAAAATTCAAAAATATATATGCATTTGAAGAAAGATCTGTTATAAATCTGAAAACAAAGTCAAAGTATACAAAAAGCACTTAATCCAGGCGAGGTGCATTCCCGTAATCCCAGCAACCTGAGAGGCAGAGGGAGGAGGATTATAAATTCAAGACCAGTTCTAGCAACTTATCAAGACCCTTAGTAATTTAGAGACCTCGTCTCAAAAAGTAAAAAAGGATTTGGGATGTAGCTTAATGGTAAACTACCTCTGGGTTCAATTCCCAGTGCCTCAGAAACAAAACAAAAAACAAACAAAAAAACTAATTTAAACTGATCTAAAAGTTTATAAAGAAAAAAATAAATAAAAGCATGAGCAACAACAGCCAAGAAAATTTTCACCATTACTTGTCATTATTGGTAAAAAGTAATAAAGAGGGACCAGTTGTACCAGTTATTAAATTTTATAATAATTAAACAGTATATTGTACTTAATTTAAAAGTTTGTATGGTAAATTAATAGTAATTTAAAAGATTGAGAAGGAACATTTAGAGATCATGAAGTCTCTCTCAGAAATTCAGTTTCTCTTTGGAGCATTTGGCTTAACATTTTAGAACATGAATCTTTTCTTTTTCTCTGTGGGGGCAATAACACCCTCTACGCCACTGTGTCCTTCCACCTGATCAGTATGTGATCAAGGGGCTGATCTAGGGGTTGGGGCTGTAGCTTAGTGGTTGAGTATTTAAGTTCCTAGCCATGTTAGAGGTCCTGGGTGCCATCCAGCAGCACAAAAAATTAGGAAAAAAAAAAAAATCTGCTTGTTAAAAATCAGATGGGGGCTAATCGGTTTCACTCCTGGCTAACCAAAGAACTGAGAGACATCTATGACAAAAGATAAATACCCATATTTGTCACATTAACAACTTTTTCATAATTTAAACTACCACTTTTCTCTCATTACAAACTAATGGCTGCTCAGAAGTGTGTTCTAATAATTTATGGGACAGTAAGAGCCTCTTTACACGGATTCTTTTTTCTTTCAGTGTCATTCTTATTATATTCAAGTGTTTTTTTTTTTTCCTGGCAACCAGATATTCCAGACACATTTTGATTCTTATCCCAGTATATGAGGTCAGCTACCTTACATGGAGCACAAGTTTCTTTTTTTTTTGATCACTGAGCCACATCCCCAGCCTTATTTTGTGTTTTTATTGTAGAGACAGGGTGTCACTGAGTTGCTTAGCACCTTGCCGTTGCTGAGGCTGGCTTTGAACTTGCGATTCTCCTGTCTCAGCCTCCCAAAGTGCTGAGATTACAGGCGTGAGCCACCGCACTCGGCTAGAGCACAAGTTTCTATTAGTGGAGATTAGTATGAAAGATATAGCTGAAATCCCAGCAGCTCTAGAGGCTGAGGCAGGAGGATCCCAAGTTCAAAGCCAGCCTCAGCAACTTAGGGAGATCCTGTCTCAAAATAAAAAATAGTTGTAGGAGCTGGGGTTGTGGCTCAGTGGTAGAGTGCTTGCTTAGCATGCGTGAGGCACTGGGTTCGATCCTCAGCACAACATGTAAATAAATGAATAAAATAAAGGTCCATCAATATCTAAAAAAAACAATAAAAAAAAATAGTTGTAGATGTGGCCCAGTGGTTCAATGTCCTTGGGTTTAATCCCTAGTACCTAAAAGAAAGGAAGGAAAGACAGACATAACTGACATTAAGATTTTGAGTTGACAGGAACTCAAAATTTACCACCCTGATATTAGCCTTTACTTTTATTACAGTATATGATTTTACCCAATAACTTTTCTTTTATACCTTTTAACTTTCTTTACAAATTTTGGTGTTATATATATGTGCTTAATTATGTTTGAGCTCTGTTCCACTTCTCTTGACCTTCTAATGCTAGAGTTTACTATCTTTTGTATATAGCTGCTGTTTACAATTTGCCATTGTTCTGAATTTAAACTTTATGAGGTTTGAAACATGGCCCTCAGTACACTTCCAAAAGGTGCATTCTGTTGTACAGACAGGATTATAAGTCACACCTACCTTAGCCTGCCCAAAGTCTAAAGACGGCAGGCAGCTTGTTCATTCAGCTGTGATAGCTGAGAAATATGGTACTAAGATTGGTGTTCTCTGTATAGGTCATGCACATGTGTCCAATATGTTGCCCTAGACCTTTCCCTTTGAGAACTGCACATCCAGATGGGAAATGACTGGTTGGTCCCCTTTACTCAACTGAGTAGACTGCCCTCTATTTGCCCTCAATCCTCCTGCTCAAGATGTATTCTTTGAATACTGAATTTATAATTGGGAGAAACATATGAAATGTTAACCTGAGTGCTTCCCCCTATGCCAAGCAGTTCTTAGCACTTCACATGCTAGTTATCAAAATGACTATAAGACAAGTATTTGCCTACTTTAACTGATAAGGAAATGTAAAGAAAAAGAAGATGTGCCTAAAGTCTAACAACTTTAATCTAGAAGTAACTGAAATCTCCCTTTAATCCTCTAGTGATTTATAAGAGCATAAATGTGAAGCTAAAATGAGTATTCCATAAACTTTTAATAATTAGAGGAATGTTTAATGACATTACAAGTCCCAAGTAGAGTATCCCTCAGAAATGGGAGCTACCCAGAAATCTTGGCCCTATAAATTATGACTACAATAATCAGAGAAGTCTTGATTCAGTCGGTACATACAACGTAGTCACTTGACCCTGGTCACACATCAGGAGCAGGCAATCACATGAATAGTATCTGGGTGATATTCCAGGAATCTCCTCCTACTTCTTTGTTTCAATGTAACAATGCAGGCAGCAGCCATGGCTTTGAAGCATGCAAAGATCACAGAACATATAACTTATAAAAATGGAGGTGATATTGGTGAGAAGAGGATAAGAAAGACCAAGAGTTTTGGTATCTTGTTTGGCTATGAGTTAAGGGAATTTTTTTCTTTTCCTTTTTTTTTTTTTTTTTACTGGGGACTGAACATACAGGTGCTTTATCACTGAGCTGCATACCCAGTCTTTTTTATTTTATTTTTTTGGTACCGAGGATTGAACTCAGGGGTACTCGACCACCGAGCCACATCCCCAGCCCTATTTTGTGTTTTATTTAGAGACAGGGTCTCACTGAGTTGCTTAGTGCCTCACCACTGCTGAGGCTGGCTTTGAACTCGCAATTCTCCTGTCTCGGCCTCCCAAAGTGCTGGGATTACAGGAGTGCGCCACTGCGCCTGGCTAGTTCTTTTTGTTTTGAGACAGGGTCTTACTAAGTTTCTGAGGCTGGCTTTGAATTTGTAATCCTCCTGCCTTGGCCTCCCGAGTTGCTGGAATTATAGGTGCATGCCACCATACCAACTGATTTAAGGAAATTCTTTTTTTTTTCTTTTTTCTTGTGGTGCTGGGGATTGAACCCATGGCCTTGTGTATGAAAGGCAAGCACTCTACCAACTGAGCTAAATCCCTACCCCAAATTAAGGGAATTCTTAACAACTAGTTTGATTATAAACACAAATGTTCTAAACAGGTAGAATTGGAAAGATCATGCGCTATGTCTTGGATATCCTGCATAAGTTTTGTTTTTAATGAATCTCTCTTAAAAAAATGGTGAATGAGGTTAAGGGTGAAGTCTTTGCTAGCAGTTTTTCATTTAGGTTAAGTCCATGAATAAAAGGCACCAAGCAAATAGTCATAATTCTTTCAAAACTGATTTCATTCCTAAATTAGGAGTCTTCATTTCTCTTTGACCCAACAAATCTTGCCATTTTCTCCAAGTTGTACAATTCCACTGGCCACTAGCTGGAGGGCTGCAGGAAATATTTTATGTTCTGCTAATTTTACTCTTTCAGACAAAGTTTCAACAGTGTCACCCCTCTTAACAGGAACAGCTTCTTGTAAAATAATTTGCCCAGCATCTACATCTTCCTGAAAAAGAAAGCCAAAGTTTTAAACCTTACTTTCTAGCTAGCACAATTTATAGCTAAACACAAATCCTATCATTTTGGTAGAAAAAAAGACACTCACAGCTACAAAGTGTACAGTGCATCCAGTAATTGTGACTCCAGCTTCCAGGGCTTGCTCATGAGCATTTGAACCCTTAAAAGAAGGGAGCAAGGATGGGTGGATGTTCAGCATTTTTCCTAGAAATTAAAAAAGCATAATGGTCAGAATATTAAAATCCTGTGTATTCTGTTAAAAGAATATATGTTTTCTTGTCTAATGTTTTCTTTGTATAACATAGAAACAAGGCAAAGGGAAATACAATTTGTGTCCAAGGAGCCTCCCAGCAGTCAAAGGCCTTGCATAGTCACAGGCATGCTGGGGATCTCTGAACAAGGACCTTCAGTAATGGGGAGCTGGGGGTGGGGGGTGGGAGGTGATGTCTAAACTGGATCGAAAACTAATTTCTAATAGCAAAGTGGTGTGCCTCCCAGTCAGATGCTGGATTAGTTACCTCTGTGTGCCTATTATCACCAAAGGAATTGCCTGTTTTATATACAGGGAATCACTTTCTCTTCCTTCAAAATATTATCTTTGCAGTAATGTGAAACAAAGCTAAACTATATTATAAAGAGTGACTGACTAATAAGCTGGGCACGGTGGTGCACGCCTATAATCACAGCACTCTGGGAGGCTGAGACTGGAGAATCACGAGTTCAAAGCCAGCCTCAGCAATGGTGAGGCACTAAGCAACTCAGTGAGACCCTGTCTCTACATAAAACACAAAATAGGGCTGGGGGTGTGGCTCAGGGGTTGAGTACCCCTGAGTTCAATCCCCAGAACCAAAAAAAAAGAGTAATTGATTATAGCAACCTTAAGAAAATTGGTAGAAAACAGGTTAATCATCATTGAGTCATCTTTTTGGATTAAAGCAAAGGAAATTAAGTTAAGATTTGTGTTAAGTAAAATGTCACAATATTTTATTACTGGGACTGTATGGTAAATTGACTATTCTTTTTTTTTTTTTGGTACCAGGGATTGAACTCAGGGGCACTGGATCACTGAGCCACATCCCCAGCCCAATTTTGTGTTTTATGTAGAGACAGGGTCTCACTGAGTTGCTTAGTGCCTCGCCGTTGCTGAGGCTGGCTTTGAACTCTCAATTCTCCTGTCTCAGCCTCCCAAAGTGCAGGGATTACAGACGTGCGCCACCACGCCCGGCGTAAATTGACTATTCTGAAGTCCATTTGCACTAGATTTCTCAATTCAATACTGAACACTTTTTGCTTACCATCCCATTTTCTCACGAAGGGGCCAGAGAGAATTCTCATGAATCCTGCAAGACAGACTATGTCTGTAGAGAACTCTTCAAGGACTTGGTCAATTGCACTGTCAAATTCTACCCGATTTTTATATAACTTATGATTAATTACCTGTAATAGAAAAAGATAAGTACAACTTTTTCAATGAGTTACCTAAAATAATTTAAAACAATTTTTACATATACCACTTTTCACCTCCTTGTGAAGACATAATCAATGGAGAGTTACTGTGCAATGGATAGGGTGGAGTAGAAAGATGAGCCCAGCACCCACCCAAAAGCAGTAGAAAGGACTAAAATAAAGCAGTCTAAAGTAAAGGACAGGTAAACCACAGATATGGGTCTTGTGAGAACTGATTATAAGTTTAAGTACAGCCTGCAGGGGGGTGAGTGTGTGTAGCTCTGTAGATTTCATGCTTAATAGGCATAAGGTTGTGGGTTAATTTGCCAGCACCCCAAAAACAAACAAACAAACAAACAAAAATAGCCCACTGGACTACTGCTTTCCCAAGAACTTACTCTGGTTGGGATACCAGCTCGTTCTGCCTTATCTAACCCAGCGACTGCGGCTTTGTTGGAGATAACAACAACAATGTGTGCGTAGCTGTTTGGATCCTGAGTACTGTCTATGAGTGCTTGGAGGTTCGATCCTGAAAAGGGGGGAAAAACACAAGTGAACTCTTCTTAAAAAGAGATATGTTCTACTTTGAACAGTGGTTAAGTTTTCTGAACATGTCTTACAGATTGACAACGTATGAGGCTTTTAAATTCTCCTCCTCTTGGGATAATGGATATTGTGAAAAACAGGTTCTAGAGTGTGTAACTGCTCCTGCAAAATTACATCTTATGATTTAGCACTGTAGTAGGAATAGTGTAACATGATTTTAATACTGAATGATGAAAGATAAGCTGCCCAGTTAAGGAAAAAAAATTGTTGCTCTCAGGGAGAATAAACCATGATGGCTCACAATAGTTTCTTTACTTTACCATCAATATAGGCCTAAAATATACTGAAATCTTAAACTTGAACTGTAAATTAATTACATCTGTGGGATTGTATTCCAAGAAAATAATCAGATATGCACTTAAGAAAATATTACAGTGGCTCAGGGGGCTGAGGCAAGAGCATCGCGGGGGAAAAAAAAAAGAAAAGAAAATATTATATACTTACAAGCATGTTCATAATGTTAATTATAAGAGAGGCAAATAATCATGCTATACCCATCTGAGAATACAATACTCTTATTTAACTTCCTATCCACAAAGGTCAAACATAAACTTTCAATTCTTACCACTACTAACAGTAAAAAAAACCTCAAATGTTTTAAGACTTTTCAATGACAAAGCTATGATACAAAAAAGAAGTTGGAATTTTTATCCTTTCTATCTTTTGTAGTCTCTCTCTAATCATATTTCTCACATTCTCTACTTTTTCCTTAGGGAGTTGTCCCAAATTCACCAGTGGGAAGGCTAAGGAAGCTGAACTAATAGCACTCCTTAATAATTTCCCCTCCCCAGACTCTGCTGATTAGCCTTAGAATCTGAAAGAGGTTTCTTCTCGGTGTTGGTCGGGCAGTCAGGGAGGAAGGGAAGAGCTCCAGAGCTCTACAGTGGAGAGGAAGCCATGTCTTACCTGTTCCAGATATCAAGACAGCCACTCTGGCCTTTTTTGGTTGGGCAGAGAAATGATTTTTCAAGGAGCCATTCACTGACACTGACTTGCTCATTTGCATGGTCTCAAGCAGATTCTTGACTTTCACACGAGGGGAACCTTCATTTCAAACATAACCCAATATAAGTAAAGAATAACTGTGAGCTTACAGGAATAATGGAAAGAAAAATGTTTTATGAAAACTTTAGAATATTGTATTTTATTCTGAAAATAAGATATGCAAGGACTAAAATGTTTAACAGGTTTGTAACACTAAATATTACTCATTGACAAAAACTTTCTGAAGGTGAACATATGTAATCATCTACCTCAACTAAGAGTTCTAAACACATCATTATGTTGGAGCATGCGGTGGATATATTACTGCCTGCCAGCGTTCTAATCCCCAAATCTTCCTAGTGAGACCATTCAGGATAATGCCATGATTTCCTGGCCTTGGTGGAAGGTATGTGACCCAGCAAGGTCACTCAAAGATTTGATATAGAATGATTAGAGAGGGAAGGTTTTTTATTGTCAAAAGAACCAAATGATGTTATCTTTCCAGTATGAGAACCTGCCTGAAAGTGAAACTTATACATTAGAGGAAAGAAAGGTAGACAGAAGCAAGGTTAACAAGCTCTGACATCATTGTTAGCTGACTGGATTTTCTGCCACTCTGCCAAATTCAAGCACTTCCAGTAGAGTCCTGAGTAACAGTACTGGCCAGGGTGCTCATTCATTAGTTCTTGAATTAAGCTGAACCACAAAGCAGAGCCATAAGGGCTTGTATGCAGGAAGATTCCTTTGGGAAGTGATCCTGTAGGGTGCTGTTGCGCACATCGGAATGCTACACAGAAGTGTAAAGAGTCCCAGCCGGGCGCGGTGGCGCAAGCCTGTAATCCCAGCACTTAGGGAGGCTGAGACAGGAGAATCGCGAGTTCAAAGCCAGCCTCAGCAATGGTGAAGCGCTAAGCAACTCAGTGAGACCCTGTCTCTACATAAAACATAAAATAGGGCTGAGGATGAGGCTCAGTGGTTGAGTACCCCTGAGTTTAATCCCTAGTACCAAAAAAAAAAAAAAAAAAAAGTATAAAGAGTCTCAAGGTAGAAATTAAGAGGTATATGCTATCACTGGGGTGGGTGCTGTCATGATACACCTGGATAAAGAGAGATGCCATAGCAATTGCTGGGAACAAAAGGTGGGCTACAAACTCATGAGGCAGGGCTCAGTTACATTTAAGGTTATAAGTCTAAGAACAAAGAAGGAGTTACCTTCAGGACATGCAACCACACTGCCAATCACCCAAGCTTCTTCCTGGTACTGTTGAATATCACTCAGAATCTGCTCTGTCTGATCCTTTGATACCACAAGGACAGCTCCAACCCCACAGTTGAATGTTCTGGCCATCTCTTCCTCAGAGAGCTGTCCTTCCTGCTGTAACCATGAGAAGATCCTGGGGATCCTCCAGGTTTGGGCATCTGAAAACAAGCAAGTTGTGTGATTAACCGATAGTCTTACACAAAGACTTATATAAAATAATGCACATATACAGAGATACTGTAAAATCCTAACACAAAATGGAGTCACTCTGGCTCAGGCCTGCATGTATTTGCTAACCTGCTCTTTGTGCTTCTGTGATTAATGCTTTGCTGTGCTTGCTTCTCACAGATGGGGGTGCAAAACCACAGGCTGCCAGACCCCCTGGCCAGTTACCTAAAGTTCCAGGAACTGAAAGGGGACATAGGAGGCACTGTCACGGTTGAACTGTAAATAACTATAGGTTGAATACCTGCCAAATCATGTTTTTCTGAATCATGTAGCTAGCCTACCCTATAATAACCTCTGAAACCCTCACTTCGGGGTCACTCTCTGAAGGAAAGGAGAGCTGACCCCAGTCGATTGGCCTGTGGGCCTATTTCCTCAATAAACTCTGCTGCTTCTGCAGAGTTGTCTGGGCTGCACTTCTTGGGGAGAGGTGCGGTTGGATGCAACAATACAGAAATCACAATGAAGCTCTGCTATTTTATATCAGGTAAAACTATAAACTGGCTTTTCAGAAGTTTTTGTGTTTTGGGGATCCATTTATACTTTAGACATTCATAGCATTTTTTTTGTTGAAACAGTTGGCCAGCAACTACCCTTAACTGAGGTTTTGTGCTGCATTAACTCACTAGCTTTTAAAAAGCCTTTAATGGGTTGGATGTGATAGTAGCTGAATTCCAGTAGAGGTTGCCATACTATTCTTTTGTGAATGTTTAGCTGGATCTTTTTTTTTTAATATATAGTTTTAAGTTGTAGATGAACACAATACCTTTATTTATTAATTTTTATGTGGTGCTCAGGATCGAACCTAGTGCCTCATATGTGCTAGGCAAGCACTCTACCACTGAGCCACAACTCTAGCCCATTAGCTGGATCTTAGCAATGACAAAAGTGCACTGTAAGTATCATGAAAAAGTAGGTGGCTTATACACAGACTTAGAGAAAATATATACATCATTTGTGAAAATTCATGCTACAGAAAAGGATTACAATGCCAGGTGTGGTAGTGCACGCCTGTAATCCCAGCATTTTGGGAGGCTGAGACAGGAGAATTGTGAGTTCAAATGCAGCCTCAGCAATAGCAAAGCTCTAAGCAACTCAGTGAGACCCTGTCTCTAAGTGAAACATAAAACAGGGCTGGGGATGTGGCTCGGTGGTTGAGTCCCCCGAGTTCAACCCTTGGTACCAAAAAAACAAAACAAACAAAAAAAGGATTACGATCAATACCCTGAATTTCTCATTTATTTTAAAATTTACATTCTTGGGGCTACTATAAGAATATATTCTGGCTGGGCACGGTGGCACATGCCTGTAATCCCACCACTTCGGGAGGCTGAGGCAGGAGAATAGAGAGTTCAAAGCCAGCCTCAGCATTGGTGAGGTGCTAAGCGACTCAGTGAGACCCTGTCTCTACATAAACACAAAACAGGGCTGGGGATGTGGCTCAGTGGTTGAGTACCCCTGAGTTCAATCCCCAGTACCAAAAAAAAAAAAAAAAAAAAGAATATATCCTGCATTATTACAAATAATACAGCAAAAATTTCTAGTAAAAATTTTACATCTACACATGAAACTTCTGAATAATGAAATAATTTGGATAGTTTTTTGGAGTCTTGGATAGTTATGGGATCTGATTTCCAAAAACAATACTGAAATTATTTATGATGTTCTTATGAAAAGGAATGTAGCTTTTTATTAAATAATGAAGTTTACTATCAGCTTCCCTCATTTATTTGATATATTTACAGGATAACTAGTTTTTTAATTCTCTGGGGTTAATTTGTAAAATGCATTGAATGTCTATGAATCTTTTCCCATCTCAATTTAATTCCATTTATATTAGGGAATGGCAATTCTTTTTCTGGGGGATAGGGTATCGGAGATTGAACTCAGGGGCACTCGACCACTGAGCCACATCCCCAGCCCTGTTTTGTATTTTATTTAGAGATAGGGTCTCACTGAGTTGCTTAGTGCCTGGCTTTTGCTGAGGCTGGCTTTGAACTTGTGATCCTCCTGCCTCAGCCTCCTGAGCCGCTGGGATTATAGGCATGCGCCACCACACCCAGCTAGAATGTCAATTCTTTTTTTTTTTTAAGATTTTTTTAAACCTTTATTTTTATTTATTTATGGATTTTGTATGTGGGGCTGAGGATTGAACCCAGTGCCTCACGCATGCAAGGTAAGCGCTCTACCACTGAGCCATGACCTCAGCCCCCGGAATGTCAATTCTTAAAAGTTAAGTTCAGAAGATTTAGCTACCATGATGTTCATTATGCCTTCAACAGTGAAGTCAACAGCAGTGGGGTGCAGTGGTGCACTCCTGTAATCCTGGCAACTCAGGACACTAAGGCAGGAGGATCACAAGTTTGATGCCAGCCTTAGCACCTTAGAGGGACCCTGTCTCAAAATAAATAGGAGGGCTGGGAATGTAGCTCAGTGGTAGAGTATTGCCTAACATGCACAAGGCCTTGGGTTTAATCTCTAGTACTGCACCAAAAAAAAAAAAAAACAAATAAATAAATAAAAAAATCCTCCTTGGGTCTGATGTTGATACTTCAAATGGCTCAGCCCCTACTTCTAACTCTTCTTTTCAGTAATTCTTCCTCTGAGGGATAACCTTTTGGTCCCTTCCACTCTCTTGGCTGTAATTATAGCTTTGTGTGTACAACCACCCAACTTCATCCCGAACTCAACTTTTGATCAGTTGTCTTGGAATAGACTCACTGAAGATATTAAACACTGTATCCTCACTTCTTGCTCCACTACTCTCTGTCCTGCATTAGTGAGGTTGCCATCTATTCACCTACTTAACTAGGAACCTGAGACTTCTTTTTTCTTCTAGGCAAGAGTTAATTCTCAAATGTTTCTCCCTTCTCTATGCTCTAGTTCTTTCATCTCCAGTGTGGATTACTTCACAGCTATCACTTCCTTTCCTGGCATAGAGGGCTCCAGCATGGTGAGAGTTTGAGGTTACCAATCCCTTGGGAGGATCTGCTTATAACACTTCAATCCTTAAGTATTACTCATAAATATGGATAATAAAAAAAGGTAGAAAAGGTCATTCCAGCTGGGGTTATAGCTCAGCAGTAGACTGCTTGCCAAGAGGTAATGGGTTTGATCCTCACTCAGTACCATACACATATAAATAAATTAAATAAAGGTATAGTGTCCACCTACAACTAAAAAAAAAAGTGTCATCCCAGTTTTTCCCCAAGAAACCTTAATGATTAAAAAGTTTCCACTTATAATCGTATGTGCACCAACTACCCAGAGTTTTCTCCTACTGTGTATTCCCCACCCCCCAGTGGTTTTTTGAATAAAAGTTCCCTGCAGTGAACTTACCTAAATCTACCCCAAATTTCTGAGGGAGAACTCTGGGAATGTTTTCCAGTAGTCCTCCACCAGTAATATGAGCGAAGGCTTTGACGTGTCCTGAACGTATGACAGGTAACAGAGAACAGCTGTAGATTTTGGTTGGAGTTAGAAGTAAGTCCCCTGAAGATTAAAGAAATATGACAAAAACAGCTTATATGTAAAAAAATCCAAAACATAAAACAATTCTGAAATGGACAAAATTGACAGCTTAGTCATCTCCAAGCAGGAATGAATTTACCTAAGGACTGATCACCACAACCATCAGGTGCTGGAGAGGAGTACTGCAGGGAAGACTTTGCCACAATTTTCCTCACAAGGCTAAATCCATTGCTGTGAATACCAGATGAAGCTATTCCAACAATAACATCCCCTTCAGTGATCCTTTCTAGGTGAGGCAGTTTCTGATCCCGCTCCATAGCACCAACAGCAAAACCAGCTAGGTCATATTCTCCAGGAGGATACATGTCGGGCATTTCTGCTGTTTCACCTCCTGATAGATTAAGACAAGGGAAAAGAAAGAAATCACATTATATTTATACATTTTCTTGGGAGACAATGACAGCAACTATTCTTAACATGAAGAGTTAAACACATAGTCATAGCCTGTATTCTGTTGGCTGGTTGATAGCATGTTCAACCAAGCATGATTTCAGAGGAAATACTAATACTTTTTTTTGGTACCAGGGATTTAACTCGACCTCTGAGCCTCATCCCCAGCCCTATTTTGTGTTTTATGTAGAGACAGGGTCTCACTGAGTTGCTTAGTGCCTTGCTATTGCCGAGGCTGGCTTTGAATTAGTGATTCTCCTGTCTCAGCCTCCCAAAGTGCTGGGATGACAGGTGTGCACCACTGCGCCTGGCTGAAATACTCATTTCTATAAAGGTCAATACCTCTGCAAGTCTGTATATAGCCTCCAAATATCACTACTTTCATAGGATGAACGCTAAGTTGAATATAACATCATTTCTATAGCAGTTTAGCTTAAGAAATGATTTCATATACATTTGATATTTAAAATCACTCCATCTATACCATCTTCTAGTTAATGAAGAAGTAATTTAACCAGGAGTGCTCAACTCCAAATGCCCTGACCCATGAAGTTTAACAGTGCACTTTATGATCATATCATATGAATGTAGAGGCAAGCAGATGCCAAACTAGAAATTGTGCTCCAAAAGATGGTTGATGGGCAAAATTTTGGCTTTTGGATCTGACTTGTTCACAGAAATGATAATATGAAAATGATAGTTTTGTTTCTTGTCTACTTGCAAATTAATTTTGCTAAAAAGTCCATATAGTTAGCAATATTTCTGTAAAACCTGGGAACATTTTATTCTTTTTTTTTTTTTTTTTGGTACTGAGGATTGAACTCAGGGGCACTTGACCACTGAGCCACATCCTCAGCCCTATTTTGTGTTTTATGTAGAGACAGGGTCTCACTGAGTTGCTTAGTGCCTCGCCATTGCTGAGGCTGCCTTTGAACTCGCGATTCTCCTGTCTCAGCCTCCCTAAGCGCTGGGATTACAGGCTTGAGCCACCGCGCCCGGCTTCATTTTATTCTTTATGTCACTTCTGTGGGCAAATATGGTATAAAATATCGAATGCCAGGACCCATCTGCCCTGCTGTGGGGCCAATAAAGGGGAATAATCCACAAGCCTGTCTGCTGAGGCCTCTGAAAAAGATGGAAATGAAAAAGTGGCCCAAGATTGGGGAGAAAAATAAGCCTGCCTGACAACTTAGGAGTGAGAGTCTGAGGAACAAGCCCTTAAGGAGGGGTTGAGGGAACCACAATTCAAACAGTTGTATCTATATTTCAATTGTCACATCTTGTGAAACAGAGTGTCTTTCACTAGCTATCCTGACACAGATCCTGACATCTATACACAGGGCTGATATATAATAAGGAGCACCTATGATTAAAATGGATGATCAGGATCTGGGAGGTTCAGCTCAGCAGAATGTTTGCCTAGCAAGTGAGAGTCCTAGGTTCAATCTCCAGCATCTCAAAAAAAAAAAAATAAGGTGTTAAAACAGATGACCATACCAAGGAGAGCACATCCAGCCTGTTCACAAGCTGTAGCAATTCCAGCAATGACAGCTTCAGATATGTTAAGGTCAAGCTTTCCACAGGAGAAGTAATCAAGGAAGAAGAGGGGCTCTGCTCCTTGTGCCAGAATATCATTTACACACATTGCAACCAAATCTTGACCAATTGTATTGTGTTTATTGCACAGCTGGGCAATCTGTAAAAAACATAAACATCCACATTCCACATCAGAGAATAATTGCCATACTGTATCTTATCGATTTACCCATGAGGCTAACAACCATCAACATTGGCCAGATGCTCTTAACATCTCAAGACAAAAGAACACTAAATTTTTGATAAGCAACTTGGTCTGAAACTATCCCTTTTTATTCCCTAAAATGCCCTTCCACTCAAAGATAGCCCAAACACTATTTTGTTGTTGGAAACGCACGGCATTTTATTCATATGGTTATTTGGTAGTTCTTTTTAGCTATCTGAAGAGAAAAAAATAGGTATTTGATATACAGGAAATTCTCTCATCTTTCACAAAAGGTCCTGATATATAGCAGTGTCTACCTTCAGTTTAGTTCCAACACCATCTGTTCCAGAGGCCAGAAGAGGATCTTTGAAACCAGCTGCTTTCAAATCAAAAAGGCCAGCAAAACCTCCAAGATCTACGTCACAGCCTGTTGGAGAGGACACTAATCACTTACTGCATTATAATAGATCAATTAAACACAAATATTTATACTACTTCTTCATAAGAATGGCTAACACAGCTGTCTGGAACCAAAAATGGGTGGGAGAACCATATGCTCCAAGAACTGGTAAAGAAAGTAATAACATCAGGAGAATAAGCCTTGAAAGTACAATCAATAAATGATTTCAAAGAGTTTGTAATGAAAAAAAAAAAGAAAGAAAGAAAAGAAAGTAATAACATCACAGAAATGCTTTACTTTATTTTACAGACAGAAAGCCAAATGAGCCAGGTGTGGTGGTGCACACCTGTAATCCTAGCAATTTGGGAGGCTGAGGCCCTAAGTAACTTAGAGAAACCCTGTCTCAAAATATAAAAATAAAAAAGGGTTGGCAATGTACCCCAGTGGTAAAGCACCCCTAGGTTTAATCCCTAGTACCTAAATAAATAAACAAAACCAAAAAAGGCAGATAATAAATGAGTCAGTTAATAAATGAGCAAAGTACAGGATCTGACTTACCTGGTCTGGAGGTGGCTTTTGCTAAAGGCTTTATTTTCTTAACCAGCGTATTTCCAGCTGCAATGTCTACTCCAGATCCCTTGTAAGTCAGGCCTCTAAGAAATTGGAAACAGTAGCAACCAAAACATGACCTTAATGTCAGGAAAAATAATTTTAATATAAAGTAGTATTTAAAGCAGAAGATATCCCAAGTGATTTTCACATTCCCTAGGGTGCTTAAAATCTTCAATAGTCAACGCCTATCCATATAGATGGATTTGACTGATCTAGTTTGTTTAACCCTGGGAAATTAAATGTTTACATGACCTCCTTAGTTGATTCCATTGCATCATCTCTGCTGAGAACCACTGCTCTAACTGCATCACCTATTGCTGCTAAATATCAATTCTTAAAAAATTCTTGATGTAACTTACACAAAATTTACCATCTTAGCCTTTTTTAAGTGTAGAGTGGTCGTAAAAATTTATAATGTTATGTAACCACCACTGCTATCCATCTCGATTTCCTTTTCATCTTGTAAAACTGAAATTGTATCCAGTAACAGTAAATCCCCAGCACCCCCCACCTTGCTCTTGGCAACCAACATTCTACTCTTAAATTCAATGATATTTTGCTACAACCTTTCTTGGTTCAATTTCAGTATGGTCAGTGTCAAAACTAAATTAAAAAAATGAAAATTGGGGTGAAGGGGGCATGGCATATAGCTCAGTAGTGAAGTGCTTCCCTAGCATTCATGAGGCTTTGGGTCTGATCCCCAACACCACGGAGGAGGAAAAAGTAAAAATTAGTGTTATATAAACTCTACAAAAATATTTCTAAATAACCAAACTGAGTTCTTATCGCAAGAATACATAACCATATCAATACTCTTACAGCTGAGGACAGTAAGAAACAAGATTAAACCTCTTTAAAAAGCATAGCCAAGCCGGGCGCGGTGGCGCAAGCCTGTAATCCCAGCACTTAGGGAGGCTGAGACAGGAGAATTGCGAGTTCAAAGCCAGTCTCAGCAATGGCGAGGTGCTAAGCAACTCAGTGAGACCTTGTCTCTATGTAAAACACAAAATAGGGCTGGGGATGTGGCTCAGTGGTCGAGTGCCCCTGAGTTCAATCTCCAGTACCAAAAATAAAAAAAATAAAAAGCATAACCAGGTAACAATACTCAGTGCAACATTTTTACAGATCAAGTTTGTGCATCTGCATTGTGAAATCAGTTTTACCTTGCAAAAATAAAAACTTTCAATGGACGTGGTGACATACACCTATAATCCCAGCAGCTCAGGAGGCTGAGGCAGGAGAATCGAGAGTTCAAAGCCAACCTCAGCAACAGTGAGGTGCTAAGCAACTCAGTGAGACCCTGTCTCTAAATAAAAACAAAGTAGGGCTGGGGACGTGGCTCAGTAGTTAAGTGCTCCTGAGTTCAATCCCCTGTACAGGGGGAAAAAAAAAAAGAGAGAGAGAACTTTGGCTTAATGGGTTGCAGTGATGGATGAAGGAGTATGCAAGGTTTTATTAAAAGCAAGCTGTTAGGGTAGGACTAGAAATTAAGAGAACTAGCAATTAATTCAAAGTCAGCACCCCAAATTAACTCTCAGAGAGGAAACGAAGTTCTATTGGTTTAAAAAAACTTTCTTAGATAGCAACTGCCATTGTGGCATCTCATTTTTATTTTTAACTTAAAGAATGCAGACTAGAAGCCGGGCGCGGTGGCTCACGCCTGTAATCCCAGCACTTAGGGAGGCTGAGACAGGAGGATCGCGAGTTCAAAGCCAGCCTCAGCAACAGCGAGGTGCTAAGTGACTCAGTGAGACCCTGTCTCTACATAAAACACAAAATAGGGCTGGGGATGTGGCTCAGTGGTCGAGTGCCCCTGAGTTCAGTCCCTGGTGC
>CM053409.1:110420363-110475827 GCA_028644305.1 Xerus rutilus
CGCTTGTAATCCCAGCACTTAGGGAGGCTGAGACAGGAGAATCGCGAGTTCAAAGCCAGCCTCAGCAATGGCGAGGCACTAAGCAACTCAGTGAGACCCTGTCTCTACATAAAACACAAAATAGGGCTGGGGATGTGGCTCAGTGGTCGAGTGCCCCTGAGTTCAATCCCCAGTACCAAAAAAAAAAAAAAAAAAGAAAGTGATAAAGTGAGGGATGGTGTCATGTGCCTGCAATCCTAGCCACTGAGGAGGCTGAGGCAGGAGGAGCTCAAGTTGGAGGCCAGCCTGGGTAACATGGTCTCAAAACAAGACAGCAACAAAAAAATCAAATTGTTGATTGGTAATAGCATTTACAAAAACATACGAAACAAAGAAATCAAAACAGAACAGCATCATCTAAAAGCTCTCTGAAAAGCCCAAACAATTACTGTTGAACATGAGTATGGTCTCTGGGAAGTACCTGAGGTGTGGGGCAATAGGCTCCCATTCCCCCTGTGTTGGGGCCTTGATCTCCCTCCAGTAATCGTTTATGGTCCTGTGCTGGGGGCATGGGGGCCACCGTCTTCCCATCAGTGAAACACAGACACTATGGAGAAAACAAAACAGTCCACTTAGGGTAAGTGTCAAAAAAGTGAAATAATCTAAGAAGGTGAATTATGTACCTCGATTCTTCTTTGCATAAAATTATTTTTGAAGAAAAATTGGTGCATAAATAATTCCAAGCTATAGAAGATCTTGTAAAGTCAACATCCAGAGGATTTGTAATTTTTTAGATAACCAGGGAAAAAACAAGCTACTTTCCAAGTAAAATATCTTAAACTTTTCCCCTTGAAACTTCCAGGTATTAAAGCTTTATTTAAGTGAACACATTTCACTAGTTACTGTATAATAAAATGTATGTAAAAGAAAAAGCATGAATGTTTGAATTAATCCAGAAGCTTAATGATGTGAAATATAAATCCAAGTGCCCCCACTGAGACACTGAGGATGATTTAAAAAAGATAAATTCTTTCTTTCATTTGTATCCTGAATACTAAATATATACAAATTCCTTTTTAACTGAATGGGTTACAATTTTAGATGCAACAATCAGATTAATCAAGTCTTTTTTTGGGGTAAGTTGATCAGACAAGACCTCTTTATATGCTATAAATCCCAAAAAAGATGAATATACGTACAGACACCTCTTCTCCTTCAAGAAGTTCTTCAACAACAATTGTTTCTCCAGCTGCTCCAAAAGCTTTCTCCTAAATTACAGGTTAAACAAAAAACCAAATCAAAACAAAAACAAAAACGCCTTGGTAAATTATGCTTTTAGTACTTATTTAGTTGATTTTTGTCATTGCCTACCATTTGTATTATGAATCAGTATGTGATTTTTCTTTTCCTTTCTGAAAGACTCAAAAAACATTTGAGTGTTTCCTATTTTTAATGTAACAAAGATGTAGAGTGAACACTGCTACAAGTGAATTACACAACACATTACCAATACTTTCCTGAGGATTTGGTTTTCCAGTTTGGAATAAAGGAAAAACAGTTGTTTTCATTATCACTATTTAATCTTCACCTCAATTATGATTGTGTATGTTTGCCTATATACTATACACTATATAAACGCTTTCCCTAAGTGGGTAAAATCACAATAACCCGGAGGGATCATGAAGAAAAAAAAGTATATTCCTTGCTCTATTTCTCTTAGACTTGGACACATTGGATAAATACTATGGTCCTCATGGATGATTTGAGATTTTATTTACATGTCCTATAATCTGTTTTCTACCTTTCAGGAGCAAAAACCAAAGTATGTTAGAACTTACTTCAACAGAATGAGCCATGGTTTAATTACAGTGTGGATCTGTAAGAATTATGCTATAGAAATGAATTATAATACATAGTATCATAAAAAATAACTTTGAATTATAATACATAGTATCATGAAAAATAACTTCATCGTGTGTTTGCTAGAAAGGTTCTTCTTCTCTTTATGTGTGGGGTACTGGAAATTGAATCCAGGGTCTTGCTCATGGTAGGTACCTACTATCACTGAGCCACATTCCCAGCCCCAGATTTTCCTTATCTTTAGATACATATTGCTAAGATTTTTTCTTTTGAACTTAAAAAAAATTTTTTTTTAGTTGTAGATGAGCACAATATTTTTATTTTATTTATTTATTTTTATGTGGTGCTTAGGATCAAACCCAGTGCCTTATATGTGTTAGGCAAGCACTCTACCACTGAGCCATGATCACAGCCCCAACATTTTGTAATCTTAAGAGTATTTATCTGGTATGAATAGAAAAGGAAGCTTTCAGAAGAACCAGTTTACCTGCATGATCTCCTGTACAGCTTTGCAGGCTTCTTCTTTGCTCTTTGCAACAATCACCCCTTTCCCAGCTGCAAGACCACTGGCTTTCACAACCAAAGCAGGGAAGTCCGCACTGTGAAGCAGAGTAACCTTCAACATCCCATAAATGCTTATAACATTTAAAAATGTTTTGGGATTCAATAATAATATGCTATAGCAACAACTGAGAAGTAGGAAAAAATTACTTATTCTAATATTATCTTGACAGGACTTTTTCATAAGCATTTCTTTATAGCTGTGATCAGAGTGTATATAATTTTTTTTTTTTCACTTAAAATGAGATCACACAGGCAAAATCTTTGGAGTAATCAGCAGATGCATAGAATAGACATGAGATGATCTTTTAGATAGAAAGTAGTGAATCTCATTTAAGTAAAAGATGTGGCTGTATAAACCAATATAAGCATGGACACAGAAGATTTTTGGAGGCACACAAGTAATCATGGAATGGGAGTAGGGGTCTAGAAGGAGGCTTATCCAAAGTAAGTAACAAACTGTTACTTACCCAAGGCATTTGGCTACTAGGAAATATTAACATTCAGTGTCTAAGAAACCCTGTATGATGAAGAATGAATAAAGAATAAACTTGACCCAGATAAAAAGAAAACATGCTTGGTAGCAGAGTGTCAAAAAGAGGGCAAACATGTGTCTAATAACATTCACTCACTACTCAATGTTTTCCGTATATAAGAACAAAGAATGTTTACTTTTTTTAAATATTTTTTTTAGTTGTAGATGGACAAAATATCTTTATTTTATTTATTTATTTTTATGTGGTGCTGAGGATTGAACCCAGTACCTCATGCATATGAGGCAAGTGCTCTACCACTGAGCCACAGCCCCAGCCCAAGAATGTTTAATTTTAAGATTAGAATGGAGCAGTGGTGGTAGACGACCAAGTGATGATTCTTCACTCTGGTTAATTATTTATGACAAATATTAAGAACATTTATGTTAGCCAGGCGTGGTGGCGCAAGCTGTAATCCCAGCCTCTTAGGGAGGCTGAGACAGGAGAATCACAAGTTCAAAGCCAGCCTCAGCAATGGCGAGGCGCTAAGCAACTCAGTGAGACCCTGTCTCTACATAAAACACAAAATAGGGCTGGGGATGTGGCTCAGTGGTCGAGCGCCCCTGAGGGCAATCGCCAGTACCAACAACAACAACAAAAAAGAACATTTATGTTGTAAGATACCATGGTGATTTCGATTTGGCAGTAAAAACAGTGCGTGACTTACAGAACTAAGCATATTTTCCCTCCCAGGAACTACTCAGTAATAAATATTAAAATTTCATCTTTCTATAATGCCACAAGATTATATAAACTATGCAAAGAATCCCATCTTATTTTGGTGTTGGAAAAAGGTAATTTACCTAACATTTATTGAAAAAGTTTTTTTTTTTTTGTGGTGCCAGGGATTGAACCCAAGGATTTGAACATACTAGGTGTTATACCACTGAGCTACATCCTTGGCTAAAAGTAATTTCTTCCATAATTATTTTATTATAAACTCATGGTAGCCTAAGAACCAACCATTATATTTCCACATAAAAGTGACTTAATATTTAAATATCCTAATTCAATAACTCCCTTTCATAGGCAGCCTTCTACTTACCTCATAATGAAGCTACAGGCCTCTTCAGGTTTGGTGAAAGCTCTCCATTGTGCAGTTGGGATTCTATGTCGGTCCATAAACTCTTTGGCAAATCTTTTGCTGGACTCTAACTGAGCTGCTTCTGCTGTGGGGCCAAAGCATCGCACTCCTGCAGAGGTCAGGTCCCCAACAATTCCTATCAAAGTAAACAGTTGGTTAAGTGACCAAAAATCTCTCTGCAGACCTTTTAGATGTAATACAAATTAGGATTAGACTAAATCAACTTTATACAAGGCATGTAACTGGTGGCAGAGAATAACCAAGTTTTTCATATCATTTACTATTTATAAACAATAGGCTACACTAAGAGGTGATTCAAATCCAGCAAAAGAACCAGGCCTGGTAGCACGTGCCTCTAGTCCCAGCCATTGGGAAGGCTGAGGTAGGAGGATCGCTTAAGCCTACAAGTTTGAGACTGACCTGGGCAGCACTGTTAAAAAAAGAAAAAGAAAAAGAAAAGAGTAGGGTATAGTGGTGCATACCTGTAATCCCAGCAACTCAGGAGGCTGAGGCAGGAGGACCCCAAGTTTGAGGCCAGCCTCAGGAACTTAGTGAGGCCCTAAGCAACTTAATGAGATCTTGTCTCAAAATAAAAAAATAAGAAGGGCTGGGAATGTGGCTTGGTGGTATAGCACCTTTGGGTTAAATCCCCAGTACCGAAAAACAAAAACAAAATAAAAAAACAAAAACAAATCAGCAAAATTTGTTATATTTGAATATATAGATTAAATAGACATCAGAATAGATCAAAGACATATAAAATGTTTCTCATGACTACAAATTGGATCCCTACCTCATTACATTATTTGACATTTGGGAAAAGAAAAATCTAGAATCCATAAATTTCAAGAAGATAAAAGTTCCTTTTCAGGGCTGGTATTGTGGCTCAGTGGTAGAGCACTTGCCTCACATGCGTGAGGCACTGGGTTTGATCCTCAGCACCACATAAAAATAAGTAAATAAAATAAAGACATTGAAAAAAAGAAAGTTCTTTTTCCAATTTATAAATCCTCATCTGTAACAGATACAACACCTCACCTCTAGAGGTCAGTTTCCGGGAAAGGAGATAATTTCTTACATGCCTTTCTAATAAATACAAATGAAACTTACCAGCAGCCAGAGGTGCCTCTGGTCCAACAACTACAAATTCAATTTTCTCATCTTTGCAGAACTGAGCAAGGGCAGTGTGATCACTGATTGAGATGGCTGTGAACAGAAAATAGAATCATACCACAGTTATAAAAACATTGTTTCAGTTAACTAATGAAGTCCTATACTTAGCAAACCAATTTAACTGAACATTAAGTACTATTCTTCAGTCTATTAATTATTGGCTTTCTTCTTTTTCTTTTTTCTTTTTGGTGGTAGCAGGCATTTAACCCCTGAGTCACAACCCCAGCCCCCCCTTTTAAATATTTCTTTTAGTTGTCAGTGGACCTTTATTTATTTATATGCGGTGCCAAGAATCGAACCCAGTGCCTCACACATGCTAGACAAGCGCTCTATCACTGAATCACAACCCCAGCCTTCCTTTTTTATATTTTACTTTTTTTTTTTTAAATATTTTTTTTAGTTGTAGATGGACACAATGTCTTTATTTTATTGCTTTGTATGTGGTGCTAAGGATTGAATCCAGGGCCTCATGCAAGCGAGGCAAGCACTCTACCGCTGAGCTACAATCCCAGCCCCTATATTTTACTTTGAGGTAAGTAACACAGCTCAGTTGTCTGTTATCACTATAGCTAGTTACATGATGAAAATACCAGTAAGCTTCCCACAAAGCTGTAAATCATGGTTATGTCACCAGTGTTGATTGTATGGTAAACAACCAACCAATCACAGAATGTACTCAGAAACTGGTTCTTTTTTTTTTTTTTTTTTTTTGGTACTGGGGATTGAACTCAGGGGCACTCAACCACTGAGCCACATCCCCAGCCCTATTTTGTGTTTTATGTAGAGACAGGGTCTCACTGAATTGCTTAGTGCCTCGCCATTGCTGAGGCTGGCTTTGAACTCGCGATTCTCCTGTCTCAGCCTCCCTAAGTGCTGGGATTACAAGCGTGAGCCACTGCGCCCGGCTCAGAAACTGGTTCTTAATGTCATTCACTCAAGAGTTACTGAGAACCCACCAAGTGTCAAGTACTGCTACAGGCCCTGGTATTATGGTTCATGCCACCTGAAGTCCTTAGACTTAGGATGCTTTTCACTTTCTGTGGGAATTCTACACAATACACACATACACAGAGCAAACATGCACCAATTAAACAAATTTGATATGAGGTGAATTGAATGGCTATTTCTGGTTGAGTCAGGTACAGTCTCAGCAGAGCTGTTTAAAAAACTTCATGATGATTGTAAGATATAACTCTCTTCTGTAAGTTCGGAGGTCAGGTTCTCAATTTACAGAAACTACCTGTGTGTAGTAAGGATATAATACGCTATACCTGGGGTTACTATCTCCACACACAAGTAAATCAAGCAGGGCCAACAAATCAGTACAGCAGAAGGTAGCAAGAGAACATACCTAACCTCAGTTGCTGCAAATGGCAGCAGTCTTCTGATAACTTGGGAGATTTTGATGGGCTGCCTCTATGGACTCAATTTCATGGAGATAAAATGTGCCGCTTCTTCAATAAACAGATACAATATCTTGCCTCCAGATAAGATTACAGAAAAGGAGATATTTTATTTTTGCCTTTTAAAAATTATTGGAAGAGGCTGGGGATATAGCTCAGTTGGTATAGTGCTTGCCTTGCATGCACAAGGCCCTGGGTTCAATCCCCAGCACCACACACACACAAATTGTTGGAAAAGCTGGGCATGGTAGTGCACCCCTGGAACCTTAGTGATTCAGGAGGCCAAGGCAGGAGGACTGTAAGTTCAAGGACCAAGACCCTGTCTCAAAAATAAAAAGGGGCTGGAGATGGCTCAGTGGTTAAGCACCCTTGGGTTCAATCCCAGCTCAAAAAATAAAATAAAAAAAATTGTTTGTATTAATTACATGCAACTATCTTCTCTCAGTTTGTGGCTTGTTGGGTCTATGTTCTGACCATAAATATCATGTGTCACATAGTGTATACACAATGCAAACCAAGACAGATAAGTTCCTTGTTCTCCTAGAAATTATATTCTGATAGGGGTAGGGGAAAGGAAGAAACAGAACATTAAAAAAGATAACAAAAAATTAAAAAATAAATACAATAGTTCATAACTGAAAACATGACATGCAATGGACATATGCTTTACTTAGAAAAGATGCAAAAGATCAGGCTGGAAAGACAGGTGGAAGCCAGATTGCACAAAGGGCTTTGGAAGGCAAGGTGAGGAATCTAAGTTGATTTCTGAGTACTATGAAGAGTTTAATATAGCATATGAGCTGATTATTATTTTTTTTTTAAGTTAGAACACCTAGGACTTAACTTTGATAGTACTGTTCAACCTTTCATTTCCAAAAATACACATCAAAATGCCTTTAAACTACTTAGGAATTAGACTAGAACCTTGTAACTGCTAGAAGAAAACATGGGAGCTGGGCGCGATGGTGCACGCCCGTAATGCCAGCACTTTGGGAGGCTGAGATAGAAGAATCCCAAGTTCAAAGCCAGTCTCAGCAATGGCAAGGCACTAAGCAACTCAATGAGACCCTGTCTGTACATAAAACACAAAACAGGGCTGGAGATGTGGCTCAGTGATGAGTATCTTTGAGTTCAGTCTCTAGTACTAAAAAAAGAAAAAAAAACCCAAAACATGGGGTCAACACTCCATCACATAGGTGCTGGTACCGACTTCCTTAAAAAGACTACCAAAATACAAGAAATAAAATAAAAAATCATTGAGTGGGATGCCATCAAACTAAAAAGCTTCTGCAGAGCTGGGCACAGTGGCGCGTGCCTATAATCCTAGCACTTAGGGAGGCTGAGACAGAAGAATCACGAATTCAAAGCCACCCTCAGCAATGGCAAGGCGCTAAGCAACTCAGTGAGACCCTGTCTCTACATAAAACACAAAATTGGGCTGGGGTCATGGCTCAGTGGTTGAGTGCCCCTGAGTTCAATCCCCAGTACCAAACAAACAAACAAACAAACAAACACACACACACACAAAAACAGCTTCTGCAGAGCAAAGGAAATGATCAGGAGCGTGAAGAGAGAGCCTACAGAATGGGAAAACTCTCGGCCGGCTAATACTCCAATAGGGGATTAATATCCAGAATGTATAAAGAACTCAAAAAAATTTAACACCAAGAGCTGGGCGCGGTGGTGTGCGCCTGTAATCCCAGCACTTAGGGAGGCTGAGACAGGAGAATCGCAAGTTCAAAGCCACCCTCAGCAACGGCGAGGCACTAAGCAACTCAGTGAGACCCTGTCTTTACATAAAACACAAAATAGTGGCTCAGTGGTCAAGTGCTCCTGAGTTCAATCTCCAGTACCAAAAAAACACCAAATAACTCAATCGATAAATGGACTAAAGAATTAAACAGAAACTTCTCAAAAGAAGAAACACAAATGGCCAAAAATGTCAGGCACGGTGGCACATGCCTATGATCTCAGCCACTTGGGAGACTGACACGGCCTCAGCAATTTAGAGAGAACCTGTCTCAAAATAAAAAATAAAAGTGCTGGGGACATGGCTCAGTGGATCATTCCTGGAACAAAAAAGCAAAAAATTATGAAAAAATGTTCAACATCTCTAGCAATCAGGGAAATACAAATCAAAACTATGCTAAGATTTCATAGTCAGGCCCGGTGGCACATGCCTGTAATCCCAGCATTTTGAGAGGCTGAGACAGGAGAAGTGCGAGTTCAAAGCCAGTCTCACAACAGCGAGGTGCTAACCCTGTCTCTAAAATGCTGGTGAGGCTGTAAAGAAAAAGGTACACTTGTACACTGTTGGTAGGACTGCAGACCAGTACAATCACTTTGGAAAGCAGTATGGAGATTCCTTGAAACACTAGAGATGGAATCATCATAGGATCCAGCTATTCCACACCTTGGTATTTACCCCAAAGATCTAAACTGGCATATTATTGCCATACACCATCTCGGTGTTTATATCAGTACAATTCATGGTAGCTAAATTATGCAATCAACCCAGGGGCCTGTCAATAGACGAATGCATTAAAAAATTGTTGTATATGTATATACAATGGAGTTTTACTCAATCATAAAGAGTGAAATTATGGTATTTTACAGTAAATGGATAGAAATGGAGAATATCATGATAAATAAATTAGCCAAACTAAGAAACTCAAAGGTCAAATGTTTTCTCTCATATGTGGAAGTTGGAGTAAAATAAAGGAAAGGGGAAAGGGAAGATAGGATAACATAAAGGGAAGAGCAGTAATGTAGAAGAAGATAGAGAGGCAGAGTGGAGGGATGGGAAAGAGGAGGCAATGCAGAATGAATTCTTTTTTTTTTTTGGTACTGGGGATTGAACTCAGGGGCACTCGACCACTGAGCCACATCCCCAGCCCTATTTTGTGTTTTATGTAGAGACAGGGTCTCACTGAGTTGTTTAGTGCCTTGCCTTTGCTGAGGCTGGCTTTGAACTCGTGATTCTCCTATCTCAGCCTCCCAAAGTGTGGGGATTACAGGCTAGAATAAATTCTTAAAAAAAAAAAAATCCCATTATGTGTATATGTATAGCACATGGAATTTCATCTTTGTGCATAAGCGAAAAGAACTAATCAACTACCAATAAATACAGGAGTGAAAGGAAGTTTAGTAGAGTAGAGGAGGGAGAACAGGGGAGGAAGGGAGGACAGGAGAGAAAATGCGGAAGGAAAACAGGGAAGGGATCATGAACTGAAACTGAATTCCATGTATGTACAAGTTTGTATGGATGAACCCAATTACCATGTATAACTATACAGCTCTTCCAAAAAAAAAAAAATTTAAACTATATTTGGCGCTTGCTACCTTTTCAATGGATGCATTTCTTAAGATTTAAAATAATTTAAGGTAATGAAATGTCATATTCTTTTTTCATTAGATTTTTTTGGGAAAATACCAAGGAGTGAGATTGCTAGGTCATGAAATGTCATATTCTGAACAAAAGGCTACTGTACATTTATAACATACATCAGGTATTCAAATTACCACAGAAATTTTAAAGTTGACGAAAGCATTCAAACTTGAATAGCAATCTACCATTATTATAAAGGACAGATGTAACTGACAATTTATCATTAACAGATAGTAATTATTCCCCACTTTGTAACATAATTACCAGTATTTGAGATCTTTTCTGAGCAGGCAGTGCCTGCATTTCCTGGGGCAACAAGCACTTGTTTGACATGATGAGACTGTGCAAGCTTCCAGGCCAGTGTATGTTCTCTTCCTCCATTGCCAATGACAAGTACTCGGGCTGCCATTGCTGTTTGTAAAGCAGGAATTCAAAAGGAAATGAAACCTCTGAAAAAAGAAAATCAGTTGATTATTTTAGAATGCATATAATTTACAAACCTCAAATGATTCACTCATTATCTAAATGAGTTAAGTAAATCATTTGTACTCAAATGACATTTTCGCCTACTAATTCATTTTTGAAAAACTGGCATTGATAAATAGAGAAAAATGACTGTAGTTATAAGGTAAGGGGTATTCTAAAATAAGGAAGACTGGCCTAGGGAGCTAGATTAAGGCATGGTGATGTGGCTTCTGTTATGGTTTAGGTGTCCTCCAAGGTTTCATGTGTTGAAATTTAATCCCTATTGTGAGCTATTAGGAGAGTGGAAATATAATCCAACTATGGTGTTTAGAGGTGGAGTCTCTTGAAGGTGATTAGTTTAGAAAAGGTTATTAGGGTGGAGACTCCATTAGGTGGTGCCTTTATAAGAGGGACAGACTGAAGATACATACATTTATTTATGTGCACCAGTTTGTCTCTTGCCATATGATGCTCTGTGCAACTTAACGACTTTGCCAGCAAGAAGGTGATGGTTAGATGGGGACCCTTGACCTTGTACTTCCAGAACTGTGAATTAACAAACCTCTTTTCATAACTTGTTCAGTATAAGCAACAGAAAATAGTAATATAGCTCCTTATCTGAGAAACAATATCTTACAATCTCCTTTCTCTATCTTCCTTTTAGGAAGATTTAATAATCATCAAAGCCTTAGTAAGAAAAAAGATTGATTTTAAGAGACTGGGGTGTCACTATGTTGCCCAGGCTGGCCCTGAACTTTTAGGCTCAAGTGATCCTCCTGTATCAGCCTTCCCCAAGTAGCTGGGATTATAGGTACCCACACTGACAATTAAATTGAGACCTAAAATTTAAAATCTGTTTCTAAACATTGAAATTGCATAGATAATTTTATGATAAAGTTATCATAAATTGAAAGAAATATTGAAGACTGGGGTCAGCAAACTTCATCTGTAAAGGACCAGACAGTAAATATTTGAGGGGTATGTGCTCTGTCCAAACTACCAACTACGAACTGTCTATAGTAACATCAAAGGAGATATAGACAATACACTGATAGATAAACATGCCAATATCTAGAAAAACTTAATGTGCACAAAACAGGCAGCAGGACAGAGGTATTATTTGCCTATCAGTGCTCTAAGCAATAGGAAGTCATCTGAAGTTTGTAACAAAATAAACACAACTGTTAATAAAATTTTATGTAGACAACTGCAATTTGAATTTCATACGTGATAAAAACATTATCCCCCATCTCCAATTGTTCTTATTTGGTGGGCTGAAAAACAGCCAGCAGTTGGGTGCAGTGGTGCACACCTGTAATCCCAGTGACTTGGGAGGCTGAGGCAAGAGGATCGCCAAGTTCTAGTCAGCCTCACTAAGTTAAGCCCTAAGCTAAGTAGGTAAACTGTGTCTACGTTGAGCTGGGATGTAGGCCAGTGGCAAAGCATCCCTGGGTTCAACTACCAATACACACACAAAACGAAGGGTAAGGAAGCAAGCAGGCAGCAGAGGGGTATGGCAGGAGGGGGTCTTAGTTTGCTGACCCCTGATATAAGGTACATATGTTAGAAATCTGGTAGAGAAGGCAAAAATCAATTTGAACTCTTCAGTTTTGGTATTTGTGTGACCTTGGTTGTGTAAAAAAATTGAAATGACATTTATAAAATATTAGTACTATTTATAGAACTCAGTGGTTGTAAATGCTAACTTGTTACAATTACTTCTTTTACCTACATTGATATTTTGGAATAGAAACAAGTTATCAAATCATTACTCTAGGAGGAAAAAAATGGCTGGGGGAGGAGGGCTTAGTGGTAGAGCATTTAGGAGAAGCCCTGGATTCAAGTCCCAGAACAAAAAACAAACAAACAAAACTTCATAAAAGAATGAATAACCTGTTACATTAATTTACTAATTTTCAAAAGACATTTAACTATGTAGAAGGCAAGATGGTACCAGGATAAAGAAACTGAAATTGACAACTTCCTGTGAGATGCTAAAACTACATACAAAAAGAAAAATTTAAGCTGGTAATATAAAAAACTAATATTTTTTAAGCACTTACCTTATGCCAGGTGCCACTCTAAACTTTTCAAGAATTACCTCATTTTGATCTTCATAAGATGAGATAGATACTAGTATTATTGCTACTATACTGAGAAAGATGGAAGCCCAGTTAGGTTTTATAAATTGCTGGAGGTCACGCAGCTAAGATGGTACAGACTAGATTCCAAATGAAGCCATTTGCTTTAGATACTTTTTCAGACAATTGAGATGATAATCATTATAAATATATGGGGGGAAAACCCCTGCTAAATTAGTCTCATAAGGAAAAGTTATTTTAATTCAACCAAAAATAGACACTTCATGTGCTCTGTGCATTGAAATATCTGAAAGAAATATACCTTTAAATCTACATAAAATCTTACATATTTGTTTGAATAAGGCTGGCCGTGTAAGAAAATTTTCCTGCTTACTTTACATACAGATCAATGCAACAGCTGTGCTGGCCAGCCTGAAAGGTACATGAGGAGCTGTCAGGAAGTTTGGGCTCCAGAAGACGCTTTTCCTGACTCTTCACTAGCTGGGAAACCTTGAGGGACTTAACCCTGGGCTTCAGTGATGAGAATGGGTAACTTATAATGAGAACAGGAGACCCAGGGAAAGCCATTTCAAAGGATTTGGGGGAATAAAGTAGAAACAAAAGTGGATCAAATCAGCTAGTGACAAAAGACGCACAACGAGAAAGTGATAAAACAAGTATATCAGTTTAGGGTTACGGCCTGAAAAAGCATAAAGATACAGACAGGCCTGGCCCTCTTAGCAGGGAAAGTGATGGCTCACGTGTAAACATCCATTAACGGTGCAAAGCACATGGTCAAATCCCCAGCCACCGTATTTAACAACAAGACAAAAATTTCCACAGCCAAGCCAGTTTCCACAATTACACTGCGTTCCCGAAAGCAAATCCCTAGCCAAAGCACAAACGTGGTCTAAAGGCCGAGGGAGCTTACGCACCTACACTCGCGGCCGAGCCGCTCGCCCTCGCCGCTCGCCGGAAGTGGCCCGGGGATCCGCGCGCCCGCCCCTCACCCGCCTCCCCTCCCCATTGGTCGCCTGGCCTGGGTCCCCCGGTCCAGGGAATCAGTGGGGCTCCCTCCCGCTCGGGCGCGGCTTGAGCCTGCGTGAGACCACAGCCTAACCAAAGCACGTTCAGGGTGTCTCGCTGGAGAGTGGGCTGCCACGTAATTCTCCATCCCTCCCCGGGAGCTTCCTGAGCTCTGTGGGGCAGCCCTAACGCCACAGCCACGTTTCGCTCCTTGGGGGCTATTAGCGAAAGTCAGAGCTGACCAGCTACTGCGGGAAAAGTCTCGTGACCTGCTCGGCTCCTAGGAGCCCAGAATGCACCAGGCTTTTGAGCGCAGGACCTCCAGCCTATTGCTAAAATATTAGCCGAGTATAGGAGGCAAGGGGAGAAAGCCGGGATAGAAACGCTATTCGTATTCGCAGCACAAGGGGAACTCGGGCTTATTAGTTCCCTCCCGTTTGCATCTCTCTGACTAAACTGAAGTCGGCGCCACTAGCAAACACTTGGAGCCCTAGGAAAAGCACCATGTTGCGTTTTTTTTTTTTTCCCTCCCTTTCTTCAGGGAATTTAGTCTCAGATATTTAGACGCTACAGCAAATTTCCTAAAGCCCTTCCAAAGTGCTGAGAGGCAAACAACAGAAGCTGACATGGATCTCAAGAGAGACTTCTGTAATGGCGCCTGCGTCAGACACTAACATGGCGGACTTAGTCGTGCGCGGCGCAAACGTCAGCAGCTCTCCCCCTGCCGCTCGGAAACAGAGGAGGAGAGCGGGACCGGGCTCACTGATTGGCCCGTTGGCGGAGCGTGCCGGTCTGGGCGCTCCCTTAAGAACCAATCAGGAAAGCGAGAGAAGGAATTGGCCGCTGCGCCTCCTCCCGAGGCATGCTGGGAGCCTGGAGGACTAGCGAGGAGGAGTTGAGAGAACGGAGCGGACGCCATGGCGGCCGACATCGAGCAGGTTTTTAGGTCTTTCGTGGTCAGTAAATTCCGGGAAATCCAACAGGAGCTTTCCAGGTAAATACCTTCCAGGCCTTCCTGCTCCCAAAGGGATGCTAGGCCCCCCGCCTCAGGCTTCCATGGCACCTTTCTTCAGAGACGCCGTCGTTCCTCGGCTCAGGCCCCGCTACGGCCCCGCCTGGGCCTGGGATCCATTTTCCGGGCCCTCCCCCCCAATCCTCCATCCGCTCGTTCCCTTTCCCCCTAGAAACTTCGCCCTTTGGGTGGCTGTTCCAGACTACTCCTTTTTTTTTAACAGAGTTAAGATGCTCACCCTCGTCTGCTACTTGCTCGCCCCTTACCCTTTAGCGATTGGTAGGCCTACTTGTCCACCAGGGACGGGCCTAGTTCCTTCCTCAGCCCCTCCTCCGCCGCCGCCGCCTCTCCCCTCCCCCTCTCCGCCTCCGCGGATTTCGCCGGCCGGTGTCTTTGACCGGAAAGGGTCTCTAACGGCCGTTTCTTGGGTAATCTTAAATCCGCTCTATTATTGCCAGCTTCAGACCGTTTGGGGGCCGGGAGCCATTAATTCTGCCATTCGGGCCCCAGTATGCTGTGTTTTCCATCATGCAGCGTTCTAATAGATTACAGTGAAAATACCTCAAATTGATATTTGGCCAGCTTGTAAAATATTCGAGAAGAGGATGGACGGGGACTTGGAAATATTGATGATTACTTAATTTTGACAATTGGAAAGTGGACTTTGTGTATAGACCTTTTTTTTTTCTTTCTTGCTAACCCTGCCTCGGTTGATATATTTGATCAGCACGCTAGTTCTGCTATTTCTGGTAGACTTCACATAGACCATTTTTGGTTCCACGAAATTTGAAGATGGAGAGATTTCCAGAGTAGTTGCTTACTGAGAAAGGAAAATAGTGTGGATCATGCTGTTAAGTGGTTGTCTTAGCATTTTTTGTCTTATATAAAATATTCAAAAATACAGAGGTTGGAAAGATCTTGAAAAGTAATCTGCTTGTTTTGAGTTCAAATGTTTTTGCTAGTTATATTTTTAAAAGTTGAGAGCAAGAACAATATGTGAATTTGAAAATAGCCTAAAACGCAGTTTAATTAGGTGTCTAAATTAACATGATTATTGGGATAATGATATATTATTGCAACACATTTTTGTAGAATGTGTTGTTTTTTAAGTGGAAAATGTATCTGCTTGCTACATTGCTTTGGAACATTTTGTGATATTGGTAGTGTTTTTAAGGATGAGAAGAGACCTGAGCTAAGGTTAAATAATTGTCCTGAAAACTTTTAGTTGTATGCAATCAATAATTGTGTTTGCTTTGTTTTTATAGCTTTTAATTGTCAGTCTTTCTGTTAGAAAATGAGCATTTCCTTTGTTGGAAAAAATCTAGAAACTATAAAAGAGGGAAAAAAAATTAAACACTACTGTTACTGATGTTCCATCCTTTCAGTTTTTCCTTGTGTATACAGATTAACATGCATTTTATTAATGTGATTGTCTTATTTCATTTTTCAACCTGATAGTGTGAACTAGTTTGTCCATAACAGACTGAAAATTTGGGGTATTCTTCATGGCTACATAGAATTCCTTTGTAGGAATATATTGAAGGATGTTTAAGTGGTTTGAAATTCTCATTGCTTTTCAATAATTTCAACTAATACCCTGGTAGCTTTTAAGGTGAAATCAAGATTGCTTTCTTAGAGACTTTTTAAAATTTTAGTTACTTTTCTGATTTTTTTTTTCTTCTAGTGCTGGGGATTGAACCTAGGGCCTTGCATGCAGGGCAAGCACTCTACCAACTGAGCTATATCTCCAGCCCCTACTTTTCTGATTTTTGAATTTATGATAATTATGTATGTATAAGTGCTTAGGAAAAGTGTAAAGTGAGGACACTCTGAAAGGAATATTAGGTAAAGCAGATTAACACTAGGAAAATATTCAGCTTCTCTTTAACACAAATTAATGCATTATTAGTGTACAAGTTTTTTTTATTACTAACCATTTCAGTTTTTCTCTTTTTCCTCATCTACTTTTACATTCATTGTGGGTAATAAAGTGATGTTTAGATGGTTCGAGTAAGTGATCCAGTGTATATAGAAGTGTTCAAGAGTATGGGCTCTGGTTTTGAATACCAGCTTCACTTTTTAATGGTATATGATTTTCAGCTAAGTTTGTCTTCTGTGTACCTTCTTTCCTTCATTTATAAAATCAGAGAGATGGTGGTGATCTGAGTTTTATTAGGACTAAATGAGTTGAAAATGTAGAACATGACACAATGCTAGTTAGTACTCGATAAATGTTTATTATTATTGCATGGTTCATTATATTAGAAAATCAAATGTTCCTTAACATTTAGTTAATTACTGACTTTAACTAGACTTTTATTAGATAGTTGTTTTATGTGTTTTCAGTTAGCTAAAATTGAAGTTAATTAAAATTGATGTTGAAATTATTAGGTTTTTTCAAAATTTGCACATTTACATAAAAATGATTATAAGGCTGAAATGTTTTATCTATACTTAAATTCTTCTCTGTGAATTGAAAGTATGTTAAGCCACCTATCATTTTGTTAGTGTAAATGAGTTGCCACTTGTTTAATGTGAATATTTTTAAACAAATTTTTTAATATCAGGATTTTTTATAATTAGGTATAAATTATATAAACATCTTTTTAAATTTTATGGTATTTCAGTAACAGTCTAAACCTGAATAGAGGCTACAAGTTACATTTTTTTTTTTTTTACTCAATGTGTCTGTGGCTAACTTCTGTGTTCCTTGATACGTTTATTGTAATTGTGACCTGTGCACAGGTGTGTCTTTATTGTGGCCATAGTTTCTACCATAATGTTAGATTATCTTACTGATGTTCTTATTAATATTTTTCCCTGGAGAGAAATACGTAATTAACCCAAAATCTCAAGTTACATTTCTGGAATTACTTCATTTAAAAAAGGTTTTGCTTGGAAATATGACTTTCTGTACAGACTTTCTTAACTTTCAGTGCTGAACACTGTGTAAAAATGAAAATGTCCCAGCTATGAGTAGTATTACAGATGCCTAGTGGCAAACATCTGAAATAGGAAAAGGATAGAAAGATGGAAGGTGTATAATATAAAGATTATATTAATTGGAACATCAATATAACTTACTGATTTATCATGTGGTGTGATGAAATGTTAATGAATTTTGAAAAACTTTTCTTGTCAAGTGGAAGGAGTGAAGGCCAGCTGAATGGTGAAACAAATACACCTATTGAAGGAAACCAGGCAGGTGATGCAGGTGCCTCTGCCAGGAGCCTACCAAATGAAGAAATAGTGCAGAAGATAGAGGAAGTGCTTTCTGGGGTCTTAGATACGGAACTACGATATAAGCCAGGTAAGTTGGAGATAAGTGTCTCAAAATTTTTGTTTTAAGTTTTTTTTTTTCTTTGAAATTGGAAGGTTAAGTATTAAAGTTTTTGTTGAATCAGTTTATTGAAGACTTTCTTGGTATAATTCTCCCTTGCGAACAAAATTATACCGAAACATGAACATTGATGCATTTGTTCACTTTGTTGGTAGAATATAATTTATTGTCTCTGTTTGATTCAATTTTGTAATGTCTTAGTGCCAGGATTTTTGAATGAGGGTTTTCATTGAATAGTTGTCTATAAACATCAGTTTTGGAAGGTGCAGTATCCTGGACCAAATCTGTAGTGATTTTTTTTTTTTAAGGTACGACCCTAGAGTTTTTTATTTAAAGTCCAAGCTTAGAGTTGACTTGTTTGTACATCCACACCAATGAAAAGTGCAGCGAAGGGAGTCATTATAGGAATATTTAGTTTTTTTAGAATTGATTAAATAATTGATGTTTAGGAGGGAAGGATATATAATTAATTACAAAAATGATAGTTATTATCTTTAGGAATTAGGTGTATGGTATGTTTTTGTTTTGTATGTTGTGGTTTAAAAAGCACACACATTAGTGTTTTTTAGATTTATGGCTCTAGCAACCTTTTCTTATCAGCCTTTTCTTAACCAATATTTGATGTTACGAAATAAAGGGATTAGATTCCCTCCCCTCTTTTTTTTTTTTTTTGGTGGTGCTAGAGATTGAACCCAGGGCCTGTGCATGCGAGGCAAGCACTGTACTAATTGAGCTATATCCCCAGCCAGGCATTAGGTTTCTTTCGGCCTATGTCTTATTCTTATTGGTTTATATTTTTCTATAGTCTTAATGGCCAGGATGTTTGATTAGGTTTTTCTGGGATTCCCTAGCATTTATCTAATTTAATACTGGCATTAGGATAAATCCCATCCCATCTGGTTGTAAAGTGGAACATAAATGATTTTCTCTAGGACATGCAAATTGATTTTTAAAATTTTTTTTTTAATGGGGAATGACCTTGGGGTTGAATTCAGGGCCTCATGCATGCTAGTCAAGTGTTCTACCACTGAGTTACATCTCCAGCTCTGAAATGTTCCTTTTTGCCAGGGAGGTATTGGAGATTTGAACTCAGGGGCCCTTGACCACTGAGCCACATCCCCAGTCCTATTTTTTCTATTTTATTTAGAGACAGGGTCTCAGTGAGTGGCTTAGTGCCACACTTTTGCTGAGACTGGCTTTGAATTCGTGATCCTTCTGCCTCAGCCTCCTGAGCCACTGGGATTACAAGCATATACCCCTGCACCTAGCTCTGAAATGTCTTAAATTACATGTTTAGGAGTGTAAGAATTTCCTCCCTATTGCTTAGTCATTTTTAGAAGAGTGTTTATGGGAAAATGTTTTTAATCCATACATGGCATGAAAAGATGCAATTTTTAAAATTTTTAAAAAATTTTTTGGTTGTAGACGGACACAATATCTTTATTTTTATGTGGTGCTAAGGATCGAACCCAATGCCTCACGCATGCGAGGCGAGAACTCTGCCATTGAGCTGCAATCTCAACCCCAAGATACAATTTGAGTTCTACATTGATGTGTTGTATTTGTTGTTTAGATGTTTGTGTACTATTTGGAAGTAATTACTAACCTTTGCTGAGAGTTTACTATGTGCCAGATCTTGTTCTGTGCACAAGCATGGTTTAACTTACTTCAGCTTCTGATTCTACACAGTGTGTTAGTAATTTGGCCAGTGCCATTCATCTACTAATTAATGCCCTGCTTCGGGATACAGAAGTGGGCATTTTGTTTCAGAGCCAATGTGCCATGTTGCTCCTGGTATAAAGAGGAGTTAGTAAAATAATTACAAATATTAGCCAGGTGCAGTGGTGCATGCCTGTAATTTCAGCGCCTATAATCTCAGATACTCAGGAGGCTGTGGCAGGAGGATTCCAAGTTCAGGGCTTCAGGAACTTGAAAAATAAAAAATGAAAAGAACTCAGGTTATTATTCAGTGGTAGACCACCTGTAGATTTGATCCCTAGTACTCCCTGCCCTCAATTTTTCTTAATGTAGATCTTTTAAATAGCAGTGGTAACAGCTAAACATGAAATATTGATTGGTAAAGTTTGTAAAAATTTGCTATAATTTAAGAACTAGATAAAGGAATCATTTTAATAGAATTTACTAAAATTTTTGTTTTGGTGATTGGTATCGAACCCAGGGCTTTGTGTATTCTGGGTCAGTGCTGTACCACTGAGATTTATTCTCAGCCCTAAAATATATCTTAATGTAATTCTAGATAAGTTTTTGGGATAAACTAAGAAGTTATTTGTTTTTTTTGTTTTTGTTTTTGTTCTGTTCTGTTTTTTGGTACCGGGGATTGAACTCAGGGGCACTCAACCACTGAGGTACATCCCCATCCCTATTTTGTGTTTTATGTAGAGACTGGGTCTCACTGAGTCGCCTTTGCTGAGGCTGGCTTTGAACTCGCGATTCTCCTGTCTCAGCCTCCCAAAGTGCTGGGATTATAGGCGTGCGCCACTGCGCCTGGCAGAGTTATTTATTTATTTAATTTATTTTTTTATTTTTGGAACCAGGTATTAAATTCAGGGGCACTTGACCACTGAGCCACATCCCCAGCCCTATTTTGTATTTTATTTGGAGATGGGGGTCTCACTGAGTTGCTTGCACCTTGCTGTTGGCTTAGGCTGGCTTTAAACTCACAATCCTCCTGTCTTAGCCTCGTGAGCTGCTGTGATTACAGGTGTGCACCATCGTGCGCAGCCTAAGAAGTTATTTTTATTTATTTTATTTTTTAATTTTTTTCCCTTTATTTAGTTTTAGTTTATTTATGTGGTGCTGGGGATCAAACCCAGTGCCTCATGCATGCTAGGCAAGTGCTCTACCACTGAGACACAACCCCAGGGCCTAAGAAGTTATTTTTAATCCATACTTTAATTGTAGAAAGAAGATTGGAAAAGTGGCAGTCTTTGGATTAATTGGTTTATGGAAAAGAATTTATTTGGTAACTTTTTGTTTAACATGAGGTATTATTCTATGATCTTTTAACATGGACCAAAAATACTGGTTTATATGATTTTATTTCAATCTACTTTGGGGGGGAATATCTGATAAAATTAATTTTTATTACTTTCAGACTTGAAAGAGGCCTCCAGAAAAAGTAGATGTGTATCTGTACAAACAGATCCTACTGATGAAATTCCCACCAAAAAGTCAAAGAAGCATAAAAAGCACAAAAACAAAAAGAAGAAAAAGAAGAAAGAAAAGGAAAAAAAGTATAAAAGACAGCCAGAAGAATCTGAGTCAAAGCCGAAATCTCATCATGATGGGAATGTAGATTTAGAATCTGATTCCTTTTTAAAGTTTGATTCTGAACCTTCAGCAATGGCACTGGAGCATCCTATAAGAGCATTTGGCCTGTCTGAGTCCAGTGAATCCCCTGCAGTTACACTGGAACCTCCTTTAGTAGTATCAATGGAGGTTTCAGAGCCACACATCTTAGAAACTCTGAAGCCAGCTACAAAAACTGCAGAACTCTCAGTGGGATCTACATCAGTTATCTCAGAGCAGTCTGTGGCAACAACATTGGAACCATCTACGACAAAGATTCTGGATTCCTTTGCAACAGCGCCTGCTACAACAGTAGTGCTGAAGTCATCTGAGCCAGGTGTAATGTCAGTGGAGTATCAGACAAAGTCTGTGCTGAAATCTTTGGAGAGCACCTCTCCAGAGCTATCAAAGATCAAGTTTGTAGAGCCTCTGGTAGCAAAAGTGCAAGAGCCATCAGAAACCCTTGTGACAGCATCAGACATACCTACTGAGGTGCATCCTGAACCAAGCACATCAACAACAGTGGATTTTCCAGAGTCATCTGCAACTGAAGTGCTAAGATTTCCAGAGCAGCCTGTAGAAGTACCATCGGAGATAGCAGATTCATCAATGGCAAGATCGCAGGAGTTGCTGGAGCTGTCTAAGACCACAGCGTTGGAGCTGCCGGAGTCATCGGTAGCCTCAGCGCTGGAGTTGCCGGGGCCACCTGCGACCTCCAAGTCGGAGTTGCAGGGGCCCCCTGTGACTCCAGTGCTGGAGTTACCTGGGCCCTCTGCTACCCCGGTGCCAGAGTTGTCAGGGCCCCTTTCTACCCCAGTGCCTGAGTTGCCAGGGCCCCCTGCGACTGCAGTGCCTGAGTTGCCGGGGCCCTCTGTGACACCAGTGCCACAGTTGTCACAGGAATTGCCAGGGCCACCAGCACCATCCATGGGGTTGGAGCCACCACAGGAGGTCCCAGAGCCACCTGTGATGGCACAGGAGTTGCCCGGGCTGTCTGCAGTGTCAGCGACAGTAGAGTTGCCAGGGCAGCCTGCAGTAACGGTAGCAATGGAGTTGACCGAACAACCTGTGACGACGACAGAGTTCGAGCAGCCTGTGGGGATGACAGCGGTGGAACATCCTGGGCATCCTGAGGTGACAGCAGCAACAGGGTTGCTGGGGCAGCCTGAGGCAACTATGGTGCTGGAGTTGCCAGGACAGCCAGTGGCAACAACAGCGCTGGAGTTGTCTGGGCAGCCTTCGGTGACTGGGGTGCCAGAGTTGCCAGGGCTGCCTTCGGCAACTAGGGCACTGGAGTTGTCGGGGCAGTCTGTGGCAGCTGGGGCACTAGAGTTGCCTGGGCAGCTCATGGCAACTGGGGCACTGGAGTTCTCAGGGCAGTCTGGGGCAGCTGGAGCACTGGAGCTTTTGGGGCAGCCTCTGGCAACAGGGGTGCTTGAGTTGCCAGGGCAGCCTGGAGCGCCAGAGTTGCCTGGGCAGCCTGTGGCAACTGTGGCGCTGGAGATCTCTGTTCAGTCTGTGGTGACAACATCGGAGCTGTCAACGATGACCGTGTCGCAGTCCCTGGAGGTGCCCTCGACGACAGCGCTGGAATCCTATAATACGGTAGCACAGGAGCTGCCTGCTACATTAGTGGGGGAGACTTCTGTAACAGTAGGAGTGGATCCCTTGATGGCCCAAGAATCCCATATGTTAGCTTCTAACACCATGGAGACCCATATGTTAGCATCCAACACCATGGACTCCCAGATGCTAGCATCCAACACCATGGATTCCCAGATGCTAGCATCCAACACCATGGACTCCCAGATGTTAGCCTCTAGCACCATGGACTCCCAGATGTTAGCTTCTAGCACCATGGACTCCCAGATGTTAGCAACTAGCTCCATGGACTCCCAGATGTTAGCAACTAGCACTATGGACTCCCAGATGTTAGCAACCAGTTCCATGGACTCCCAGATGTTAGCAACCAGCTCCATGGACTCTCAGATGTTAGCAACCAGCTCCATGGACTCCCAGATGTTAGCAACCAGCTCCATGGACTCTCAGATGTTAGCAACCAGCACCATGGACTCCCAGATGTTAGCAACCAGCACCATGGACTCCCAGATGTTAGCAACTAGCTCTATGGATTCCCAGATGTTAGCATCTGGAACTATGGATTCTCAAATGTTAGCTTCTGGCACTATGGATGCCCAGATGTTAGCATCTGGTACCATGGATGCCCAGATGTTAGCCTCCAGTACCCAAGATTCTGCTATGTTGGGTTCAAAATCTCCTGATCCCTATAGGTTAGCTCAGGATCCTTACAGGTTAGCTCAGGATCCCTATAGGTTGGGTCATGACCCTTATAGGTTAGGTCATGATGCTTACAGGTTAGGACAGGACCCCTATAGATTAGGCCATGATCCCTACAGACTAACTCCTGATCCCTATAGGATGTCACCTAGACCCTATAGAATAGCACCAAGGTCCTATAGAATAGCACCTAGGCCATATAGGTTAGCACCTAGACCCCTGATGTTAGCATCTAGACGTTCTATGATGATGTCCTATGCTGCAGAACGTTCCATGATGTCATCTTATGAACGCTCTATGATGTCTTATGAGCGGTCTATGATGTCCCCTATGGCTGAGCGCTCTATGATGTCAGCTTATGAGCGCTCTATGATGTCAGCCTACGAGCGCTCCATGATGTCTCCTATGGCTGAGCGCTCTATGATGTCAGCCTACGAGCGCTCCATGATGTCAGCTTATGAACGCTCCATGATGTCCCCAATGGCTGATCGATCTATGATGTCTATGGGTGCCGACCGGTCGATGATGTCGTCATACTCTGCTGCTGACCGCTCTATGATGTCATCGTACTCTGCAGCTGACCGATCAATGATGTCATCTTATACTGCTGATCGTTCAATGATGTCTATGGCAGCTGATTCTTACACTGATTCTTACACTGATACATATACAGAGGCATATATGGTGCCACCTTTGCCTCCTGAAGAACCCCCAACAATGCCACCATTGCCTCCTGAGGAGCCACCAATGACACCACCATTGCCTCCTGAGGAACCACCGGAGGGGCCTGCATTGCCCACTGAGCAGTCAGCATTAACAGCAGAAAATACTTGGCCTTCAGAGGTGTCAGCATTACCTCCTGAAGAGTGTGTATCACAACCTGAGCCTACTGTGAGTCAAAGTGAGATTTCAGAGCCTTCGGCAGTGCCGGCTGATTACTCAGTGTCAGGATCAGAGTCCTCAGTGTTAGCATCAGAGGCAGTTGTGACTGTTCCAGAACCACCACCAGAGGTAGAGTCCTCAGTTACATCAATACCTGTTGAGTCTGCTGTAGCAGCAGAAGAACATGAAAGTATTCCAGAGAGACCAGTGACTTGTATGGTATCTGAAACGCCTGTTTCAGCTGAACCATCTA
This sequence comes from Xerus rutilus, assembly GCA_028644305.1. Lineage (NCBI taxonomy): Eukaryota > Metazoa > Chordata > Mammalia > Rodentia > Sciuridae > Xerus > Xerus rutilus. Next base: position 110,445,011 of record CM053409.1, read on the forward strand.
TGTTAACAACAGAGCCTCCTATGATATCAGAGGCAGCAGAAACATTTGATTCCATGAGAGCTGCAGGACATGTTGCCTCAGAGGTATCCATGTCTCTGCTGGAGCCAGAACAAACAGAGAGCATTCTGGAGCTACCAGGCATGGCTGGCCCAGCACCTTCTGCTGTGGCTGGCCCAGTGCCTCCTGTTGTGGCTGTCTCGGCGCCTCCTGCCGTGGCTGGTCCAGAGCCTCCTGCCGTGGCTGGCCCAGAGCCTCCTGCCTTGGCTGGCCCAGAGCCTCCTACTGTGGCTGGCCCAGAGCCTTCTGCAGTAGCTGTCCCAGAACCACCAGCCATGACTGAGTTAGAATCACCAGCTGTGGCTGTTCCAGAGCTTCCCACCATGGTTGAGCCAGAGCATGTTACCATTCCTGTGTCAGTTGTGTCTGCCCTGGAGCCTTCTGTGCCTGTCTTGGAACCAGCAGTGTCATTCCTTCAACCTGCTATGATTGTTTCAGAACCATGTGTTTCTGTCCAGGAGTCCACTGTGACATTTTCAGAGTCTTCTGTCATTGTTTCAGAGCAGACTCAAGTAATATCAGCTGAGATGGCTTTAGTGTCTACACCAGTGATGGTGGGGTCTAATGTATCATCACATGTTATGAAAGGGATGACTTTACTATCTGGTGATCAAAGTTTTTCTCCAGATATTGGCATGCAGGAGATTCCATTGCATTCAGGTGAAGAGCCACATGGGGAAGGACACTTGAAAAGTGACTCTTATGAACATGAACATGGTATAAATACAGACCTAAATATAAATAGCCATGTAATTGCTAAAGATATGGAACATAATACAGAATCTGCTGCTAGCACTGGTCCTGTTGGTGAAACTGGTGAAGAGAAAATTTTGCCCATCAGTGAGACTAAACAATGCACAGTATTGGATATCTGCGCTGGGGTTAGTGAAGCTGATGTAGGAGGAACACTATCTTCTATTGGTCCTCTTGCTCTGGAACCTGATACAATGGAAACTAATAAGGGTATTGAGTTTGTGACAGCATCTGCTCTCAGTTCAATTAGTAAATATGATGAAGTGTCTCTAACTACTCAAGATACTGAACATGACATGGTAATTTCCACCAGCCCCAGTGGTGGTAGTGAAGCTGACATAGAGGGACCTTTGCCTGCTAAAGACATTCATCTTGATTTACCATCTAGTACTCTTGTTAGTAAGGATACAGAAGAACCATTACCTGTGAGAGAGAGTGACCAAATATTAGCAGTTCCTCTCAGCCCTAAAGAAAGTAGTGGAGAAGATAAAGAAGTACCTCTCTCTACTAAAGAGATATTGTCTGATTCAGGATTTTCTGCTAACATTGATGAAATTAATGAAGCTGATTTAGTGAGACCATTACTTCCTAAGGACATGGAACGTCTTACAAGCCTTAGAGCTGGTATTGAGGGATCTTTACTTGCAAGTGAAGCTGAACGTGAAAAATCGGCTGCCAGTCCAGTTGTAACTAGTGTACCAGAAAGGGCTTCAGAGTCTTCTTCAGAGGAAAAAGATGATTATGAAATTTTTGTAAAAGTTAAGGACACACATGAAAAAAGCAAGAAAAATAAGAACCGTGACAAAGGTGAGAAAGAGAAAAAAAGAGACTCTTCGTTAAGGTCTCGGAGTAAGCGTTCTAAGTCTTCTGAACACAAGTCCCGTAAGCGAACCAGTGAGTCTCGTTCTAGGGCAAGGAAAAGATCATCTAAGTCCAAGTCTCATCGCTCTCAAACACGTTCACGGTCACGTTCAAGACGCAGGAGGAGGAGCAGCAGATCAAGATCAAAGTCTAGAGGGAGGCGATCTGTATCAAAAGAGAAGCGCAAAAGATCTCCAAAGCACAGATCTAAGTCCAGGGAAAGAAAAAGGAAAAGATCAAGCTCCAGGGATAATCGAAAAGCAGTTAGAGCTCGAAGTCGAACCCCAAGTCGTCGGAGTAGGAGTCACACTCCTAGTCGGCGAAGAAGGTCTAGATCTGTGGGTAGAAGGAGGAGTTTTAGCATTTCCCCCAGCCGAAGGAGCCGCACCCCCAGCCGAAGAAGCCGCACCCCCAGCCGAAGGAGCCGCACCCCCAGCCGAAGGAGCCGCACCCCCAGCCGAAGGAGCCGCACCCCCAGCCGAAGGAGCCGCACTCCCAGCCGTCGGAGAAGATCAAGGTCTGTGGTAAGAAGACGAAGCTTTAGTATATCACCAGTCAGATTAAGGAGATCAAGAACACCCTTGAGAAGAAGATTTAGTAGATCTCCCATCCGTCGTAAGAGATCCAGGTCTTCTGAAAGAGGCAGATCACCCAAACGTCTAACAGATTTGGGTGAGTCATTCTTTCAAAATTTAATGCTATTGTAAGAGAATGATTTAAACCTGTGTTTTTTTGTGATTTTGAGTCAAATGGAATATTTTGGATTATGGGTTTAAATGTGATTCGATTAGCCTGTGTTTAGAAAAAAACAGATGCATGTGAGCATGTGATAGTTAAAAAGACCTGCTTTGGAGTATATTAGAACCAAGGTTGTTTTCCTTAAGTGTTTCATTTTGCTTGTGCCATTTTTCCTTAACTAAAAATGAGAAGCAAAAGTGGATGGAGACAAAAAAAAAGGCAGATGGAAATATCCTGTTGCTCACATTGTTATATGTATTATAATGTACATCCTTGAAAATGAGCAAAATTGTGATTTTCATATTTAGTAATTTAACATCTTAAAATGGCAATCTAGAATTGTTAAGTGTGAAGGTGATTCTGATTCATACAGTTGGTAAAATAAGTCAGTAGGAAATTTGCATCTGGAGTTACTTAATGAGGGGAGTGAAATTTGTTATGGATAAAGTGGAATTTATGAGATCAGAATCTGTTCTGGCCAGTTGTGGTGGTGCATGCCTGTAATCCCAGTGGCTTGGGAAACTGAGGCAGGAGGATGGCAATTTAGCAAGCCTTTAAGCAACTTATCAAGACTCAGTCTCAAAATAATAAAAAGGGCTGGGGATGTGGCTTAGTGGTAAAGCATCTTTGGGTTCAATCCCCAACCCCACCCCAAATCTGCCATGTTTTAAAAATAACTCTGTTTTGATAATTTTTAGTAGTATTCAGAGGTTATTAAAACTTGATGAATGTAGGTTATCTGTGGCATAATTTACTATCCCAATAGGTTGGACATATCCAGGTCAGGACTATCTAAAGAAAAGGATACCAAGAGTAGTAAGGCAGAATTTGCATTTATTTCAACAAATGTTTTCTCAGTTCACTTTTATTCAAAGTAGAGAGATACTGTGTAATTTCCAAAGTGATTGTAAGTCAGTGAAGGAGACATGGGGAAAAGCCTGTCTCTTTCTACCAAATGGCAAAACTGCCAAAAAGAATGGAATATGATGATTTGTTATATTACCAGTGGAAAAGAGTCACTTCAGGAGCAGTGAAGAGCAATGTTAATTCTGGCTTGATGAAGACAGTTAGAAGGCAGGGAGGCATTTTATTTTGAGTGTAAAGAGTGACTTAAGCTGTTGGCAGATTAGGAGGAGAGTAGTTTTAAGATCCTGATAATTTGGGGAAATAAAATTGGCTTCAATGATGGGGTTGGAATTGTAGCTCAGTGGTAGAGAGCTTGCCTGGCATGTGTGAGGCACTGGGTTCAATTCTCAGCACTGCATATAAATAAATAAAGATCCATCAACAACTAAAATATATTTTTAAAAAATTGGCTTTGATGGGTTTGTGTCTTAAAATTTGTGGCTTGGTGATCATTGTAGGTTATAGTGGGCAAGCTATTTTGTGTAGTGTTTGAATGGGAAATTCAATGTGGACGTTATCTTTAAGGGGCCAGCACTTAAAAACTTAAAGCCAGAGAGTACTTTGATTATACTCTTATGGCATAAAATTGATGCCCTTTCATGTTATTACCATATGAAACTGAATAATACAAAATGTACAAACTTAGGAAAACTTTTTATTTTTCTCTTACAGATAAGGCTCAATTACTTGAAATAGCCAAAGCTAATGCAGCTGCCATGTGTGCTAAGGCTGGTGTTCCTTTACCGCCAAACCTAAAGCCTGCACCTCCACCTACAATAGAAGAGAAAGTTGCTAAAAAGTCAGGAGGAGCTACTATAGAAGAACTAACTGAGGTAAGCTAGACAGAATTTGTTTTCATTCTTAAATGGATTATTCCAGGGATGTTGACTCTGGAGCGTGCCAAAACCTGAATTGTGGGCTGAACTGATAATGGCTGGCACCGAGTGGCCAAAACCCGAAATACAGATGTGGCAGCGGCAGAAGCTCTGTTTAGCAGGCCATTATCCGGGATGGCTAAGCTCCGCTAGCTAAAAGTTACTTCCCATTACTTTTGCTTTCCAGTTTTAGAAGCCAAACTGACTGAGGAGTGGGACGGTTCGTTTGAATGGAGGAGGTGTTGAGTGAGCAACACGCAGAAGCTCGCCTACAGTTTCGTTTCCATTCACGACGTGTTCACTGATCGCCAAGAGTGTACTGCATATACGCAAAGACACAGACAATCTTCAGAAATGATCTTTTGCCACCGGAGCTTGGAAATTAATGAGAATAGCTGGCCATTGCCTGAAAGGAACTTCTTTCGCATCAACATTTCGGGTTTTGGCTGTTTGGTACCAGCCATTGGCGATAATGGCCGGCCATTATCAGTTCTTCCTGCGGTTCGGGTTTTGGCAGTAACATTTTAAATACACTTATTTTTGTTTTTAAGAATTTGATCTTTTTGATTGAGGCTTTTTTGGGGGAGGCTTTGTTTTATTTTATTATTTTTGGGGGGGAGAGATGCTGAAATATTGCTGCTAGGATCCAGAAATACCACATTGTTTCATATATTGAAACTTGTAATTGGCTAGCCTTATGCCAGCCTGCCACTGTCAATATGTTCTGTTCCCCTTGGTTACATGCTTGATACACTCTTGTGTTTTTGGCTAAATGAGCTTTTTATCCTGTTGTAATATTTTCAATTGATAGTAGATGTGACGAATTCTACTGCTTGTATAGAGACAGGTCTACCCAAATTTACTCTGACCTTTTTATAAAGCCAGGTAATTGCGTCTGTTCCTTTGCTTCTCAGGAAGGAATTGACGTTTGTTTATGTGTCAGACTGCATCAATTGCACCCTCTACGTTATGCCTTATTTTCCTTAATTTCTATTCCTTAAGAGATTCAGTCTACAAAACATTTATAGAGAGACATGTAACTGTCTGACTCTATCACAAATGTTTTAAAACTTTTATTGTATCATACATTTGGGGATCATAAAGTTTCTTAATCTGTTTCCTCAGATTTATTTCAATATGAATTATAACTTAAAACATAAGGACCTAGCAGAAGCTTCTATTGCTTATTTACCAAATCCAAGTTCATCATTAAAACCTTATGAATGCTTAGTATTTTGCTGTTTTTAGCCTCATCGTCTGCGCTCTTGTCCCTTCTAACAAAATTTTTTTCTCACCTTTTTACCGCTACCAGACCAGAATGACTTTCTTTTCCTTCTCTACCAGTCCTTGTTCTTCTATGAAAATCTGGCTTAGAATTCTTCAAGAGATATTCTTTGATTCTCAAACCCTGCCTGACTCTATTCTCTCTCAAGCCTTTGTTCTTTTAGCACTTATGTACCCAGTTTGTATTATATCAGTTTGCACTTGTTATTATGTTGCTCTGTAAAAAAAACGGTCTTCAATTATTTCATGTGTATGTATTCTGTCTCTTGTATTAGAGTGTAAGCTCCTTGGGAGCAGGGACCATGTCTTCTTTTTTTTTTTTTTTTTTTTTTTTTGTATTCCCCAGACAGTGCCCAGTACAGTGCTCTGCACATAGTAGGTGCTCAATAAATGTTGTTGACTGACTGACCAGCCAGAGTGTGTTTAAATAGCTAATAAGTTAAATTACCTTTTGATAACCTATCACTAATCTGTTTACTTTTGAAAGTTGATTTTATGTGGTTTTGATTTTTTTTGAACATTGCATGTTATTCTACATAAACCATAAGATTTATCTTTTGTTTGTTTTTACTTTTAAAGAAATGCAAACAGATTGCACAGAGTAAAGAAGATGATGATGTAATAGTGAATAAACCTCATGTTTCGGATGAAGAGGAAGAAGAACCTCCTTTTTATCATCATCCCTTTAAACTCAGTGAACCCAAGCCCATTTTTTTCAATTTGAATGTGAGTATTAGAGCTTATATGAATTGAAATGGCACAACTCATGGAAAATAAATGTGCATAGAGTTTAGTGTGTTAATTTTTGGTTAAAATACTGCGGGAAAATAATGAACAAAACCATGTCCTTCCAGAGTAAACATTTCTTCTAGATTACGTTGAAATTGTTTAGAAACCACTTAATATTTTTTTTATTGGGTTTTAATTAAGAAACATTATTTTTTAGATTGCTGCAGCAAAGCCAACTCCACCAAAAAGTCAGGTAACACTGACAAAAGAATTTCCTGTGTCATCTGGATCTCAACATCGAAAAAAGGAAGCAGATAGTGTTTATGGAGAGTGGGTTCCTGTGGAGAAGAATGGTGAAGAAAACAAAGATGATGATAATGTTTTCAGCAGCAATTTGCCCTCAGAGGTAAGTAAGGAATATTACATGTTTTTCCTTTTTTATACCTGAATCTGCCATTTTATTGTTATTTTATATCTGATTTGGATTCTGTTTCACTCTTCTTAGGGCCGGGTTAAACGGCAGGGCCGGGTTAAACGACAGATGAAACAACCCGCAGCTTCTCATTTGACAGTAACTCGATGCAATTCACTTTGTGGAACCAAGCCACAAAGTGAAAAGCATCGAAGTGCAGAGAACAGTGTTATCACATCCCTACCCAACATTGGGCCCTCCTTGCACTTGTGGGAAGGTAGCCCAAGGTACAACTATTTAGCTTCCCGTTTTGCTTCAAGGCTATATAGCTCTAGATTTTGGTGGTAGCAAATTTATTGGGTGGAGGGATTGAGTGGAGAAAGGCAGATCCTCAGGTTCAACACAAGAACTGGATTGGAAAAGGTTATTGTAGGTTGTTGTGAACATCTTGAGTACATAGCCCATTACCCTTAAGTGATGGTTTCTTATTTCTCTGGGTTGTTTGTCAGATAGCCTTTAATTTTCACAATTTTTCCCTTCCCTGTGCTACCTTGGCCCTTTTGAATTCTTGTGTTTAACCTAATGTTCAGCCTTGGTACTCTGTTCCCTTCTCCTTCCCCTCTTTGCTACTATTAAAAGTTGGAGAAGTGGAATTCACACTTTGAAATTTCCACAAGGCTATAGTTGTATCTTGTCAAAATGACGCAATAACAATGCCAAGTGTCAAAACAACCCCATTAAAATGCCGCCTGATTAAATAATGTGCTGCTAATTATAGTGCACATGAAAACAGCAAGACTGTATATATATGTAAATATATATATATATATCTGTATCTTTGTATGTATCTCTGTATCTGTACCTTTGCTGTATCTTTTAATAAACAGTTTACTTTTATTTAACTTGTTGTGCAAAATCACGCTTGGGGGATCTGGGAGGGTGGAGACTTATTAGGGGAGGTGGGAATTTTAAGTGATACAATAGACTAGTTGTCATCACCTCTTGCCCGTGGTTTCCAAAGCCTTGACATTTGTCTAAGGACTGAACTAGATATCTTATGCCCTTATGGACTTCTTTTTCTTGCAGTCTGGAATATGTGGGTCTGAGAGACCAATACTCTTCACTTCAGGTTCCCTACATTGGCCATATCTCATCATCTTCCAGTAAACACTTCCAATTCTCCAATATATCCTGTTTATAAAATTAGAAATTAAACAGAACCCAAATCAGAAGCTTTTTGCTAGCAGTATCATTTTTCTCCTGAGCTATTCACAGGCGACATTTTCACTGTGTTTTTTTGACCTGTGGCATTTTGAAAGTGAACAAAGTTCTATACAGTGAATGGGACATGATAACTAGCCAGTGCAACTTAGAGTCAAAGGTGATGATCTGTGTTCACATTGAATTCACCAACTAAAGCAAGTTACGACATTGCTAGGGAGTTTAGAGATATCTGGTTTGGACAATATTTTAGTGAAACCAGTTCAGTTAGCTCAGTTGTTAATCCCCAGATTAGGCTATGTGCACATCTCAAGAGGGAAAGGTTAATTAACATTTGTAGCTGACTTAATCGTCTTGTGGAGCTTGAGTGTAAACCATGATAAAAAGGGTTGTACATACTTCAAAATCCTGATATGAATGCTTTTAGAAATAATTACAGATTAGATGTTTTAAACAGTTGGAAGAAACATAGCTAGGGAGATTCTTTATGAGAGAAAAGTTTTCCAGTGGAGTGAAGACCTATAAATACTGCAAAATTCCAAGAGATTTTCCTGAGAAGATAAGTGACCATAACGTTTTTACTTCCTTCAGTTGAACATGGGGAAAGTGTTTTTAGTAAATCTAAAAACTTTTTACACTTTTTTCTGGTGGAGAGGGAGAGAGAGAGAGAGAGTGTGTGTGTGTGTGTGTGTGTGTGTGTTTTATTAAAAGTTTAGTACTCATTTTCAGCCTTAACACCACAATGTGATGCCTTAGCTTTGTCTCTCATCAAAAGAAGTTGTCAGGTTTTAATTAAAGGTTCAGGAGAATTACAGTGTTGATAGAAAAGGAATCCTTTATTGAAACAAAGAAAGAAGGTTCTTTTCAGAGGGCCAAATGAAGGAAGTACAAGATGCCTCTTGTGGAACACATAACTATTTGATTCCAGAATGCTAAGTTACTTAGAAGATTAGAACCAAAGAATATACAGGTTAACTTTAGTTCTAAACAAAATGCCAAAATTTTAGGGAAAAAAGTGGACAGGGTTTTGTTTTGCTTTCAAATCTACACCTTTACATAGCAATAATGTTAAACACCCAGAGGAAATGTTCACTTGTAAGGTTAAAGGAAAAGGCATTTAAATGGTCAGCTTTCAACCTAAATACTCTATTTTTAATCAGACTTTTTCATTTTTACAAATATTAATGGAGTTTGTGGTTCTTTAATCTTGACCATGAAACATTTAGTCAAAGATCACAGATTTTTGTCTTCATAAGGGCTAAATTATCTTCGCTATAATTCATAATCCCACCGATTGTCTCTCATGGGAGTCCTTTTTGACATGAATGGATAAGACGTGTGGATGAATCACCATAAATAGATACCTTATGGAAAAACAACTCATCAGACTTTGTGCCCTTTTGACACAGCATCATCTTACCATCAGCCAGCATCATCCTCAGTAAAGAGTGACTACAGAATTTTTATCATGTTTGGTCTATAAATAATGAAATAAAAAATGTGGGAAAAGTAGTATTTAAAAAATAGTCCTCAAGGGCACTAATTCTTGGTAATAAAATTAGCAAAAGGCTTTTATTGGTTATAAGATTTAAATGTAGTCTCTGACATCAGTATAAATGGAGTAATCACTACATTCGTAACCAATAGTGTGGAGTTTTTGTGAGTTTAGTATTGATTATAAATGTTTCAGGGGCCCAATTCAAATGATTGCTTGGATGTTAACATGTTTATCTCAAGCAATGTGCTAGGTATTGTTGAATCCTATCTCCTTATGAAAATATTATTCTCCCAAATTTAGAAGCTCTCAATTTACAGTTTAGGAAAGCTCGCTTCTTGGAGTAAGATGAACATTGGAATTGGAAATTAGACACAGGTTCTGGTGCTGATACTTGTATAGCCTTGTTACTTACTATTTTCTCCCTAGATTCTCCTTGGCTTTTCATGCTGCATTTCTGAACCATTTAAAATAGGTTTATCTATTTGTTGTCCCCTTACAATTCACTTATATTAATCTAAGAGTTATAATAAAAGGACTTACAGTTAACGTTTTATAAACCAATCAAATACAGTAAGTGGGACATTCTGTATTTAGTATGGCTTTTTGAAGTTGTCATTGTTATGTATGAACATGTATATTCATAATTTTTACTAAATGTATTTGATTTTTATAAGGCCAGATGCTTTTTTTAAATTTCTCCTTTTATGCCTTGTTTTAATTTAAAATCTGCAAATTACCTGTGTAGAAAACATTTTTCTTGGAGGAGTTATTTTTCTTATATGATTTATCCCATCCTAAAAATAATACTACTTTTTTAATCTTTCACTGGCATTCTACAAAATTCTTTTTAAAGTTACTTGTTCTATGTATGATAAACAGCTGGGTTAACAAACAAGTAAATTAATATAGAACAATATTTTAATGAACAAAGATATAAAAGGTACACTTTATAATGGCACAAAATTTGTATCACATGGTGCCAGTTACATAGTATAGTATATGTGATACCTTTGTGGGGTTTTAGAAGTAGAGATCTGCTTTGTTGAGGTATAGATTTTAAAAGTTTGTTAGTTTTTAACGTGGGAATTAAGACTCTGGACACTTTATATAGAGTTTACCTTTTAGAAAGGTCCTAGGAAAAAGGAAGTGAAACATTTCCTCCATTGTAATACCCACAGTATTATTACACATTTTTATACATTAGGTAGTAGGCTACTCTAATTTATCAGTGGAAAACATAAGGCTTATTGCTGACAGTCTGATTAATAGTATTCTAAAAATTTAAAATTTGTTACCTTTCTCATATTTTCTATTTTTGAACAATATTAAAGTATGGTTAAGATTCTAGAGCTTCATTTTCCAATGTAGTATTCACCAGTTACTGAAAAAGAATTTCCTAATCACACTAGCCACGTTTCAAGTGCTCCATAGTTATCACTGCAGAAAGTTCTTTTGGACTATACTGGTGTTGAGAGTAGCTGTAGTATTTTATGAATGTTTTAATACTGGTAAATACGTTTTGGTCTGATCTTGAATGTTAATGCTTTGGGGCTTATAAAGTTGGCTTTTTATGCATTGTATAACCTGAGTTCCTTTGAAAAGCTGGAAACAGGCTTTGGGACCCTTAAAGGGTTAAGATAATCTTGATTCGTTCTATTTTCAGCCTACTTTTCACATTTAAAAATATAAATATGAAATTAATAGTTAAAATACTACTTAGGAATAAATGTTTGATATGAACTTTGCTTACTCAGGAAGCCTACTGATGAATTGTCCTACCTCACAAAAGAAAAAAAGAGTTGAAATTTATCTAAATTAAACTTGAAGTCAACATCAGGGTTGCTATATTAAGATTCCATTCATAGTGGGATTTGAATTTAATATAAAATATTAATGAGATACAAAGTTTCATTCTGGGGGTAAATGATGAACTATCATTAGGTCACTTACAATAAACGCTAAAAAGACAAAATATGAAAATCTAAAATATCTCTAGCAGGATGATTCACAGGTATATTCATTTGTGGTCCACTTGGAAAAAATTAGTTTTATTCTAGAAAAGTTAAGTGTTTTCAGAGCCATCTAAATGTATTTTTATGGCTAATTTATAGTTAGAAATTGGGGGTCAGGGGTTGGGATGATGGGTAGACACATTTTCCCTAGTATCTTTTAAGATTTTAATTTTCCAGAATAAACATTTTTTTTTCTCAGAATAAACATTTCTTACTTACACCTATGTACCCTAACACTTAGATTTATAGGTTGCTATGAAAACCAAAGTCTGGGAAGATTAATGATATAGTACTTGTCTCATTTGGTGATCCTTCAAAAATTGCCTTGATAATATATTTGAAAGTTTTAGGAGACACCTAATGTAGCCTATGCGACATAAATTTTGTTTTGAAATATCTGTATTCTCACTTAAAAGTCCAAGGAATCACACAAAACATTTGAATGCTAGGAATTAAATTACTTACAGCAGAAATGAAAGGTGAACATAGTACATTTCTTAGAGTTTCAGTCTAACTTTGCTTAATGTATTTAGGCCTTAGAAATATCTCATTTGTATAGATAAATAACTTAATTGAATAAACACTTAGGATCTTCCATTCAAGAGAACGGTTTATAGAACAAGCTAATTAACAATTACAGAATGAATTCAATTTAATTTGGACTTTATTCTAAGAAGAAATTATATTTAGGAATTTATGCATTGTGGAAGAAAAACTTGATTTAGCTAAGGAATCTTAGGTGTTTCAGCAAAAAAACTTAATGATGGTGTGATAAGGGGTTCTGAAGATAGGAAAAGGAAAATTAGTAGATCATAATGCATGAGATATTTTTCTCAGTCATAATAGCCTTCTCTGGTATATAGATCTCATTTCAAAGAGTTATACACAATACATAGTCAAATTAGAGCTAGGTTCTAATCAATAAAAATCCTTAGCTGATTAATGTTTTTTATTTGAGTTCCTTATATTTGTCATAGTCTAATCATTCTCTGTATATGAAAACATCAAAACCTTCATGAGTCACATAAGCATTTTACAAATATGAATTTTCTTGTGAAATAACCAGAAAATATTAATGGGTTAAAGACATTAAAAGAAAAATCGAGAATTACTTGATACAAATCAACTCGTGCTCTTTAGATAAAAACCATGAAATAATAGGTTAAACCTCATTCAGATCTAACAAATTGAGAATTTGCTGTAAGAATTACCCTTTTGAAAATGTTAAAATTATGTCTAAAGTTTTTTTTTTTTTTTGGTGGTGATGGTGGTGGTGGTGGTTTGTTTCTGTGGTGCCCCCCCCTTTGCTGGTGATAGAACCCAGGGTCTTGTGCATGACTAGGCAAGTACTCTACCATTGAGCTCTACACTCCAGCCCTAGTGTAAGGTTTTAAAAGGTGGACTATAACCTTTGATGAGAATGAGAATCTTGTTTGAAAATGTGTTCATTGATGTTATGGACTTCCATGAAAATATTTTAACTTGGGTAATAAATAAGTGTATGTAAACTGAAAACTTTAAAAGATTTATTTATTTATATACTGAATGTATTCTTTGAAGAATTTCAGTTCTTAATACCATACTCCATTTGTGCACACCTGTGAGAAGGTGAATGATGTGCTGCTTGACGGAGCCATCATTGAAACCATAGTGTTTTTTCCACTTGCTTATTCCAAGAATTTCACTTAACTGCTATTGAAGGTTATGCCAACACCTCGGGTCAAGTGAGAACTACCAAAGACTATAAAATTTGTAATAGTTCAAAAAAATCCTTTGAATAAATGACAAGTTTAAGCTCTTAATGGAACTTTCTTTTCTGATAACTTTTAAACTGAACAGTCTTCTTTCCAAATTTACTTTTTTGAATCTTCCTGTTTATAAGAAGATTACTAGTATGTAAGAATATTTTTTGACATGTAGTAACCAAAGATAGGTGCATTTATCATAATTTAGGGGGCTTTGGTAATTTGAGATAATTATCTATGTTTTCTTTCTTAGCCTGTGGACATCTCTACTGCAATGAGTGAACGGGCACTTGCTCAGAAAAGACTCAGTGAGAATGCATTTGACCTTGAAGCCATGAGCATGTTAAATAGAGCTCAAGAACGGGTATGTAGCAGTTTTAATGTTTAATTGAGAATTCCACTAATAGATGAGTTGTGATAAAATCATAAGTTGTGATAAACCACTGATCTAATTTATTAAGCCTACTTATTTTAAATGAAAGTGATTTGAAGCCTGATCATTTTAGTAAATGTTTATTGCATACTATGGTGAGAGAACAAAATAGAAAAAATTCCCTATTATCATAGAATTTATAATCTTGCATATAAAAATAGCTAAGTGCCCACAGCAGCCCTATTAGTTCACGTTTCACCTGAGGATGTAGAGGTAAAGAGTGGTTAAGTGACACCCAAGATTACACAAACCAGTAAGTTGGAGAACTGCAATTCAAACCCAGAGAATTTGAATGCAATCTCTGCTCTTTACAGTGGATAGCATCTCCATGTTTTTTAACTTTCTATGTAAATTTATATAGAATAGTGTTGGGAAATGATTTTTGGGGGGTGGGGGATACCGGGGATTGAACTCAGGGGCACTCAACCACTGAGTCACATCCCAGCCCTATTTTGTGTTTTACTTAGAGACAGGGTCTCACTGAGTTGCTTAGCTCCTCGCCATTGCTGAGGCTAGCTTTGAACTCACTATTCCCCTATCTCAGCCTCCCAAAATGCTGGAATTACAGGTGTGCGCCACTGCACCTGGCTAGGAAATGATATTTCTGACAATACCAGGTGTGCAATAAATATAATTTGAGTGAAAGCTGATCTTTTATCACACAGTAAATGTTGGTGATTAATGTAGTCATTTTTTAAGGAAGCTGTTAATATAATCGAGTGGACCATTTCCCGTATTTATTAATCTTAAGCATGTGTCATGAATTTAGTTCTGGATTGTATTATCTCAAAGGAAGTAATTAAAAGTTCAGGCGATCATGACATAGAGTACATCTTTATGCAATAGGTAAAAAGGGAGGGCAGGGAGTCTTTGCAATATGAAGTCATTTTTCATGTAACTGATATTTTGCTTTTCAGTTCAACATATTTCTTATTTTTGGGAATCACTGAATACTATAAAACTGCTGCTTTGGGAGATTTAGGAAAACATTTAAATTTAAATATGCATGATTTTGGTATATTTTAAAAGTACAACATTTTAAAAGTAATCCATTTTTCTTTTGTGAATTAAATTATTACCAGTAGTATTTTAATTAGATAAATAATTTTACTTAAATAAGGTGGCTTCTTTTCTTCAGATTGATGCCTGGGCTCAGCTGAACTCTATTCCTGGACAGTTCACGGGAAGTACAGGAGTACAGGTTCTGACACAAGAACAGTTGGCCAATACTGGTGCCCAAGCCTGGATTAAAAAGGTACACAACATATGCACATACAAAAGTGTTGCTGTACAAAGTTAAAACATCTTTGTTTTTATTAAAAATACGCGAAGAGGTCAGTGACTAACCAAAGTTCCTGAGTAAATTTGCTATGTGTATATACTCTAGGATGGATGCTGAAGATGGACCGGAATCATGAGACAATGGCAAATGTATAAATATGGCTCAAGAGCCACTCAGTTTATATCCTAAGGTTATTTTTCATTTATTTATTTTTGGTGCTGCTGCTGGTTTTGGTGGGGGTGGTTTTATTTTAACTTGTGTTTTGAATGTTAACTGTATCTGGTATTGTTCAGAACATCCCACAATTTCTGTTGGACTACTAACCTAATCATTTCAAAACAGTGGTTCTCAAAATTTTTCTTTATCATGGGATACTTTATTACAGGTTTATTTTTTGTGGATCAGTGCCCCCAAGAGCCCTCTACTGCCCTAATGTTCCATTCCTCTATTCCTCTGTCCTTGCCTTCTCATTTAGTGCCTGCGCCCTCTTATAAGATCCCTTGGCTCCTACTCCTCATACCTGTTGTGACTTCCAGCCTCAGGTCCCTGTGTGGTGGTCCATTGTTAGTTACAGCAAGTGGTTGGGAGACCCTAGTATTAGCACTGCATGTGGTGAACTTGCCATGGGACTGGAAGGTCCGGGAGGATGGCTGGTGTGTGGGGTGGGCAGTGCTGAGGGTGGGAATGGGGGTGGGATGGGGATGTAGATTACTATCTGTGGACCACCATTTAGGCCCTGGTGGCCTCTGGTGATCCACAGGCTTAATTTGAGAACCACTGATTTCAGAGAGGACGGACACCTTGTGCTTCGAGGATGTAGGTGCACCTGGTCTCAGATTCCTGCAGTGAGGTGTGAACTCCACCTACGGCTGCCTCATTGTTGGGGGAGTCTTAGGTGGTTAAGAAGGGCTTTTTGAAGAAATGCATTCTGGTGAAGGGTTGTGGTTTGGTTGGATGGGTGATGAGAAATTTGTTTCAGGAGTACTGGCAGTATAGCAGTGCTGAATCTGGGAGGCTGCGTGTACTAATGGATTGGGAAGGTTTCTTTATCCTGCTGTACTCCTGACTCCTTGTGTGATCATGGGCAAGTAATTTTTTTGGAATTTCAGTGTCTCCGAAATGTTAAATGGAGACAGGTCCTTTACTACTATTGCCTCAAAAGAGTAGTAATCAATAATATGATGGGTACATATTATAGGAAATTGCAATGGCTGCCACTCATACCTGAGCTGAATTTGCAGAAAATGAGATAATAGTTGCATTTGATATTATAACATTTCCAGATTAGGTAGCATTGTCTCTGTTGATGCTCTTATTAACAAATTAATATAAGACACATCCTTATTTGGCCTGTTTCTTTTTTTTAAAGACATAGTTGTACTAATATGTATATGATGAGTACATGCTCAGATTGATTTAAAAAAAATAAAAGTTAATGTGGTTTACGGGGGAGGGTGTTAAAAAGTGATAATCTAGCAAAATATTCTAGTTTGGATTAATTTTATATACTAATATATTATAGTTACAGTATGAAAGAGATTCATGTTATTTTAAAAGTGACATTTATCTTAGTGGGAAGAATTATAAATGTACATCTATTTGTTTTCCATCTTTTTTTTTTTTTGGTGATGTTGGATATATAACCTAAGTCCTTGTCAAGCATGGTGAGCATAAGATCTACTACTGAGCTACACTCCCAGTCTGGATTCTTTATTATTTAGTCTTGAAGCTCAGTGTTCATTATTTCAGGAAAGTAGATATGAAGCTTAGAGATGTTTAGGTACATAATGATCAGTCATATAGAAACTTCTGAATGTGCTTCGGTTGCAGAATTTTGCTCTTCATTTGTATAATGATGTACTGCTGCTCCATGTTTGTTTACATCTAAGTATCATCACATTAAGTAACCTGAAGAAAGTGAATCTTTTACTGATTAAAACTGGCTCCATATACACTTTCTTCAAAATAATTTTTTTTTTGGTATTACCAGTTTTGCAGACAGGACAGATTTTCAAATACATAAAATGTTTATAGTGGAACCTTTAAAATATACTTTGGGATGGAAATCATTTCGATAAATTACAATGATAAAGATGTATAAATAAGATCCAAGCTTTAAATACTACAGGAAAATGCAATATGTTCAGGAAAATGTTTGTGTAAAATTAAGAAATATTTGCTTACTATCAATTAAGGAAAGAGCATTTTGTAAAAATGAGCCAGAAAATTTAGACGTCATGGGGCAACTGAAAATACTGCCTACTCATTGAATGTTGAAATGTTTAGGAAACCTGTCCAAATGATCATTTAACTTTTCTTGTTTTAGGGTAGCCCAGTGCTTTCATATGTTAAAAACTTCAGGGAATGTCAACATTGTGTTCTTTAGTTGTTGCTATATATTTTTAGATAAAGAAGTTTTATAAGTGTTCTCAATCATCATTAAAAGATTTAAAATAGCAATTGATTTATAAGAAACTTTATTTTCTGAAATGAAATTATTTGGACATGGACTTGATAAATATTGTGGGATTCAGATAAATCAGCTTTTTTTTTAGTGAACTACAGTATACCCTGGGTATAGGAACAAATGACAATATGAGAATGGAAACAGTTGGAGACTGGGGTCATTTGGGGATTTACATTGTACTCTGTCTGCACAGTTGCCCTTTTTTTTAGGAGTGTTTCCTGGAAAAGAGGGGCAGATGAACCTGGAAGTAAGTAAAAACCATTCTAGGTGTGTAGCATCAAGGCAGTTGATACCAAGCATCAGCTAACTTTTCTCTTTATACATCTACACTGCATGGCCTGCACCAAATAAGGAACTGAACCAGGGGTATGTTTTTACCTCCACAGCTGCCTCCTTCCATCAGAGCACCTTGTTGAACTTAATGTCTATTCACATATCATTGGCATGTTTCCCAGTATTTAATTATAAAGCTGGGAAACAAGGATTATACAGTTTTATTACTGTGTAAAAACCCAGTTGGGGTATGTTTTCTATTAACTTATCAACGTAGGAAATGATAATGCATACTATTTCCTGAGCTACCAATGTTTTTGACTCCCTCTGTTGATAAGTTAATGATTTTTACTGTTTCCTAGAGAGTATTAACCTAAAATTTAATAACAAGAGGAAAGAAAACATGATTTGGAGATGTTGTTTCCAAATCTTTAAAAAAAATGGCCATACAGATCCACAAAAGTCAGTACTGTTAATGCCCATTAAAAAAGAGGCATTGACTGTTTCTTAACGTGATTGACCATGCTAATGTATATAGTTGTGCATCTTAGGACATTAAGTGGTTTGCTGCTTTGATGGAAATTATGGTTCAGTGGGTTGGATACAAGAGAGATGATTGTTCACAGAATAACCTGTGAACTTTCACCCCTCTGTATGGAAACTTGTTTCAGGGCCAAATCCTTGTAGCTGTCTTCTTGCCCCGGTCAATGCCAGCCGTACTATTCACAACACTGCTGCTACCGAGGCCTAGGTATGTAAACATTTAAGGAGTTTTTTAAAAGTTTTTAACATCAAGCTAGGTTTTAAAAGAATTCAAATACATTTTGGTATGCTTACAGGGTAGTTTGTGATTACCTTCAATTTTTAACTGTGTAAATTTTAAAGAGTTATTTTGTTTTGTAGGGATTTTCTAAGTATTTATACATACTTGCTTTATAGTAGAATGGGGAAGAAAACTTTGGATGACAACAATATGCTTCTTCAGTTTCTAAACTATTTCTAAACGATTTCTGGGCTTTATTCATAAAATAGGTACACCTGGGACAATTAATATTATTGACTGTTTTAACATTGCCTTCTTTTTATTTTACAAGCTAAGAAGAGATACCAGTGAAGCTAAATAGTGGACGAAAACAGGAGTGTTCTATTTTTTTTTTGGAGGGGGGTTGAGGGGCCATTGTTTTAAAATTGCCACTTGACTTTCAAAATACAATTGTTAATGTGAAAATAATTAGAACATATATATTACAATATATATTAAGTACAGAGGCATTTAATTGCTATAACAGATCTAGAAGTAAAATAAGATTTCTCTTTTTAGAAAGTTACCAGTGAATCTGTAGTCAAGTTCTAATTGTAAAATGGGGACATTTTACCTTTCTTTCTTTGGATAGGATCAGTTCTTAAGAGCAGCCCCGGTAACTGGAGGAATGGGAGCCGTTTTGATGAGAAAAATGGGCTGGAGAGAAGGAGAAGGATTAGGAAAAAACAAAGAAGGAAATAAGGAACCTATCCTAGTTGATTTTAAGACAGACCGAAAAGGTAACAAGTTCTTTTTTGAAATGTTTATTATATCTCTTTTAATTAACATTTAGGGTTTCATCATCTGTACATTTATTGTGGTCTTAGTGATCCTGAACTAGAGGCATCTCTTCCTGTGTAATGCACAGCTATTTTGCAGAAACAAAACACTTTAACTCAGTTTCACAGAGAGGAGCTTATCATTGTGTAGATGGAGACACTGGTTTAAGCTTTGAAAAGGCAGTTTTCATCATGCTAGTTGAAATACAAAATTTCCATATATCTAATTTGGACTGTAAATTTAACTAGATTCCATTTTGTATTCTTGTGACAGGGATCATTTGTTTACCTTTATTTCTAAGAGCTGATTTTTTTCTTTCTCACATATTTAACATTTTTTCCTTATTTAATAGTCTTTTGTCTTCATGAATTGTTTTTGCTTTTCCTTCTTTTTTCACTTGGTAATAAAGTTGTGTTGGGGCTGGAGAACAGTAACTCAACTACTGACAGCAGTGTTACCTCTTCATATTAACTTGTCTTGGTGCACCTTGAGGGAGTTGAGTGAGGTCTGTATGGCCTACAAGTAGCTATCAAATATTAAATACATGCTTAGTATCTTCAGATAATGCCACTTGGTATCTGTAAACAATTTCCTTCCCTTGGAATGTGTTCTAAGTGGAATCACCAGTGGCTGCTAGCTCAGCATAGCTTGTTTAGGCCTGATTTGTACAAAGTGGAATTTTTTTTGTTTTTGTAGTTGAACAATAACTTTGCATTAATTTAAGCAGTTAACTTGTTTTTGTGAATTTGGGAATAGACTACTTCTGTATCAAGTATGCATTGCATAATCCCAGGAAGTATTCTCCTTAGAATTGTACACTATTTGGGTTTAAGTGTGCAGAGAACATCATACTACCCAGGACAGGTTTGGGGAAGATTAATATACTGGCATAAAACTGGAAAAGGGATTGTTTGAAGTTTCCAAGAAACTATGTAGAAAGTGATTTATCCCTTGAGACACTACCCTTTTTTAAGTTGTAGATGGACATAATGCTTTTATTGTTTATATTTGTATGTGGGTGCTGAGGATTGAACCCAGTGCCTCACAGGCACTAGGCAAGCGCTCTACCACTGAGCCACAACCCCAGCACCCCCAGTCATTTTTATTTATATTTTGAGACAGGGTCTTGATAACTTGTCCAGGCTGACCTTATAATCCTCCTGCCTCAGCCTCCTGAGTATCTGGGACTACAGGCATGTGCCACTACACCCAACTAACACATTGCTTTTTTTTTTTTTTTTTTTTTTGGTACTGGGGATTTAACTCAGGGGCACTCGACCACTGAGCCACATCCCCAGCCCTATTTTGTTTTTATGTAGAGACAGGGTCTCACTGAGTTGTTTAGCACCTCGCCATTGCTAAGGCTGGCTTTGAACTTGTGATTCTCCTGTCTCAGCCTCCCTAAGTGCTGGGATTACAGGCTTGAGCCACTGCGCCCGGCCACATTGGTTTTTAAGACAGGAAGTTTATAAGATCATTTGGAAAAATAGCTACTACTGCTTAAACTGGAGATTTATCATTATATGGCATTTAATTTGTATATTTGTTCACACACGATTCTTGTGTTTTGAGAACATGTTTATATAGTTTAGTACCAACATATATGATTTTAGAATATAAAAGTCAGAAGATTGATGAGATTAATTTTGTATGAATCAATTGAATATTTTATTTGAAAACATTGAGGTTCAGGCTTATTCTGAGTTTTTCTCTATTATAATTGAAAGTGATGCTTTGAAATTGACTTAGTGAACATTGGCTTCTTTCTTTGAAGGTCTTGTTGCAGTAGGGGAAAGAGCTCAAAAGAGGTCTGGGAATTTCTCTGCTGCAATGAAAGATCTGTCAGGTAAGAGCACACTTTGGAATTTTCATCTTGCCCCACCCAAGTCTTGAAACATAATTCATTCAAAAGTTTTGGGAAATAATCCATAAATGGTTATTTTTTTCTCTGCAGGCAAACATCCTGTATCTGCCTTGATGGAAATTTGTAATAAGAGAAGGTGGCAACCACCTGAATTTCTCTTGGTCCATGATAGTGGCCCTGATCATCGCAAACATTTTCTCTTTAGGGTAAATATAAATTTCTGCACTAATTGTACATGTTATTTTGATGACTTTAAGAGGGTGAGGGATAAGAATGATAATAATATTAATTTGTTTGTGGGTTGGGGGTATATGTGTGTGGGTAGAGTGGTTGGATTTTTTTAAACACCAAAGGGTGCTTTAATACAACTTGTGAACATCCTATTTAAAACAGAAGGAAAGATTGGGCAAAATCTGGCAAACAAGTTGTTCATATTTGCTAATGGAACGTGGGAAGTTAATCTAGTACTTTTATCAGGCTGTTGGTTTTTTCATTCTTTAATTTTAATTTGGACAATTGTTCTTAACTTGTAGTCCCTTTTTGCAAATCATTTGCTTTTTCTGGGCTGAGATTAATTGAATTTACATAGTGGCTGAGATAAATTTAACTTGTATAGTATGGGTTTTATATTTTCGTAAATTATTTTTCTAGCATTTAGTGAAAAAATACAAAGCTAATAGATATTAAAGTTTGATGCTGTTCTTATTGTATGTTTTTCTTGAATAGGTATTGAGAAATGGAAGCCCTTACCAGCCCAATTGTATGTTTTTCTTGAATAGGTATTGATAAATGGAAGCGCTTACCAGCCCAGCTTTGCCAGCCCTAATAAGAAGCATGCTAAAGCCACAGCAGCTACTGTGGTTCTTCAAGCAATGGGCCTTGTACCAAAGGACCTCATGGCTAATGCCACTTGCTTCAGGAGTGCCTCACGTAGATAGATTGAGGTTTTATATTAATCATTTCAGATAATTTTACTCTGCATCACAATGTATTTCCTCTTTAATGTTGTAAATATTTGGCAATTTAAGACATTGTGTAAAAAGCAATCTGTACAAACATCTCCAGGCTTTGATTTTTGTACCATGGAAATTGTATTTAACCATACAGGGTTTTGGTATGTTTATATTGTTTACCTTAGTGATGTATTTGTTTAAGTGGCTAACATCCAAACAATTGTTTGAAGGCATCAGTAATCTTCAGTGTGGAATGTTAAATAACGCTTTTATACTGTATTTTGTACTATGATGTAACTCCCTTCCTTATGGCTAGGCTGCTGTAACACTTGCCTGTAATCAGTGAAGGGCTGTGCACCTTGTACTATTTCTCAATGGGTTCTGCTGGACAGATACTGGGCCAGTGTTATTGAGGTAATCAAGCAAGATCTGTTCCACAGGGCTAATGCCACCATCTCCCCTTAAAATTTTGTAGAGGTTATAAAAAAGAAAGTGGTATGTTGTGTGATGATCAGCACTAAGTCCTGCATTCCCATTTAAGCCACTTGGGTCATAAGAAGGGTGTCAAAATGAAGTCCGATTAGAATTCTGCAGAGGCCAAGTACATTTAGTATGGCTTGAGTTGTGATATAGTTTTACTTTGATGTGCATTTTGAATTTCAGCTACACCTAGATAGACGTAAATTGATAATTAAAATGCTGTAACCAACTTATCTAATAAAATTGGCAACCAGCCACTATTTTGTTGACTATGAGAAAGTTTAAATTTATGTTAATTTTTAGGGTCTGATAGAATATTTCATGTGTATTACAGTGGTATTCATATGCTATGTCTCTAAACTTTATTTTCAAAAGCTCAAGGCCCAAATACAAACTTCTCTGGAATAAATGTGGTGTTTTATTTTCTGGATTATACAACGAACACGTCTTCACTAATACTATTTCTTTACCCAATGCCTTCGACCTCTAAAACGTTTATATGAAAATACTTTCACACTCATGCACACACACACAAAAAAAATAAAAATGTTACTTTGCCATGACAGGCTTACGATTCAACATTGTTCTATACAGAGTATAGAATACCTTTTTAAAAATTAGTTATATTTCAGAATAGAAGAATTATGTATCAGTAGTAAATACGATAAGGTGGGTACCTCACCAACCCTCTCTACAGATTGCCTACGTTTATTTTCTACCATTTTTTTTTAATGAAACAAGTCTGTTAATCTTAGGTAAATTACTGAAGTAACATGTTTGTCTTGACACCATTAGTCACAATGCCATGAAATGACTGCTATGGGTTTAGTCTCAGTTTCTCACTTGGAAGGAAACACTGATTTTAATTGTTTTCTACTCAGTGTACAGTTGAACTATAGCAATATAGAATTCTCAAATTATTTGAGGATTAAAAAAATAAGTAGGCATCTTCATATCTGAAAATCTAGTTTGAAAACAGTAAAAGGAAAATGATTTAAAGCCTTAATGCTATTGCTCAGTGCATGTAATAAAGGTTAATATAAAGTCAATATTTATAAACACTTCAATATCTTTAAGTATATTCATTTCTTTAACTTCCAAAATGAACTTTAAAGCCAAAGGTATAAGAATCTTGAATTTCCTTGCTTTTTTTCCTCAAAGATTTCCTTTTAGGCTTACTTTGGTGCTCAGGATCTCCAATTACACATGTAGGCACTCATTTCCACTTTCCGTAAAGATGATTTCCCCAGTAATGGTATTTGACTAAGTTGCTCCAGAGTTTTAGGGTGCAACCCACAGTTAGTAAGCTCCTTATGAACAATCTCCTGTGGAAATAATGTATATGTCAGTAAAAAGCACATTTACTTGAACACTTGGCTTTTAATAATTACCATGAAAACTTTGACAAATGGCCCATTTGTGTAATCATACCTATAAAAGTCATTCCTAAGAATTTTTGTGTATTGACAAAAGTCCTAAAATGTTATTTTTATAGGCAGATACGTTAAGTAAAATATGCTTACATAAACTACAAAGGAATCCAACTGCACTATTAACTTTAGATCTGAGAGCAATGAAACTAAGTTTTGAAAGTTCTCAGTCATGGTTAGTAGCATAATCTGAATTCATAAAATTTACCCACAAAAATTACATATAGACATTTTTCCTCTTTGCAGTTCTTAAGAGTTGTAACTTGAAACATTCAGCTTATTACTTCCTTCAATTGGAGGAAATTACAATGAAAATAGTCTGTTTATACGGGTCTACTTACTTTATCTACTATTTTATCCAGTGGCAGACAGATATTGAATACAGCAGTTGGCTCATGTGGATACAATCCTGCAGAGAATGACCCACTCTGTGATGATTTGAGTAACATGGTCATAGAATGTAGAGCATGAGGCATGATTGGACCTGTAATCTCCAAACTAAATTGATCTTTGTATCCAGAAAGAGCTTGTGTCTTTACATTAATACTTCGTGCCTTCATAAGAAGAAAAAGGAAATTATCACTATCGCTCATTTGTTCCTTAGCTAGGAATATGTTCAAAACATTTTCATTTGGGTTTTCTCTAATCATGGAACAAAAATAATTTCCAAGACATCAGTACATTATTTTTTTATATATATATTTTAGTTGTAGATGGATGCATCTACAACTAAAATCTTTATTTATTTAATTTTTATGTGGTGCTGAGGATCGAACCCAGTGACTCATGCATGCGAGGCAAGTGCTTGTACCACTGAGCCACAGCCCCAACATCAGTACATTATTAATGAATGAAAATGTTTAGTGAATTTTCAGTATCTCCAGTATCCTCTGCATGAGATTTTGTTTATATTTTTGCTTATAGCATCTTATCTATTATCAATACAGAATATTGAGGAAAATCAATTCTATTGCTGTTAAGAGCATATAGGTATATATTTCAATATAGATACACACTTTTCACTTACCCAATTTTTGAGATCCATAATTTTAACATAATATTCTTGACTATGTCTGCATTGGTGAATAAATGAAATTAACTGTCTTTAAATGGCAAGAAAGGAGATTTACTCCAAATTGTGTTTGTTGTCAATTACACTTTATTCATTAAAAAATCAATTTCATATATTTTCATGTATTTGATAGTTAATAACTTAAAGACTTTTTACTGGGAGAAAAGCAAAAAACATCAAGTACAAAATTGCTAAGAGTTACTTTTTAAAGATAAAAGAATTTGTCATATTGGGCCGTGCACAGTGGCACAAGAAGGCTCAGGATAGGGAATTCAAAGCCAGCCTCAGTAAAGTGAGGTGCTATGCCACTCAGTGAGACCTTGTCTCTAAATCAAATACAAAACAGGGCCGGGGATATGGCTCAGTGGTCAAGTGCCCCTGAGTTCAATTGCTGGTACTCCACAAAAAAACAAATTTATTGTATTGGGGCTGTGATTGTAGTTCAGTAGTAGAGCACTTGCCCAGCATGTATGAGGCACTGGGTTTGATCCTTGGCACCACATAAAAACAAAGGTATTGTGTCCATCTACAACTAAAAAGTTTTAAAAAAATATATCTACAAAAAGTACTTCTTAGAAGCTAGGTTATAGGAATTAGTGAAGTGTATAATTTCTTTTAATTACCTTAAGCATTTGCATTGTGGCACCTCGGAAAGCTACAGGAGATAGAAGGGTTGGTGGAAGTCCTGCTTGTGCACCTGAAGTAGCAACTAAACTCTTGCAGTTGATCAAAAAGTTGAGCAGCGTAAAGGTGTTGATTCCTTTCACCAACACAACAGACTCAGGTCTGTGATCCATTTGCACTTCATGTTTCTCTTTACGGCTGAATGTAACAATCAAGGAAATTACAAAAGCAAATCCCACACCAATGGGGAAAATAGTTATCTTGATTCTGAATCACCTGTGAGCCTTTTCCAAAACAAAATGAAAATTTACCACTTCCTCTTCACTGCTTTCGTAAGTTTGAATCCACTTATGTTGGCCACTTCAATTTGCTAGAAACTGGTAACTGACAAAAATCAAATTCATTCTCTAGTCAAAAACTTTTCCCACATACTTAGCCAACATGAAATGTTTTCACTTAAAAATCATTTAATGGGGGCTGGGGTTATGGTGCAGTGGTAGCGTGCTTGCCTGGCATGCGTGAGGCACTGGGTTCGATCCTCAGCACCACATAAAAAAAAAAATAAAATATATTCTGTCCATCTAAAACTAAAAAATAAATGTTTAAAAAAAAATCATTTAATGGCTCAGAGTTTACTGATACCTAGAGACCTGTTACTTAATGTCATAATAGAGGATTAGATTTAATATGATCTAAAGATAATTTAAAATTAGTTATTTTAAATTGCCAATGCTAAATTGCTTATAATTGTGAAAATTAGTTGTAATTGAAAGGATACAGCTTGATAGAGAGTATATCTGGCTTTTTAATTTTATCTTGTACACCCATCTCTTCCAGCCAAGAAAAGCTTTCCTCTTCATCTTCATCACTGACTGCTTGCTCCCTATGAAATTGCTACAGTTAGAGTTACTATTTTATAGTTAGTTACTATTTCACAAACCTGTTACTTTTACAAATCTATTTCACTGAACCCACAGTCACTAAACTATGTAAAAGTTTATTTTAATCACATACTCCCCAAGTCCCATGCTTGTTCCACGTGCTTTCTTCTTTTGGTCATTTTCTTCTATTAAAGGCAAAGAAAATTCAATACCTACATGAGAAAAACAAGTCAATTTTCTTTAAAAGCATTTAACAGGAGTAATCTACTTTTGGAATATATGAAGTCTGGAATGAGTCTTTACACTTGATCTATTAAGATAGTAGTCTTCAAACTTTGACAGTAGCCCACAACACAGACACATGCACACATGTCCTTGAAACAAAAGGCTCAGGAAACAATTTTACTACATGTGATACTTTTTCATTAGTTAAACTGTATCACAGTTCATTTTTAAAAAATGTGCTGATTAAATCCACTAAATAAACCTTATGATTTACTGATAGGATGACCCAGTTTAAAAATGAAGTTATTCAGGAGGTAGGTAATTTAAATGTAGTGTAAAAGAATTTCTAGAAGAGTATATTAAGACAGTAACTTTGTGGCCCATTGTGTGTTTTATTTAGGAGATTAGAGAAGGGTACACCATAACTTAAAGTTATGTGTAAGGGACAGCTTAACCAACTGCAGGAAAAAAAAGATGTTTCCTCAAATACAAGTAATTAAATGATAAAATTCAAATTTTAGCTTTTAAGACAAGTTTTTACTATATATAAAGTGCAGTATCCCTACTGCAAACCTAAACTTTTACCTTCATTTTTCATAGCTTCTCTTAAACCTCTAGTTGTAGGAGATATTAGAGCTGTTATCACATTACTTCCTGCGAATCCTGCCGCTCGGAACAGCACAGTAAACTGGTAGGTACAAACGTAGAAATAGGGGCAAAGTTTTGTCTTCAGCAGGTTATACAGAGAAGTAAAGCTCACAGACCTATGAAGCAGAAGAATTTTCCTTAAGTATTATTCAAACATTTAATTCAATTTTTAAACTCAAGTTTTGTACAGTTCAGTCTGACACCTCATTTACAACATATTTCCATTTCTGGCTTGAAGTTCTGCAGTTATGTACTATTTGGTTTTAAAATAAAATAACAGAGATTCACTGATAACTTAATACTTTAACAGTGTTTACCACTTAAACGCTAACCCTTTTTTCTTTCAACAAAACTTAATTGAAGCCAGGTGCAGTAGCACAAGCCTGTAATCCCAGTACTAAGGGAGGCTGAGACAGGAGAATAGTGAGTTCAAAGCCAGCCTCAGCAATGGCAAGGCATTAAGCAACTCAGTGAGACCCTGTCTCTACATAGAACACAAAATAGGGCTGGGGATGTGGCTCAGTGGTCAAGTGCCCCTGAGTTCAATCCCCAGTACCAAAAAAAAAACAAAAACAAAAAACCTTAATTGAATTGTCATGCACACCTGTAATTCTAGCAACTTGGGAGACTGAGGCAAGAGGACCTCGAGGCTGGCCCTAGCAACTGAGCAAGATCCTGTCTTAAAAAAATAAAAAGGGCTGGGGGGGATTTAGCTCAGTGATAGAAACCCCTGGGTTCAATCCCTATTACCAGACAAAATGAAAGAAAAAATGACAAAAAAAAAAATGAAAATGAAAAAAAGAAAAAAGATAACTGGCTGTTAACTTTCTCTAAGCAACTTATGCTAATGAGAAAAGCAGCAGCCACTAATAAGTAACATTAAAGAATTATTCCCGTCTGTATATATTTATTTAACATATGTGTATTTCATATTTTGATAGAGTGATAAGAGCTAAAAGAAGCAAACAGTTTCAATGTTGGTTATTAATGTTTACTAAAATTCAAGGCAGCGAGATCCCTTTACCATTACTTATTTCCATAAGGAAAGCACACTGCTAAAATGAAAATTCACCACTGAATTGCACAAGTGTTGTTCTGCTTTGTTTTGAACTAATCTTACCAGTCACTCATTAAAATGTGTTGCAGGGTTTCATCACTTGACCAAGGGCTTGTCTTTCCAGCCATTTTTCTATCAGCTCCAATACGAGGGAACAGTGGTAGCCAAGACAAGGCTGGGTGGAGCCAGTAGATAAGGCTCTGCTGGAAGGCACAACGGAGCTCAGTGGAGAGTTTGGGATCCTAAAATCCAGAAGGGATGGTGGCTTTTGACTCATGAGAAGTACATAATTTTACCAGAGACAATGTATACCAAACATTTAATCTAAGAATCTTGGCTGCTCTTTATAGGAAAGCATTAATTACTGTTACAGGGGCTAAGATATAGTTTATCCTTGTTTGGCATAGCTTTCTTGCCAGCAATTAGTCTATTAAACATATATCAGAAGGAGCACACAAATAACATAGATGGCAACATTCTCTTGTCTCTACTACCCTTAAGAACAAAAACTGTATTTTTTTATCATAAGCAGAAGTATGTTTGTATGAAGAGCGCTATGCTACATTTAATCCCTGTACCCCACAGAAACACTTTCAAAAGTAGTCAGTGAACATTGATAATGCATATAACAAATCCTCCTGATTTACTGAAAAAGATATACCAAGTTTTAAGTAATCCTTTTTAACCTAGTTTGAGTTGATGAGATGCTTCAAAGTAATGAAGCTGTATTTCTCTAGAACCACGCTAGAATTCTAAATTTACAATAGACCATTGCCCAGGCCGCAAAATCACTGCATACTTAAAAAGACTATATCCTACATAAGAAAATCAGTAAAATCCATCTGCTCTAATAAACTAGTCAATTGCTTTTCATTTCCTTTTAAAAAGGCCTTGGAACCAGGGCGCGGTGGCACAAGCCTGTAATCCCAGCACTTAGGGAGGCTGAGACAGGAGAATTGCGAGTTCAAAGCCAGCCTCAGCAATGGCGAGGCGCTAAGCAACTCAGTGAGACCTGGTCTCTACATAAAACACAAAATAGGCTGGGGATGTGGCTCTGTGGTCAAGTATCCCTGAGTTCAATCCCTGGTATCAAAAAAAAAAAAGGCCTTAGAAAAGAATGGTTTGGTGCAAACACTTCTTGCCTGCACCACTGATTAATTCTTAAGACATGTCTCTAAATTATTGGGCTGTTACACAATCTATCAAAAATGTGTACGAAAGCACTGCTTAGAAGAAACAAAATTCCCCAACTCTTTGTGTCTTCAGATTTCAGAAGAAAAATTTAATGGAAAGAAATCTCTGATGTTTTACAGAAGCATTTTATACTTAATTGGCTACTTTAAAACAAAGTATTTTATTTCAGAATTACCTTTATACTTTGAGGCAAAGTAACTTCTGTTGCTCTACAATGCTGGACAAGACCTTGAGCCTCTTCCTGTGCTTTCAAATGATCTGCCCAGGTAAAGGGTTGAGAAGAGGTGACAAGGAGTCGGGTTTTAATACTCCAGTCCACAGGTAACTCAGTATTTTCTGAAGATGGTGTATCCAATTCAGAGAATGATACATGTGAAGCCTTTTAAAAGAAAAAGAAAACATAAAAATCAGTAGAGTTTCAAGAAAAACCCTTCAATCTAAAGATTTTATTAATTTAACATATCCACAGTCCCTGAATAGCAAAATTATATGAACTGTATACTAAATATCATTAAAAATATACTACACACTGAAAAATTCTGGGAAGAGCTAAATTAACCTATTAATGGTAGTTTTCTTAATGAAGCCATAATTTGTTGTTGGAATGGGGCATATTTCACTTTTTAGTTTTTTCTAAAAAGAACTAACACTTTATGTAGTACCACAGATCTTGTTATCAAAGCAGAAATCTTCCCAATGTTTGAAAAAGTACCCAAAGCCTCTGGAACTTGGGCTAAGCTGTTCTTCTTGCAGGTAACTTTACATAGGACCCTTAAAGTCCATGTATTTTTTAAATATATATATATTTTAGTTGTAAGTGGACACAATACCTTTATTTTATTTTTATGTGGTGCTGAGAATGGAACCCAAGGCTTCCTGCATGCTAGGCAAATGTTCTACCACTGAGCCACAAACCCAGCCCCTTAAAGTCCACATTTAAAAAAACATTTTCTGATCTCAAAAATCTACCATTAACCTATTTTGCTATCTTTTCAAGTCAATATTATCCACATTACAAGAATTCTTTTAGGTAAGATATTCTTAGGTAAAAAATCAGGCAAAGAAGCCGGGCGTGGTGGCTCACGCTTGTAATCCCAGCACTTAGGGAGGCTGAGACAGGAGAATTGCGAGTTCAAAGCCAGCCTCAGCAAGGGCGAGGCGCTAAGCAACTCAGTGAGACCCTGTCTCTACATAAAACACAAAATAGGGCTGGGGATGTGGCTCAGTGGTCGAGTGCCCCTGAGTTCAATCCCCAGTACCA
>CM053409.1:110476327-110504009 GCA_028644305.1 Xerus rutilus
CCCAGCACTTAGGGAGGCTGAGACAGGAGAATTGCGAGTTCAAAGCCAGCCTCAGCAAGGGCGAGGCGCTAAGCAACTCAGTGAGACCCTGTCTCTACATAAAACACAAAATAGGGCTGGGGATGTGGCTCAGTGGTCGAGTGCCCCTGAGTTCAATCCCCAGTACCAAAAAAAAAAAAAAAAAAAAAAAAAAAAAAAAAAAAATCAGGCAAAGAAGGGAAATTGTCTATTGAGTCTTATGGCATTTTTATAGCCTGTTCCCATTACGACAAACCATACATTTATCACATGGTCACAACAGAAGTACTTGTAGGTGTTGTTGGGGGAAGTGGACAGCAAGGTTCAGTGCTATACCACAACTTGTGGAGGTAACTGGAGGATCTGTTTTGAAGATTTAGTAAAGGATCAAGTTGAAGAAGTAGCTTAGTACGGAGGGGTTCTTCTGAGTGATAAGCTCAAGAAATAACTGATGAGGGTAAAGGGCAACCAACAACTCTCATCTACTATGCTTACTTTAACGCTGGTGACCATTACAGCAATCCTTACTATAACATACCAAGTCCTTTATCTTGGCTGATGCCATCTTTTCAACTCTGGTAAAGATAATCACTTCCAAGCTTCTCTACAAAACTATTTTTCAAGCAAAATGCTTCTGAGAAGCATGCATTTCTAAGAATATACATTCTCATGATATTTAAAAAGTATTACCTGGGACAGTTCAGTAACTGTTGTTCTTTCAGATAACGTCTCTTCCCATAGCAAATCATTTTCTTGATTAGTATCTAAAAACTGAGGATAAGAAAATTGTCCTTTTAAAACTTAAATAATGCTACCGTTTGCTTTAAATGTGTAAGATGGCTCACTCGGCAAACTACCTTCTCAGTAAATGCCAGTGCATACAAATTTATACACACCCCAATCAATCCTATCAGTTTTTCACTTTGGGTCTGAACTTTAATATTAAAATTAGGAGGGAAAAAGGTCAGTTTTGCGCATTTAATAACTAACGTATAAACTTCAAGCTAACAGACCCAAAAGGCTTCAGAGTAAGACAAATGCTCGTGAATTCTGAACAGATTTATCCTCTACATTTCCTCCACCCCGAGCAGTTTTGTGTGCCAGAGAAGCACGGTGGCAAAGTGGGCCTGGCCTTAACCCGTCGAAGTTGCCCTCCAGGATGCGTCCCAAGGATTTCCTGAGCTGTCTTGCAGTTTACGTCCACGCTCAGGCTGGGGTGCCGCATATGCCCGCAGCGGGACAGCTTCCACAAACCTCGTCTTTCAGAAGCAGCTGTCCCCAAGGCTCAGGGCACCCTCAGGTCACGGGCGACAGAAACTCTTCGCGCCCATTTCCCTGCCCCGAACGTTAGAACTTTCCATCACTAATTCACAGCCGGCCTCACCGTGAAAGGCGAGAACCCCTCGCCTGGCAGGCACGCAGACACTCACCGAGCCCGGCGCCTCCTGCTGGCCGCGGGGCTGCCCGTCCGGGGCCTCCGTGGCGACCCGCAGCCGGTTGTCCAGGCGGGCGAAGGGGTTCCTGCGGGCGGTGGTCGGACCGCCGACTCTGCCGGCAGCGGCTGGGAAGGGGCGGAGGAGCAGCCCGGCCGCCAGGGCGGCGCGGCGGGGAGTCGGCTCCCGCCGCTCGGGGGACCGGGAGGCGGCGGCCTCATGGCTCCGGGACCTCTTCCGTCGGAGCCGCACTATCTCAGGCGGCCTTTTGAAGCTGGGCGAGTAGCCGGGCACAGAAAGGGCCATGACGCGCAGCGGCTGAGACCGACCGACCGCTCCGCAAGCACTTCCCGCGCGCGCCGCGGCCCCGCCCCCGACGTGTCCCCGCCCCCGCGCGCCGCCGTGGGGCGTGACGGCAGGCCGGCCGCCCGGCCGCCGGCGAGGTCCCGCCCCCGGTTGCGTTCCTTAGGGCGCGCCGCTGGCCGCTGGCCGCTGGTCCCAGACCGGGCGGTGCAGGGGGTGCCGTCCGGGCTCCTGTCAGCTTCTCTGCCGTGGTCCTGCAGTGAGATGAGGCGACTGTGGGCAGCACTTGGCCCAGGTCAGCTGTGCGCTACCCACTCTGGGCATCGAATGGTTGAACGCTACTCAAGTCTGCAGTAGGGACGTCATCACCAGGGGTAGAGGTCCGGACTCTTGAGCCGCGGTCATGAGCTGCTGCTTCGATAAAACTTTCAGAGAGCAGTGGTGATGGCTAGAGGTGGCGACAGGGCCAGAGCCTACCCTAACCCCTCCTTCCCCAGTAGAGAACTCAGAAAATAGCACACTTCAAGCTCAGTCTCCCTTTCCCAATGCCAGGCAGTCCCAGCCCATCACGCAAATTCTCTGCAGCTCCCACCGGACAAGTTACTGTGATCCTTGTTCCTGAAGCAACTCAAAGTGAATGAATATTTCAAAACAAAATTTAAGTGTGCATGAGTTAGATACTTTGAGACCTGAAAATATAATCAAATGCTCGAATTTTGACAGCAAAGGCTTGTTAAGATGTTCAAAATGAAATTGATACATAATAGCATTATTTTGACAGTATAACAAGGCCTGTAGGAAGATTCATCAATAGAATCGTATGGATTTCGCTGAAAGCAGTTTTCCTCATGGTAAGAATTTTATAGGACAGGCAAATGTGTAGAGAAAAATAAATAAAAATGGCTTGCAGAATACCCCCTTCAAATGTTAATTATAGAATTATCTCGATCATTTGCACAATAAATTGGAAAATATTTTTCAAATATGTCAAATAACTGAACATCTTGTGAGCCAGAAAACATGCTTAAAAACTGAACAACTTGCTTTTATCTTCCTTGATTTTTCCCAATTTCCAAGGAAAACTGGCTTCAAGTACTGGGATGGTTTATTCAGCTGAGGTCTGAGAAAGAGGATTAAAATTGAACAACTTGCTTTTTTCTTCCTTGATTTTTCTGAACAACTTCCATGGAAACTTTTGCCTCATACAGTGGAATAGGTTCATCCAACTGAGGTCTGGAGAAAAAAATTATTACAAATGTCACAGATGTTTAGAACACACTGGACAGTAGTTGACAGTTGCCATAGTTCAGCTATATTACTTCAAAATAGGTCAAACTTGTCCATTAGTATTCCACTGTTGAAAGTGGTTAAGTTTTCAAGGGGAAAAATACCTACTTTATCCATTCTAAGCGATAAACAGATTCAACTTAAACATATTGTATTTTTGCTTCTTTTCAAGCTATGGATTATTCTGGGAGGGGTGATGAGAAAAAGCAAAGAGTGAAGTACAGAAAGGAATGGAGGGTGGGAAACTCACAGGACACTTCTATTTTTGGGAAAACTTCCTGGTATACCATCAGATACACTTTGAGAAATATTAAACAGCAGTTATTTATCTAAACTAAATAAGATACGGAGGCAACAGGTATACTGTAAAAGCTGAAACAAAAATGGAAATGCCCACATTATCTCCTTGAGAACAAAAAAGTAAAAATAATTTGGTTACTTTAGCATACCTAAAAACACCAGCTGATAACTTCTCCATCACATCCTTTAAAATGCGTAGCTGAAAGGATTGTTAAGGTGGCAACATTAAAGAGAAAGGATGAGAAAGGATTAAAAACATTCAACAGGCCGAAGATACTAGGCAGGTCAATTTTCTTTCAAGTTTTATACTCTCAGAAATTCAAAATATTGTTACAGAATTTCTGTAAGCAGTTAAGTTTACCTGTAAAATGGGAACGATTTGAGAGTTGGTATAACTAAGTCTAAACTTCAAAGGGCAAGTGATAAGAGCAGCAAGCCTAAGGGATGACCACTTTTATCCCAATAAATGACGGCAGAATGACGTATTTTAGCACTTTCTTTACCTCTCTTACATCTGGTTCGTAACAGACCGAAGTATGTGTATGATATGTCACTAACAGAATCAAAATTATGTAAAATTAAAAAAATCTTTCTTGGAAGTTTCAGTGAAATTATAATATTGAGATTGAAAGTCTACATAATTGCTAATAACGAAGAATTATTTAAGGTATAGAATCAAAAAGTTGGAAGGAGATGTCTGTGTTAAATCAAGCAACAACAAGCTTGTGTGAAGTGATTGAGGGGCCTCTGTACAAGTGAGAACTAAAGTCTGATTCAGGACTTCAGAAAATGTAGATCAGAAAATATGATCCTAAGTCCCTTTAAAAATTAAAGAGGAATGACCTAAAGAACATTAATTCACATATTCACATCCCTAAAAATCTCTTTATAATTCTGTTACTGAAATTGCTGCTGGGTGCAGTGGCTTATGCCTGTAATCCCAGAGATTCAAGATGCTGAAGCAGAAGGATCACAAGTTCGAAGCCAACCTGGGCAATTTTAGCAAGGCCTTGTCTCAAAAAACCAAAGGGTCTGTGGGATGTAGCTGAGTGGTAGAGTGTCCCTGAATGCAATCTCCAGTACTGCCAAACAAACAAACAAACAAAAAAAAAAAAAGAAAGAAATTGCTATTGCTATTTGTGTCTGTGTATGTGTGTGTACATATAGATCCTCCATGACTTATGATGGGATTTTGTTGCAATCAATCCACTCTAACTTAAACATATTGTAAATCAAAAGTGCATTTAATAACCTACCAAATATTCTGTTTAGCAACACAGTACATTGCAGAGTACTGGTTGTTTCTCCTCACAATCTTGCAGTTGACTGGGAGCTGCATCTTGCTGTTGCTGCCCAGCATTGTAAGAAAATGCAGAATATTGTACTGCATATGGCTAGCCCAGGAAAAGGTAAAAAGTTCAAAATATAGGGCTGGGGTTGTGGCTCAGTGGTAGAACACTTGCCTAGCATGTGTGAGGCACTGGGTTCCATTCTCAGCACCACATAATAAATAAATAAATAAATAAATAAATAAATAAATAAATAAATAGATAGATAGATAGATGCATGCTCATCAATAACTAAAAAAAATATTTAAAAATTCAAAGTATGTTTTCTACTGAATGTATATTGCTTTGGCAACATCATAAAGTAAAAAAATCTTAAGATAACTATCATTTAGTTGGGGACTGCCTATATAGAGCATATATTTTTGATTTTGGAAAATTTAACATTATTTCATATAAACATCTCATATTTCAACCTGATCCAGGGATTTGTCAAATAGTTTAAAATCATCTTGTCATAGGTAGAGGTGGTTTAAGAGAATCAACACAGGAAAAATGGTCAACCAAGATTCTAACATGTAAGATTTAAAACCTGCTAACTAATGTTATATTTGTTTTTTGGGGGTACATACTGGGGATTGAACCCAGGGGCGTTTAACCATGAAACCACACTCCCAGCCTTTTTTACATGTTTTATTTATTTATTTATTTATTTATTTATTTATTTATTTATTTATACTGGAGGTTGAACTCAGGAGTACTCGACCACAGAGCCACATCCCCAGCCCTATTTTGTGTTTTATGTAGAGACAGGGTCTGAGTTGCTTAGCACCTCGCCATTGCTGAGGCTGGCTTTGAACTCGCGATTTTCCTGTCTCAGCCTCCCTAAGTGCTGGGATTACAGGCTTGAGCCACCGCACCCGCCTTATATATGTTTTATTTTGAGAAAGGGTCTTGATAAGTTGCTTAGGGCCTCCATAAGTTGCTAGGGCTAACTCTGAACTTGTGATCCTCCTGCCTCAGCCTGCCTGGCCACTAAGCTTAGGTGAATGCCACCATGCCTGGCTATTATTCATAATGGTATTCTCTACTGTTCATATCTCATGTTATCCTAGATAATTGTGATGCTGGACATAACTTTCTAAATAAGGAAATAAAAAAATTTACTAGAAAAATATTTAATCAAAATATTTTAGACTACTATATTTTCTACATGAAGAGTTCTGAAATTTCCTTAACACACAACATATTCAGTACCCTTATTACATGTTACTTTTTTATTTGTTTGTTTGGGGTACTGAGGATTGAACCCAGGGCCTTGCACATGCTAAGCAAGTGCTCTACCAATAATCTACACCCCCCAGCCCTAAATATTATTATTTTAAACCTTTGAAATAAATGTCATTACTATTGGAAGGGGGCTGACCTTTATACACATCACAAATATATAACTACACACATTTGACAAAGGTAATGTACGATGTTCACTGGAGACAAATGTAAAGGTATGTAAATCTCTTCACACAAAAGTCATCTATCATATAATTGAGAACTTTTTTTGTGTAATACATTGAAACTTATGAAGTACAACTGCATTTAAAATGATCTTCTAAGAAAGGCAGTTCTTAAGAGAAGTTGACCCTGCTGGATAGAATTTCAGACCTTTCTTTTTGGAATTGCTTTCACATCCTCACAGGAAAACTTATCATTACTTTCAGCAAAACTGGAATGATTTGACTTCATTCACCAGATTTGTTTCAAATAACGTTTTTTTGTTTTTTGGTGGTACTAGGGATTGAACCCAGGTGCACTTTATTACTGACCTATATCCTTAGTCTTTTTTTTTTTTTTTGAGACAGGGTCTGATTAATTTGCTGATGCTGGCCTCAAACTTGCAATCCTACCTTAGCCTCCAGGGTAGCTGAGATTACAGACAAGCATGCACCACCATGCCCAACTGAATGATTTCTATTTTTAAAAATCCAGATGCAGCCTCATTTGATGAACATTTCTTAGCACCCATATTTATAAAAACTGTTTAGATAAGTACTGTGAAATTTTTTGTGCAATGATACCATCATAGGGGTAAGGTGTACAACCTCTCAAGGTGACATGTATAATGTAAAGTTAAAGAGAAAACCAAACCACCTTCCACATAATATTATGGTTTATTTCCTATTCTGAAAGGAGGAAGAACTTTTCTTGTTCTGCCACTTGCTAGCTGTGTGCTTGGGCACATACTAACCTCTCTATCCTTTAATTTCTTCAACTGTGAACCAAGGATAATAATACTTCAGTCTCATAGATTGTTTTAACATTTAAACAAATACCTGCAAGACGCTTGGAATACTGGCATACTCAAGGAGAGTTAACAGCTAATTATTGTTTCTTTTTTATGTGGTGCTGGGGATTGAGTCCATGGCCTTGTGCATGTGAGACAAGCACCCTACCAACTGAGCTATATCCCCAGCCCCTAATTATTGTTTCTTATTATCATAATTAAAGAATTTATAAGTAGAATACAAGGTGAATTTGAAGCCAAAAACTCAAGTCAGTAGAAGAAAAGGATATAAAGATATTTTCCCTGTTGTACATTTGACAAATTCCAAATTTCATCATTAAGGAAAGCCACCGTTGCTCCCTTGAGGAAAAGGCAATGGCTATCTGGAGGATCCAACTTCAACAGAATAAACAAAGACCAATCAATTACTGTGTGCCTAAGAGCAGAAGGATGATTAGTAGTATGTGGTAGAAAAAACTCTATAAAATTAAATAATGTCCAAATCACAAAAGCTCAGTAAACTTTAACAATATATAAACTATAATGTTGAAATAATGTTTTATTTTCTATTTTAGGGTCCCAAATGATGATGAAACAGCAAGGTGTATAGGTTTAGATGGAGGGCTAATCTAGAATTCTGGTGCTGAAGTGGTGGAGGTAAGTGTATGCAGTTTCTGGCCATTTTACTTACCAGTCACCTTCATAAGAATGGTAGAACGCCAGTCAAGATTGGCATATGAGAATTATAGTATTTGCCTACCACCCATGATATATTTAATTTGAATTCTACTGAAAAATATTTGGAAGGTAACTTATTGATACATTTAAATAGTATTTCCAATTTAAATAATTAGAAAGTTGTATAATTTTATACAGAAAAATTTTGTTAAGTATATGTCAATGATGTTTGTTATTAAGAAAAGAGTAGAGGTGCAGCCGGGCGCACTGTCTCAGATCTGTAATCCCAGTACTTAGGGAGGCTGAGATAGAATCACGAGTTCAAAGCCAGCCTCAGCAATGGCGAGGTGCTAAGCAGCTCAGTGAGACCCTGTCTCTACATAAAAAACACAAAATAGGCCTGAGGATGTGGCTCAGTGGTTGAGTGCCTCTGAGTTCAATCCCCAGTACCAAAAGAAAAAGAAAAGAAAAGAGTACCTTTTAATTTTTTAAAAAATTATTTTGGGGATTGAACCCAAAGGTAACTTACCACTGAGCTACATCCCTAGCAATTTTATTTTTTATTTGAAGATGATCTCACTAAGGTGCTTTGTGCCTAAATTGCTGAGGCTGGTCTTGAACTTGTGATCCTCCTGCCTCAGGCTCCTGAGTCACTGGGACTACAGGCATAAGCCACTGTGCCCAGCAATCAAGTTTTTTCTGGAGTGGTGGAGATTGAACCTGGGGCCTTATGCATGCAAGGCAAACACTCTACCACTGAACTACATCCTCAGTCCTGAAATACAGTTTAAACATTCACAAGTCACTACTTTCAAATAATTAAATAAAATTGTAATTCATTCTAACTGAAGAACTCCCCTACTAGGCATTACTTTAACATTTTGACTAACATGTATCTAACATAAAAACAAACTACATTTCTTTAAACATAGGGTATAATTCAGAATTTGTATTAATTTAGCCATACCTTG
This sequence comes from Xerus rutilus, assembly GCA_028644305.1. Taxonomy (NCBI): domain Eukaryota; kingdom Metazoa; phylum Chordata; class Mammalia; order Rodentia; family Sciuridae; genus Xerus; species Xerus rutilus. The sequence goes on from CM053409.1 coordinate 110,484,885, forward strand.
CCTCAAACAAGACTTAGGCATTATTCTTTTTAATTACATTTCTTTGGTCTAACAGTATGTTTTATTATTTCTGATAATACCTGAAGGCTTTCTTCTGTTGTTATCCAATGGCCTCCAACACCAAGAAGCATGATGATATCATGTTTATGTGGTAGTAGTTGTAATTTTACAGCTGGTTCATCATCTTTACTATATAATCTCACTTATAAATAAATAGAGAAACAGAGAAGAAATATATTTTATTATAATCTGACAAAAATTTGTTGTTCAAAAAGTTTTACTTTTTTTTTTAGCATATCTTTGTTTGTTTTATTTTTATGTGGTACTAAGGATCGAACCCAGTGCCTCACACATGCTAGGCAAGTGCTCTGCCACTGAGCTACAGCCCCAGCCCCAGTTTTACTTTTAATATAGTATTGTGGAGGCATTTTTCTTAGAAAAAGGCAACATACAGTATATTCAGATACCTTAAAATATACCTTTTGCATTGAACCTGTTGATAAGATTTATTCTATATTTCTTTATAAATGAAATAAAGTCTGTTTGCATTTGGAAACTAAGTAAGGTAATATAATACATAGTTAAATCTCATAATGCATTAATTATAACAATGGTGGCTTAATACAGTGGGATGAATGGCTTTCTGATTAAAGCATTCAGGTTCAAAATAGTCATACTTTGACATAATTACTGAAATGTATAAGTGAAAAAATGATGTCAATGAAGTATATGTTCACTTTAATTGAAATATTTTTCTGAGTTAACTGCAAATCTTGATATTTAAATCTTGAAATGGTTTTAAAAAAACAAAACCCACACATGATGGGCAAGGTGGTATTCACAACAAAATATATACAGACGCACCCTGTGGGTCTGTAATATATTAAGAGAGATGGCACTTAGTGTGTACAGATTAGGTGTTGACTAGATACTGGTTGAAAAAGTTCAAGAAGAGAGAAAACTTAACAAACTTCTATATGTTTTCCAAATAGAGACCACAGACATCAACCATCCAAAAAGAAGGCAGTCACACATATCATAAATGACTGAAAATAGGCATCTGGATAATAATGTGTACTATCTGGGACCAAATGAGATCAGAGAAATAGGTTTCTTACAGATATTTGTCTTCTGTTACTTAAACTTCAATGCCTATCCTTTATTTTTTTAATTTGATTTTATTTTTTGGTACTGGAGATTGAACTCAGGTGCACTCGACCACTGAGCCAAATCCCCAGCCCTATTTTGTGTTTTATGTAGAGACAGGGTCTTACTGAGTTGCTTAGCGTCTCGCCATTGCTGAGGGTGGCTTTGAACTCACGATTCTATCTTAGCCTCCCTAAGTGCTGGGATTACAGGCTTGAGCCACCACGCCTGGCTAATGCCTATCCTTTAAAAGGCAAGCATGATCTCTCTTCCAGATACAGTGATTATAGTGAGAATAATGTGAGGATGCTCCAATTTAAACAGATAAGTCTTTAGTTAAAAAAGTCCCAAATTAAAATATCCAATTTAATAAATGCATTAACTACTATTCCCTGTTTTTTTTTTTCCCCTCCCCCTGAAATCCATCGAACTGAAAAAAATGACACAGGCTACTGATTTCATAGGTACTAACCTCCGGCATCTAGGACAACATCTACTCCCAGGCCTCCTGTTTCTTCCAAACAGCTTTCAGCAATATGTACTTTCCCATTTGATACATCAATCACTCGGGCTGTAAAGTACAGGAAATCAGGTAATTGTACTGTTCTGTATGTGATCAACACAAGCAAATCGGGGGAGAAAAAAAAGAAAATAACTATCTGTTCTCTGAAATGAGGTAAGCAGTTCACTTATTAAATATTAAATTTAAAGGGGAAAATTATATTCCAATAAAACATTTTCCCATCAAGCCCAATTATGATAAGGTTCAATTCTAAATGAAGGAACTGATAAATTCAGTAAAATAAAAATAGGAACATTTCGTGGAGAAGGTGGTCCAAGGACAGTCTGTGGATGCAGAAGATTGCTCTCAATAGCTTAACATATGTTACTAGAACTGAGAATCTGAAAACACAGAGGTATATATGTATCATTCATATTAAAATGTGAACTGGCGGTGCAAGCAGTTTCTTAAATATATTTAGATTTAATCATGTTTAAAGTTCAGAGATACAAAAATACAGTTGTTCAACATGGTACTTATCCACTAGAAGCTGTTTTATCCTCAGTCACAGAACCCCTCCCCCCTTGCTACCCAAAATGGAGAGAAGTCCTGAAGGTAAGGAAAAGGAACATGATTATTTTTAGCTGTTATTGAAAATTAAACTAATTTTAACTGGTTACTTAAAAGTATTGTATTAGTAGAAAAAATAATTGTATTTCTATATAATAGAACAATCAGAACTTGAACTAGCAAACAAAGGAATGTTTATACTGCATTTTTTAATTTTTTATTTCTTTTTTTTTGTGGTACTTCGGATTTAATCCAGGACCTGGCACATGCCAGGCAAGTGCTCTACCATTGAGCAACATCCCAGGCCCATTCATAAATATTTTCAACACCTTGTTGAGGAGAATTTCTCTCAGAGCTGTTTTAGATTAAAGAAGTGGTACAAAAGTAATCTGAGATTTGGGGGAATGGAGTAGAATACATAAGGGAAAGAGGCCTGAAGTAACCTAGGAAGGGTAGAATTAACCAATAAGAAACCTTTCCCTTTAATAGTACCACTTGCTTTCTTTCTCCATTCTATTTACTATTTCCTTCCTTCCTTCCTTCTTCTTCTTCTTCTTTTTTTTTTTTTTTTTTGGTACTGGGGATTGAACTCAGGGGCACTCGACCACTGAGCCACATCCTCAGCCCTATTTTGTGTTTTATGTAGAGACAGGGTCTCACTGAGTTGCTTAGCGCCTCGCCTTTGCTGAGGCTGGCTTTGAACTCGCGATTCTCCTGTCTCAGCCTCCCTAAGTGCTGGGATTACAGGCTTGAGCCACCGCGCCCGGCTCCTTCTTCTTCTTCTTCTTCTTCTTCTTCTTCCCCAGTCCTCCATTATACTTCCAAATCTATTCTTTTTCCTCTTCTCCTTCAGCCCTGTATTACCTCCTTTCCATTTCTTGCTTATCTCTGCAGGATGCATAATGTAACAATGGAAATAACATGGGCTATTGTTAGGTCAGGAACAAAACCTATTCCAGTTCTTTGTCTAATTGCATATCCTTGCAGAAGTTAGTTAAACTCTGAGAAGCTATTTCATCTTCTGTCATCTGTATGGTCATCCACCAGAAGGCTGTTGAGAACTTAAAGAGAAAACATCCACATTAAACTCAATGAACATTACCTTCCTTCCTGCCTCCCTTCACTTACATTTTGCTCATCCTCTTTGCTCTTTTACTGTTAGTTTATCTATTCCTATTTTCTTCCTCCTCTCCATATTCACTGCTGTTTGGATAGGTTCAAGTTTTTAATTTTTATTTATTTATTTGTTAGGTTCAACCTTTTTAAGAACTCGCAGTTGCCACGGTGTCCTGCTCACCTTAAACTATATCTGACTTGTGGGGGTTTTTTTGTTTTTTTTTGTTTTTGGTACTGGAGATTGAACTCAGGGGCACTTGACCACTGAGCCATATCCCCAGCTCTATTTTGTGTTTTATGTAGAGACAAGGTCTCACTGAGTTGCTTAGTGCCTCGCCCTTGCTGAGGCTGGCCCTGAACTTGCAATTCTCCTGTCTTAGCCTCCCTAAGAACTGGGATTACAGGCTTGCGCCACCGCGCCGGCTCTGGCTTTTGTTTTTGTGCATGGATCATTTGTCTTCCTAGTGTCTCACAGAAAACAAACAACTTTAAGGGCATATGATGGGGTATAAAAGATAAGTTGAGAAACACAGAGTGGTGCAAAAATATATTGATTTATTGACTGAAACCAAAGAAACAACAGGTATTTCTAAAGTGGGTGAAAGTTCACCAAATGCAAACTTGGATAAGCTGGTAGGACAAAATTAATAAAAAAAAATTGAAAGATTTAAGTTTAAAAAACTTAAATAATTAAAGCTATTACTTAAGTAAATTTGGAATCAGCACAGATTATTTTTTAGCTGTTAGTGCATTTTAAAATTGACTTTCGTTTCAGATTTTGTACTTCATGTTTTTTTTGGTACTGGGGATTGAACTCAGGGGTACTCGACCACTGAGCCACATCCCCAGCCCTATTTTGTGTTTTATGTAGAGACAGGGTCTCACTGAGTTGCTTAGTGCCTCGCCATTGCTGAGGCTAACTTTGAACTCACGATTCTCCTGTCTCAGCCTCCCAAAGTGCTGAGATTACAAGTGTGAGCCACCACGCCCAGCTGTTTGTACTTCATTTTGTCAGTGCGGTTTTTATTCCCCTGCAACATTTCATGTTCTAAAGTCTGTGCTGAGTAACGTTACCTACCTAGAGAAGGCCTAAGTCTTTCAAGGCACTGCTTGTCTTCTAGGCTGCATGCTGTTGAAATCACTTTGGCTCCTCTGTGGTGTGCTAACTGAATGGCTATTGTGCCAAATGCCTGTGTGGAAACAAACACATATTCAATGGGTTAACATACACAGGGTACAGGCCATATCCAATTTATTTTGTAGACTATATAAAATATATAGCAAATATATTTATATAGTATGTGTGTGTGTGTGTGTGTGTGTATATGTACATACACTGTTTTTTGGTACTCGGAATTGAACCCAGGGTGCTTTACACTGAGCCATATCAACAGCCTCTTTTATTTTTCATTTTGAGACAGGGTCTTGCTGAATTGATGAGGCTGACCTTGAACTTGTGATCTTCCTATCTCAGCCTCCCATGGCACTGGGATTACAAGCATGCACCATTGCACCTGGCTTACTTTAATATATTTTAAAATATAAATAAGCAAATAAAAAAAAGGGCTGGGAATGTAGCTACATGGTACACTGCCCCTGAGTTCTCCCTAGTGAGACACACACACACATACACACAAACAACCCTACCCCAAAATGTTATATTAAAAAAGGAAAAAAATACAGTTAAGTTTAGTAGAGCAAATATCTGATTGACTTCTTCAGAAGGAGGAGTAGAAAAACTGCATGAATCACATGCTAAAGTCTGATCACAGTACATCATTTCCAGGATGGAGGGCCACATTCAGAAACGTGATCATGGAAAGAAAAAAGGAGGCTATAAGGGCATTGTTGAAGTACTGCAGCAATCTAGCTACCTTTCTTTGGAGACTGGAGCACTTCAAATGCTCCATCTGTATTTGGATCTGTGGGGTGAGCATAGGGAAACACTACTAGCCTGATGGTGGACATAAGGCTGAAGCCAACGCTGAAGACAGTTCTGTCTTTTTTCCGGAGAAAAGGAGAGGAAAATAATTTTCATCAACAGCCAAATAGTATAAAATAATTTTCATCAACAGCCAAATAGTATAAAATGAAAAGTATAAATTCATCTCAAGTTTTGCAACAATTTTAGATTATAATATTTTATATGTTATTTTCTTTTGGTCCTGGGAATTAAATCCAGGGGTGCTTAACCATTAAGCCACATCCCCAGCTCTTTTTATTTTGAGATAGGGTCTCGCTAAGTTGCTTAGGCCCTTGCTAAATTGCTCAGGCTGGCCTCAAACTTGTGATCCTCCTGTCTCAGCCTCCAGAATCATTACCGATGTGTGCTAGTGAGACCAGCTATTTTATATAATATTTTAATGTTTATTATTACAATAGTATATTTTTGATGATATATGGGATACATTGAAATTAGTATATTTTGAGCTTGTGTGTGATCTATCTATAAGATGCCAAAACTTAATTAAGGTAAGTGTGTTGGTGATATGATATAAAACCAGTAGGAAATTCCAGGCTTTATATAACAGGAATGAATAAAAATGACTTGGTTGGGGGTACAGCTCAGTGGTAAAGGGCTTATTGCACAAGGCCCTGGGTTCCATCCCCAGCATGGGGCGTGGTGGGGGGAGATTTGTCTGCTTTTTAATGTACTGGTAAATTTAAAGTAATTAGAAACTAATTACACTAAATCTAACTTTTGCTTCCTATTGATAAAAGCTGCTTATGGTAACAAAATGGCAGGCTGGTAAAGAAATCAGTTATTAATCTATTGGCAAAGAATTCTATTAGCTTGTTTCTAAATTCCCTAAGTTGACCGTATGTTAATCTTTTTCTTAAAAAAATACATTGACACTTACACTTGCTCCATCCATTATCAGCACTGATTTTTCAGGAGAGAGATGAGAAAGATAATGCAGGGCTGTATAAGCTCGTACTCCATCCCGAATAGTTCCAGCTGCTTCTGTCCATGTAACCTTTTCTGGTTTATGAACTATCACAAAGGAGGAAATAATCCATTAGGAAATCCTATTAGTACTGCCTTCTGGACCTATTTCTTTCCATCTCTTCATCCATGGACCATGGCTCTGGTCTAAGCCCCTGTTCCTATTAATCTCTCCTCAACATTATGGTTTCCCTTGTTTCTATTGCCCATGTACAATCCATTCTCATGCCAGAAGCCAGTGTGTACCGAGTGAGTGTATTTCCTAAATATTTTATTGGGAAATAAAACACATTCAGGGAAGTACATGAAACATAAAGCACAACTGCATTAATAATGAAAAGCAAAAGGTAAATAACCACCATCCTACCTGAGAAACAGTGCATGAGGACATCCCAGCAGCCTCCTCTGTTTCCACTAGAGGTCACCATTCTAACTCCATTTGTGATTCACCTTCGTAGTTTATCATTTAAGTATGCACTCCAACTTTTATCCAAATAGAACCATACCCTAAGTATTTTTTTTTCTTGCCTTTCATGTTGAACATTATGTTAAGAGACAACTTTTTTATGCCCTTTCACTTGGGAGGTTGTTGTGGTGTTTTGGTTTTTGTTATTTTATGGTAGTACAATGTGTCCAAACACCTTTGGTTATCTATTTACCAGCTGATACAATTTGTGTTGTCTCCAGTTTTGTCAGTGACAAACAATGCTGCTAAGAATGTTCTTGTATAAAGGATACTGTTACACTATGCCTGGTTTTCACTAGGATATTTACTTTGGAGTGGAAATCCCAGGTCCTAGAGTATATTAACTTTGAGTTAGTTACACACTTTTAAGTGTGCTTGTATAAATTTACTCTCCTACAGCACTGTCTTATTACAGGAAACTATCAATTTTTTTTTGCCAATTCTGTATAATGGTTTCTTATTGTGATTTAAATTTGCTTTTCCTTGACTACTGAAAAGGTTGAGCCTCTGTCTACATTTGCTGGTCTTGGAATTCTTTTTATGAAGTGACCAAGTCTTTGTCAAATTTTCTATCATTCTTTTTTTTTTAAAATTTATTGACTTTTAAAAATTCTTATAGTCATTTGTGCTGGAAATATTACAAGTTGAGCCATCTGCCTATTTATGTGCTGTAAATATTATGAGTATCCCTTATCTGCAATGCTTGGGACTAGAAGTTTTTTGGATTTTGAAATATGTTTATGACATATCTTGAGGATGGAACCCAAGTCTAAACATGAAATTCATTTATATTTCACATATACCTTATACACATAGCCTGAAGGTAATCTCATAAAACATTTTTAATGTGCCTTTGTTGTGTCTACAACCTTTCACATGAGGATGGGTGCAGAATTTTTCACTTGTGGCATCACATCAGTACTCAAAAAATTCAGATTCTGGAGTATTTTTGGATTTCAGATTATGGGATGTTCAACCTGCATTTCAACCTTATGGTTTTTTGTTTTTTTTTTTTTGTCAATCACTTCAGTGGTATCTTTGAAAATAGAAGTAGTGGAATATTTTAAAAACACAAGTAACATTACAATATTTTTATGCTTAAAATTTATCAATGGCTTTTCATTATACTTGGAACAAAATGCAAACTGATATAGTCAAAAAGTTCTATATGATCTGACCATTAAGCTGTTCCTTTATATGTTTTAACATTGTTGTGTTCATATTGTAAACTCAATGTTATTTTTTAATAATACAAGCAATCTTTTCTCATTTTAATGCACTTTTTACAGCCTTCATTAGCTCTTTCAAATGTTTCCTCTAAGGGCAATAGATTCAGATGGACAAGAAGCAGGGCAGTCATCACTGCACTAGCAACAGACTACTGCCATCTAGTGGAGCATTCAAGCATATGCGTTCAAAATGTTCAGGCATTGAACAGGGAATGAAAACAGCAAGAACACACTAAGTACACAGGTGATAGCACATGAAGTACTTTATTTCTTATGAAATTCTTTAAGATAGGTATGATATTAAAATGTATGTATTGTGGGTTTCTCCTAGGTTCCTGGCTCATAACCCCATCGCCCTTGTTATTTCCTGAATGACCAGTACAATAAGTATATCTTGTTAAAAGTATTTGAGCTTTTGTCTTTGGTTCCTGAAGCAGCTTCAGGACAATGCAGTTTAGTAAAAGACAATCTTTTATAATGTTGAGGTGCTTTAGCTTCAGAAAGCAAAGTCTCTGTCTCTCTTTCTCTCTGACCTTCTCTTCCCCTCCTTTCCCCTGCTCCCATTTCTCTCCAAGGCAGAAACTAGCATTCTTCTTCTCTAAGGCAAGTCAGAAAAACCAAAATTACATTCTCCTATCTTTCTGTCCCAGAGCTGGGCTGGCAATAAAAAACTTCTCTGACACACCTTGTCTGACAGCAGACATTAAGTTCTCAATTTCAGGAAGGGTCCTGCCCCATACCCAGGAGGAAGGAATGTTGTGCAGAAAAGCTAAGAAGATTTGGGAGAGACAGGCCTTGTTGGGCTTCTCTACTAAACCTATTAGTACAGGTAACGTCCTTTTTGTCCAATCTCACTTACACATGGCTGTCTATGCTTCAATCACACCCATGTGATCAATCCTCATAAAAACTCAAATGGAAGCTGGGAGTGGTGGTGCACGCCTGTAATCCCAGCACTTTGGGAGGCTGAGACAGGAGAATCACGAGTTCAAAGCCAGCCTCAGCAACGGCGAGGAGCTAAGCAACTCAGTGAGACCCTGAGACCTGTCTCTACATAAAACAAAAAATAAGGCTGGGGATGTGGATCAGTGGTCGAGTGTCCCTGAGTTCAATCGCCGGTACCAAAAAACAAAAACAACAACAACAAAACCCTCAAATGGACAGTGGTTAAAGAGAAAAATCTAGATAGCTGAACACGTGAAGGCTTCCAGGTAGGTGAACAAGAACTTATTCATATGTTGGGAGGGTGGACAGCCCAATTCAATAGGTACAGAAGCTCCTGTGATTGGGAACATCCCAGACCTTGCTCTATGTATGTCTTCATTTGGCTTAATAAATAATAAATACCCTACAAAATATTTTTTATAATAAACTGGAAAACATGTTTCTGCAAACCATTCTCATGAATGAATCAACTCTAAATAAAGTTGGAACCCCAATTTGTTGCTGGCTGGCCAGAAGTTTTAAAGGCCCACAATTATGACTAGTGTCTGAAACACTTGTGGGACTCAGTCTCTGGGATCTGACAGAATCTCCAGGTGGACAGAATCAGAATTAAATAGGATTAGAGAATGAGCCTAGCTGGTGTCTGCTATAGAATTGGTTGCTCTAACATTTTGAGACCATAGTAGAAGTGATCTGTGTTATGGGGTATATAGTAAAAAAAATTGAGTTTGTGTTTGTTTTTTCCTACCCAGTCTCTATTCTAATTTTCTTGATTAAGAAATGGGGTTCAGGGTAAGTTGTCCAAGACCCATATAGATAGTAAGGTAAATATATGATTCTAAAGCACATTTGCTCTAACAGTTCATGCTCAATCTATCTATAGTTTACCTATATGGCCTTTCTTTTGGAACACTGCCCACCCCTTGTAAGAATTGTGACTACCATATTTTATCAAAAAATATCAGTCAAGCAGTCCTTAAAAAAACACTAAAAGACAGTAAAAACTACATTTGAGATTTTAAAGGTCCTAAAATTGCAAGGTTAAATGTAGGTTAATGTCAAGATTCTTGCTTTTGTGTTAGGTAGTCAACAGGTATTTATTATGTTACAAAAAATAAGAGAGTTGTGTGCAGATTAAAAATAGCTTTTAAATTTCTTTTTTTTAATTTTGAGACAAGGTCTCACTAAGTTGTTTAGGGCCTTACTAAGTTGTTGAGGCTGGCCTTAAACTTGCAACCCTCCTGCTGCAGCCTCCTGAGTTGCTGGGAGTATAGGCATGTGTCAATGTTGCTAAATTTAGAATGAAAAATATTTTTTATGTTTGACACAATGACTTATGAACTGAAAGTAGAAAAGAGCTGGAAGAATTACTCCAATTTTAAGCTCTAGCATCAACACTGTGCAAAATAAGATTAACAGCACATTTGGGGAGGTTACTTGGAACATTGTTCTTTGGTTTGATGAAAGAATAGACTTCGAGTTGAGGTGACCAAATGCTGAGCTCTCATTAAACAATCACTAGGTAAAGAATTAAAAGAATCTCAAATACAGTTGTGGTAAACTGAAAATTTTCCTCTGAAAAATTTCACAGAGCATACTGAAATTATAACCCTTTTAACAAAATGCTACAAAGCTGATGGTACAAACAGTGCAGAGGTTATCTAGTTGAGTCTCACTCATGAATGTAGTCAGCAAGCCCTGGGATCTTGCCTACAGGTCACACTGCCAGTGATCATCCCTAAAGAACTTTTTTTGGGGTGTTGGTACTGGAAATTGAGCACAGGGCCTTAACATGCTAGGCAAGTGCTTGACCTTTTAAAAATTTATTTTAAAATGTTAGTAAAATTTTATTTTGAGCTGGGTGTCTGAGGCAGAATTGTGAGTTTAAAGCCAGCCTCAGCAAGGGCGAGGCACTAAGCAACTCAGTGAGACCCTGTCTCTACATAAAACACAAAATAGGACTGGGGATGTGGCTCAGTGGTTGAGTGACTCTGAGTTTAATCCCTGGCACTCCTCTTCCCCTCAAAAAAAAATTTACTTTGAGACAGAATCTCACCAGTTATCCAGCCTGGTCTCAAACTTGTGATCCTCCTGCCTTCGTCTCCCAAGTAGGTGGGATTATAGGGGTGTGCACCATGCCAGACTAGGGCAAGTGTTCTTAATTCCTTCCTGCCTCAGACTGTAAATGTACTGTCTAAATTTTGTACATTTTTAATTTCAGTTAATAACCAAGTGCACTGGGGATGTAGCTCAGTGTTAAGAGTACCTCAATAGAACAGTAACAATGACAACAAAAGATATACCAAGAGACAGAAATTTTAAGATTCTGATTAGGGATATAATTCCAGAGCCAAGAAAGACAAGATTTTTCGTATTTCTTATCATAAGCAGTGTTAGCAAAACTCAAAGGTCTATACACTGTTTAGTCTGAATATGAATTTTATGAATAACAATTATAAGCTAGAAGTAATGACATGACCTGCCAACAGTTACAGTACATTAATGAGATTTATATGAGGTCCAGAATACTGAACTGCTACATACCCAAGTAATGCTCATGTACTCTAACCACTTCACAGAGTCCAGGGTCTTCAGAATCCAGGGGCAAAATTCCTAAAATTTAAAATGAGACCCTTACAGAAAACAAACTAAAAATGTATTCAGTCCTAATGGATGTATTTGTGTAAATTTTGTTCAGTGGAATTTTAAGAAAGGTTTTAGTAATTATCACTGTGGGGAGGGAAAGACTTCAGAAATATGGAAGGGGGCTATATATTTTCTGGTATGAACCCAGTGATACTTCTGCTATCTCTTTACTTTTGTTACTTCTTGAGTGACATAAAGATGATAGTCAATGTTATGGAGCCAAATCAGAGTTTTGGGGGCATGTGGAGTCCTGGGTAAAATTGTCTTTAATATACAGCTATCTTCCTAGGGTTGGTTCCATGTGATACCTAGGTATGTCTCCAATAAAATCCCATTTTTATTTTTAGTCTCTCACAAAAAGCATCTGGGGTAATATAGAATATCACTGACTTCATGGGCCAAAAAAAAAAATCTCTAGGAAAATCAGACAATCTTGTTGAAGAAAATCTTCCTACAAATCCATTCTTTAACAGTTTCAAACATGTCATACGGGGCTGCAGTTGTGGCTCTGTGGTGGAGGTCTTGTCTGGCATGTGTTGAGACCCTGGGTTCCATCCTCAGCACCACATAAAATTAAATAAATAAAATAAAGGCATTGTGTCCATCTACAACTAAAATAATAAACTAAAAAAAAAAACATGTTATAAGACCAAATAATTTCTAAGTTTATATGCATATCTTCCATGAAAATATGGAAGTTTCAAAGACCACTAAGAAAGTCATACTCTATATGTTTATGTGACTATCCAGGATACAAGTATAAATACATATTTTTTTAAGAAAAATATTATTACAGTAATTATGGCTTTAAGAAAATAATATATTAAATGTTCCAAGTCAATTTTAAGTTTTTCAAGGGTAGCAAGAGAGCTCTGTAGGATTCAAGTCAGAGTGGAGAACAGAGATTCTACAAGGCCCAGTCAGTCAGCAATTGTCAAGCATAGGCCATGCAACTTTCCTTTTCTTGAGAGACTTCAGTGTGCCCACAGACTGGACTGGAAAGAAAAGCACTGCACCAAGCACAGCAGCAATTATGGTTATTTTTCAGTCTATAAAATTGCCCTAGAGCCAACTATTGACAAACTTTAAAAGTTGTGCTAATTGCATCAATTAGCACAAACTTCCAATTTTCTTCATTCATGGATATTTGAGAGCAAATTCCCAAACTCTTAATATTTTATTTTTGCCATGCTGGGGACTGAACCCAGGGTTTCACCCATGCCAGGCAAGCACTCTACCAATGAGCTATATCATCAGCCCAGGAAAGTATTTGTATATGAAGCAAAGTCACAATGAACATTAACAATTATATAGAAAAAAGAAGAGATGGCAATAAAATAGATGAACTGCAAAAGGACTGTGAACTAAAACTTACCAACTACTTCATCATCTGGTTGAAAGAATGATACCTTGGTTCCAACTAAAGAGTGAAGAAAATTAATAGTTAATACCATAAGGTTACTATATATAATTCTTATTTAACCATTAAAACAAAGGATCCATGGGTTTATAAAAAGTCATTCATTTAGAGAAAGGGCCAAGAACCAGGACATTATAACGGTCTGTGAAAACTATAGGACAGAACACTTCAAATCTGGATTCTTTACAAAATTTGGGACACATAGTTACTGACAGCTTGGAAAAATACATTTCTCTCTGTGGTACTCTGCCTATTTAGCTAACTTTAAGGATAAAGGAGTAAAGGAAAATAATCCATCGCCCAGTTTCTATGATTATGTTGTTTTCTACCCAACACTGACACTCTCTGGCTAACCCTTCTATTATTATTTTAGTTGCAGGATCTCAGACACACAATGGATAATGCTGATAAGAGTCACATATAAAACTACTTTATTTTGCAAAGACATTCAGGAAGTTTTTGAAATTTTATATTAATTGATATAATTCTATTTTATTTACATAGGTAGAGAAAAGCCTCTATCAGTCAATTCATATGAATATTTTTATTCAGAGTTACAAGAGAAAAAAATGGCAATGCTGTTGAAGGCCTACTTGTACCCAGCACTTTAGCATGTTCATACATTTAATCCTTCTAGCAGGCCCGTGAAGTATTATTCTTCCGATTTTACACACAGGGAAACTGAGATGAAGCTGTAAAGTATTCTGGGAGTGGTCCCTTTGGTTGGCTCTGAGTACCCAGAACTCATCTGTTGGTAGTCCACAAACCACTCCAAGCTGGTATTCCTCCTTTTGCAGTTTGCTGCTGCTTGGGATCCCTCCTGTGTTATCACCCATCAGTATGTTTGGCTTTGGAACCACTGAAATTTTTTTTTTTAATTTTTTTTAGTTGTTGATGGATCTTTATTTTATTCATTTTATTATTTACATGTGGTGCTGAGGGTTGAACCCAGGGCCTCACGCATGCTAGGCAAGCGCTCTACCACTGAGCTACAGCCAACCCCACTGAATTTTTCTTTTTCCTTTCTGCTGCTGATCCATGTCCTCTTGGGATCACTTGGACCCTTTTCTTGGGCCCCCTCACATTCTTCTTTCAATTATCCCTCAAACTTCTGAAAAATTCTACATGTACATCTCTCCTCCATTTCTACACCTTCTCTGGGTGAGTGTATCAACTCTATTATTTCAAATACAATCCACAAGCTGACAACTCTCAAATACAAACATTTCCAGCACGGATCCTTTGCCCTTGATATTCAATTCATATAATAGCTTACTAGATATTACCAGTGAGATGTCACTTAAGTACCTGGAACTCACTAAGTATAAATCTAAACTCATTATCATCTTCTTCCAGATTGGATCCTCTTCATTGATCAAAATTGGTGGTACCAATTTGTGCCTAACAAGAATTCTCTAAGTCATTTATGGTCTTCATCTGTGTTGATTTCCCTAGTTCCAATCCACTGTTAACTCCTACTGACTTGCTCAATATTTCTTGAGTTTGCCCCTCTTTTATATCTCTGCTACCACCACTCTCTAGGTTATAAACTTTGTTATCTCTTGTCTGTGGGTCTACAAACCAACTAGTCCTCTGATGTAGGGGCTGGTTTGCTTCAAGTCTTTCCGTTATGTGGCAACTCTAATAATCTTCCTGAAATCCTTGCTTCTTCGTCTTTGCTAATGATATCCTCTCCTGTGATTCTCTACCTGCTGGCCCCTGGCCATTTGAGTACTTTACTCCAAGAAGTTTTTCCTGTTTCTTTTGGCTGGTTTGGGCAGCTCTCCTTGAAGCTTTCATAATAATCTATTTACATGCATGTATCTGTATTTCTTTTAGACAGTTATCTCGTTGAGGGCAGGGCCTTTGTCTTAGTTATATCCTAAGGACTTAGCAAGTACTTACTAAATACAGAATGAATGAATCCTTCTCTGGTTATTATACTTATTTTTTCTGTAGTCTGAGTAGATTAAAAGAGAGGAAATAAAACTATCATTTAGCTAAGTGAGAAGATAACACTGAGAAAGTAAAATTCTTGGTAAAACTGAAATATAGACTAACCCACATTAATGTACTTATTCACATATGCAGGGAGAAATCATACTGATTGCTTATGAAATATCTTTTAGTAGTATTAAGATTAGGTCTAGGGGGGCTGGGGCTGTGGCTCAGTGGTAGAGCGCTTGCCAAGCATGTGTGAGGCACTGGGTTCGATTCTCAGCACCACATATACGTAAATAAAATAAAGATCGATTGACAACTAAAAAATATTAAAAAAAAAAAAAAGATTAGGTCTATTAATCTCAAATACTTAGGCTTACTGTTCTGCATGTTAAAAATCATTATTTACTAAATAAAACTTAAAAAAGTATTTTAAAGAATTCATAAAATCTCACTGGTTATTTCTCCCCAGAAACTATAATTCCCATTTTTGGATGAATGTAGTACTTAGCTTTTAAAATGCTCAATTTTAGGCACACTTAAGTTTAATGTGATAATTCATGATTACATAGAATTTGTCCCAAAGCTAAGATATATACAAGAAATATATATAAGAAATACATGCTTATTTGTTAATAACATAAAAAGGAAAATGTTAGCCATGCTACTGAAGGTGATTACTCATGAATTTAAATATGTAATAGTTAAATATTTTCTAAACTGTAATAAGCTCTTGAATTATAAATTAAGTTCTATTTTTTCCCCAGAGTATTTATTAAGCAACTATTGTATATCAGGTTAAGGTTAGTATGCATTCTAGGCATAAAGAAAGGAACAAAAGTCTATGCCTTCATGGAGTTTACACTCTAGTTGGGGTAGAATATATTAAGAATACAAATAAAAGCAGTCAATCAAGGACATAAAGAAGGTGTGCTGAGATGTGGCAGGAAGGGCTTCTTTCTGAGGTCACTGTGGAATGACAGGAAGGAGCCAAGAGCAAACTAGGGGAAAGCATCCAGGTAGATCTTCATTTGCCCCAATCTCCCCTTAATCCAGGCCCTGATCCAAAAAATGTCTCAAAGGAAACTAAGTCCAGAAGAGCGAAGCTCTTGCCTTATTATCAAGGTTTCCAGGGTCGAGGTGTACCAGACAGAGGAGACCCCCATGGGAAGGATCCAGGCAGCCACTTCCCTTCTGAGTGTGGTGCTCCAGGTTTCCTCTGGCCAGGGGCAGAGGTCTGACTCACTTGTCTTTTGGAAATCTGGCCCCTGCACCATCTCCCTCACTCAAGTGTCACAAAAATCTCAGGCCAGGACAAAAGCCAGGGCTGAGCAGCAGGGTTGTGGTGATGCCCAGTCCTGAGATAGGCCCCTTGCACTCCAGGAGCACTGGCTTATGGGTGGGGCCTTCTGAGCATCCTTTCTGATTGATAGGCCAGGTCCTTGGGGCATTATAGGAATGGGCCTGGTCCTCAGGATTACAGAGATTGTGACAACACCAAAGAGAGGCTGACTCCCATGCTAGCAGGTTGGAGAATACATTAGGAAGCTGTGAGAATGGACCTCCCAGGAGGGGGAGGGGAGCCGTGTGGCATAGAAATATGCCCAGGTCAGGTGAGAGGTTTCAAGAGGTTCCAGGTCACTTCTGGGCGTGGTCTGCCTTGTCCAGGGCAGCCATGATCAAGTGATGACAAAGATGAGGGACTTGGGCAAGATGATGGGGGCGGTGATCCACAGGCCTATCTGGAAAAGCCCCACAGAGCCGACTAATGGTTCCTCGGAGAAACAGAACAGGTAGAGGAGGCAACAGAAGAGCTCACTTTTAGCACAACAGAGATGTAGTAGATTCCAAAGCTCTGGATTCCTAGACAAGTTGATCAGGTTGGACTCTCACTGCTTTGGATGACAGAACTTGATTAAAGGTTTGAGCAGAACATCCACTGAAGTGTTCAGAAGTCCACTGAGCAGGTAGGAGTAGGCCATGAGGGGACAACAGGGCATGAAGCAGAAAGCAATAATGCAAAGACAACCTGGCATAACTGATAAGGTCCGGCACAAACAGGAAGATATTTTTTCTTGGCATTGTGGTGGTCCTCTTGTCACTCTGGGCCTGCTCTAGGTGCCAGCACAGATCCAGCTCCACCAGTGTGGCCTCACTTCTTGGTCCTGGGCATCCTCCAGGACACTTACATCCTGGTGCCCACTGCCTGAGCTCCACCTCAGATGTTAAATCTTGCAGCCCACAGGAGCACTGGCAAAGCAGATGTGCTCCAGAAGCAGAGGGCCTCCCTGTGCACCCTGCCCTTATGGGCAGCGCCTCACCTCCAAGCGCCATGCAGGCTCTCCCTGCTGCTACAGCTGTGCCTGGCTTTCTGGAACCTACTCTTCTGCCAAGTCCTATTTTTAAGAAGGTCATTTCTGTATAATTAAAATTTATATTTGAAGGAGTGTCTATGATATTTATGCTGATAAACTATTAGGTCATTTCTTTGACCTTGGCAAAGAATATTTACATTTGTAAGCTTACCATCCAACACAATTCCAGCAACTTCTCTTCCAACAGGAAAGAAATCCTTTTCCATCTTCATTTCTGCCAGAAGCTAAATCATGACAATAACTGTTAGTACACTATTGTCATAAATAAATCCTGTATCTTCTCACACATGAGAAAAGTCAGAACAAAGATGAACCCACAGAAAAAGAAAAGATGATTCAATTTTTTAAATTAAAACAAACAAAATAGATTTCCTTGTAGGATAGGAAACCAAGAGTTTGATGAGTAATTAGTTGATATATAGGACTTCCACATAAGTATTACTATGCAAATAACCATCAACGCTTCTGTTTAACATCTTTCTTCTACCAAGTATGAAGAGAAATTAAAGCCAGATATTTCTTGGTTGGTTAGACACTGTTACTTAGACATCTATTCAGGTGTGGTGAGGGAATCTAGAGAGGTTATTGTTAAATAATGAAAATGTGACCATTAAGAACCAAAGGTGGAGCCAGGCGTGGTGGCTCACGCCTGTAATCCAAACACTTAAGGAGGCTGAGACAGGAGAATCACGAGTTCAAAGCCAGCCTCAGCAAGGGCGAGGCACTAAGCAACTCAGTGAGAACCTGTCTTTACATAAAACACAAAATAGGGCTGGGGATGTGGGGCTCAGTGGTTGAGTGTCCCTGAGTTCAATCTCCAGTACCAAAAAAACTCCCAAAAAACAAAAAAACCAAAGGTGGTCTATTACCACATCCTTTAAAAACCACCTGAGTTTTTCCTCACAAATCTTGGGTTAGAAAGCAGGTGGGAAGAAGGAATAGATAGTAAGAGTAAAATTACCACATGATTTCAGACTCATGGTGAATGCAGTGTATTTTTTTAGGATAATTTTTTTAAAAATTCGTATTTTGTTAGATTCTAACCAAACTGATAGTGTGTCCTTATCTCTCTAAATAATAGAGAATAGTAAGATAATCTTGTATTTAAGTTCCTACAACTTACAACAGTACCAGAGAGACTGAACATATTTGTAGACATTTTTTAGAAATAGCAAATAAAAAACTGAAATAATTCTTTGTTACGTTTCCTTTATTTTTCAAAATTACAAATATAAGTTTTCCGTGTGTATACTTGCTCGCCAGAAGTCTCTTTCACTGTTTTATACTTTTCATAAGATGTTGATATGACAATGTCATTTCTGCATTTTTAATGCACATTTCTACAAAGTTATAATAATGGTTTTAGCAATTGCATCTTGCTTCCTTCACTTATAGTAAGCATTTTCTTATATTATTTCATAGACTTTATAAACCATGTTTAACAGTTGTGTTAATATTTCATTCAATTGATTTTTACCATAATTTACTATTTCTTTCTGTCAGAGTGATTCTCTCCTAATTTGGAATTTAACAGATTTTTCATAGTTTTAAAAAGAACATTTTCAAATCATAGATCTGCAAACAAGGACTAATACTCATTATTCTTGGTGAAAAAATCAGGGAAATTTCATTCATTCTTAAGCTATGCTCATGTTACAGAGCTGCCCGATGGGAGCCTACACCATGTTCTGTGATTTTGGCTTTGAGTTTATCAAAGAGAACTAAGATTCATAGGAATTACAATTACATTAAAACCTAATAAATTAAGGATTTTATAAACTATGTTACTTATCTTTAAAAAACTCAGAAGATAGCCGGGCGT
>CM053409.1:110504109-110658240 GCA_028644305.1 Xerus rutilus
CAAGCCTGTAATCCCAGCACTTAGGGAGGCTGAGACAGGAGAATCGCGAGTTCAAAGCCAGCCTCAGCAATGGCGAGGCGCTAAGCAACTCAGTGAGACCCTGTCTCTACATAAAACACAAAATAGGGCTGGGGATGTGGCTCAGTGGTAGAGTGCCCCTGAGTTCAATCCCCAGTACCAAAAAAAAAAAAAAAAAAAACTCAGAAGATGGACCTGTTCTTCTAATCACAGCACATTTAACCATAATTTACCATTTGAAGATTTTGCATGTATTTTGATGGTTAATAATGAAAAATAATTGTGGGATGGTGTAAGACTGGAGATGTGTGTTTATGAGTGAGAAAGAGAAATGATAAGAGTATGAACCGCGAGCTGACACTCTGGGAACAAATCTTTGCCACACGCACATCAGATAGAGCACTAATCTCCAGGATATATAAAGAACTCAAAAAACACCAAAAAACAACCCAATCAATAAATGGGCCAAGGAGCTGAACAGAAACTTCACAGAAGAAGATATAAATCGATCAACAGACATATGAAAAAATGTTCAACATCTCTAGCATTCAGAGAAGTGCAAATCAAAATTACCCTAAGATTTCAACTCACACCAGTCAGAACAGCAATTATCAAGAATACAAACAACAATAAGTGTTGGCGAGGTTGTGGGGAAGAAGGCATGCCCATACACTGCTGGTGGAACTGCAAATTGGTACAACCACTCTGGAAAGCAGTATGGAGATTCCTTAGAAAACTTGGAATGGAACCACCATTTGACCCAGCTATCCCACTCCTTGGTCTATACCCAGAAGACTTAAAAACAGCATACTACAGTGACGCAGCCACCTCAATGTTTATAGCAGCTCAATTCACAATAGCTAAACTGTGGAACCAAACCAGATGCCCTTCGACAGATGAATGGATAAAAAAACTGTGATATATATATATATACACACACACACACACACACACACACACAATGGAATATTACTCAGCAATAAGAGAGAATAAGATTATGGCATTTGTAGGTAAATGGATGGAGTTGGAGAATATCATGCTAAGTGAAGTAAGCCAATCTCAGAAAACCAAATGCTCAATGTATTCATTGATAAGTGGATGCTGATCCATGATAGGGAGGAGGGCATGAGAACAATGGAGGAACTCTGTTTACAGGAGTGGAAGGGGGGAGGGGGCTTGGAGACAGTAAAGGTGGTGGAATATGATGGACATCATAGCCCTAGCTCTATGTATTACTGCATGTCTATTTTGATTCTACATCACATACAACTAGAGAAATGAAATGTTATCCTCCAAAAAAAAAGAAATGATCATCTCTAAAATGCCTATACATACATACAGCACCAAAGAAGAAAAAGAGGGGAAGTGGAAGAAGCAATTGCCACTAGGCCTCAGCAAATATGCTGTCCAATAAGCCAAAAAGAATGGAACCATCTGATAAAATGTTTGACATTTAATGAAAACATCCAATCCAAAACAGCCCATATCAGTGAAAATGGTGAGGGGAACTGAAGCTAAGGACTTGAACTTCATCAGGTATTTTTAAAAGAGAAATATTTGGACACTAATCTGAGTAAGAAGCCATCAAAGTTGGAAAGAAAGAAACCAGGAAGACACAAGTTGTGATTCAATGGGAGTGCTGTGATCAATGGAATGACCAGTGACAAGAGTAACACAACAAGCCAACTCAGAAAGTAAAATGTACGAAACAAAGTGAGAGGCCAGTATCTGTACAGATCCAATGCTTGAGATGTGCCTGGTACTAAAAATTCTGCCCCTTCGGCTAGATAGCCACACCAATTTTTTCTTCTCATCTCATAGTAATGTTTCTGATACCCTAATCTTTCTGGTTTCACTGTTATGTTCTGTTGAAGTTTCCCTAAGCAACATCTCTTCCAAACTAGAGTAGATACTTGTTTTATAGTAATGAAAACTTCCTGCCAGGTCCAGCAGTCTTTGAGATTTCAAATGGAAAAGCAACAATGCCCTGGAATAGCATAATATATGGAAGAAACACAAACTCTTTTTTGATCTGTGCCCTATCTTGGAATAAATCATTTCACCTCTGGCATTTGTAAAATGGGGTGGATAAGAATTGCCCTGGGAAAAAAGATTGGTGGATAATATGTGCTGTTTGGTAGTGTGCAGAGAAATGAATTTATCAATACTTGTTCATTGAAAAAAAAGAGTATGAACTGTATATAAAGAAATATCACATAAACTAGAAATATCACATAATCAATGATTAACAAACTAATTGATTATTTTCTTGCCAGGTGCAGTGGTGTACACCTGTAATCCTAGTGGCTCAGGGTGGGAGCTAAGGCAGGAAGATCGCGAGTTCAAAGCCAGCCTCAGCAAAAGTGAGGTGCTAAGCAACTCAGTGAGACCCTGTCTCTGTATAAAATACAAAACAGGGCTGGGGATGTGGCTCAGTGGTCGAGTGCCCCAAAGTTCAATTCCTAGTACCTTCCCCAAAACAACAACAACAACAACAACAACAACAAAAAGCCCTAACTGATTAGATTTCTAGTTTCTACTTTTATTGCTTTTAAAAAGGTAACTTTCCCCTTGATCGTATGCCTTAGTAATTATAAACTTAGTCTTTTGCTAAGTAATTTATAAAATATTCTCATATAATGATATAAAATACATGACCTTCAATCAGACTAATAATTTAATGTAGTAGAAATACACAAATGTGCATTAAATATTTTTCCTAGATGTTAAAATTTTCTACAAACAATAATTTCTTGGCACTAGAAGTCAGTTACCATTATAAATACAGTACAAAACTCTCATTTGACTTTTGGCCGTAATAAAAGCATCAATACCTTTGTATTTATTTGGCTCAGAGCACAAGCTTTAACTTGGAGTTTCACAAAGTTATCCTCTGTAACAGGAAGATTTTCCTAGAATCAAATGATAGCAAAATATTGTTACGCATTCTTCTGAGAACATTCCTTTTTGTTTGAAAATTTTCTTACATAAACAAATTTAAACTGAACCTAAATATTATAACTAACTCAATTTTAAAAGCTACAAATAACTACCCAACAGTATATAATCAAAAAAGAATGAAGGGAATTTGGGGGTATTATTTATGAAAAGCTTTAGAGTTCATATTTTGAAAAGTACTCACAGACATCAAAATGAATATATGTATAGACAATAAACTTAAGTTAACAAAGTAGAGCAATAAATGCTACACTTGATTCCAACCTAAATCATCCCAAAGATTATACCTTCACACTTAACAGGGATATCCTTATACATATACACATATCACATAGGCTTTACTAATTTTTGTAATGTTCTTAATGTTATAAATGAAATTCTTTAGCATCATTACTTCATCTCTTTCTTAACATCTCTGTCTCAGATATTTTAGCATATCTCATGGAATTTTGGGGTCATGGAATTTAATTCTCTCTCATATTCCACAGCTAGAAAAACTTCAAAGACAAATAATATTTAAAATTCAGGCATTCAATGTCATCCAGTCAATATTATTAAATATAATATCATTGACTCCTAACAGCTATGCTGTGGCACAAAAAGTAAATTATTCTCCTCAATCCTCCTGTAGTTCCCTGCTATTTGCTCAAAATTAGGTCAAATTCTGACAAAAAATAGCTTTTGCTACCCCATTACTGTTTTATATGCCATATATACAATATTATGGGGATATCCTTTTATAAATCTCAGGTTTAGTATTTAGTTATATTATAAAGATAATCAATAATATTGATGAATTTGTGAACTGTATTCATGAAACTAGAGACAATTTGTACCAAGACCCAAACCTTAGACCTTTCTTCATGACCTCTTGGTAGAAGTCAAAACTATTTTGCGATTTAGACTCCTAATCTAAATAATTTTGGAGTTAGTGAAAGAGAGAAAAACTAGATTATGTTCATGATCCAGAAATGCTTATTATTATTGGAAAATGCTGACATACACATAGTACTTACTTTTCATCTCTGAATTTATAGTGAAATTATTCTGGCTTGCCATAAACCTTTCTTTCTTTCTTTTTTTTGGGGGAGAGGGTAACAGGAATTGAATTCAGGGGTACTCGACCACTGAGCCACATCCCCAGCCCTATTTTGTATTTTATGTAGAGATAGGGTCTCACTGAGTTGCTAACAGCCTTGTCATTGCTGTGGCTGGCTTTGAACTCGCGATTCTCCTGTCTCAGCCTCCCAAATTGTGCCACAAACTTTTCTAATAATCACCAATATATAAATATTCTACTATATATGTCTAATGTAGATAATTGATCTATGAAATATATAAAGTTGAATGAGTGAAGTAACTTTGGCAAGTCAGAAATTTGTATGGAAAACAATGTTTTTCTCTCTTCCATTTCACTATGAGTCAAAATATATTTTGAAATATGGCTACAATCTGATAATTTGCTTTTTTGTGGTGTTCAGAATAAACTGGATTAATTTTTTAACATACAGATGATTAGGTTCTGTTTTCCTAACAACTTTCACATCACTATCCTAAGGAACTACAACTTTTTGTAGCAGCTCTTTAAAAAATATAGTTATGCTACAATATGAAGCACCATTTTCACATTAAGATTAAAGGACAGTGGGGCTGAGGTTGTGGCTCAGTGGCAGAGCACTTGCCTCACATGTGTGAGGCACTGGGTTCGATCCTCAGCACCACATAAAAATAAGTAAACAAAATAAAGACATTATGTCCACGTATAACTAAAAAAATATATTTAAAAAAAAAGATTAAAGGACAGTGATTTGGGGAGCTTCACTTAAACTTTTGCTCATTTAGTTTCACGCAACTAATAACAGGTCATTTAAAAGTTGGTCTATCAAAAAAAGAAAATATACTTTTTCTTGTTTCACTTAACCTTTTTTCTTACCTTTTCTTGAAATACAAATGTTATTTCTCCATTTGTGGAACTCTGTTGAAAATATAAGCCTTTCATAGTCACCTGAAACAAACAAAAAATACACGTAACAAAGTTTTCCAGACCAAATGTTAGCATGAATTGAAAAACAGTGCTGGCAAAGGACAAAATGACAACTATAAATGTAGTCCTCACACAACTATGAAATAGTTCTTTCATAAAATGACCAAATAAGAGTATGTAGCCATCTCTGGGTATATGTCTAACTGAGAATGGGTTCACGATTCAACCTTTCATTCTAAAAGCAAGCATGTTTAACTTCACTTTCCTACTAAAAAAAAAATTAGTTGTAAAAAAAAGCAAAACCAAAAAAACCAAGCAATAAAAAAAGCCTTACAAGAGCCTGAGAAGCAGGTCCAAATTTTCCAAGGCTGAATTTCAAAGTCTTAAGGACAATTAAAAAGGAAAAAGTGGATAGTCAGGACACTGGGTGAAACTGTGCCCTTAATTCTTCTCTGCAGTCTGTAAAAGTTTTTCTTTTTCGGCACTGGGGATTGAACTCAGGGGTTCGCGACCAATGAGCCACATTCCCATCCCTATTTTGTGTTTATTTAGAGACAGGCTCTCACTGAGTTGCTTAGCGCCTTGCCTTTTGCTGAGGCTGGCTTTGAACTTATGATTCTCCTATCTTAGCCTCCCTCCCAAAGTGCTGGGATTACAGGAATGTGCCCCTGCACCCAGCTTCTATAAAACTTTTTTTTTTTTTTTTTTTAAACATTTTTTTTTTAAATATTTATTTTTTAGTTGTAGGTGGACACAGTAGCTTTATTTTCTTTTTATGTGGTGCTGAGGATCGAACCCAGTGCCTCCCGCGTGCTAGGCGAGCACGCTACCACTGCACCACAATCCCAGCCCCTATAAAACTTTTAATGGCAGTATTTACATCTGTATTCTGTGAATATTTGTTGTTTGTTTGTAGTGTTAGAGATGAAACCCAGGGCCTTGCACATGCTAGGCAAACCTCTTCCATTGAGCTACATCCCCAGCCCTGTGTTCTGTGAACTTCTTGAAGCATTCCTAAAAGTTCTACAGTTATTTAATTTTTGTAGTAATCATACTGCAAGGCTAATGTTAAGTGTCAACTTAATAGAAAAATAAAATTAAAAGTGTATAGCTTGTCCAATTTTAAAAGTAAATATGCTATGTCACAGAAAAATACATGATTTGAATCCCGGAAACTCCCTTGTGCTCCCTTTCTAGTCATTGCTTTCCTTCTCCCTCCTAATAATACCCAATATTCTTTTAATTTTGGTACTGGGGATTGAACTCAGGGGCACTCGATCACTGAGCCGCATCCCCAACCCTATTTTGTGTTTTATGTAGAGACAGGGTCTGAGTTGCTTAGTGCCTCGCTGTTGCTGAGGCTGGCTTTGAACTTGCGATTCTCTTGTCTCAGCCTCCCAAAGTGCTGGGATTACAGGCGTGTGCCATGCGCCTGGCAAATTTTGTCTGTTTTTAAACCTCATAGGAACAAGATTCTACTCTTTTATGTGTACTTCAATTCTTTTAATATTATGTTTGCAAGTCTTACTCAGGCTGTTGCTTACAGTTGTAGTCCAGTCATTCCCATTGCTACATATCAAATTCACTGATGAGTAAGTTACTGGCTATCTATTCCACTATAGATAGACATTTGCATTGTTTCCAGTTTGAGGTGCTTACAAATTATTCTATTCAGAATATTCTTGTACATACTTTTTGTTGAAAGTACTGTTATTGTATTTATTTTTTAGATAAGGAAACTGCAGCCCCTCCCCCCCCAATGGTGACTGAAGGAAACTTCATCTTAAAGAGATTAAGTTTCAAACATGGGGTCTCATGGAACTAGCTGGGCCATAAATGGGACACACATCAGGTGCTTCCTCTTTCAAAGTCATTATTTTATTTCTTTTTTTCCAAAATCATTTAAACCATTATAGTATTTACTGCTTTTCCATTGAGCTTCTAACATGAGATACATTATTTAAAACTTGAATACCTCATCCTTTAGGATTGACTAAGTATTTCTTGACAGAATTGCCAATATATAATTTCCAGCTTCCAGTGCAAAATTAAAAGTGGGGAATATTTCATAAATTACTAAAATTTCAAGTCAGCAATAGCACAGTACTAAACCAAACATGGGTCCTTTCTGAGCATGAGACCCTGTGAGCCTGCATAGGTTTCAAGTCCATGAAACTAGTCCTCGGTGCTGGGATCTTAGTGGATCTACTTGGATTTATATAAAAGGGTTTTTGGAATGTAGATGAGCAATGGCTACTGCTTTCTAGGATGGAATAATCAAATACTGGAACTAAAAAATGTGAATATGCATTGAATACATATAGAAATTATGTATATAGCATGTATCAACAAAGTGTATAAAAACAGGACAAGCAAGGTCAAATGATTAAAATATTCCTACCTGTATGGTTACAGAAGGTGTTTGTGTCAATGTTTGTTGAGGGGCAGGGGGAAGGAGAGGGGAAGAATCTAAGCATAGATATAGCCTATATTCCCTATATTAACTCTAACCTTTTCTACTTAGTTTTCAAGGCTCTCTAAAATTCATTCCCACTCTACCAACACACACCTGTCGGATCAAGTCAGTGTAACTTCACACCATATGGTTACACCATCTCAGGGCTTTCAAACATGGCCTGGAACTGCAGATTCCACTAAGCAAATAAAGCTCAAGTCCTACACCCTTTCTGGAATCACCCTAAGTGATAGTCAATCTACTGCATCTGTTCTATGATTCCAGAGTTTGTTACATACTAACAAACAAAACTTTGCTTTATTTACTTATTAACTTTCCCTGCTGTTGCCTGGGTGAATCAATACCCACTGTTATCAAATAAATAAATCTTTGTTCCTACTTAGTCTGGAAGTATTCAGGTTGCCTTTTACAGAAATAGAACAATTACATATCAACATCTTGATTTCAAAGCATCTCCCTTTGTGATTCTGGAAGCCATTGTTTACTCTGCCCATTAAATCTTAAAACATGGCATGTCTCCCAGATTAGCAACCACATGGACCTGATACTATGCCCCAATTTCATGCTAAATAGTTCCTACAAATCAGGGGAATATTGGCCTGGCTGGTAGAAAAAAAAATGATGATTACTTGGCATAATTAAGAGTTGTGTAGTGGGATGGGGATGTCAGTCAGGCAGGCTGCTTGCCTAGCATGCAGGAGGCCCTGGGTTTGATCCCAGCGTGAGGGAAAAAAAGAAAAGAAAATTAGAACTGCTATGTGGGTCCAAAACAATGCACTGTTACAAACTGAAGAGAGGTGTTTTTGTTTTGTTTGTTTTGGTACTGAGGATCGAACTCAGGGGTACTCGACTGCTGAGCCACATCCTCAGCCCTGTTTTTGTGTTTTATTTAGAGACAGGGTCTCACTGAGTTGCTTAGCGCCTTGCCATTGCTGAGGCTGGCTCTGAACTCGGGACTCTCCTGTCTCAGCCTCCCAGAGTGCTGGGATTACAAGCACGCACCACCGCACCTAGCTGAACAGAAGTGTTTTTACAAAAGTGCAGAACATTAAGGAAATATTAATGCTTTGTTTTGCAACCCCCCCAAAAAGGAATACCAAGTTCCTAGTTCTAAGAAAATGGTAGGAGGGTGGCAGTCAAGGCCCACAAGGTTTCTTAGGCACTGGTCTCAATTAAATACAACAGTTGAGTTTTTTATTTAAAGATAACTGGAGGGGCTTGGGTTGTAGCTCAGTGGCAAAGTCCTTGTCTAGCATGTGTGAGGCACTGGGTTGGATCCTTAGCACCACATAAAAATAAAAAAATAAAGAAAAGGCATGCTGTCCATCTACAACTACAAAAAAAAAAAAGATCTGCATACGTGAAATTGCTGCACACCTTATAGAATAAAAATAGAAAAATTAAAATATATAGTATTTTTCATGACATTTCTAACAAAGTCACATCATTTCAAAATTACATGTTCTAATATATATTTTGCTAAATCAAAAAAGTCCTAGGGGCTGGGATTGTGGCTCAGCGGTAGAGTGCTTGCCTCGCATGTGTGAGGGGCTGGGTTTGATCCTCAGCACCACGTAAAAAATAAATAAATAAATAACAAAGATATTAAAAAAATTTTTAAAAAAGTCCTATATAAAACTTTGTGTGTGTGTGGCTAGGACTGAATCTAAGGTCTCATATGATGCTAGGCATAGCATAATATATAACTTTTTGTTTCTTTTCTGGTACTGAAGATTGAACCCAGGGATACTTTACCACTAAGCAACATCCCCAGGCCTTTTTATTTTTTAAATTTTGAGACAGGTTCTTCCTAATTTGCTGAGGTTGGCCTCGAACTTGTGATCTTTCCTGCCTCAGCCTCCTGAGTCTCTGGGATTACAGGTATGTGCCATCTAGCTTGGATTATTATAGTTTGACCTTTTGGGAAGATACGATATGATATTGTTTTAACAATGTTCTTAATAATTGAAAACTTTTCATATATATCCATATATCAGAAAGAGAAATATGAGTAACCACATGCCCAAATATTTGGTTAAAAATATGGAAAGTTTAATCAAAGTAACTATCTGGAGATCTGATTCAAATACCATACAGTGCAGGCTGTGGAGGATGGCCAGCTGAGTTTGAAGAAGAAGGTAGATACATGATCCTAATAGTCTACATTATGCAAGAGTCACTAGCAATTTGTGGACCCTAAGGACATTGGCAAAAGTCATAAGTACACAGGTATTTTGTTGTAAACAGCTGCACTGCTTTTCTGTGCCTGTTGGGCACAGGAGATACTGAGATAGATACTTACACTTGGCTAAACCCTAGAAAGCAAGTCTAGCAAATAGCATGTGTGTTAAGGACTCTTTACTTTTACATTTTAGGTATTAATTTAAAACTTAAAAGAATGAAAATGAAGTTGGTGGTTCAAATTATAAGAGTTGTTTAAACAGAGCCTGGTACAGTTATAGGGGCTTCAAGCATCAGGTAAGCAGGGCATCAGGATCATCAGATGATTGTTAAGGTTTCTTCTAGTTATGATAATTTAGATTTCTATGAATATTTTCAAGACATACTCAACTAACTTTATGCCTTTGTGTTATAGTCCCTACATTTTATGCAAATTGAGAACTAAAGATAGCTAGAGAAGCAGAAAAGCAGGAAAAACATCAAAATTATTTTATTTGATGTAGCCTTTAGTCAGAAGCAAAAAAAAAAAAAAGTATTTGCTTGGAAGTGTCACATTATTACTTAAATATTCAAAAAGTGTTTCCACACTGAGCAGGGAGGCACCCAACTAAGATCATTTTTGAATCTCTAAAGAATTTTTAAATATTTCCCCTCATTCTATGAGAGCTTTACTTGGATTATGAGTCAATGCACAGAATATATTTTCACTTAAGAGTCTAGGATTTCTTACAGGAGGCATTCCCTTCCTAACATCAATAGAGGGTAGGGAATGGATGAGACGGTCATTATCTCTGGTCTAAATATTATTCAATGAAGGTCAATTAATATAGTACAATTTAGGACAAGAGAAATTTAAAATTTCACGTTTCTTGAATCAGCATCACCTTTTCCCATATTGTGCTACTAGGGAAAAAATAGAGCCAATGATGTAATGAATGGAATCTTCCCTACATGACATGACATTGGAACGGTGCAGGTAGGGATGGGTAGAGATGAGGGAGACAGTCAATTAAAGAATCTTCCCTAATTTCTTATCAGACTTTCTCCCTCCTATCCAATAGAAAATCTCTACCTACTAATATTATTGCAATCTTAAAGCTTGCCTAATTTTTCAATTCGCTACAGAGTGTTGAAATAATTTCTTGGTTTAAAGGCAAATATGAATTGTAATTTTGATTAAATATTTAAAAATTCAAAATTAAGAGCAAATAATCTCATGAAATATATCATAATATATAAAAATGGAAGACAATTATTTTGCAAAGTACCATATTTTAACATGTGTGAGAATGTGTACTCTTGCCCTTGTATTCAGGGCTTGCCTTAGCTCAATGTAGTACTATTTATTGGATCCACAAAAGGCATAAAATTGTCCTTGAAATAGTCTACATGAAGTTCATAAGAGCAAGAAAACATTCATTTTTATCACTCAACAAAATTCACTACAAACAAAAACAGAAAACACTGTCATAGTGAAGCATTTTATGAATTCCCAAGCTTTCCCACCTTCCAAGGGAGGTACACAAATTAATCAAGAGCCATTACTGCCCAGGGTTCCAGAGGTCTAAATCTTCTTCAGGATTTCAACTCTCATTCTTAAATACAGAACTTTCATTTTAAATGCGCAGCACAGAGAATTGTATAACTACCAAACTATTTCACTGCACATGCCAGGCAGTTCGACCTTTTATGGGGTACTCTTATTTCAAATTTGAACATATCCTCTGCTACAAGCTGGAGCAGAAGTATCAATGAAGTGAAAATAAAAGGCAATACTTTTCCTTTGTAGTGGTTGACAATTTAGAAGTCCTAAGTGACTCTGGTTTGAATTCTTAGTGACCTCTGAGAGTTGCTGCAAGGATTAAATACAGTAATATATGCAAGCACTTCTTATAAGACTTGGTTTCAACAAATGTTAATTACCTTTACTATTTCTTTAAGTTGGGCAGAGAACCTCTAAAGTAGTTCTGAAACCCATGTAACAGAGCAGCAAAGGCTTGGTCACATGTAACACTTTGAATTTCTACAATGGTCCATTATGTCATTTAGCTCTATATTGTAGATGGTATAACAGTAGCCAATAGCTACAGGTGGCTGCTGAGCACTTGAACTCTGTGTATTCAGAACTGATACGTGCTGTTAAGTGTAAAGTGCACATTAAATTTGGAAGACAATAGGAAAAGAAATACAATCTCTTTTTTTAAAAAATTGATTTTTCATTGAAATAATTTTGAACATACTGGGTTAAATGAAACCTAAAATTCATGTTTCATTTCACTTTTCAAATGTGGCGAACAGGAAAGTGAAAGTCCCTAAGTAGATCGAGTTATTTTTGTAGTGGTCAGAGGTGATGTAGTCCTAAGGAAGACTAGCAGCACCTGGGAGCTTGTTGCAAATGCAGGTCCTCAGGGCCAGACCCACAGAATAAGCATCTGCACTTGAACGTGATCCTGTGGTTGTTCCTATGTGTCGCTCCAGAGTATTCCGCTGTTTAATGAAGAGGGCAAAATCTGGCCCTAAGGTCATATAAATAAGAATACCCTTGCTCTAGGGAATTGTTTACTGAAAAAGGAAAGTGTACAGGAAGAAAGCAATGGCAGAGGAGGAATGAAGCAAGAAACTCAAATATAGGAACAAAAAGAAGTGGGGGAAACAAAATTCAAACTGGGAGATCAAGTGGAAGGGCACTTCCAGACCTTCGCCTCCGTAAATGTGAAGGAAAATGGAAACTAAGCCAAAATCTACAATCAAAACCTGCAAAGGGCGAGGAAGCTGCCAGTCAAATTTAGTCTTACCCGCCCCTCATCAGCCTCAGCTAAGGTAGGCCTGAGCCCGAACCGGTTTGATGTTGGGGAGCGACACGAACCACCATCTTTCCCAGGGCCACACTGTTCCTCGGGATGTCTCTCCATCTTTCGCCCACAGTCCCTTTTCCTAAGACACATAACGCTTCCCGGGGCTCACCTGCCTCCAAGCAGCCCCAACCGCCAGCACCTTCGCCACCGCCACCTTCCAGTCTTTCTGCAGGGAGCCCGCCCCTTCGGAATCAGACGGTACTCCCATTGGTCCGACCGCTTGTCACTCCTACAGGGCGGGGCCGGGCTCTGGGAGGCTGTAGAGAACGCCATAGCAACCAAACTCGAACTACAACTCCCGGCATGCTCCAAAAGGGGCGACGCGAGGTACCGCCCCAGGGGCTACCAATGAATGGGCGAAGTTGAAGTCGCCCGGATGGGTTCCGTTTTATGCAAATCTAAGTTAAAGCCACACCCTTCCTCATTCCAACCGAGCCCCCAACTACCTTCTTCGGGCTGTACCCTGAGTCCCATTTCTTCTCCACTACATACTCTCCGGTAAAGCCTTACGTAATTGAGTTGAATGCACCGTGGCTATTGTTTCGCACCGCAGCAAGCAGATGCACCAAATGGTGGAAGAAAACCTCCCTAAGTCCTAGACCCGAAACCTTTGGTTACGCCTTTGTAGGAGGAGGGGCAGGAGAGGAGGAAGAGGCTTTCGCTCCGAGCTCGTTGATTGGCTTATCTGTGTGTCCTTCCGTACTCCTCCATTTTTTTCGGCTCCGTCTCCTAGCTTTCCTGCGGTGGGCAGGGCCAGCGGTAGGGGGCGGTGAGGAGGTGTGGTCACCTTCTTCCGATTGGCAGACTGTCGTCACCACCCATCTGTGGGCGGAGACGGAGGGCTGGATGGGGGCGGAGGAGGCCGCGGAGGGAGATGAGGAGATAGGCGGGAGCGAGGGAGCGAGGGAGGGTGCGAAGGAGGTAGAGAGGAGTGGAGGAGCGTAGGGAGGGAGCGCAGCTTGGTTGCTCCGTAGTACGGCGGCTCGCGAGGGAGACTCCCGAGCGGGCTCCGGCACGGGCGGGCAGGCGGGCGGGGATGGTGTGCGGGGCTGTGGCTCCTGCGTCCCTCCCCGCAGCGTGTGAGCTGCACTGATTTCTGCCTGGGGCGGCAGCACGGACCCGCCCGGAGATGAGGTGAGGAGCGGGCTGACGGCGGCGGCCTGGGCTGTGGGAGGTGGCGCGGGGGCGGGGGTCGGCGCGGGGGTCGGCGCGATGGCCGCCCGGGGCGCCCGTACCGCGGCCCCGCGCGCGTCCGTCCGTCCGCCCTTCACCCTGTGCGGCGCACGCGGGAGGCGCGGCAGCAGCGGCCCCTCCGCCTCGTCCTCCTCATCCTCCCGGGAGCTGCGGCGGGGCACCGGCTGGCTGGCGGAGGGAGGCCGGGCTCCGCGGCGGGGCCTGGGAGTGGCGGCAGCGGGACGGGCTTGGGGTTGAATGGGCGTCCGCAGCCCTGGTCTGGCGGGTCGGCTCCCTCCCGAGGGGCATCGCGGTCGGGCGTTCCTTCCAGGGCTGACCTCGCTGCCCTCGGCCGCCGGAGGGTGGCGGGCCGGCCCAGCCTCACCAGCTTCCCGGGAACCCGAGCTCGCTGGGAGCGGCATCGCGCCGCCCGCCTGTCCCCTCCGGCCTCGAGTCCCCTGGCTCATCCTTTTTTTTTTTTCCTTCCTTTTGGCATGCCTGCAAAATCCTGTCAGTGAAGGGCAGTCAATGCCGTCTGGCCCTAAGTGGTGCTGCCGGGACTGCCTCTGATGGTATTTAACACAAAACGGCTCCCCTGGCTGTGTGAGCGCGTCCCTAGAGTCTGCGGCTTCTCCTTCCCTCCCTTACTGTCGGGCTCGGGTTTCTGGTATGGACCCAGGGCACAATTGCGGTCACTTCTTGCTTGGACGAGGAAATGTAATCCGAATTCTCAGAAAAAGGAAAGCAACGAGGAATAGCTTGCACCTTCCTTTACTTCTGTTTGCTTTTGGATTGGGAGACAACTTCTGGATTGATGACCTTTCCTATGGTCAATCTTTTGTGTGATTCAGACTAAATGCTTTGCTTTTGAAGAAATAGATTAGCAATTTCTCGCTTGAGTTGGGAGGCTATCCATAGCCTTTTGATAGGTTCTTGAATACGAAAGTTTCCTTTCGAACTTTGCCATCATTAGTGCTATTCATAAAACAGACCAACCTGAAAATTTAAATGTAGACTCTGGCCAGATGAGGTTCTTTTTGCTTGTCATAGTTAATATCCTTCTCTTGCTGTTTCTGTGGTTAAAAGCGTACAGATAATAAAAACAAATCCAATAAAAAGTATAGATAATGAAAACAAATATTATACAAACAAATGCATCTGGTAAATCTCAATTCTGTCAGCGGATAGGCAGATTTACTAATCCCGTTAAACGGATGAAGAGAAGGGCTCAGAGTTAACTCATGGATTGTGTAGTGGACAGGATGTGAGGGCAGGAACTGGGGCCAGGAGCCAGCAGTCCAGCTGGTTTGCATGGTCCCACTCTAAACCCCCCAAACAGAAGGAATGTATTTTGGGGATACCTTTATTTTTAGATAACTAGGCTTGAGAGTGCAGTATCTTTAATACTCCTCATAGTTGTTATTTCTATTTGTCTCTGAGAACAAAGTACTATTTTTGCTTAACAAATTTTTCACTAGTTTGCTTGAAACATTTATGTGGTTTTCATGTGAGTTGACTTATAAAAAATTTCCAAAAATGAAAATTCTGGGGCAGAGGTGGTAGCTCAGCGGTAGAGCACTTGCCTTGCAAGTGCGAGGCACTGGGTTCAAGTGTCACCATCACATAAAATAAATAATTAAAGGCATTGTGTCCATCTAGAACTAAAAAACAGAGAAAAAAGTGAAAGTTTTGCAGGAGTTTATAAAGAACCCAGGAACTTTTAAGTGATCTAAATTAAGAAATGAAGGATAGGATGGCTAGGTTAAAAATCTTTCAAACACCTGTAAGTAACCCAGTAAGGAGCCTTTCTGTACATTTAAAAAAAAAAAAATGTTTAAGAATGTATCTGCTGAAATTGCTGAGGAGCAGGGCAGTTTTACAAAACTCTTATTATTCTGCCTGAGTAAGAGAGGAAATGAACAAATTTTTCATGTACTTTGGAACCCTCTGGATTGTTCAGATACTAAGCATTGTGAAATAGGGCATAAAATGAGTAGTACCAAGTTAGTTCCCTGAAATGTTTGTCCCTGTTACCATTTTTTTTTTCCAGTTTACTGGCAGTTTCCTTTTTCTTAATGCTTATCTCTAGTATTGGTGATAGAATTCTGCATAAATTTTATCTTTTCCCCAGATGCCTAGATTGAGGCACACCCTCAAAGCTATTACAAGATTAAGAGGGAGGTGCTGGCAAATTCCTCTACTCATATTCATCTATCTTTCTCTTTTTTCCCCCCCTTTGGTGGTGCCAGGGATTGACCCGGATCTGGAGCATGCTAAATAGTGCTCTGCCACTGTTATCCCTGTCTCCCAGACTTATTCTTACCTTTCAAAATTTGCTAAATTGAATTATGGAGAATTAGTTATGTGAAGGTTGGGTTGTATCACTCAGTTCAGATTCCACTGCCACAGAGCTCTTCTCTATTGAATGGTCATTCCCTCCTAAATGGCTCAACTTACAGGTTGGATTTCTCAAAGTCTGGACCTCGTATCTCTTCCATCAGCATTAACTGTGGTTTTGGGGGAGAAATGAAGTTTTCTTTCACCTCAGCTCAGACAACTGGAGATGGGGCTCTGGAATCAATATTTTCAACAAGTTTTCAATGAACTTCTGAGCAGTAAAGTTGGAGAACCACTGGCATCCTGCTTCCTGCTTACTGAGTATCCCTAAGGACCATCTCTTGAAGCAGATAACAAGTTTTTCAAGTGGCAGAATAAGTTTTATATCCTGGGCTGCTAATAAAAAGCCTATGACCTTCAGCTGAGTAATTGTACCTTTGATATATGTTTCAGAAGGGCAGAGACTGGTTTACCCTGGTATCCCTGGTGCCTGAAGGAACTCAATTAAATATTTGTTGAGTGAATGATGAACTACATTGCAGTTAGAACAGTTTTTTTAATGCCTTTACTTGTTAAATTAATTGCATCACTTAGTAGTCACTAATTTAAAAAATTTTTTTAGTTGTAGATGTACACAATACCTTTGTTTTATATTTATTTACTTTTATGTGGTGCTAAGGATCAAACCTAGTGCCCTACACGTGCCAGGCAAGTGCTCTACCACTGAGCCACAACTCCAGCCACTAATGTTTATAATAGTGTCACTAATGTTTATAAATTAGGAGCAAGAAGCACTATATCTCAGTGCTTATAAATGTTTATAAATTAGGAGCAAGAAGCACTATATCCCAGTGATTTCTTTAACTTTGGTTAGTGTTGAGAGTCATTCCTTGGCATGGAGTGTTCAAGGTAGTATTCTAGGAAGAAGACTCAGCAAAATATTTATTTAGATACTCAAAACATAAATTTAAGTTACTGTGTGGCTGTAAATCATTATGTCATATTCTGTTTTGTAAACCTTGATAGTCCCAACTTCCTGCTATAAAAATTAGTTTGCGGGAAATAGACAATTGATGGGTTTTCCAGCTTTCCGTGCTAATAAAATATGACCTGCACACCCCTTTTTCAGAGTCTACCATAGGATCCCATGAAATAACAAATGGTTATATAGTTGGGGTTGGAGAGTTAGAGCATAAACTGTGGAGAATATTGGATTTGATTACACATTGTCAGTGAATTTGATCAAGTCACATAACCTCTCTATGTCTGTTTTTTTAGCTGAAAATGGGAAAATTTAAAAACTTCTAAATGCATACATAAATTCTTGAGACACATCCAGTTAACAAATGGTAGTTAACATTAATCATAAAGAATTGGGTTATATGAAAATATATAAAATTTAAAAGTTAACCCATTTAGTTTTTGCACTATTATTCTTCATGGTAGTAATAGAAATTCATTGCTTAAAAATGAAATCCCTTGGTATGGGGTTATGGTGCAGTGGTAGCATGCTCACCTAGCACGCATGAGGCACTGGGTTCGATCCTCAGCACCACATAAATATAAAATAAAGATATTCTGTCCACCTACAACTAAAAAATAAATATTTTAAAAAAATGGAATCCCTTGCTAATTTCTAGGTACTAGACAATATACTTTAAAAAATTGGATTACTAGCTGGGCACAGTGGCTCAAGCCTATAATCCTAGCACTTAGGGAGGCTGAGACAGGAGAATCATGAGTTCAAAGCCAGCCTCAGCAAGGGCGAGGTGCTAAGCAACTCAGTGAGACCCTGTCTCTACATAAAACACAAAATAGGGCTGGGAATGTGGCTCAGTGGTTGAGTGCCCCTGAGTTCAATCCCCAGTACCAAAAAAAAAAAAAATTGGATTACTGAACTGGACGTTAAAAGTGCTTAATAATCTGTCAAATATTACGTAAATGTAAGTTTTAAAAGTAAAGGTCAATCTTGCCGGTCATGGTGGCGCATGCCTGTAATCCCAGCACTTTTGGAGGCCAAGACAGAATCGCAAGTTCAAAGCCAGCCTCAGCAACAGCGAGGAGCTAAGCAACTCAGTGAGACCCTTTCTCTAAGTAAAACACAAAAAACAGAGCTGGGGATGTGGCTCAGTGGTCAAGTACCCCTGAGTTCAATCCCTGATACCAAAGAAAAAAAATAAAAAATTAAAAATAAGAAGTTAATCTTATAATCACTTTTAGCCTATTACTTTAGAACCAGTTTGATAACCAGTTTATGATGATCAGCTAATATCTCTATTTAAAAACATTGCCTGTAGAAAAAGTGAAATACAAAAAAAATAACAGTAGAAAACTATAAAAAATACCTACAAATTCATCATCTGAGTACATATCTCTTCTGGTTCTTTTTGTATGTGCATATGGCTATTTATACAGAACATTCAGTAATCTGTGGTTATTTTCTAACCTGTCTTTACTTTCATAACATCTTACAAGTGTCTTTCCATGTCTTTATTGTTACTTAGTTTGTTTTTTTTTTTTTTGGTACCGGGGATTGAACTCAGGGGCACTCAACCACTGAGCCACATCCCCAGCCCCATTTTGTGTTTTTATGTAGAGACAGGGTCTCACTGAGTTGCTTAGCACCTCGCCATTGCTGAGGCTGGCTTTGAACTCGCGATCCTCCTGTCTCAGCCTCCCTAAGTGCTGGGATTACAGGCTTGAGCCACCGCGCCTGGCTTGTTACTTAGTTTTAGTAACGAATAATATTCCATTTTATAGATCTATGAGAATTTAACCAATTTATTTTTACTAAACATTAGTTGTCACCCCCACACTGCCCGTTATCAGTAATTTTGCAGTGATCAGCCTACATGCACCTCTCTCTCTCTTTTTTTTTTCTTCTTCTTTTCGGTACTGGAGATTGATCCCAGGACCTTGCACCTTAGTAGGCAAGCACTCTGCCACTAAGCAACATCTCCAGCCCTTACATGTCTCTATATACCTGTGAGATTTTTTTTTCCTTAGGATAGGTTTCTAGAAGTGGAATTGTATGTTTAAAGGATATATTAAAGCTTAAAAATTTTTGATACATATTTCCATCTGCCATTTAGAAAGGTTGTAGCAATTGATACTCTTGCAGAGTGTAAATCTGGAAAAGTGTCCCAGTCTTCATCCTCTCCAAACTCCTTTTTGGAATGACTTAACCAGTGATAAATCTGGTGAATATTTTCCTTTAGGAAGAAGAATGGCTTTTTAGTATATATAGCCTGTTTAATAGTGGGATTTGGAAACTCAGAAAGTTTATGCACCTATAGTAGTGACAGCTAGTATCTATCAAGTTCTTTTGCAGCATTTATTTGCATTAAATTCATTGAACCTTCACAAAATCTCTGTTTTACAGGTGAATATGTTATGAAAACTGAGGTATCAGCAGTTAAGTAAATTGGAAGACTAGCTAGTGGCTGAGCAGATTTTTGACTATGGAGTCTAAACTCTTAGCCTATTTTTTGAACCTATTGTATAGGTATTTGGGTACTTATTACATTCTTGATTTTTGTTATAGAGTAACTTAATGGTTCCCTGGTGTGTATTCATGCATATATTTATTATATAAATTGAATCCCTCTCAAAGAGTGGTGAAGAGTCAGGTAGGTTGGCTTACAAATGAGCCTTGTCAGCTGTCTGGCATTCATCCTTTGAAGCAGTCTTTTTATCTTTTATTCTGTAGTGGTTTTCCTAAAGTCCCACTACATGAAAAACAGGATTATTGGAGTGAGAGAAGACTAGTGAAGTTTGAAAACACAGTTTACTTGTGATGTGAATTTACGCTGGGAACACAAGGCTACAGAAGTATGACAAGGGAGACAGATGGGAGTCTGTCCAGACATTTCCATGTTGGCCAGTGTGGAGATTTGAAGTGACTGGTGAATATTCACTCCAGGAACATGAATGTCTCACGGATCCACTGGCAAAAAGCTTTATGTTAATAAATGTGATGGTAGAATATCATTAAAATCCTATTGCTAAGGTTTGTAACCAATACGAAGTGAAGTTTCAGTAAGTTGTTGTATTTGAATTCAGCTTTTAACCTTTTCCTGATAGAATTAATGATGGATGGCTTGCCTTCTTAGCTTATTGCCCAAAGAGAATGTTGGTGAAATTGTTTTGGCTTCTGCTCTCTGGCCTGATTTTGTCTCTCCTCTCTAGGACTGCCATTGCTCAGTTGTCAGCTAGTCACCAAAACCCATCATCATTGTTGTGTGGTGCAGGGCCCCAAGGAGGCCGTATGTGAGTGGTAGAATGCATTTCACTCTTTGTAGGGTGTGGAACCAGAGTTGAACTGGGGGATGTGGCAGAGTTTTGGATTCAAATGAATTTGAATATGAAAATAACAAGGTTATAGCAGGTGGCCAAAATTTTATCATTGGTGTTTAAAATTAAACATACTCTTAATACAGGAGGACCGTGCTTTTGATCCTCTGTTGCTATGGTGAGCATTTGATTTGCTCTTGCTCCGCCTTGTATTTAGTTTGTAAATCTTTCTGGTGTCTGGGGCTATGCATTTGTAAGTTGTGGATACTGCTCATGGAAATGGACAAAGTCAACCAACTTTAGTGCTGTGATATAACCATCCTACTTAAGGAGGACACTGGTTTTTACAATATAAACATTGAAACAAGCTGGGTGCCACGCCTGTAATCTTAGCGACTCTGGAGATTATAAATTTGAGGCCAGACTTGGAAAATGACTGATGATGTATCTCAGTGGTAAGAGGACCACTGGGTTCAATTCCCAGTACTTCAAAAACCAAAACAATACTGAAACAAGATGCCGTTGTAGCCATTGTGTGTGCATATGTATGTGTCCATTGTGTGTATCTGTGTACCTGTGTGTGCAGGGCTAATTACTTCTCTCCAAGGGAGATTTCCTGAGAAGTTTTATTGTTCTAATGAGCATAATGTATTATGTTAATAAGTGATTGTATACACACACACACTATTCTTATGCATCATCGATGAGAGGCTGCTTAGTGTAGTGTTTTATGAAAACCAATTCATAGCTGGGTGCGGTGGCACAAGCCTGTAATCCCAGCACTTAGGGAGGCTGAGACAGGAGAATTGCGAGTTCAAAGCCAGCTTCAGCAACAGCGAGGCGCTAAGCAACTCAGTGAGACCCTGTCTACATAAAACACAAAATAGGGTTGGGGATGTGGCTCAGTGGTCGAGTGCCTGAGTTCAATCTCCAGTACCCAAAAACAAAACAAAAAAACAATTCGTTTCTGTTCTAAACTTAAGATAGTAGGTTTTAAAAGCAAGTAGTCATTCAGATTCTAAAATTATCTTAAACTCAATTTCTCATTCTTGTAGAATTGGAGTATTGCATTTTGACCACTGACATAAATGCTGTTTACTGATAATGAGAGAAACTTTGGGAAACTGACCAAAAAATTAGTGCCATTCTTGGTATATAGCAGATTTGAATGAACAATACTTCTCTTTTTCCTTTCTTCACTTAATGATGAATAATTTTAAACAGAACAAGTAAATGATAATAAATGTTGTAGGTAGTATTGTTTATTTGTATACCTCTTCAGATATAGTTAATTACAGTTGCTTTCATTTTCTTTAAATGAACAGAAATTGAGGAAGAAGAAAATCATTAGAGGAGTTGCTGCGTGAGCACAGGGAGTGTGGTCTTTATTGTTCCTGGTCT
This sequence comes from Xerus rutilus, assembly GCA_028644305.1. Classification (NCBI taxonomy): domain Eukaryota; kingdom Metazoa; phylum Chordata; class Mammalia; order Rodentia; family Sciuridae; genus Xerus; species Xerus rutilus. Next base: position 110,525,786 of record CM053409.1, read on the forward strand.
TCAGGACCTAGAACAGTGCCCAAGACAAGGAGGATTCTCAGCCGTCATTTGTTGGTGAGTGGCAAGATGACAGTTTGAGGACACAAGAACCTGGAGGCCAGAGAGGCTGACTGAGTGCTGTGAACGAGGAGGAGACAGGAGAGAAGGAGAGAGGGCCAGCTTGGACTTTATTCGGAGTCAGTCCCCCGAAAGAAGAAGTTAATGGGAGTTTTAAGGAGGCAGTTCCATGATTTGCATTTGTTTAGAAAACTTCTGGATGTCATGTGGGAACTAGGAGGGCAAGAGAGAAGCATTGAGTTGGCTCCTCTTGTGACTCCCAACCTGTGTATGTTGACATTTCTACCTAGCCTTGGACTTCATGACGAAAATAATAAGATTTACTCTTAGGAGCATCATAAATGGTGTGAGATGGATGGTGTGGTTTGTATAAACTCTTCAAAGTTCTCTGAGAGAGACTCCCATAAAACCCTAACTTACCATGTTTCAGCGTACGAGTTTTTCATTTTGTGAGGGTGCTAAAGCAATATACATTCAGTACAAACGGTACTTCAAATTGTGAATTTTCTTTTTTCCCATGGGCTAGTGATACGCAGTCAGATCCTGCCAAGATGCTGCTGGGTAGTGGCAGTGAGCTGCAGCTCCCAGTGGGTCACATGATCACAAGGGGGAACAACCTGTACTGTAGTGTGCTGTGTTGCTAAGCTTTGATGTTCTGTAGTTTAGGGAGTTTAATGTATTTTTTATTTAGCATATTTCCAATTCACTATGGGTTTATTGGGAGGTAAACCAATTATCAGTTGAGCGTCTGTGCTATTATTATTTATCAAATAAAATGGTAAGATAAAGGTCAAGAATTATTTAACTTCATGAGCATTAAATTAATTGAGGTTATGAGTATCAGTTGCTTATAGGAGAGATTTTCGCTGCTTTTTTTCTTGGTGAAAGAAACTTTAAATGAATGCAAATGAATCCTTCAAATAGCTATTTTGTGAATTGGAGTTCGTGGAAGCTGTTTTCTTTGGGGGTGATGTTTTGTAAAATGCTGTGACTATCTGTCCAATCTGGAGTTTTTAGTATTGAAGGAGGGAAGTTCTACACTAATTGTAACCTTACATTACTTTTTAGTTCAGTTAATCTTAAAACACAGTCATCATCTGTTATCTGTAGTTGCTGTGATATCACAAGATGAGGAGATAGTATAGTTGTGATTTGGTAACTAAAAAAATAACATGTTTTGGGCTGGGCAATATAGCTCAGTTGGTAGAGTGCTTGTTTTGCATGCCCAAGGCCCTGGGTTCAATCCCCAGCACCACAAAGGGAAAAAAGATTTTTTTTTTCTTAAAAGCAATACATGTTTACTGAGAAAACTTTTGAAACTCATACCCAGTAATAATGTTCATACTCTGTGAGGGTCCATATGCTCACATTACCCAGGTACTCAGTGTGAGCTGCTCAGGCTGGGAGACATGAAAATCCGTTAGGGACTGTGGGCACTTAAGGTAGTCCATCAGTGGGGCAGCCCAGGGCCAGTCTGCCCATTTATTTCTTTGTGACCCAAGGAGTATGCATCCTGGTGTTTCTACACCTTTGAGTTCTTCAGGAACAGCTTGAAATCTAGAAGTGTGGGTTTAACACAAAATCTCCCAATTTTTATGTGGGCCACAATTTTTACCAGTACGCTAGCAGTCAAACAAAGCATACCTGAGGGCTGAATTCAATCTTTGTTGGCATTTCTAGCCTTTTGTGACACATTGTCTTGTATTTAATCAGTCACTTATTGATGGACATCTTTTTGCTTTAATAAAGATAGGTGAAATTCTTGGAACAAAAAACATGTTTCCAAAGCACTAACAACATGCTGCTTTCCCTCTGTGGGGTAAGATGCATCTGTATCCCGTTCCCCTGCCAGTACTGGGTAAAACTCTTTCAAAATATCTGAGCCAGTGCTTTTTTGTTTTGTTTTTGATTTGCTTTTTGTATTTCCAATGAGGGTGAATATTCCTGAAGAGCTTCCTGGCCACATACAGATTTATTTGGCATCTAGTGATTTTGCTAGAACTCTCCAGTAGTATTTTGGTCCATGTGTCCAATGTTTCTCTACCTTTTTAATACCAAATAGTATTAGTGTTACATTAGTACTACTAAGTAGTGCTAATTGCAGGTGCCATTCCACAAAAACCAAAGGAATCAGTATCTTGAAAGCAGTACTCTATTTAGAGTATGATGAAGAAGTTCTCTGAGGGTAATTGATGGTTCAGTGAATGTTTGAATGTGCACTCTGTGCTCCTGGCTTTGTTCTAGGTGTCCAGTCTTGAACCAAGACAGAATCTCAACCCCCTGAGACCATATTATTTTTTCACTTCTCTTGGGTTTTCATGTTGACAATTATATTTCTTAAAAGATCATTTTTATTTTTAGAATTTATAGTTGAAAAACATGTTTTTTGAATGCTGGGGATGGAACCCAGGGTGTTGCACATGCTAGTCAAGCACAATATTGCTGAGTTACATCCTAGACCTAATTTGTGTTTTTTATTGGCATGAACTCCTAAAATAGTGGTGAATTAAATTGTCCTTTAATTTCTTAAATTCTGTTTCTCTTACATTTTATTCATAATAAACTTTAGTAACTAATTTTCTTTTCTTTTCTTTTTTTTTTGATTGTGAGGAAACCAGGTTACAAGCTGGGACTGTGTAAAGGGAGCCTTTAGAATTTCTGTCTGAACCAACACACATCCGTGAACTGTCCTTTAACCTATACATTCAACCCCTTTCAACCTCCTCTTCCCCATAAAAGACATGGTGGATTCAACTTAGGCTGAGCACCAAACCAAATTGACCAATCACTGTCCCTTTCCTAGAAATTTGAAATTAGTCCCAAAGAAAGGATTTAGCCATAATGGGTTCAAGGGCCACAAGGTAAAGACTTGAGTTAGTACCCCCCTCCCCTTAATGATGCTGGGAATCAAACCCAGTTACTATGATCCAAACCTTCCCCTTGTTCTCACCATTATGTTCTTTTTATAATAGAAGTTGATCATCCCTAATCTAAAGATATGAAATACTCCAAAACCTGACACAATGTTCAAAAACTTTTGGATTTAGAGATTTTTTTGGGCTCTGGAATGCTCAACTGATAAGGTCCTAAGCACATGTTCTGCAATCCAATGAAACTTCAAAGTCTGGTGCCAGCCTTTCAGATAAGAGCTAACTCAACCTGAGGTACCTTGTCTCCTGTTTTTTTTTTTTTTTTTGGTGGTGCTGGGGATTGAACCCAGGGCCTTGTGCGTGCAAGGCAAGCACTCTACAAACTGAGCTATATCCCCAGCCCTCCTATTTTTTTACTGTTATCTGAGGAAGATGTGAATTTGTTTTTTTCTCCACATGAGAACATAAAAACTTAAGGGTAGCAAGAAACACATTTAAGAAATATACACAATCTAATTCATATAGTCATGATTTGATTGGAAAGGTCATTTTGCAAAAGTGAATTCAGTCTTTGACCTGTGTTAATCCAGTATAGATCTCCAGCTGAGAGAAAACAGGAAGGAAGAGATTTGGAACTTCTAAATGTTCTAGAATTTCAGTGGTGGTATTTTTTTTTTACATACATCGAAAATGTTGACTTCATGCAAAAAATGATACTAGAGATGTTCGCAGAGTACGATGTTGTGTACATCTGTGTAGAGGGTGAGTTTGGAATGTATGGTCATTGAACTAAGACTCTTAATTTTAATATCTAAATATCAAGTTGAATCACAGTTACATGGAGCTGGGCTTAGTTCTTGGATAAGCTTTTTGTTTCTCAGTGACATCATATATCAGGTATCTTCAACTTTTTAAAAAACTCAGTGGTAAGTTTAGTCCACTATCCAAAAGGACTTCGGTGGGGAGAGGAAAAAATGCAAGAGAAGTAAATGATTATAGTAGAAGATGACAAAGGGAGGTTGCTTCAATGCCAGACTTTCCTATTCGTAATTTGTCTTTTCATTTGTAATGGAAGAAGTACAAACTGAAAATGTATAGACTCACATACTTGACAAGTTCAAGGATTCCGATTGGCCCGGCTTGATCAAATGCCTGAATCAATTACTGTAGCTCTGGGAATGCAGGGCTCTCATTGACTGTCCTGGATCTGGGGTCCTCCTTTTTCACTAGTGGGTGAGGTTAGTACCTAAACTCCTGTAATTAACAGAAGGGAGAAGTGGATCTGTTAAGAGGAGAAGCAGTGTGAAATGTGACTAACACAGTCTCCATGGGCAGTGATCATAAGGGAAGTGGCTGAGAGGACTTTTTTCCTTTTAAATGTTGCTCTTAATAAAACAATGTAAACACATCAAAGCAACCACAGATAAATATGAATTTTCTTTTTAGTAAAGTTTGCTTTTTAAACATAAATGCTATGGAACTACCATTTGTCCCAGTTATTCCACTCCTCAGCTTATACCCAAAAGACTTAAAATCAGCATACTGCAGTTATGCAGCCACATCAATCAATGTTTATAGTAGCACAATTCGCAATAGCCAAGCCATGGAGCCAATCTAGGTGCCCTTCAACAGATGAATGGATAAAGAAAATGTGATATATACACACAATGGAATGTTACTCAGCCGTAAAGAAGAATGAAATTAGGGCATTTGCCAGTAAATGGATAGAACTGGAGATTATCATGCTAAGTGAAATAAGCCATTCTCCAAAAACCAAAGGCGAAGTGTTCTCTCTGATATGTGGATGCTAACCCATAACAAGGGAGGGTAGGGAGGGGAAGTATGAAAGTTCATTGGATTAGACAAAGGGGAATGAAGGGAAGGGGTGGAGGCTGGGAATAGGAAGGACAGTGGAATGAATCAGACCTAACTTGCCTATCTCATATATGAATACACAGCCAGTGTTAACCCTACATCATTTGCAACCACAAGAATGGAATCCTTCTTGGAATGGGTTGCACTCCATGTATGTATAATATGTCAAAATAAGCCCTAATGTCTTGTGTATCTAAAAACAACAAATAAAAAAATAAGTATAAATGTTTAATATGCTGCCTGAGTTGAATTTTGTTTTCTTTCTTTCCTTTTTGAGGGGAAGGGGTGCTAGGGATTGAAACCAGGGTGCTCTACCACTGAGCTACATCCTGGCCCTTTTTGTTTTTTCAGACAGGGTCTTACCAAGTCGCTGAGACTGGTCTTGAACTTGTGATCCTCCTGCCCCAGCCTCTGAATTGCTGGAATTACAAGTGTGTACCACCACACCTGGCTTTGTCCCTTTCCTTTTAAAACAAAATGCATTCCACTATTCTGTGATTGATCTAGATAGAAGTTTGGGAGAGTTATGTGGAATCTGGTTAGACCAGCTGCAAGGTCTCCTTGCAGAAGCAAGGAAGCTAGAACTGACAGGGTTTCTGTCCTTAGCAATTTAGCATCCTTACTCTATTTGTATTCTGCTGGGGCAGACATACAAACACATAAATGATTCCCAGCTGGTTAAAACCGTGGACATCATTTTTACCAGTTTAACTATAATTACAAACTTCAGATTTTTCAGTGCTGCAAAAGGTATGTTGCTAGCATTCTCTCTTGGGCCATACATAGGGTTCTTAACTTATAGTTCATCGAGAACTGTTAGAAAAACATGTATGCTGCATGAAAGGGGGAGCTAGAAAAAGACATTCTTTCTGTGGCCATCTACTTTTCCTGATACACTACAGGACAGATAGCAAATTAACCTTTTTTGGAAGGGCTGGGGGCTATTTTTGAAAAAAAAATTTTTTTCCTCTTCTAAGAGACTGATAATAAAAGTAGGTGCAGAGAGCTTGTAGTATCTTGGAAAATGTAGAGTTTATTTTAAACATTATAGCTCTGTAAGGTAATTTGCTTCACATCTGATTATAGCAGTTCCTGGTCATCAAACTCATCCAGAAACATCCTTGACCTTTTCCTTTTACCGTGGGTTGTCAACTTCCTCCTCGTTTCATTTCCTTCCATATGCAGCTGGGACCTCAGAGTGGGTGATTTCAGCTGTATCCATGCCATGGTGTTGTTCTGTCATTTCTACTCTCCAAACTTTCATCCCTAAACCAACCCCGCTATCTGTGTTCTGTTTCCTATATTTGTGCTGCTAAAAGTCGGCTGAAGAATCATTCAACCGTATAGACTTTTGCCCTTCCCACTTAGGTGTGTCCTGCTAAATGCTCCTTGTGAGCTTTCTCTCTATTCCTCACAGACATTTTATCAAACTTGGCCCCTTTTCTCATGTCTCCAGAACTTCACTCTTAGGAAGACTTCACTCTGCCCTCTGGGCCTGCTGCCCACTCCCCACATAGCTCTTTGCTTCTTGAGATAAAAGGAAGAAGGAAGAAGGAGGTGACTCTTCCCCTTCCTCTAGATGTTCTAGATACTCCTCTCCTGGTTTGCTGAAACTTTGTAATTTTCCCTTGTGCTTATTCCCTTCAACAGTGCCAGAACGTGTCCTGCTTGACTGCTCTGTGCCAGGTGGTGTGACAGAAGCAAGGAGGCTAGAAGTGACAGGGTCTCTGTCCTTAGCAATTTAGCGTCCTCACTCTATTTATATTCTGCTGGGGCAGACATACAAACAAACACATTAATAAATGATTCCCAGCTGTCACAAGTGCTGTGAAGGAAGTGTTCAAGAGGCCTAATGTAGTCATAGAGTCCTGGGGAGTCCTGGTCTGAAGTACTTAAAGGAGTAAGTAATCAGGGAAGGGAAAAGTTGTTTTCCAGCCGAGGGGAACAGCATGTGAGCAACTTCCATGGCATGAACAAGCACAGAATATTTGATATGAAGGCCACCATAGCTGGAGAGCAGACTGTGAGATTAGAGAAAGGGGTACGTTAGACCATGCAGGGCCTTATAGACATAAAAAGGCCTTGGGCTGGGCATGGTGGCACACGCCTGTAATCCCAGCAGCTCAGGAGGCTGAGGCTGGAGTATCGCTAGTTCAAAGCCAGCCTCAGCAAGTTAGCGGGACCCTAAGCAACTCAGCAAGACCCTGTCTCTAAATAAAATACAAAAAGGCTGGGGATGTGGCTCAGTGATAAAGTGCTCCTGAGTTCAATCCCTGGTCCCCCAAAAAAAGGCAGGAGGGGAGACGGCTTGGGGTTGTGGATATATAAGCCCAAATCTGATTCTGCTCATTCTGTCTTCTGCTTTGTCCTCCTGTCCTGTGCACTTTCCTTAACAACTCTGCTCAGCTTTGCCTTTATTAACCGTCTACTCCCTCTGATTGTTATTTCTTGTCTTCCTTTAATGTGTGCTTCTTGGAAGACTAGTTTTTGCTGGGTATCTCAGAATGTGGGCTGGTCTATTGGAAGCAACCATGTGATGAGAAGATTGGAAAGTTCAGCCCTCCACCACCGCCATCTTGGGAAGGGAGAGGCTCTGGAATTGAGTTCAGTCACATAGTCAGTGATTTAATCAATCATGCCTACACAGTGAAGTCACAAATGAACACTCTGGGATGATGAAGTTTGGAGAGCTTCTGGGCTGCTAGTGAATGTACTTACTTTAATCAGGTTTTGCGTTGCTCTGACAACAATTTAATAGAGGCAAAGTTTGTTTTGGGTTATGGTATCGGAGATCTCAGTCCTTTGATGACTGACTCCATTGTTCTGGGCCCAGAGTGAGGCAGAACATGTGGGAAGGGTATGGTAGAAAGCTGGTCCCCTCATGGCAGCAAGGAAGGGGAAGATGTACCCTTCCAGGGTACAACCCAGCCCCCCACTTCCTCCAGCCATGCCCCACCTACCTACAGTTACTACCCAGTTTTTTCAAACTAGAATGGACTGATTAGGTTACAGCTCTCATAATTAATCACTTCACATGTGAATACTACTGCATTAACACAGGAAGTTTGGGAGGATACCTCATATCCAAACCATAAACAGCACTGATGTTCAGGAAAGTAGATAGAAGCTCTCAATCCTTTACTTTGCCATGAGTCTCTTTCATTTGGCTGAGTTGTATAGGCTTTCTCTAAGTCTTTCTGGTGAGTTACTGAACTTGAATGAGACTTATAGGCACCTCTGAACTTGTAGTGACCATGGCAGTAAAGCTCATAGTGCTGGGATATATGCAAGACTTGAGCTGGTGTCTGAAGTAGGGGCAGTCTTGTATCAGCTTTATGGCTTAGAGGTTATTAAACTTGGAAATCAGGTGTTCTTTTCAGGACTCCCATTAATGAAAAGGATCTTTGTCATTGGTCAAACTTATAGTTTAACCTTGACCATATTTTGCGGTTGGAATATTAGATGTAGTAACCTTACCATAGTCAGTTCCCAAAGATTTCTAAATCAATAATGTATTTGAAGTATGATATGACAGGTAGTGTTTGCTCTTTGCCATGTATTGGCAATTTCTAGGTGTTTTTGCATGTAGCTCTTGCAGCAATTCTGCAGAACAGGTACTATCACTTCCATTTAACAGGCAGGGCACAAAATGGTTAAGTAACTTACCTGTAGTCCCACAGCTAGTAAGTGGCAGATCTGGTATTTGGATCCATATTTTTGGCTGTTACCACTCTGGAGTTTGCACTGTAACTGCTATGCTATATTTTACCTCCCTTGTGCACACTGTTGCTCCCTGAGAATACATGGATTTCCCACTTACAAAGCCTATGCTCTACCTTGTGATGCTGTGCTGATGGTGGTTTGGGAGTAGGGCTGGGTTCTGGTGCCTAATAGTTGCAGGAGACATGGGAAACAAGATTGGGAAGATGGGGAGCAAAGGGGGGCAACCTCACGTTCAGGATGCTTCTTGTGTGGTTTGCTGGATGGACTTTTCTTTGCTAGAGAGTGGCTCGGCTATGCTTATAAGAGGACCTCTCTTTTCTGTGGCCCTTTGGAACAACATGTATTCACAGTTTCTCCAGAACTCTGTATGTGCTTGAATCAAGCACTTATCCCCTTTCAACTTTTCTCGAGGATTTTTACCGACAACTGAAAATGAAGAAAAGGTTGAAGTGGGAGATGGTATTAAAAAGATACTTGAAAAATAACAAAACAAAACAGTAACAGAACCAATAGGTACAAATATTACTGATTGTATTAGTCAACTTCATGTTACTACAACAAGATATCAGATTTATGAAGAAAACCAGGTTTTATTTAGCTCACAATTTGGGAAATTCAAGTGCAGGATTGAGTGGTTCCATTAGTTTGGGCCCCTGGTGAAGGTGGTACATCATGGCAGTAGCGTATGTGAGGAGACTGCTCACGTATTATGCTAGCAAACGAGGAGAGAGACTGGGGGGTTCCATAGTCCCCTCTGGGAAACCTCCCCATAACCTAAGGACCTCCTATAAGGCTTGACCTCTTACAAGTCCACAGTACCTCCCATTACAGCCTGTCTGGGATTAAGTTGTAACACCTGGGCTTTGGGTGACACTATATTCAAACCACAGCAATGGTGATGGGGTCATTGGGGTTAGGAATAATTAAAGTGGATGTTATCAGCCTAAGAGGGCCATGTGGCTGTGATGTGGGCTTCTTCAGCTTGTCAACACTAAGGTAAAGCTGGCCTGGGTACTGGGGATAGTCTGTGTAGTTTGTAAGGAGGAGCCACATCAGTGTTCAAAGTAGGTTGTTATACTTCCTTTCCTGTGCAGTTGTACTTTCATGTAAAGGCTTTTACCTCCAGGAATTCTCTGTGCTATGTGGCCACATTTGCTAATTTACCGTGGACTCCTTGGGAGGAAAACAGTGCTGCTCTAGCAACCCTAGACCTTAGCAGTGGAGTGTGGAAAGCCCAGAGCCTTGTGGGGCAGTGACTTCTCTGCATAACTCACATGAGTTGAGAGCAGTGTGTAAGAGGGCAGGCAGTAGGTGGCCCTTCCTTCCTGCTTCGTTGAAAATCTCTGATCTCAAAGACTTCTGGAGCTGAATTCTTCTTTTAAGAAGGGGGGAGAGGGTGGTGGTGGTACCACATTGAACCTTAAAGATGTACTGTTATGTAGAATGAATGAATCTAGAGATCGAATGTATAGGGTGATGAATATAGTTAATAATGTATACTGGAAATTAGCTAAGAGAGAATGTCAGCTGCTCTTACCATGTACACACAGAGATAACTATGTGGAAGATGGATTTATTACTTGACCAAAGTAGTCAATTCATTATGTTCATAGGTCCTGGGTTTGATCCCTAGCATTACCAAAGTAGAAAATTCTACATTTTTATATCACAACATCATGTTGTGTATCTTAAGTATATATAATAATCCAGAAAGAGAAACAGTGGTGCTGGGCCAGCGACTAGAACCTGGATCTGTAGGGTGTTGTGTGGCCTTAAACAAGTAACATTTAACCTCTCACTCGGGTTTCTCATCTGTAACGTGTATTAGAAAAACTAAGTGCTTGCTCTGAGAATTGATTCCTGTGTGTCCTCTGCTTGTCTCCAAGTGGACTACAGCCTTCTGGAGGGCAGTAAGGGTATGCTGGTCACTTTTTTGGCACTAGCACTAGCTCAGCACTTGGATCCTTAATCCATTGAATGTGGCAGAAAATTTTTTAGCACTGTTTTTGGCAGTGGACTACAAATGAATTTCCTTTCATGTTTATCATGGTTATTCCTTCATCACAGGCAAACATCTCTACTAAGTACTCCATCAAACCTCAGTAGATCTGGCCCTAACTGGGATCATTTATTAGTTCAGATAAAGATATTTCTGTTTTTTTATTTAGAACACCTGACTGTTGTGTTTATGTCTGTATGTAGCTTGAATGTTGTTATCACTCAGGAATCTGGTTGAATGTTTGATTGTGTAGCCCTGCCTTTGACTATGTAATTAAATGAGTTTGCAGTAAGTGTGTTCCTTGAGGAAACCAGGTGTGTTTGAACACCTCTGAGACTGTCGAAGGCTTGATGTGATGTCCTAGGACCCATTGGTAACTTTAAGACATCTCTACAGGTATGGTTTTGATTGTAGATCCTTTTTTTTTCCCCTAAAATTTTTCAGCTGTTGAGAGATTTAGTAGCTTAATCCCTTTGAATGTTGCTATTGGAATTTGTAAGAAAAATAATTTGAAATGTGATTTGACTGTTTTAAGGAGAGTTTCTGAATTCTGAAGGCCCCAAAGCATGTAGGGTCGACACAGTGAGTGGATCTGGGACGGGGTCCAAGAATTAGCCTTTCTCATAAGTTGTTTATTAATGCTGGTGTTGGTCTGGCGCCTTTTTCTTTTATGTTACTGGGAATTGAACCTAGGGTCATTTTACCACTGAGCTACATCTCTAGTTGATTGTTGTTTTTTATTTTTGATGGGGTCTTGCCAATTTGAACTTCAGTGACCCTCCTGCCTTACTCCTGCCCACCCCCATACACCCCTGTGGGCACTTGTTACTGGAATTCTAGGCATGTGCCACCATTCTGGGCTTTGGCAAACAGACTTTGAGAACCTTTGGGCTAACCTATGGAAGGCAGTTAAAAGGTAATAATATAAAGGGTGATATGGAATCCAGTGTGTTTTGGGAGAGAATTCCCTTATGTTCCCTGAAGACAATAGAACAGTAAAGAAAAACTGGTTTTGGAAACCAAAGAAAAGGAAAATTGGCATAAACCCTTGAAAATTTTGCATGCTACTTGTAATGATCTTTAGTGTTAAGCTAACAAAAGAGATTTGGAAACAGTTTTTAAAATACCTTATTTTACCTTTATTATAAGATTAATACATGTTCAAATGGTGTCATAAACATAGAAAAATTTCTTTTCTGAAAGAGGAAAAAATTCCCCAAAACATGTTTTTTCACTTGAAGATTCCTTCACTTACTTTTTGGATAATTTTCATTGTATCTTTCATATATCAAAGATATATCTATTCAGTATATCTTTTATGTATAGGACTTCTGTTTTGTTTTGTTTTTTTATAAAATGAACTTTTTGTTATCAAAGCAATGCGTGCTTATTATAAAGAAAGATCCTGGGCTGGGGTTGTGGCTCAGTGATAGAGCGCTTGCCTGGCATGTGTGAGGCACTGGGTTTGATCTTTAGCACCACATAAAAACAAATAAATAAAATAAGGTCTTACGCCCATTTACAACAAAAAATATTTAAAAAAGAGGAAAGATCCTAAAGAATACTCAGTGTTTCTACACATAACACTGTTAATTTTATTAGTAGAGATCACTTTATATGAATGTATCTATTGATATGTACTACCCTGACCATATGATTTTAGAAACTGATTTTTTCACTCAATATCTTTTCATATCATTAGATATAATTTTGAAGTGTGTTTTACAAACAGCCTTGAATTTCCTGCTCTGCCCCTGCATTGGGAGCCCTGAAGTGGAATTGAATAGGTCCAAGAACATGTAGAGCCAGGTGTGGTGGCGCACGCCTATAATCCCAGCACTTTGGGAGGCTGAGACAGGAGAATCGCGAGTTCAAAGCCAGCCTCAGCAACGGTGAGACACTAAGCAACTCAGTGGGACCCTGTCTCTACATAAAACACAAAATAGGGCTGGGGACTTGGCTCAGTGGTCGAGTGCCCCTGAGTTCAATCCTCAGTACCAAAAAAAAAAAAAAACATGTAGAATCTAAGGTTCCTGCTGGGAGTATAGCTCAGGGGTGGAGCATGGGCTTAGTTAGCATGTAGGAGGCCCTGGGTTTAATCCATAGCACCAAAATCAAAAACAAAGGTTCCTGGTACATATTGCCATACCGTTTTTAGAAAGGTATTAGCATTTCTTCTTCCACTAATACCTGCTTGTCTTTGCCCAGACCCCAAGTATACCTTTATTGCCTTTTAATATTTGCCAGCTTGATACATGAGAAATGGTATCTCATTGTCTTAATCCAATTCTTGAACTGATAGGAAGCTTAGTGTATTTTTCATGTATCAGTTGACCATTTATATTTTTCTTTTTAATTTCTACTTTCATCCTTGTCACATTTTCTTTTGAGGTTAATCTTTTTCTTTTTTTTTTTTTTAATATTTTGTTTAGTTGTAGATGAACACAATATCTTTATTTATTTTATGTGGTGCTGAGGATCGAACCCAGTGCCTCACGTATGCAAGGCAAGCGCTCAACCGCTGAGCCATAGCCCCAGCCCCTCTTTTTCTTATATAAGCATGTTTTTAGGGATATTAATTTCTTGTGTTACATATTTCAGGTATTTATTCCCAATTTTCCATTTGCTTATAAATTTTCTTGTGGCATATTTCTGTAATAAATGTTTTTAAATTCCCTACCCACTATCATTATTTTCCATTTTGAAGGATTTCTACCTGTGGTATCAAAGGAGAAAGTCCTGTCTCTAAGATTTTAGAAATACTAACCCACATTTTCTTCTAGCACTTTCATAATTTCATTTTTCATTACAATCTTTAAATCATCTGTAATTTACTGTGGTGCAAACAAATAAGTTTATTCTATTGTGAGCAAATGCGGTTTACATTTTCTTAATATTTAATTATTTTGGTCATACACTACAAACATTAGTCAAATTTAGATAGCAAATTAGAGATAGGTCATTACATAACTAAAGATAGTTTCACAGTTTTTCAAGGAACATTGGGAATCTTAAGAAGGCTTAAAGGATTTGCCATGGGAATGGAACTAGGGAGGAGGGAGAGCTGAGCCAATGTGTGGGTATTTCCAGCTCCAGCTTCTCCCAAGAACTATTATAGACTTAAATGGTTAGCTGTCTAGTAGGCAGATCTTGAGCACCTAAAAATAATAATCTACTCTAAATTAACATGGCCAAAACAGAATTCTTGATATTATCCCTATCCTAATCTGTATACCCCGGACCTTTCTCATTTGGTAAAAGGTGCCTTCATCCACCCACTTGCATGGGCTCAAAACTTCATGACTTTCTTTGACTCCTCCCTCTGTCACCCATCTAATATCTCTTCTTTTGTGAAGTCCTACAGTCTTTCCATCTAAACTATGTCTGAATCTGACCAATTCTCACCTCATCTCTGTTGTTAAAGCTACAGTTCAGGCCACCACTGCCTTACAAGTGGGTATCCATCAAGGCCTCCTTGACAGTGTTCTTGATTCCACTTACCTGCCTGTAATCTGTTCCACATAGTAGCTTCTACAGTATAACTCAGATCATGTTATTCCCTTGCTTAAAACTTTTCAAAGACTTTGCATTACACTTAAAATAAAATCTAGGTCTCACTATAAAAGATCTATTTGTCTGGCCTCTGTTGCCTCTCCAGTTTCCTCTCCTATACTTCCCGTATCTACTTTGTACCAGCCAAACCGGCCTCTTTCTGTCCCTTGAACAGGCTTTTTTCTTTGAATCTTTACACTGATTGAACTTTCTTTAGAACGTCCTAGAAACTACCCCTAATGTCCTCTCAGCCTTTCCTTTCATTAGACATCAACCTTGTTACCTTGCCTTGTTTTCTTAGTGTGGGTTTCTGTATATGTAATGATCATGTTTGTTACTTGTGCATTAGCTCTGTTTCTGTTTGGGAATGGAAGCTCCCTGAGGCAGAGACTTTGTTCAGTTGTGTATCCCCAGCAGTTGCTCTGTGCCTGGTTAGCCTGCTTATGGAATAGTAGTGATAGGTACTAGGTGCCATCGTGTAACTGCTCAAGTTTTAATCAGAGTGGCTTGGCTCTTCTACGTGAGCCTCAGCAGGAGGTTTTGTTTTTTTTTTTTTAAATATTTTTTAGTTCTAGGTGGACACAATATCTTTATTGATTTATTTTTATGTGGTGCTGAGGATCGAACCCAGTGCCTCACGCATGCAAGGCAAGCGCCCTACCACGGAGCCACAATCCCAGCCCCTCAGCATGAGGTTTTGTTTGCAGAAAAGGTTTTGTTTTGTTTCTTGGTTGATAAAACTTTGAAGATAATTTCCTTGGAAGAAATAAGGATAATAAGGATTATAAAGTTTTATTCTAAGGATACTCAAGAAAGAAAAGATTTTAATTTGATGTTTCTGGTAGTATTCCATTTACTTCATAAATAATTGGTAATATGGTTCTGATATTTTAACCAGAAGGGACAAGCAAGAATATAGCATGACTTTAAACATTTCCTGCCCAACAGTATGTCTGACTTCTGAATTGCATATTATATGTTAATGTATAATTAGGAAGCTTAGATCATTTTATATTTACTGTTTTTAAACAGTGCTTCCTAAATAATCCCATGACAAAGCATTTGTATATAGCCTTATGTAAATATTTGTTTCAGGTGTGTTATTCATGCATATAAACATATATTGCCCTTGATCTATATGTATATGCACAATGTTTCTGTTTTCTATTTCCTTCTCAGATTGTAAACCGTCTAGGTTATTACTTCTGTACTTTTGGGGTTTTTTTGTTTTTTTTTTTTTACGGAATTTATTTTTTAAACAGAGAGGAAGAGGAGCTCCCACAAGGGAGGGGTCCTGAATGGGTTGCTCTATACTTTGTTTTTATCTCCTTACTGCACTGATACTCTGTACGGGTTGCTAACTCCCTAAATATTAGTGACATTTCATGACATTCCTCTGAAGTCAATTTTAATATTTTGGTTTTTGACTACTTTTTTATCTAGAAACTTATTGCAGTTGTGTTTTAAGTTATAGCTTCTTACATTTTAGCCAGTAAATATGAAGAGATTGCCTTTAGTTTTTTCCTTATATATTTTGATGTCAAATTATTAGGAGTATAGAAGTTTTCACAAAAATTGCTTTCATTGTGTATTATTCATTTTATGAAGATAAAATTTTTTGTGTTTACAGCTTTTACCTTGAATTGCTACTTTATTAACTTTAGGAACACTTCCTTTCTTGTATGTTTTTCATTCTTACTCATCTTTAAATGTTTAATCTTTTATTTAGCTGTATGTCTGATTAGGTTGGCTTGCTCTCTTTTCATAATAGTCTATTTTAATTTATTAGATATAAGTGTTCTTTTGCATATTTTTGTTTTGTTTTGTTTTTTGTTTTTTGGTGGTGCTGGACTTTGAACCCAGGGCTTTGTGCATGGTAGGCAAGCACTCTACCAAATGAGCTTATAAATAACCCAGCCTCCTGCATTTTGTTTTTAAAGCATATATTTTTCAACTTAAAAAAATGACCTCCATTTAATTTATTTCAAAGGGGGTTGGTAGATTTCTTCCATCTGGACATTTCTTGTTCCCTTATGTCCTGTGGAATATTTCTAGTTTTGTCATGTTTTCAGGATTTTCTTTGAAGAAGGGCATTTCATACTATATTTCACTGCATAATTCTTGCAGATTTTTTTGCCTTTTTTTTTTTTTTTTAATTGTGCCAGTATTGCTTAAAAATCATTTTGGGGCTGGGGTTGTGGCTCAGTGATAGAGTGCTTGCCTAGCATATATGAGGCAATAGGTTTGATCTTCAGCACCACATAAAAATAAATAAAATAAAGATTTAAAAAAAAGAAAAGAACACAACAAAAAAATCATTTGTTACCAGACTGTCTTTTGTGCAAGATTAGGATGCATGGAATACTTGTGACTATATGGTAAAGTTAAATAGTGCAAGTTGATGAACATCATTTCTTCTTAACAGTTGAGCAAACATTTTTCAGGTTTGAAAAAAAAAAGTTAACATTAGTTGTTACTGATTTGTGCATTATAGTCGAAATATTGCAGTTGAGAAAATTTACTTCAGTGTTACAAAGTATGCACTTAGAAAATTTAATCTTATGTATCTGAAAATGCTGTGTGCTATCATTGGTTTTATTATCTGATGCAACATTCTCAGTGCCACTCATATAAGATGTGTTTACTGATGGTCCTGCCGCACTCTGAACAAACCATGAAAGAAGGCTTTTGGAAATATACTGAAAGTGTGCTGAGAATTCTAGGGTCTTGACCCACAGTTAGTGAGAAGACAAATACACACCCATATGCCACTGGTGAAAATACTGCTACTCTATTTACCTTATTTTTCCCCCCTTTTCTTTTTCTTCTGGTACTGAGGGTTTAGTCCGGGCTGTTTAACCAATGAGCCACATCCCCAGCCCCTTTTTAGTTTTTATTTTGAGACAGAGTCTTCCTAAGGGCCTTACTAAGTTGCTGAGTGGCTTTCAACTGGCAATCTTCCTGCTCAGTCTCCTAAGCTGCTGGGATTACAGGCATGTGCCACCACACTGGCATTCTGTTTACCTTTTAAGTGGCATGACAAACGGAATTATACCATGAGATGATTGCTCAATGAAAGGTTACAAACCAATTTTTAGACTGAAGAAAACAGTGTGACAATTATGCAGTGGCAGTGATTATGTGGTGAAATACTGAATGTGTCTAAAGGTTGGCTGAGGGGACACCTCCAAATATTAGAAGTTCAGCAGAACTCCCTCAGATTATGGGAGAGCAGACAAAGCTAAGCAGTCAGTGGGTTTGGGACTGCACGGTTTGATCAAGATGTCATTGTCTACCTCTTAAAAGTCACTGGTATGTAAACTAGTCAGCTTTTGCTGAATCCTGCTACAGTAACAATCCCCAAATGTCTGTAGATTCTAGTAACAAAAGATCATTTCTCATGTTAGTGCCCTGTGTGAGCAGCATTCCAGGACCCAGCATGAAAAAGTGAACAGAGCCAGGGCAGGACCTCCGGATGGCTTTCAGTGCTTCTGGTCTAAAGCAGCATACATCTTTATGTTCACACTTCCCAGGTGTAGAGCAAGTCACGTGGTCCTGTATAGCCTCTCTGGCAAGAATTACAACTGTGCTTCAGGCATGGGCAGATTTGGAACAATGGAGAAAGGAAGAGCAGCAAATATTTTGGCAATATCTGTTGTAGTACATATTTGGATGTAGTGACACCTTAAAAGGTTTCCTAGGTTTTCTTTTTTTTATTTAAATGCATTTCAAGTCATAGTACATAAACAGAGCTCAGTTTTTCCATTTCTCTGGTTGCAAATCATAAAGAGTCACACTATTTGTGTCTTCATACATGCACCAGGGGTAGTAATGACCCATTCGATCAATCATCATTACTATTCCCGTTTCCCTTTCCTTCCTCCCCCCTCCCCGAGGTTTCCTAGGTTTTCTGAGGGGTATCAAGGTGAGAGTTTCAGGAAGGTTTGCAGCCTACAGCCCGTTATCTTCAGCACCATTAGAATGAGAAGTTCCAAGTTGTGTGTTTATTACCATTTGGGGGATTCCTGCGGATAGTGGGTCTAATGCTGTCTAATAAATGTTTGTTGAATTAGTAGACAAAGATTTCTAACAATAGGGGGAAAGTAAATTGATTCTTTTTATATTTGGTCCTTTTGTGGCTTAGCTTGGGAGAGTTTTATAGAGCAGTTCTTGTAATCCATTGATACATAAAATGAAAAGTGCTTTTTTTGGATTCATTTGCCATACAAAAAATTGTGCATTTTTTCCCTTAAAAAGATCTACTTATTTATTATAGAATATTCAAAAAACATATATCAAATATAAGCAAAGATTGTATTCTATCAGGCTAGTTGGGACAACTACTGATGTTTTATTATCTATCATTCTATATTTCCTTTCTTCATAGTTTTTGAACATATTCCATGTTTGGGGTCATATTGTAATCATGTGGTTCATACTTTTTGTGGTATCTCTTATAGTGTTGCAAATCAGTAATTCTAAGGGTCATAGATAAAAGAAGCAAAAATAAGTTTAATTTTATCTTTCCCTTGTTTTGCTTCTTCCCAATTTTGCTCCACCATATAAATCATTTACTAAATCAAAAGTTTCTACCCTCTTTCTGTTCCTTCTCTCACCATGACAAGAATGAACACAACAAGAATGATGAAAGGTGGAAGCTGGCATGATAAGAATACCCAGGTGATTTTTGGACTGGATAATCAGTTCCTGGGGAACCTACTTTCCCAAGGGGACTCTTCATTTTCTTTTTTTAGTCTTAGGTCACTTTTTCATATCCTTGAAAGTGTTCAGTCTTTTGAATGATATTAAACTCAAGAACTAAATGAGAAGTTGATCTTAGTTCTCCTAAACTCAATGTGAGTGAGCTACTCAAGCATGTTGCCCCTGCTTGAATCTCTCTGTGAAGGGCTGTTTCTTGGGGCTGATTATTTTTTAGCCAGCAAGTGAGATTTTTTGAAAGCAAGCCCTTGCACAAGTTACCGTGCCTTTTTTTTTTTCATCATTAATCAAATCATATATACTCCAAGCCTGGGAGCTGCTTCTAAGTCTATAGTTGCCTGACTCTTCACTCACTATGCTAGAAATCCACCCTGCTGAGGTGAACCTGGGAAATATTTGCTGTTCTGAGTCTAAATCTGAGGACGGTTGTCTCCTGCAAAGCACAGATTGAATTCCTTATAACTGTGTTACTAAAAGCTACCTTTTGTGTCTGTTTTACAAAGAGATCTGATCAGGGTGTAAATGAACTATTTATTAAACTCTTTTGTATAACTCCTGTATTTAACACAATTTCCAAATAGTTTGAAATACCCAGTGTAGACTCAGGGTGCTCAGCAAGTCTTCATATGGGTTTTGATGAATTTCTCTATTAATTGTTATAGTTACTGGCCATTTTGGAAACATCCACTCTGCTGAGTAGGTTAGGAATGTTTGCAGAATGACAGCTTAAATAATGTGCATGTTTGCTGTTGAAGCAGATGCCTCTAGTAAAGCTGCCAGATCAAAGAGGAGAAAGGGAGAAGAGGAGAATGACGAGACCCACCCCATCCCCAACTTCTGTTAGAAGCTGATGTGAGCCCTGCAGTTCCCATCCTGGATTTTATTTTAATTTTCCCTGTTCATTGTAACATTTCAGTTAAATCTGTATTAGAAGAGTGCTGATATCTTTTTAAAGAAATGTGATTCAGTACTAAGAGTTTCCATCTGGCTATCTAACATGAATCGCATTTAAGAAAAGTGTCCATTATTAAGGTCAATTCACAGGTTAGACATTAATCTTGATTGTCAAGTCTCCTCAAATCATTTCTGGAGACTAAATTGATCTTGCTGTCATTCATCAGAATGCTGATTCTGTCAAAATACTGGGTTTGGTGCTGAGGTTGTGGCTCAGTGGTAGAGCGCTTGCCTTGCACGTGTGAGGCACTGGGTTCGATCCTCAGCACCACATAAAAAATAAATAAATAAAATAAAGAGACTGTGTCCATGTATAACTAAAAAATATTTTTTTAAAAAAACAACAACACTGGGTTTGTCTCTCTTGCTCTCTTTTTGATTCTTAGCAGGGATCCAAAAGAAATTTGCCAAATGTGAAATAGAATGATTTATGAGAGTATTTATAAGATTAAGGCAATATGCTAAAAAATTTAGTTTAATCTAAGATTAGCTCTTAGAAACGGACATAAGGGATAGTTAAATATTTACTAAGTTTTATTTAAAGCCTAAATTTGGGGTAGAAACAGTTTTCCTAGGAGATCTATAATTTCCTTTTATTATCTCAGAGTGTTGGTTGTCAGGATGAAGGGAAAAAAGGTGAGTCATCTTTTTAAATTAGACTTAATTACAGTGACATATAAGGGAGAAAACCTATTAATCTTGAGACAGGTAATTTCCTAATTCAGTCTTTTCCTCTTGTGTGAACAACAGAAAAACTGCAAGGTCATCCTAATTGTAACTGTAAGGAATTTAAGAAATTAAATTGCTGTATTATATTCCTTTGGAATCCTGGTTAAGTAACTCTAACTTAGAGAGACAGGCAAATTGAGAGGCATTTACTTTCCAGAACAAGCTTTCTTCTCTCTTTTTAACCTTTTTTAATGAAAAATCCAAAATCTAAGAATTTCAGCATGTACAAACGAGGGGAATGGTAAAGCAGCACACCCCTACCTATTAGCCAGCTTCAGCAACCCTTAACTCTCGGCCAGTCTTGCTTCGTATATTCTGCCACTCCCAATTTTGAAGCAAATTCTAGACATGATATCATTTCATTAAAACAAGTTGCTTTTGATAGTGACAGTAGAAGCCATTTACCTTCTTGCCATCAGCACCAACAACTAGGGCCTGAGAGAAATTTTAAGGAGACAGTCTCTGCATTGAAGAGCTTAGTGCAAAGAAAAGAGCTCATATTTTCATTGGATGTTCCATGTTCAGGGAATTGGGGACTTTCTTCAAGTTCTCTTGCCTCTTAAGTAAGGATATATTTGTGAAGTTCTTATCTGTTTGTAAATTCCTGTAGCACGTTCAAGTTAAGTTATCTACTTCTTTGGTTGTGCCTTATCTAACAAGTATTGAGGGGAAGAAAAAATTATTTCTCCAAGAGTTGGCTTTCATAGGAGTTAGATGTATTGTGTACATTTAGGAAATGTTTCCTAAGTACTATAAAATATACTGATTTTTAAAGGTACCTCATACAAAAACTCTAAAAATTTACAAGTAAATACTTAAAGTCCTAGCCCTCAATGGGACAAATTGATTCCTTTTTTTGAATAAAAATAAAAATTTCTTTTCAAGTATCTGAGATCTGCAAGTATTGACTGACTCATCCTTTGTTTTTCAGCCTATTGGCTTCTGAGGCCAGTGTGTCTTTTTGTATACTTTGACCTTGCACTTTAAACCGGGTTTCTTTTTGTCCTTTGAAGGACAAAGCTGTCAGTTCCTTTTGGTGAGTGTGGGAAATAGAATTTTCACTTGTCTGTGATTTCTACATGTCAAGCATCATAATAACTGTTTCTCGGTTTACCTCCCGCCCCCCACCGCCACTTCCCCCCCAAAAAAGTAGGGTCTGTTTTATGATAATTAAGTGCTTTCCTTCTAAAGCCAAATCCAGTTTTGCTGTAATTGTTTATTTTGGGGGTTGAGTTCTTGAACATGGAAAAGTGTGGTGTTCACTTTTGTATTTTACTTTATTACAGTGTAGAGGGTAATTGGTGACTTCGCTGTATGGTATGTTTGAAATAGGGGACTGAACTAGATCAGGAATCTGTAATCAGCAAAGTGATTAAATGTGTCTACTTTTCTCCAGTGGCTCAACAGAAGTAATTATATTTACATTCTACCTATTTCTCAAGAATGCTGTTAGAATTACTAAAATTAGATTTTTAAAAAATTTGTAAAAATGTTTGAGTTGCTTCACAGATAGGTGCTATATAAAAGCAGGGTGTTATTAACATCCAATTTTTCTCTATTTTTGTTTTTAACACTACAAATATGTATTGCTTTTTCTCTTTTCCCGGCATACGTTCTGATAAATGTTTTGAAATTTGTTCTCTTAAGATTTTTTGTAGCTGTGATGCTATAAAGGCATTCTTGTGTCCTATTTTTAGTGCTCAGTGATGAGACTGGATGTGCCTAAGTTAATAGAGAGGTAATGGAACTGTGCTAAGTGCTGGCTGGCCTGTCCTTCTGGCCTCTCCACTTTCAGGGTCGAGTTACTGTTTACAGTGACACGTTTCACTGTGACTTGGGCGGTCTGAATCAGTTCCCCTGTTGCCTGGCTATCCTGAGCTCAATGTTTATCTGGCTGTGTCCCCCTCCCCCAGTCCCATTTATGTCTTAAATTTCAAGATAGATGTTCTACTCAGTTACTCTAGGGAAGATTAGCGCTATCTAACAAAGTAAAATTGAGATCCTTCTCATTATGTGATATAAATTAGAAAATCAGAACTAATAAATAAGCAGATCTGACAATGAAGCCCAGTCACCAGACTCCCCAGTTTTTCTGGACTCCCATTATATATTTATGGATGAAATTGTTTTCTTTACTTGGTTTGGGCTGCTTTGTTTGATATTATCCAATACAGTTGAAATTTCAACACTATTTTGACATGATTTGTGTGTGTTTTAGAGAAAATTAATTTCTTTCAGTTGTTGACAAGGGTTGGTTAACTTTATACTTTGGTAGAATTTTCCAGACGCACTGAGATGATTATAGACAGTGAAATTTTCATAGGAGACACATGATGTGTTTGGGTTTTGGCATTCTAATTTACAGAATTTGAAGGCCTCAGGATTTAGTGGGGGGAGGTTTTCAGGGAACAGGAGTCCTCTTTCTCACAGGGTGGTCTCTTTTGTTATATTGTTATGTTGACCTACTCAGATGATTGGTTTTAGTTATGTTTGGAAATGAATTAACATTTAGGAACAAATGAGTTAAGCTGCCAGGGCAGCACTCCAAGTATGTAGGTAGAGACAGTTGCTAGTGGTTTCTGAAGTGTTTGGAAATGGCCCATATTATATCGTACAACTTGAATTTACATCCTATAACAACCACCTTTTTTAAAAAAAAAAGGTTCTTTAAAAACAGTAATAACATGCTTTGATACTGAATAAATAAAACAAGGAAGTCTCTGATGTTAAGCTGAATTTGTTTGATTTTCAGGCCAAATAAAGACAATTTCTTAAGAAAAGCTTGTGCTGTGTGTAGATAAAGAGGAACCTCCTCAACATTTTGGTTGTTGCTTCAAAATAGCACATTTCTAGAATATGATTGCCTAGTTTATTTTAAAAAAAAATAGCCACCATGCTTATGTTAGAATAATACATTTTTTTAGTTGACAGTATTTTAATGTTTTTCCTTGAAAAAGCATAAGTGTTTGTTGTTTAGACTTTATTTTATATAATTTTTTCATTTGCTCTTTTTTTCTTTTTTGGTGGTCCTGGTGATTGAACCCAGGGCCTTGTGCATGTGAGGCAAGTGCTCTACCAACTGAGCTATATCCTCAGCCCTATAATTTTTTCAGAACTCCAGGTAACTGACTTGAAAATGTATTACATGACTAATATAATACCATAAAGTTATAAAGTTTAGGAAATGAGTTACTCATTTCTGGTGTTGGGACATATTTGAAATCAAAACAATTTTTCAAAGCATTATTTCTTTTTGCTTTTGTATTTAATTATTATTTCAGGAAATTAATATTGGTCTCCAGACATTTATAGGATTGTGCTCTAGCAGGAATCTGAAGGCGACAAGACTCTTTGGTAACTCTGAATATGTGTGGTGAGGACTAAGTGACTACTGAAGATGAAAGGCTGGCTGATCACAGGGACTACTCCATACTTCCATTGACTAATTCAAAACCCCATTCTTTGAGTACACGTGGTTTTTGTGCCTTTTATGGACCAAACCAAACAGGTGGTGGGAATGCAGAGACAACTCCTTGATCTCCAAGGATAGTCTGAGATGAGACAGGGTAGCCAGCAGTTTACAGTGGATCTAGTTCTGGACTTGGAGCATGTGAAGAGAACAACAGAGGAAGTAACTGTGGCCCAGGTTTAGGGCCAAGAGGAGGATAAACAGAGGGAGCATGGGCAATGTTCTGTAGAGTGGAACTCAGTTCTTTGAGCCTCCTTCTCCAGTTCATAGTTACCAGTATGTAGCAGTTGTGTAGTGGATCAGCTATTTATAATTGCCTAAGGTTGACAACTGATAACATACTGATTCCCAGCATCTTTCCCTTGGTTTGTTTCTGTAAACTGTGCCCAAGTGTTTTCCTCTTCAGTTTTGTTCTTGTTGATGGGTAATATCTACATTCTCTTGATAATTAGGTAATCTGTGTCCATTTAGGTATAAGTTCCCACCTCCCAAATCCACCTCTGCACTGCTCCAGAGGGAGCATTCTAGAAGGTAAATCTCATCTTGACATTATCCTGGTCAAAATCTTTCAGTGACTCCCTCACCCCTAGACCAGTGGGCAATGGTCTGGTCCTATCTTCACTGTGTACCCTGCGCCTGGGGATGGTTCATTCTTCTCAAGTGTTTATCCTCCTCCTAGAAAGCAACTGTGCACACTTCCCTCCACCTCTATCTTAGTCTGTCACTGATGGTGTTTCTTCTAGGCCCAATCCATTGTCTTATCTTCTCTGCTGCCTTTACACTTTGACCTCCTTTCTGTTGTTGGATGAAGCACACTGCCAACATTGTTTGTTTACTCTCTCTTCCTTTTCTGTGAGCTCTCTGAGGCAGGACCTATACTGTCTCTTTTTGGACCTTTACATTCATCACAGTGATGGTCAGGCAACAAATAGACAACAGTTGGTTTAAGCTGAGTGTTGTCACATTTAAGCATTTATTTTGTTAAATTTACATGAAATTGTGACTGAACAAAAGTTAACATTTTGAGCTTTTTACTTTCCATAAGGCACTGTTTAAAGTATTTGACTTATGTTGAGCCTCATTTAATTATCCTTTTAAAAAAATTCTGATGCTTGTTGAAGTGATAAGGAGGACTTTATTTAAGACTACTGCAATAGAGGGGAGAGATCAGGTTCAACTCTCAATACGAGGACAAGTGGGGAGAGTAAGGAGGTCAGTGGGTGGAAAATTATAGAAGACACCAAGGATAGGGAGCTTTTTATGAAACTGTAGTCTGCTTGGGCTGTTGTAACAGAGTACTATAAAATGAGCACTTTAAACAACAGAAATTTACTACCTATAGTTCTGGAGACTGGGAAATCCCAGATCAAGGTGCTGTTCCTGTTGAGTGAGGATCCTGTTCCTGGTTTGTACATGGCCATCTTCTTGCCATATCTTCCTGTGGTAGAGAGTGTGTATCTCTCTCATCTGTTCTTGTAAGGGCCTTAATCCTATTAGTGAGAGCTCCACCCTCATGACCTCATGACCTTATTACCCCCCAAAGGTTATCTCCAAATACCATCACCTTGGTGGTTAGCGCTTCAAATGAATTTTGGGGAGGTACAGACATTCATTTCATAGCACTGACATAACAGTATTCTTGCTGAAGGCAGACCAAGGACTCATGCACCAAAAGTGAAGTCAGAGCCCCGTGCAGTGGCACATGCCTGTAATCCCCGTGGTTTGGGAGGTTGAGGCAGGAGGATCCTAAGTTCAAGGCCAGCCCCAGCAATTTAGCATGGTCCTAAGGATCTTTAGCAAGGTCCTAAGGATCTTAGCAAGGCCTTGTCTCAAAATAAAAAAAAATTAAAAATGGGCTGGGGATGTGGCTCAGTAATGAAGCATACCTGGGTTTAATCCTTAGTACCAAAAAAAAAAAAAGTGAAGTCAGGTGAGGAACTTGGTCAGATATCAAGGTGAGGGATTCTTCCTCAACTGCCTTAGCAGGATTCTTTCTGAAACTGAGCTAGATAGGCTGAAGGTAAGAGGGGGTTGAGGAAAGTTGGGGTAGTTGAGAAGAGGGTCCAAAGGAGCCTGATTAAAGTTGGGTCAAGGAGAGAGTCGTCATCCTGGTCAGGTGCCTTTTTAGTTAGGTACTATTAACCTCTGCATTTTATAGATGAAGTAGGTAAAGCTTACAGGCTAAGCAATTCAAGTATGACCCACAGACAGTAAGTGCCAAGTTGGATGCTTGCTTGCTGGAGTGTTTGCTCCCTGATAACTTTAAATTGTTGATCCTTCATCTGCACTGTGCACCCTGCCAGTGATGATGGCTCAATTAATTCTTGCTAACCTACTGAGAGAATCAGAAGTTTGCCTATTGTAGGATAACTTGTATTGCTACTCTTGGCGCTGTCTCAAAGCCTGTGATTTCTACTGGAGCAGCATACTCAGGTTACAATACAAAGTGATATTAAATGTTAGCCACTTTATTGAAATTTAAAATAGATGGTATATCTGTAGAAATCGATATATATGTTTCTGTTTTGGGCAGGGAAGTACCAGGGATTGAACTCAGGGGCACTCAACCACTGAGCTACATCCCCAGCTCTGTTTTGTATTTTATTTAGAGATAGATTCTCACTGAGTTGCTTAGTGCCTTGCCTGTTGCTGAGGTTGGCTTTGAATTCGCAATCCTCCTGCCTCAGCCTCCTGAGCTGCTGGGATTACAGGCTTGAGACAGCATGCTCAGCTCTATTTTCTTTAAATATACCTCAGACTAACATTTTTTCAGTCACATATTTGGGTCTCCCTTTTTAAAGTATAGTTATAGAAGGAAGAAAACATAAACATTAGGATTTCAGAAGTTCTGAACATAAAGGGTAATTTTAAACATTAGTCAATAATTATTTTCATGAAAAGTTCTTTGAATAAGGGTGAGTTACCCTATAAGTTTTATGAATCAGCTCTTTTCTAAATTGTACTAGGTGAAATATGACCATTTTTGTGTGATTTAACTCATCCTAAGAAAAACATTGCAGGTAGCTCATATAGCTGCTGTTCTTTTGATCTTCCGTGGTGTATATGAAGAAGACCTCTGTGCACAAGATAGCAGGGCGTCCTCCAGGCTCCTTCTACTGCTGGGTTCCATTGCCAGTGTAGTGTCTCTTGCCTTTTCCCACCAGGCTTGCGTTTCAGCAGTTCAGGCCTAGTCCGTGAGGCATTTTGTAGTTTGATATGGTACTTTGTTCATGTACTTTGTGCTATTTTTTATCCTAGAATTCTGTTCCCAGATGTATCTATATAGTGCTGCTAATATAAATCATACTCAACTGCTATTTATTCTACAAAGTAGTTTCTTATTCTCTCAGTCAGGGGTGGTGGTATTTTTTCCTCTCGACTTTCACAGTCCTGTGGAAGGCCAGAGGGTTCTGTCATTTGTTATGATGCATATGAAGGTTGTAACTGTGAGTCATTGTACAAGTTTTGGGTTGTCAGAATGTTTATAAAACTTCATCCAATTTTTAATTTTTTGGTGTGTTTTTCATCTGTGAATTTGCTAAGACTGGTTGGCAGTATCCATAAACTTCTATACATTTGTTTAAATTAAATTAAACTTTTGGTACCAGGGATTGAACCCGGGGTGAACCCAGTGTCTCACGCATGCAAGGCAAGCACTCTACCACTGAGCTACAATCCCAGCCCCTGTATTTTTTATTTTGAGACAGGGTTGCTTAGGGCCTCCCTAAGTTGCTGAGGCTGGCTTTGAATTCATGATCCTCCTGTCTTAGCCTCCTGAACTGCTGGGATTATACACGTGGCCACCGGGGCCCGGCTTTTGAGGAGAACTTAAAATTGTCATGTATGGCATTGTATGAATGTATTACTTTACTTAAGTATTACTATACTACTGAACATTGAAGATTATTTCATTATTACTTGTTAAAAAATAAAGTCATGGTGAACATATGGCCATATATCTTGTATTTTGAAATATTTTCTTAGGGCGGATCTGTAGAAGTTTAATTATTGGGTACCACGGTAAGAACATTTTTCCTACTCTTGATACCTGACTTGAGACATTGCTTTGCAAAGGTGTTGTAACTCTTGGCTCCCCCTGAGTAGCATTGTGAGGGAGGGCTCTCTTTGCTATACTGTTAATATTATAAATCTGCATTTAACTTACTTATTTGGAGGCCTTACTTCATTCCTTTGTGGTGAACTTTCCAAGCTACGTTGACCTTAAGTAAGTTGGCTCAGATATGTCTGTGAAGTTTCCCTTTGATAAAAACTGGATGAAATCTCTTATGAGAGTTGGGGTGTCAAATGAAAAGGAAAGCTTTGTTAGAGAGGAATGGAGGACTTAGTATTATAATGTCCATGTCTAGATGAATGTTATTTAGTGAAGTACATATTGAATGAATTAACTTTTCTTTCCTTCAGTAATAATAGTTATTTTTTCAAAATATTCTGAGTGATTTTTGGAATTTTAAAGCTTAATAGCACTGCTGAATTTTGCAAAAATGAAATTAAGTGCAGTCAGTGTTGATGTACAAATGTGCCTTAGCTGGAATTCTAGGTAAATTGGATTGTAATCCAGACATGCTTTAAGTATAAAATGGGCTTCTACAAGGTTTTTCCTATTAGCAAAAGTTGATCCTTTCTAAGGAAAATATGGAATTGAGAAAATCTGGGATTTTAATGCCTTTCCTTTTATTTAGAGTCACAGCATATTTGTGATTTTTAACAGAAACTTCCAGATGTTCTTTTCTGTACTTTAGCAGTACAGCTGGATCCACTTAAAGAAATTGAGTAACATTCCCAATAAAGATGACCAGCAGTAGGATTCTTTTCAGCTTCTCTCAGTGTTTTTCAGGCTTAAATATATTTCAGTATATCAGCATCAAGTGAAGTGAAATGAAATATTTGATTCATTATGTATCTGTTGCCTTAAAGTGGTCCTATTTTTTTGTTGACTACAGTCTATTTGTGTTTTAGCGATGCTAATGTTATTGAATGGTTTTTGGTCCTATAACTTCCTAGTAGTGATAAATCTTGTGCATAGAAATCCTCTTAAGTCACTTAGCAGAGTACAGTTGGTTTTTGATAATGACTGCATTGTTCTTCCTTCTCATTCATGACACCCAGTGATTTTTCATTGATGTTGCAGTAGGCTTTATTTTCTCAGGCTTCACCCATTCATCACTCATTGGTAAATAATCTTCAGCCATAACAGGAGGCAGTCAGCATCTGTGCACTGGGCAGATTATACTTATGCAGATTTTACCCTATTGCCTCACTGGACAAATGCTTAACAGTCCTTGGCAGAGACAATAAGAGATTAAAACATATCTTCATTGAGTTTTCTCCTTGCTCTAATAGGCATTGGGAGTTGGGTGTAGTGGACAAAGGTTTAATTGTCATTGCTGTTCATTTTGTCACCTTTATCAATGAAGATGTCAAAGATATGAAATGATCTCTGTCGTGTATTTTCAAGGCTTGACACAGCTAATTTAAGTCTGATGAACATACTTAATAATATAGTATTTTATAATTACTGGCTCAGAGTTTTCTTATACAATTTATGTGTTTAATTTCTTCTTTTACTGTGTTCTTGTCAGCCCATATTTAATTCATCCAGTTCTAGCTGTTGCACTGTTTGGTTGAAACAGGCTTAAAAATCTGGCAGGAGGCCCTCCTACTTTTTTGATCTTTTTAGTGTTGAGTGGTATTTTACACAATGGGTGCTTTCTGTATAGTTTCTTAAGCTGAATGCTCTTTAAAACTTTGCTCTGCTTAGTCTGGACTACTGTTCCTGCAGGTGAACTGATGATCCAGGCTTGGTTGTTGGGTGTATTTAGAGGTATGCAAGTTAATCGCTAGAGATAAAGGTGAGAGTACAGTATACTGAGTTAAGATTAAGTGGGCTTAGTCTAAGGGAGGACGTTTTAATGTTCTCCTTTAAATGTGCATGTGTCTTGTTATATATTGGAACTTCAGTTCTTATTTGGAAGAAAACTTTTAGACTGGCTTCCTCTGGCTTCTTCTGACCATATATACTGTTATACAGATGACAGTATTTTGTTCTCCCTTTACATGGTTCATTGCATTTTTTTAATGTGACAAAATGAGTGTTTTATAATAACTTTTGGAATTTCGATGTTTTTGTCTCAATAATTTCTGCATGAGAGTGTGCTGGAAAGGGTGTGAGTTTAAAACAGGTTAAACTTACACAATCTCATTATTAGTTTGGCTGGTATTCCTGAAATTATATTCTATTACTTCTATATTTAAAATTTTGATCTGAAATGTTCTTCTTCCTACTCAGTGGTTCTTAAAATTATTGTTTGCTATTTTTTTTTTTAACTATGTGCTTTTTCCAGGGTAACTTTTTTTTAGCTTTTATCACCTGAGAAGATGTTTTATTTTGTTTTTTTCGATTCTGGGGATTGAACTCAGGGGTACTCGAGCACTGAGCCACATCTCCAGCCCTATTTTGTGTATTTTATTTAGAGTCTCACTGAGTTCCTTAGTTCCTTGCAGTTGCTGAGGCTGGCTTTGAACTCGCGATTCTCCTGTCTCAGTCTCCCAAAGTCCTGGGATTACAGATGTGCGCCATTGTGCCTGGCTTGATGTTTTATTCTTAATGATCCTTTTGAAAAAGGAAGTTTATAAAAGACATGAAGTCCTTACTATCAATGCCATACGAATGGTTATCCTGACTGCAGCTGAAGTGCTCTACAGTCTTGATTTTTTTTTTAATTTGACGAGGTATTGATTATGACTTTATAATATGACTTTGCAGCAGTTCGTGGTCTAGGAGTGGCAATATGAGCTTCAAGAGGGACTTTTAATGTCTGTTTCTCATGGGAGTTCCGGTCTCTTGGCTATGCCTCCTTTTTCATCTTTGCATTATAGCTGTGTTTTGGCTTTATTGTTGCCTTGTGTGTGCTCTCTATTGTAAATATGGATGATTTAGAAGAACTGAGGCTAAATAAATGTCTGCTGGCAGAAGAGCTCCAGGCTAGATACCCTGGCATTTCTCTTTGTGGGAAATAAGCAAGAGTAAAGAGAGCAAAATCCTCTGAAATGCCAGGGAGTATTGCCAAGTGATATCCCGACAGTGGGGCCGGACAGTGGTTGCTGGACACCATCACTTCTGTCTGTCCCTTCTCCCTCCCGTCCCCTGAACAACCAGCTCTCCCTGAGGAATGCTGTTTTCCTTCTAGAAGACAGCTCCAGCCCTCAGTTTTTCAGATAGGATGTTGATGTCTCTGAATGTTTTCAGCCTTAGCAATGAGGTTCTCCTTAATCAGGCTCTCTGCCCTTTGTGCAGTTTTCAGATTTTATTTGTGAACAAACTCCGTCTCTCTTGCACTCTTCAGTGGCAGCACATACAGAGCCACATTTAAGGCTCATGACTTGAGACGTGACAATAGGGCATTGATCAGGTTGGCTATACATTTGGGATTTGTCAGTTCCTTTGTCCCTTTATTGTCTGCCTTTCAGTACCTTTCTCTGTGTTTCAAAAGAGCTTTGTGTACCTCCTGCCTTTATGTGTAATCTGGCTGGGCAGCTTTCTGCTTTCTGCTCGAACAGCCATCACCAGAGTGGAATTTGGTGTATGCCTCACGTCCAGAACAGGGTGTAGTATAGGCTCTTCTAGTTGTTTCCATTCGTTACAGACTTTTTTTTTTAATAAGAAAAAGATTTCCTTGGATTTATAAAAGGTTTTCCAATTTTCAATTTTTAGAGCTACAAAGCCCCTGAAAGAGAAATAATGTGAAGACAAAAATTTATTCTGAAAACTTACTCTAAGTATAGACAGAACAATATATCAAACCAGACCCTCACAACTCTCAAATACAAGATAATAGGGTATGGGTAGAGTACATTATAGATTTTTTATATTCCTGATGATATTTTTATATCCTTTTGGATGTTTAAAGTGATTTTTCCTTTCTTTTCATCAATGCAAAATCTGTTTCAATTTTAATTTTGTATTCTGTATTTTCCTGTTCTTTAGGGCCATTAGTGTAAAACTAATACTTTTGAACAACTTTAAAATAAAATTTAAAAAATATTTCTTTATAACAGATGAATTAAATTTATTACCATAGTACCAAGAAAATTTTATTTCAAATGACTACTTCAGAATATTGGGGAGGGACACCATGAATTAGGTTCAATAACACACCTGTTAAAATGCAACCCTGTGTTGAATTGTACTTTCAATATGAGGAAGAATAAGTTCTTGTTGTCCTTGCCCCCTCTGGCTTCTAATCTAGCCAGTTTTTCTGTGGGGGTGGGTACATATTTAGTTGCTCAGATTAGAACTGTGGGAGTAGTGTAAATTTAAGAAGAGCAGGAAGGAGAATGTAAGACTAATTCATTTGTAATGTTCCATTATTTAAAAAATACCCTCTCTACCAAGATTAAGTCCTTAACGGTTGAGACCAGGTGTTCTTTGCTAGAGGCCAGCATGATGGCATCTCCATACTGAAGAGCCTCAGTCTCTGCCTCTCCACATCTGATAGTTGGGACAGCTTGCTTATTTATCTAAGATGATTGTAAGATTTCTGTGAGGGAATGGCCAATAATTGAATGAAAAGAAAATGATAATGTATGTTTGTAATCTAAAAATCTTTTGATCTTTAGTACCAAATTAGCCCTGTTTTAGTGTATTAGAAACTGCTCATTATTTTAACTACATATTTGTTGAAGTTTCCTTTTCTGTAAGCTAATTTTTTATTTTATTTTTTTAATTTTTTTTTAAAATTTTTTTAATAACTTTATTTTTATTTATTAATTTGTATGCAGTGCTGAGGATCGAACCCAGTGCCTCACCCATGCTGGGCGAGCGCTACCGCTGAGCCACAACCCCAGCCCCCAAGCTAATTTTTTAATTACTGCATTTTTATTTGCATACTTGTTTTTTTCCTATTTATTTATTTATTTTCCCTATGAAGAGTTTGACCCTAGACCTAACACATGCCGGACATGTGCTCCACCACTGAGGTAGAAAATATTTTGTGTTTTGAGGAAGAGTCTCTCTAATTCACTCAGGTTGGCCTCGAACTTGTGACCCTCCTGCCTCATTCCCACCATGCTCAGTACCCTGTGCGTGTGTGCGTGCGCACTCACGTGCACGGTGGAGGTACTGGGGATTGAACCCAGGGGGCTTTTATCACCTCTGACCTTTTAAAAACTTTTATTTTGGGGCAGGGTCTGGCTTGAACTTATGATCCTCCTGCCTCAGACTCCTAAGTAGCTTGGATTATAGGAATGCACCACCATGCCCAGCTCCCCCTTTAATTAAAAAAATATATATATTTTTTTATTTTGGAAAAATTTCCAGCTTTCAGAAAGCTTGAAAGACTAGCATGATTACATAGCACGATTATAGTTTAATTTGATATAGTTAGAAGGTGTGCGTGTGTTATTGGGGATTGAAACTAGGGGCTGTCTACCACTGAATTATATTTTCACATACTCCCCCAACCTTTTTTTTTTTTTTTTAAATATTTTTTTAGTTGTAGGTGGACACAATGTCTTTATTTTATTGCTTTGTATGTGATGCTGAGGATCGAACCCAGGGCCTCATGCATGCGAGGCAAGCGCTCTACCGCTGAGCTACAATCCCAGCCCACTCCCCTAACCTTTTTGTTGTTGTTAAATTTTGATACAGAGTGTAGCTAAGTTGCCCAGGCTGGCCTTGAACTTGTGATCTTTCTGCCTCTGTCTTCAGAGACTATCTGAGATTATGAGTGTGTACCACCATGCCTGGCTAAAGTTAGAAGTTTTTAATTATGCCAATAATTCAAACTTTAGAAATGTTATGCTTCATAATTAAATTTGCCTTTGTTAGCTTCTAAATTTAGTATTTGTATGCTAGAAACTAGCATTCCTAATTATATATGCTTTGTTCTTTATTTTGGTTTTCTGTAATTATTTCATATTTTCTAATAATATCCCTGTATTCATGCGAGCAAACCATTTGAAATCAAATAAAAAAACCTGTTTGACTATGCTTTTTTTTGGTACTGGAGATGGAACTCAGGGGCACTTGACCACTGAGCCATAGCCCCAGCCCTATTTTGTGTTTTATGTAGAGACAGGGTCTCACTGAGTTGCTTAGCGCCTCGCCATCACCGAGGCTGGCTTTGAACTCGTGATTCTCCTGTCTCAGCCTCCCTAAGTGCTGGGATTAGGGGTTTGCGCCACTGTGCCTGGCTTGACTATGCTTTTTAATCGTGATAAATGATGTTTTAATAAATAGTGTATTAAGGATGGTCATCCTGTTTTCTAAATATATGTCTGTAGAGGTCTTCTAGTTTATATATATAAGCATTTGGGAGTTTAATGTAAATACCAAAATTAGAGACCAGTATTATTTGGATTTTCTGTAATTAGCTCTTTCTGAAGCTGAAATAAGGAAAGACGAAAGACTTCTCAAACACATTTTAGCTTTGGTTTAAAAATTCTAACATTATTCTAACATCCAAACTTTTAAAAGTACCATTTACCTATTTCTTCATTGCTCAATATTGAGTGTGTGGTTTTCTATTTTTTTTTTTTTTTTTGGTACATAAATATAGGAATGTTTAACTCTAAAAATATCTACACTCAGGAACAAATTATGAAAAGTTTTAATAATTTGTCAAATGCATTTTTTTTTTTTTGGTACTAGGGATTGAATTCAGGGGCACTCGACCACTGAGCCACATCCCCAGCCCTATTTTGTGTTTTATGTAGAGACAGGGTCTCACTGAGTTGCTTAGTGCCTCTCCATTGCTGAGGCTGATTGAACTCGTGATTCTCCTGCCTCAGCCTCCCAAAGTGCTGGGATTACAGGTGTGTGCCGGCTCAAATGCATGTATTATTATGTAAAGTGTTCAAAAGAAAGAAACAATCATATATTCCTTGGAAAAGACAAAAAGGAGGTATAAATACCAAGCAGAGCTGTTAATAGAGAATGGCTACAGCTAATAAAATCATGGATTTTCTTCTGTTTTTTTTTTTTTTAATTTTATGAACTTAACCACATAACCATCTATGCCCTGTACATTGAAGGGAAAAGTGAGGACAGTTGTGATGTAGGTACTGTTGTAAACTGGAAATGTTTGAGGAGGAACAAATAGTAGTAAATGGA
The DNA here is from genome assembly GCA_028644305.1 of Xerus rutilus. Classification (NCBI taxonomy): domain Eukaryota; kingdom Metazoa; phylum Chordata; class Mammalia; order Rodentia; family Sciuridae; genus Xerus; species Xerus rutilus. The sequence continues at coordinate 110,560,864 of CM053409.1, forward strand.
ACAGGCTTATTTACCTACCTGGTGGCTGCCCTCTCTGTGTTGTCTCCTACATGGGTAAAGTCCAGCCCCTCACCCTGGCATGGCCTCTGCACAGTGCCTACACTGTTTCAGCCCGTCTGCTTGCTTCCTGGCCGCAGGGCCAGGGACCTTGGACAGAAGCACTGCTTTCTTGCTTTGCCTTAGGTGTCTGCATTTCTGTTGGTTTTCAGCTTAGGTGGCCTATCTGCTGTAGACATCCTGTCACATAGTAGAGCTTGTGCTTTCATTCACTTTCTTTTTTTAAAAAACACTCTAGACTTTCTGTTGGGTTCTTTTTTTTTTTTTTTTTTTAAATATGCGCCTTCCAGCTTCCATGTAACAAATGCTTACACTTCAGGACCCATTCCTATTTTAGTAAGCAGTGAAAAGCTCTTTGCACTTACACGTCAACATTCCATTTAATCTTTCTTTTCCCCTTCGGTCTACTGTGTGTGACACTTTAGTAATTTTTGGTTTCCCTTTCTTCCTCCTTGTTGCTTTCAGGGTCTTTGTTGCTTAGAACATTACCCCTGGCCCAGCTCCACCCTGGTTGGTTTTCCAGGCTATTTCTGGAATATTTGAAGATGTTAAGAACTCCTGAGAGTAGGAGATTATGATCATAAGCTCTGAAACCAGACTAACCCCCTCCCAGCATTTGATAACTATATAAACTGTCTTAGTTTCACATCTGTCAGATGGAATAGGAATATTATTTAGCCCATATGGTTGTTAAGAGAAAAAATTGGCTAAGCAGGTCAGGTACACTAGTCAATGCTTGAGGTTTTTGGTATAATTTGACACTTATGTATCTACCACCCCCCGCCCCCATTTTTTTTTTTTTTGTATCTTCCATCCCTTATTTTTTTTTTAATTTTTATTTTTTATTTTTTAGTACCGGGGATTGAACTCAGGGGCACTCAACCACTGAGCCACATCCCCAGCCCTATTTTGTATTTAATTTAGAGATAGGTTCTCTCTGAGTTGTTCAGCACCTTGCTGTTGCTGAGGCTGGCTTTGAACTCAAAATCCTCCAGTCTCAGCCTCGTGAGATGTTGGGATTACAGGTGTGCGCTACCCACGCTGGCTTCCGTCCCTTGTCCCTTACCGAATTATAAACTCCTTAACAGCACGGATCTTGCTAGTAAATCGTCACCTAAGCTGACTCTTATTATATTGGCATAATGTAGATCATTGTCTCTGATTCTGGGAGCAGGACTTTAAATTGTTATTTGAATGAGATATGGACCTAGAAGTCAACTTTTAAGACAATCTTGTCCTTTTTTTTTTTTTTGGTACCGGGGATTGAACTCAGGGACACTCCACCACTGAGCCACATCCCCAACCCTATTTTGTGTTTTATTTAGAGACAAGGTCTCACTAAATTGCTTAGCGCCTCACTGTTGCTGAGGCTGGCTTTGAACTCGCGATTCTCCTGTCTTATCCTCCCAAAATGCTGAGATTACAGGCATGCGCCACTACACTTGGTTTAAGACAATCTTAAAATGATTGATTTAATGAGGGGGATAAAATAATCACTGATACCAGTCTGCTGGTATCATTTGTTGGATCAATGTTGGAAATAATATTCCAGGTATTGTGCATGAAAAGAAAAACTTTACTGAGTAAATCGATAAGACCAAGGAAAATCATAAATGTTTATTTTTAAGTATGCTCAATAGAAATGATAATTTTAGGGGCTGGGGTCATAATGCAGTGGTAAAGTGCTTGCCTAGCACATGTGAGTCACTGGGTTCGATTCTCAGCACCGCATATAAATAAAAATAAAGATTCAAGCGGGCGCGGTGGCGCAAGCCTGTAATCCCAGAATTTAGGGAGGATGAGACAGGAGAATCGCGAGTTCAAAGCCAACCTCAGCAACGGCGAGGCGCTAAGCAACTCAGTGAGACCCTGTCTCTACATAAAACACAAAATCGGGCTGGGGATGCAGCTCAGTGGTCGAGTGCCCCTGAGTTCAATCTCCAGTACCAAAAATAAACAAACAAACAAACAAATAAATAAATAAATATTCATTGACAACTAAATAAAAATATTTTTTAAAAAAGATGATAATTTGATTACAAATGAGATTAAAATTATTTAATATATTCTGACTTGAAAGTAAAAACTTACTTTTGATTGTATATTATTGACATTTGAAAATTTTGTATCTTGAAGGTTTTTTTTGTTTTGTTTTGTTGGTACCAAGGATTAGATTGAATCTAAGGGCGCTTAACCATTAAGCCACATCCCCAGCCCTTTTTATTTTACTTTTAATTTTGAGACAGGGTCTTGCTAAGTTGCTTACGGCCCCACCAAGTTGCTGAGACTGACTTTGGACTTGTGGATTCTCTTGCCTTAGCCTCCCAAGCTGCTGGAATTATAGGCATGGGCCACTATGGCTGGCTATAACGCAAAAGTTTAAATGAAAAGGCTTTTTTAAAAAAAATTTCTTTAGTTGTAGATGGACGCAATACCTTTATTTTGTTTATTTTTATGCGGAGCTGGGGATTGAACTCAGTGTCTCATGTGTGCTAGGCAAGCACTCTGCCACTGAGCCACAACTCCAGCCCCAAATGAAAAGGTCTTAATAAGACATAACTATATTTTTACTTAGCTATAATAATTAAAACAATTCTAATTTTTTTTCCTGAAAGCTTTCATTTTATAGGCCTTGTCTCTAGGAAAATCTGCGTTTATTTACACATATCAGTATACAGTCTTCTGTCATATTCAAATTTTGTTCAAATATGTAATGCTTTGAATTAGAATATATGTAGAATTTGATTTCTATTTTCAGAGATGGGCAAATTTTTTATTTGTGGCATTTTAACAAATAATTAATATTTATTCTGTACTTTCCATGCATTTTCCCCATTCATGTGAAGTTTAAAATACGTGTATGGCCATTATATGCATTTGTTACTTGATCACAAAAGGTATTTAGAAAATCACTGGTCTCAGTATTTTTAACAAAGAGCATTCATTGCAGAAAACACTGCACATATTTAATTTAAAATGAGTAATTGTATTTTCCAATATAGTATTTTGGTTTCAACATAGACTCAGTCCCACTCCACTTCTTAAAAAAAAATTTCAAAGAAAGAAATTTCTTTGCCAGGCACAATGGCGCACACCTGTAATCCCAGCACTTTGGGCATTGTTAGCCGGGCGCGGTATTGCATGCTTGTAATCCCAGCACTTTGGGAGGCTGAGACAGGAGAATCACGAGTTCAAAGCCAGCCTCAGCAACGGTGAGACACTAAGCAATTCAGTGAGACCCTGTCTCTAAATAAAACACAAAATAGGGCTAGGGATGTGGCTCACTGGTCAAGAACCCCTGAGTTCAGTCCTTGGTACCAAAAAAATAAAAGAAAGAAATGTCTTTATTACACTTACTAAATGATGTCAAGAATTCCTATTTACAACCTGTTGCTTAATTCTTACTCAGAAGCTTTATTGTCTATCATTTATTCTACTCTTTCAATTAAGTTTTTATGTTGCAATTAAAGCAAAATTTTTTTAAAGTTAAAATTTTTGTTGATAGTTATTGAGAATTGCTACTCCTCTCAGAGAAAGATGTGAATTCCACTAACATGTATTTTAATTTTTTTTTTTTTTTTTTTTTTTTATTTAAATATTTTTTAGTTGTGGATGGACACAATGTCTTTATTTTATTGCTTTGTACGTGGTGCTGAGGATCGAACCCAGGGCCTCAAGCATGCGAGGCAAGCGCTCTACCGCTGAGCCACAATCCCAGCCCCGTATTTTAATTTTTGTTAAACTCCTAGAATTGCAGATCTCTTGACTTATTCTATATATGTTCTTTGTGCTTTGTGACTTTATTGAGGTATAATTGAATTAATTGTTCCTTTAGATGATTTTGTCCTTTTGTGAACATCATATAGAGTGTTCTTAGACAAACCTAGGCAAATCTAAAAAACTAGATTGTAAATAAGACCTAGTTACACATGTATAAGGTGTATATCCAACATGTACCTGTTGTTCCTAGGTCTGTGATAAACAAAACAAGGTGAGATTAAATCAACCACAAGGGGAAATTATGTGATCAAGAGATGGAATGAGATGTATGAGGCTGTAGCTGAAAGAAGACAGCATATAATTTTTCGTTTGGTTTGGTTTTTACAGTGCTGGTGATCCAGTCCAGGACGTTTGCCTCTGAGCTATACCTCTACTCCACAGCCCACTGTTTTACAGTAAACTTCTTTTTTCATAGATAGAAAAAGTACATACTAAGATAATAATAAAAATTGTAGTATAGTCAGTACATAAACCACTAACATCATCTCTTTTGTTATCTAGTTTTATGTACTGTACATAATCATATGTGCTGTACTTTAAGCACATTAGGTTCACTCCAGCATCACCACTAACACATTAATGCATTGTTCTATGATGTTAACATGGCTTCTGATGTCACTAGGTGATGAGAATTTTAAAGCTCTGTTATAATCTTCTAGGCCCACCATTATATATGGTTCATCATTGACTGAAATTTGTGGCTCATCACTGTATACAAGTGTGTGGTTAGGTCAGCAGGGCCATGGCATACACTTGTGGAGCCATTCAACTTTCCCTAGAGAGAAAACACTTCAATTCTTCCAAAACCTTCCTTATGCTTCTATGAAATCTGAATTTTCTCTCTCCTGTCATCTCCCAGGCAATCTCTGATTAGTTTTAAACTAATCACTGATGAGTTCAGATTTTTATGAAAATGAATCCAGATTTTTATTTATTTATTTATTTATTTGGTACCGGGGATTGAACTCAGGAACACTCAACCACTGAGCCACATCCCCAGCCCTATTTTGTGTTTTATGTAGAGACAGGGTCTCACAGAGTTGCTTAGCGCCTCGCTGTTGCTGAGGCTGGCTTTGAACTCGTGATTCTCCTGTCTCAGCCTCCCTAAGAGCTGGGATTACAGGCTTGCGCCACCGTGCCCTGCTGGAGCCAGAATTTTTTATTTGTTTTGTGGTACTGGAGATTATACACAGGGGTGATTTATCAGGGACTACTTCCCCAGCCCTTTTAATTTTTTATTTTTTGAGACAAGATCTAGCTAAGTTGTCAAGGCTGGCCTTGAACTTGCCAGCCTAACCAGTTGCTATAATTACAGACTTTTTTTTTTTAACTTTGATGAAGCCCAGTTTACCATTTTGTTTTCTTTTTAAAATTATGCTTGCTTGTGTTTTGAGAAATTGCCTATTACAAAATCATGAGTATATTCTCCATTCTTTAAAATTTTTATAAAAGCTTATTGTTGTATATTATGTGACATATAAGTATGGACCAGTGTGGTTTTTTGTTTTGTTTTGTTTGTTCCGCATGGTTACCCATTTGATATAGTTCTGTTGAAAAGACATTTTTCCTCCTCCAAGTTGCCTTTGCAACTTTGCCAAAAATCAGTTGACCAAACACATGTGCATCTATTTCTGAACTCCTTTTCATTGTTTGGTGTCTGTCTTTACATCAGTACCAAAGGTCTTGACTACTGTTGCTTTATAGTAAATCTTGAAATCAGGTAGGGTAGATCATTTAATTTGGTTCTTTTTAAAACTCTTTGGTTGTTATAGGGCATTTGCATATTTATATTTCTGCCCACTTGTCAGTTTCTACTAACAATTTTGATAGGAATTGCATAGAAGGTACAGATCCATTGGGAGCCAGTTGCCATTCTAACTGTATTGAATCTTAAAATCTCTAGACTTAGTATCTCTTCATTATTTCTTCTTGAATTTTTTTTAGCAATATTTTATCGTTTTCAGTGCAGAGACCATGTATATCTTTTGTTAAATATGTACCTAGTAATTTTATAATTTTTGATGCTACCATAAATGGAATTGTTTTGTTTAATTTTATCTTTTAATTATATGCTTGCTAGTACATAAGAATTCAGTTGGTCTTGGTGGTGCATTCCTATATATAATCCTAGTGATTTAGGAGGCTGAGACAGGAGGATTGCAAGTTCAAGGACAGCCTCAGCAATTTAGTGAAGCCCTAAGCAATTTAGCAATATCCTGTCTCAAAATCAAAAAATAAAAAAAAAAAGAAAAGGAGAAAAAGAATCAGGTTATTTTAGGTTAATGTGAATGAACATAAAAACTGAGTGATGGGAAAAAAGAATTCAGTTTATTTATATTTTTTCCCCAGTGCTGGGGATTAAACTGAAGTTTATTTTTGATATATTATCTTTCATCCAGCAATTCTGCTCAATTGACTTGGTAGTCATTTTTTCCTAGATTTCCTATGTAAAAGCCGGGTTGTAAATAAGGAGATTTCACTTTTTTCTTTTCCAATCTTTATGCTTATTATTTTTTAAAAATTTTTTGCCTGTTTGATTTTTCTTGCCTTACTTGAGTGACTATAAGCTCCAGAACAGAGTTGTTGCATAGAAGTATTAAAAGCAGATATTCTTTTTTTTTCCCTCTTTCTTTTTCGTAGTGGGGATTGAACTAAGCCATGCTTTATTACTGAGCTGCATCCCTAGTCCTTTCTATTTTTTATTTTGAGACAGGGTCTTGCTAAATTGCTAAGGCTGGCCTTGAATTTGCAGTCCTTCTGCTTCAGCCTCCTAAATTCCTGGGATTACAGGTTTGTACCACTGAACCTGGCCAAAGCAGATTTTCTTGCCTTGTTCCTAATCTTGGGTTGAGAAATTCCATCATTGCTATGATGTCAGTTGTAAACTTTTTATAGATGCCTTGTATTATTTTGAAGAAGTTTCCTTCTAATCCTAGTTTGCTGAGAGTTTTATCATGGCTGGATGCTGAATTTTTGTCAGAACTATTTTTCTGAGTCTTTGGAAATGAGCATATGGGCCTTTTGCTTTATTTTCTTTCTTTTTTTTTTTTTTTTTACAACTTTATTTATCTTTATGTGGTGCTGAGGATCGAACCCAGGGCCTCACATGTGCTAGGTAAGTGCTCTACCACCGAGCTGCAACCCCAGCCCTGCTGCTTTATCTTCTTAACATAGTAAATTATACTGACTTTCAGAAGTTGGACTAACCTTCTGAGTCTAGGATAAGACTGACTTGTCATGTTACCATCTTTTTATATAATATTGAGATTTAAAATTTAATATTGTGTAAAGGATTTCTGCTTCTGTATTCTTTAGGGATCTCATTCTTTGTTTTTGCGGTGTCTGTCAGCTTTTGGTATTAGACTTGTGCTGCTGACCTCAAGAAATGAGGTGGGCAGCGATCCCTCTTTTCCTTGAAAAAGTTTGCATAATTTTTGTGTTATTTCTTTTTAAAAAATTTTTTTAGTTGTTAATAGATCTTTATTTTATTCGTTTATTTAAATGTGGTGCTGAGGAGCGAACCCAGTGCCTCACACATGCCAGGCAAACGCTCTACCACTGAGCTACAGCCCCAGCCCTTGTGTTATTTCTTCATTGAATATTTGGTAGAATTCACTGGTGACAGTATAACTGCAGCTTTCTTTTGTTGAAGGATTTTAAATTATCAAATCAGCTTCTTTAATAAATATAGAAGGGTTCAGATATTCTGTTTCCCTTTTTATCAGTTTTAGTAAGCTTTCATTTCCAAGAAATTTGTTCCTTTATTCACCTTATCAACTTTGCTGGCATAACATTGTTTTTTGTTTTTTGTTTATTTTTTTTTGTGGTACTGAGGATTGAACCCAGGGCCTTGTGTGTGCTAGGCAAGTGCTCTGCCAACTGAGCTATATCCTCAGCCCTCTAGTATTTCTTTGCAATGTTTGTGGGATAGAAGGGATGACCCTCATTTCTGGTATCATTTGTCTCCCCACCCACACACACTAAAGATTTGTTGAATGTTTTTCCAAAGAACTAGATTTTATTTTTCTTAATTTTCCCTATTGTCTACTTGTTTTTATTTCTTTCACATCTGCTTATATCTTTGCTTCCTTCTACTTCTTTTTGGTTTACATTGCTCTAAGGATTTTTAATTTGTTTTTCTGCTTCAGTGTTTAGATTAACATTTAATGTAATTATTTGTTGTTGGAATTAGATCTTCCATTATGATCTTTTTTATTTTTTTCTTTCCTGGCTCCTCTGGATTTTTAGCATTGATTTTCTATTATCTGTTGACTCTTTTGGTGGTATCTCTTTGTAGTTATTTTTAAGTAGCTTATTTTTTTGCAGTACTAGGGACTGTAGGTAAATAATTTACCTAACCTGTCATAATCTTACCTGAGTTAATGCTATATCTTGTCAAGTAGAATATTGAAGGCTTGTAGCCATAGTGAGTCTTCCTACACAGACTTTTACACCGTGACTGTCATCTGTATTTTATTTATATGGAAACACTTCCTAGACAGTGTTACAGTAGTTACTTTTTAATAGTTTACATATCTTAAAGAGTGTAGTAAGAAAAAATAATTTTATATTCACAAAGATTATTTGCCATTTCTGTTGATCTTCCTTCATTTCCTAAGATCTAAATTTCTCTCTAAATTTTCCGTATGAGTCTTCTTAAATAACTTTTCATTTTCTGCTGGGAAGCTGTATCTTTCCATTCATTTTTGTGCTTACCTTTACCTCATGGAGCATAGGGATAATAGTTGATCTAAAATTTTTTGGTATGGACTGGGGATGTAGCTCAGTGGTAGAATGCTTGCCGAGCACATGTAAGGCCCTGAGTTCAGTTCCCAGCCCTGCAAAACAAAGAAACAAATAAATAAATAAATAAAATTAATAAGAAATCTTTGTGAGATAATTTCAACATTTTAATCATCTTAGAGTTGGCATGTATTAAGTGCAATTTTTTTTTTTTTATTATTTTATTGCTTTGTATGTGGTGCTGAGGATCGAACCCAGGGCCTCACGCATGCGAGGCAAGCGCTCTACCGCTGAGCCACAGCCCCAGCCCCAAGTGCAATTTTTAATGTTACATTTTCCTACTTATTTTTATATCAAATGATTTTGAATTTTATTCTGGACATGTTGATTTCATGTAGTGTAGATTATCAGTTCTATGCTACCTGGACAAAACATGGTGATGACTTCAAGGATTAAAATGTTTTGTTTTTATTTTTACGTATATTTGCATTCTACATTACCATAATTTGAAAAATAATTTGTGAAATAATCACATATGTAAGATTTTTAAATGGCATACACCATAGTTTCAATTTTGCTAGACAAGTACAAACCCACTGCAGACCTTCTGCTTCACTAACTAAAACTAAAAACTCAATGCAAAACACACAAAAAAGTCCCCTGTGGACTGTAGAATGTGGAGAAAACCCCCGCCCCGTCAACTAAGAATGGAATGCCCTCTACAGATAGCAGAGACGACCTGGAGGCCACACCTAAGCAGGTTATATGCCTGCTCAAATGCACCAACAGCATTCTGCCAAAGGCTTACCACAGAAAAGGAGAAGGGTTTGGAAGATTTGACTCAGTTCTTCCTCTACATGTTGCCACTTTTGTCTGGGGGTTCCCTGGGAGTTGTGGGGGACCCAGCTGTGAATGGCATTGGAAGGACCTGGGGGCAGGAGGAAGGTATGTGGGGATGTTTCATCTTCATCCTTCAGCAGCATTTGGCTGTGGGTAGGTAAGCCTGGAAGGCACACCTTTCATACCTTTGAGTAGTTTGGCTCTTACGGGGTTCTTACTAATAGCCGGCCAGACCAGTGACTAAAGGAACAGGGCTTGAGTTGGAGAGGGGAAGGAAGAGAAAGGCACTGACTGTATCACCAGTGGCAGGCACAGGGAGGAGTCCGCCATCCATTTGCTTGTCACTTAACAGATGTTAAGATGCAGGGGAAGTAGAGATAGCTGTCAGAAGGGCCAAAAGATAAATGTAGTCTAATGTTGGTCATGAGGTGAAGGCTTTGATGGAAGAGATTCACACAGGACAAGGAATTGTTTGCTAAATTCCAGTGTAGGAGGGCAAACAGCAAATCGTCTTAGGTGCTTTGCAGGAACTGATGATAATTAAACTATACTTTAACCATAAGAGTTGTTATACTTATGTCTAGTTTTTTAATTATTTTTTAAATATATTTTTTAGCTGTCAATGGATCTTTATTTTACTTATTTATATGTGGTGCTGAGGATCGAACCCAGTGCCTCAGACATGCTAGGCAAGTGTTCTACCACTGAGCCACAACTCCAGCCCCTTATGTCTAGTTATGACCCTCTCAAAATAGCTGTGAAATAGTTAAAGAAGCACATAAAATTATAAGTGAGAATGGCTTATTTTTTAATGCTGTCATTACCATAGCTTAGGATTAAGAGAATGCTAGCTTCATAAAGTAAATTAAGGAAGGCTGGGGATGTAGCTCCATGGTAGAGCACTTGCCTTGCATACGTGAGGCACTGGGTTCAAGCCTCAGTACCACTTAAAAATAAACAAATAAAAATATTTTTTAAAATAAGTGATTTTAAAAATAAATAAATTGAGGAGTGTTTGACCTATCTCTGTGGTATCATTTTTGATAACAGGTTATATTCGTTCCTAGAAGGTGAGTTCAGACTCACCTCTAAAATAATTTTTTTCTTATTCCTTTTCAATTTTATATCTTTATATTTCCAATTATATCTGTGATCCATTATTGTTTCATAGCTTTTTAAAGGCTATTTTTAGAAATTTATAGGGAAATAGAAATGCATCCATTCCTTCTGTATTTACAACTTTGTTGCATAGAATTATGTGTATAGCATTTTCTTAAGCAAAAATTATAAAGAAAATATTAGCAAATTAAACCTAGCTATCTAGTAAAAAATAGCATGCACATCTGAATTTAGTTTATTATATCAATTCTAAGATAATATTAGGTAATATATCACTATAATTTAGGATGTTAAAGGAAAAATACATGATTATCTTAGATTTTAAGAAGAAAAGCTTCTGAAAAGAGTATTTAAGCTGGCACAAGTCTGTGATCCCAGCTACTTGGGAGACTGAGGCAGAAGAATGTTGGGCAACTTAGCAAGATCCTATCTCAAAAAGAAAGAAAGAAATAGAGGAAGGGACTGGGGATTTGGCTCAGTGGTAGAGTGATTGCCTAGCATGCCCAAGGCCCTAGGTTCCATCCCCAGTACCCACCCCATATATATTAGCAGCTGTTAATTCATAAAAATGTTAAAGTAAAATAGGAATAGAATGAAACTACCTAAACACCCTAAAGACTACCAAAATACAACTACAAATAAACCTATTAAAATACAAAATACCAAATACTATCACCATGAAAATCAGAGGCAGTATAAAAATTACTGCTGTCACTGTTTTTTTATGGCTTGATTTTATTGGTTTGGACTAACAATATAAGGCTCAAATCTTAAAGAGACTAATCTGCTAGATTATTAGCACCAGTAAGAAAATATGGGTAAACTGTAACTTGACTGGGTACAAAGAAATCAGTAACATTTCTGTATTTTGCAATGAACAGTGAAGAACTGAAGTAAAACAGAAGCAACATGAATAGAATGCATTCTCCTCTTATTGTAAATATTTGTTTTACTATGATTTAAAAATTTGGGGCTTGCCATTTTTGGAAAGTTCAATAAAAAAGTGAATGACAGGTCAGATTCAAAAGAATTTTATGAGGACTAAGTGAGATAAAACACATTGAAAAGTTTTGGAAAATTCCCAAGCCTGCCCATAATATATATGGAGTGAGAAGCAGTGAAGGAGAGGCCAGCGCCTGCAGCTTCTAAAGGGACTTGTCATGAGAAGTAATCCTGTTCAAAACTGAATTCTCAGGTGCCCACCGAAATATGGTGGCCTGACCACATGCTCTTCCTTCTCCTTCCCTAAAGGTTGCCACAATCATACAGGAAGCATAATATATGCTAACTCATAAGGAAACAGATAACAGTAGAGGAAACCTTGACCAAAGATTTTAGCAGTATTTTGTAAACCCTAAGGGAATGAAGGAGTGGTAACTGAGTTCACAGAGAATGTTAGAAATTAAATCCCAGCGGGCGCGGTGGCGCAAGCCTGTAATCCCAGCACTTAGGGATGCTGAGACAGGAGAATCACGAGTTCAAAGCCAGCCTCAGCAACGGTGGCGAGGCGCTAAGCAACTCAGTGAGCCCTGTCTCTACATAAAACACAAAATAGGGCTGGGGATGTGGCTCAGTGGTCCAGTGCCCCTGAGTTCAATCTCTAGTACCAAAAAAAAAGAAAAAGAAAAAGAAATTAAATCCCTACAGGGGTCAACAAAGAGGAGCTACAGGCTTGCCCCAGGGTATCTTGAGAGGCTTCCACCTGTTTGGAGACTCCAGGTGTTTCCAAAGGCAGCAGCTCAAAATGGGAATTTTTTAAATGTCTCCATTCAGACTTTTTGGACCATTTTCTCCTGCACCCCTATCAGATAAGTGACTGCTTAGTCTCCTTTTTTCTGGGGAGGTGCTAAGACTACTGGAACCTTAGAAGCTCCAGTGTAGAGGGTGAAGCAAGGGACTGAAATCTGCACTCTGCAGTGTGAGAGCCTCACCTTCTCCCTCTCCAGGCCAGCATTTAGATGATGTTGTACTCTTCTTATCCCACCCAACACTTTTTCTGGCAAAGGCAAGCAGCTTCAGTGAATACCAACATTGGGAGGTCTCCCAGTGAAAAGGCAACTCTGTGCACCTGGTCATCCTATGGACAAGCCCATCAGTCATCATGCCTTCCTCCTGAGCCATGCTTCTGAGCACTTTTTTAGTGCCTCACTCTTAAATATGAAGGAACATCCAAAGATCATTATATTGTGAGGAAATCCTCAAAAGTGAAAGAGAGACACCCAGTCAGCCAGCCAAGAAACAGAAATGGAACTTGGAGGAACTGAATGATTCAAGAAACAGATGAAAACTAAAAAACAAAATGAAACAAAAAATCAGAAGTTCAAGTGTCTGTTAAAAATTTTAAAATATGGACAAAGTACTTGGAATAGAGTCAAGAATGAGAAGGAGCTTTTGGAAATTTGAAAATATAATACGGGGGGAAAATTTCATGAACACATTGAAAGTTGAAATCAAAGCATATTGGGGCATGAGATTGTTACATTTTAAAACTAAATTTATCTAAAATTTTTTTTTTTTTTTTGTACCGGGGATTGAACTCACGGGCACTCGACCCCTGAGCCACATCCTCAGCCCTATTTTGTGTTGTATGTAGAGACAGGGTCTCACTGAGTTGCTTAGTGCCTTGCCATTGCTGAGGCTGGCTTTGAACTCGCAATTCTCCTGTCTCAGCCTCCATAAGTGCTGGGATTACAAGCGTGAGCCACCGCGCCCGGCTTATCTAAAAATTTTTAATCGGAGCATTTGATAGTCTTTTTTTCAAGTTTGTGCATCTACTACGTTAAACTTAAGTGTGAGGAAAAATATTCATTAAATCTGCATTTTTTTTTTAAGTTGGGAAAGTGGACTGGCTTTGTATTAGCTGTTAATGATTAATAATGTCTAATGGGAATTTTTGGAGCATTAGATTTGTATTTGTATTCTGAGAAGACATTCGGGCAATATGTATTGTTTACTCCTTTCACAGATCTTTAAACAGCAATTCAGATAATGTTTTTCATAGGTGAAACACAGGCTATGGAGTTAATTGCCTTTGCTCAAATCCCAGCATGGTCACGAAATGTATGGTATTGCTCTAATTACTTCCGTTAGTCAGCTTTGTGTCACTGTGACCAAACTACCTGACAAGAATAACTTAGAAAAAGGGAAAATTGTTTTGGCTCACAGTTCCAGAGATTCAGTTCATATTCAGCCAAGTCCATTGTTCTGGGCCCAAAGTGAGGCAGAACATCATGGTGGAAGGGTGTGGTGGAGGGAAGCTGCTTCATTCATGGCAGTCAGGAAATACAGAGAGGATATAGGGAAGATGAGACCTTCCAGGGCACACCCCCATTGACACCTCCTCTAGCCATGCCCTACCTGCCTACAGTTACCACCCAGTCAGTCCATTCAAACGAGGGTGGACTGATTATGTTATGGTTCTCATAATCCAACCACTTCATCTTTAAACATTCCTGCATTAACACAGGAGCTTTTAGGGGACTCCTCGTATACAAACCATAACAACTTCCTTTCTTGTTCTCGTGTTCCTCATTTGTAATATGGGGATGGTGATAATAGTACCCATCTCACAGAGCTGGGATGATGACGAATAGAGGTAAGACCTATAAATCATCTGATACAATGTACAACTTAGAGCAAGTGCTCTATAATAAGCTATTGTAACTATCAAGTGGATGTAGTATCCAGACAGTGGAGGGGAAAAAAACAACAACAAAAGGGGGCTGGGGTTGTGGCTCAGTGGTTAAGCGCTTGCCTTGCACTTGTGGGGCACTGGGTTCAATCCTCAGCACCACTTAAAATAAATAAATAAAAGTATACAATTAAACAAATATTTTAAAAAACAACAACAACAACGAAAGAACACCTAAAAAGTAACAGTTACAGCACTAATGATAGAATAGGCTGTCCTGAGGCAATGGTATCACTGGTCAGGCTGATAACTTCCAGTTGCTGGTCTCAACAGGCATTCCTGTGTCCGTCACTATATCTGGCACCAACAATCTATTCAGAGAATAAAAGGATGAAACCCTTTCATTGTAACTTTGATTTGTAGAGCCATCTCCAGTTCTAGTGTTGTCTTCTGATAATTAAAGACCATATGTTAGTGTGTTTATAAGTAAGTGTACAGGAGTGAAGTTTTCATAAACTTAAATGTTGCATTTCAATTACAGGCACCCATTAGCAAGGCAAAAGTAACAGAACCATGGCTCAGTTTCCAACACCTTTTGGTGGTAAGTTTTTGGAAATTTCTCTTTTTTAATGTACTTTGGGGCCAGATTTTAAAAACTTACTATGTATAATGGAAAATTAAAAAAAAAAAAAAAAAAAAGGTAGAGTGAATGTGGCCAGCACTTGTCTAGCATATGTGAGGCCCTGGGTTCAATTCCTTAGCACTGCTAAAGGATAAAAGGGGTGGGGGGACAAAATTAGAGTGAATAATAAATCAGACCTCATGTACTCCATCATATGGCTTCCATACTTATCAACTCATGGCCAATATTGTTTCATCTGGATTCTTTTGTAGCAATTCCAGGCATCACTTTATTTCACCCATAAATATTTTAGGATGTGTATCTAAAAGATAACATTTTGAAAGACATGACTATAATAATAATACCATTATCAAACTTCTAAAAGTCTATATGCATTGTCATACCTATAAAATTTATAATCACTTTCCCTAATCTTGATTTCTTTTTTTTTTTTTTTTTTTTTCGGTGGTGCTAGGGATTGAACCCAGGGCCTTGTGCATCCAAGGCAGGCACTCTGCCAACTGAGCTATATCCCCAGCCTCTTTGTATATTTTTTGCTGAGGTTGTTTTTTAAAAGTTGGATCCAAATAAGGTGCCTGCATTACAGGTAGTTCATGTGTCTCCTGAGTTCCTTGGTTTGTGAACTCTTCCCTCTGTCCCTGTTTTTTCTTTTTAATTTATTTGGTGAAGTGTCTGGACCATTTATTCTCTACTTTTTCAAAGCCTGAATTGGAAGTGTGATATTTTTACTTATTTTACTTTAGTTTATTTATTTGAAACATAACAATCTGCATAAAAGATATTTTTCAGGTAATTTTTTCTGACTTTATTAGGACATTGTTAAATGCTGTACAATTTTTTTTTTTTTTTTTGGTCCTGGAGATTGAACCCATGGCCTTACACATTTACCTTATCATAATTTTTCCCTGTAACAGTTAAGGCACCTGACGGTGTGGTTTTAAGTTTTAATTAATCTATTGCTTGGATATATGTAAATAAATTGTGAATTCACTGTCTTAATATAATCCTGACTATATGACTATAGACAAGCTTCTAAAAAAGGAATTTGTGGGGGCTGTGACTGTAGCTCAGTGGCAGAGTGCTTGCCTAGCATGTGTGAGGCACTGAGTTCAATTCTCAGCACCACATATAAATAAATAAATAAATAAATAAGGAATAAAGGTATTGTGTCCATCTACAACTAAAATTTTTTTAAAAAGGAATTTGTGCCAATTTCTTTTTGATTCTGCTTTCTTTTTAATTTCTAACTTTATATACATTCCTTCCAAAGACGAGCAGATGTTATTTTATCAAACCATTTATAACACATTGACAGAACCTGGAAGTGCTATGGAATCATGTGTACGAGCATCTTGTTTTTCTCACTGAATAACTTGTCTGTCTTTTATTTGGACTGTAGGCAGCCTGGATATCTGGGCCATAACTGTTGAGGAAAGAGCGAAGCACGATCAACAGTTCCATAGTTTAAAGCCGATATCTGGATTTATTACTGGTAATGGGAGTCAGTATTTTCATAGTCTTCCTTAGCATTAGTGCATGTATTTGTAGAAATCTATTATGCAAAGTGGAGTCTGGCACATATAACCAAGGGGACAGTGGACTTGTTTTACTTAACCTTAAGCCTGTAATTTATGATTGCTTTTCTCCTATCGCATCCAAACCTTGTTTATATTCTTTGTGCATATCAAGCCACTTACTTGTCTGGGGCATATCAGACAGTGGGAATTGGTTACCTTTGAAGGACCAGGTTGTTTTCTTTAAGAAAGAGAAGAGCAGACTGTAACTCTGAAGCTAAAACACTTCCTCAATTTTGGTCCTGAGCTGGTTTGAGAAACCATTAATAGATTCTGAACATTTTTTTAAAAAGGACTTTTTCCTATCTCCCTAAAGTTCCTTTATAAGTTGCCTTTTCTGCTATCTTTCCTGTTTGTTTACTCTTCAGGAATTCACTTTAGGAAAAATGGGTTATGGATTTCCTGGGGAAATGTTTTTGCTTGTATTTGTATCATAGCTCTCTGTAATTTATTTATTTTTCATTATTATCATTATTATTATTGATACTGAGAAGCAAGTCCAGGAGTGCTCAACCACTGAGCCACTTCCCCAACCCTTTTTTGTATTTTATTTAGAGTCGAGGTCTCACCAAGTTGCTTAGGACCTCACGAAATTGCCGAGGCTGGCTTTGAACTTCAAATGTCCTGCCTCAGCCTCCTGGGATTACAGGCTGGGATTACAGGCGTGTGCCACCAAACCCAGCTATAATTTATCTTCATCATTTATGTAATTGTTTTAGTTATTGTTTTTTATTTTCCATAAATACATAAGAAGTATCCAAAATTTGGAGCATAGTTATTGGGAGTAACAAAGAATTTTTTATAAAGTGGAAGTATGGCTCATCAGTTGTTTCCTAAGGATTCCTGTAGATGTGCTTTGTCATTGTGGTAGTTGCTTTCCATTATTGTAACAGAATAGCTGAGATTATCAACTTAAAAAAGAAAAGGTTTATTTGGCTCATATTTTTGGAAATTTCAGTCCATGACTGACTGGCGCTGTTGCTTGGGTCCATGGTGACAGCTGTACATTATGGTGAAAGTGGTTGAACAAAGACTCTTGTTCACCTCAGGGCCTGGTACAAAAGAAAGGAAGAGGAAAGGACTGGGTCCCTTTATCCCATTTGAGGGCACACCCATGATGACCTGAGACCTTTCACTTGGCTATACCTCTTAAAAGGTTCCAACCCCCAGGCTCCCATCCCCTCAGCACCAACCTGGCAACTAAGCCTTTAACACATGGACCTATGGGGGACAATCAGTATCCAGTCTAGAGTAGTCATGATGGGTTGCTAGTTAGTAGCATATTAAAGTGAACAACCTGTCCCAGCAAATAGTATGTCCTTTCTGAGATGATTTTTCAGAGCGTTCAGTTTTTCGGTTAATGCCAATGGTTTAATTTTATTGTTGCTTATAGGTTTGCCATTTGGCTTTTATCATATGTTCAATTCAATATATAAGATTACTACCCTCTTTCTTACTTTTGTGATTTGGCTAGGAGTGGAATTCTGGCAGCTGTTGTTTTTTCTGAAACTTTTTCTACTTGATTTACAGGTGATCAAGCAAGGAACTTTTTTTTTCAATCTGGATTACCTCAGCCTGTTTTAGCACAGATATGGTAAGTTGCAGTTTTACATAAGCAGAATGTAAAAGAGTATTTTCCAGTTCTGTTTATTTGGTATTTTGATTTCTTATGCTATATAGAAGGAATATATATGTTTAGTCTGATTTTAAACACTCTTATTTCTTATCAGAGAAATTCTTCTCAAAAGTGTCTTTCTGATTTACAAGTTTAAGAAGGGGGTGACATTTGAATGGTGGCAGTGCTGTGTCAAAAAGTTGTACTTCCCAGCCGAGCGCAGTGGCTCAAGCCTGTAATCCCAGCACTTAGGGAGGCTGAGACAGGAGAATCGCGAGTTCAAAGCCAGCCTCAGCAACGGCAAGGGGCTAAGCAACTCATTGAGACCCTGTCTCTACATAAAACACAAAATAGGGCTAGGGATGTGGCTCAGTAGTCGAGTGTCCCTGAGTTCAATCCCCAGTACCAAAAAAAAAAAAAAAAAAAAAAGTTGTACTTCCACTTGAAACTTTGAAATTTTGATATTTTCTCACTAATTTATTTTGGCCAATTTTTTTCCTGACATTCTGCTAAGTAAATTTATGATGCCATTTTTTATTGTTATTAATAGCTCTTGTTAGGAAAACGAAAACAACAACAATAAATACTGTCTATAAGAATCTTTTCTCAAAATAAATATCTTTAAAAAGTAATTTGAAATTTCTGAACTAAAGGTGTGCTAAGGTAATGGAATAATATAGCTTGAGACCTGTCTTCCTTTCTTATTTAGTTACTAAACCTTGGAAATACTTGACTTCTTTAAGCCTAGGTTTCAAAAATTATAGATAGTAATAGCTGCTTGAACAAAACACTCCATTACACCAATCTTATGTTCTTATGTGGTTTTTCTGGGAGGGTCCCAGAGTTGGCTCAGAGGGATGGGAAGGACTCCGAGGTTTTAGGCAGTCCTTATGTTAGCCATCTGGGGAATAAGATAATTTTGCATGGAGAATTGAGAACTGTTACTGTGGCCCTCCCCCGCAGCCCCAGCAACCTTTCTTGGCTCTGTACTTGTTTCAAATACATGAGGAACGGAGATTGATGAACAATATGTATTAGAAGCCTTTATAATGTTTTGTTACCATGTGGAAACTACATTCCAGTTAGCTAGTTTCTCAACTTTTAAACTGTAATGTATTCATATTTTGAGAACTTCTTGTCTCTCTAATCTGATTTCTTATGAAGATTACAAACAAGAAACCTGAATTCCCAGAAGATAGGGTTTGGTCATTGTGTGAATTGCCAAATTATAACAGTGGCCAAAGATGATACATCTTCCTAGAAATTGCCTTACTAATAAGGAACTGGAAGGAAACTGGCAAATGTCCTTTTGGCAATCAAAATGCTTAGAATTTGTTTCAATTTTGCCCTGGTATGGACACAGAGGGAAGAAGGTAGAACAGATAGACAAGAACCAGAAGGTACAGGAAAGAAAAAGAAGTATGGGCAGAGAGGTTGGGTGAGGGCTTTGAAATCTGAGGCAGTAGGTTTATAGAAATGGAGAGAAGTGAAGGGGAGGGAGGAATGCCACTTGGAAAAGAACCATGGGAGAAAAGTGGGATCCAGATACATAAAGGCCAGTGATTATATAGGTTAGTGATCTGTTTCCAGGATGGGGGTGGGGCAGGGTAAATGCCGTAAAATTTATAGTGTTTTAGGACACTTTCATGTCAGAAGGGCTTTCAGCCCGCATCAAGATCAATTTGCCAAACTTATCTCTTAGGTATTGGGAAAGTCACTCTGGACTCTTAATCTCCTCTCCCCAACCCCTTGCTCCCTACTCTTCGCCATATCAGTTCATGCCATTGAGAGTCATCATGGAGCTGCTGAAATCATGACATGGGAGCCATGGCTGATTCCTCTTTTCATCCTGCACATCAGTCCATCAGCATGTTCTTTTGACTTCATCGGTAGACTTTATCCCCAATCTGGCCACTTCTTTCTCTCTTTGCTGCTGTAATCCCTAACTGTCATCTCAATTGGGCCCTCAGGCTGGATTCTCTTACACACTTGCCCTTTGAGATTCCATTCTCCAGCAATCCTTTTAAGAAGTGAATCCAATTACAACTCTCCATTGAAAATGAAATCCAGTCATTACCAAGGCTACAAGTGCTAATAGAATTCTGGTTTTTTCTTCCCTTTTTTGTATTGTTCTCTTCTTTGATTTCTACTCTCCAGAAATTGACCTTTCTATTTTTAATTGGGACAGATTTCTCCTTACCTCAGGATCATTGCACTTAGTGTCTCTTTTTTCTGTGATCCAGTTCTGTTACTGTTTAGGCTTCAGTTTGTCACCATCCAGAGAGGTATTCCCTGGCCAACTAGTCTAAAGTGGTTCCCTCTGCTCACCTATTCCTCTCTCCCTGCTTGTCTTTTCCATTACTTAATAGAAGACTATTAGTCACCATGCAGACTAATCTGATTTGTTCTCTCATTTACTGTCTGCTTACACCAAAATATAAACTCTGCGAGAGGAGGGACTTGTCTACTTTTTTCACAGTTAAAACTCCAGTTCCTCCATAGTACCTACACCTTTGTAGCCACCCCACCCATGGATGCTTTTCAAATGAATAAATGACTAAGATGGGTTAATCTGCATTCTTGCTTGGCCTTAAATTTTAGCTTGATTGGGCATCAACTGGGAGATAAGCAGCCTGTGACAAGCCTGTGTGCAAGAAGCTTCTCCTGCCCTGTGGTGGTAAACGAGATGGTATAGAGAAGTCTGGCCTCTTTCCTTAATCGTATAATATATGCAAAGGACTTTCCGAATTGCCACACTCATGTAGTACAAACAACAAATCTTTAAGTAGAGTTCAAGACTGCTTTGTAGTTCTTTTTATTTTTAAACTCGGGACATAATAAAACATTATATTGACAGGTTACTTGGGTTTACTTTTCTTTCTCATTCTTATGAGGTTATGTTAATATCTTATTTGTTTATTTAAAATACTGTTAGGTGTCCCTTCTCATCTGTTACTTTTTGAATACATAATGCATTAGCAAGGTTCTAAAAGCCAAGAGTATGCAAAGAAGTGTACTCAGAGGAGGCCACTCATTCTCTTGCTCTCCTGTTCCTTCATTCCCTGTTCCCACTGATTTTATTAGGTTTGTGTGTGTGTGTGTGTGTGTGTGTGTGTGAGGAAAAAAGCAGATCCATAATATGTAATGTATATGTAGGTATATTTAGATTATTTCCTCTTTTTTCTTACATTAAAGATAACCTAGAAATGGTTTTTTGTTATTTGCTTTTTGCACTTAATAGCATATCCTCTATATGCTCATATCATTTCATAGAAATCCTTCTCATTTTCCGTTTCCATTTACATAGTACTCATAGTGGAAGATATACTATAATTTGTTCAACCAGTGTTCTGTGCTTATGCATTTAGGTTATTTCCAATATTTTGCAATTATAGATAATGCAGCAATGAATGAGCTTATATATCTATACTTTGTATTTCTGGAAATGTATCTTCAGGGTAAATTTCTAGGTGTGCAGTTGCTGGGTCAAAGAGTAAATGCTTACATGGTTTTCCTTCCGTTTGAAGTTATAGCACTTCTTCCTTGAACATTGTGTAAGAGTGATATATGGTTTATAGGTACAAATCAAATAAAAAAGCTTACCCTTGGTGTCCAACATATTCAACCCTAACTGTTCTTGTGTACAACTGCTAATATGAGGCTAAACACTGTATTCACCGTAGGTTTGTTTCAAGAGTCATGTATGACAGTTGTTTACTGTTTTTATCTTATGTTTTCACTTGGGAAATTTTGTGAATTTAATTTCAGTATTGGTAGACCTTAGTCTTTGGGAGAATTAGTAAAAACAAGTTAACTAGAGAAATAACTATTTAGTAGGAGATGAAATGTATAGCAGTGCTAAAGTGGATTTTTGCAGAGAAACCTTGAAAAATAAAATGTCAACCCTGTTCCACATGAAAAAACACATGAAGGCCAGTTTCAGGGGTGCTTTACCATGGAGCTATCCCAGTGTCCTGGAAGAAGGAGAAGGAAAGGAAGAAAGCTGAGCTTTGAAGGAATAACTGGGTTGCCATAAATTTCTTTGAGTTTTCTATTATCAAGAAGTCTCAACAGTTATGTTTTGCTAATTGTGAAAAACAATTTTGAGAACCACAACACTGCCAACCAAATATTGGAATTATGGTAGGTGTGTAAATTTAAATCCTTAGAATCTGAGGATTACATGCCGCTACTTCTTGCCCATGAAGGCACTGTGGTGGGGAAGTTTTTTTGAAATCCTAAATTATTCTAATTAAGCTATTACTAGAAATCTCTCCTAACCCACTCATTATCCCACGTGAGATATTTCTGTTTTTGTTTTGTTTTTTTTTATAAGCAAATACATGTATTGAGGTATCAGTGTGGGAAATAGGGAGTGAGCGTCTGCTTGATTTATTTATTTAAAAATAAATACTAAAGTTTGTATATTGATGTTTATTTCATAACTTTCCCCCAAAAAACCATTTGAAATAGCTGAGTATCTTTTAAAAAATATTTAGCAGATGAAGGAAAATTTTTCATTTCATTTTATTGACCTAACTCCTCTTCATTTTATTTTATTTGCATTACTGGGGATTAAACTCAGGGGTGCTTTACCATGGAGCTACATCCCCAGTCCTTTTTATTTTCATTTTGAGACAGGGTCTCATCTCAATAAGTTACCCAGGCTGGCCTTGAACTTGTGATCCTCCTGGCTCAGCCTCCTTAGTTGCTAGGGATACTGGTGTACACCACTGCACCTGGCTATCTCATTTTTCTTATGATATCTACAAGATGGTACAGAAATAAAGCACATGAAGGCCAATTTCAGTTCTGAATATAGATAAAGAAACAAAACTCAGCTGGGCATGGTGGTGCACGCCTGTAATCCCAGCACTTTGGGAGACCGAGACAAAAGAATCGCAAGTTCGAAGCCGGCCTCAGCAGTGACGAGGCACTAAGCAATTCAGTGAGACCTTGTTTCTAAATAAAACAAAAAAATAGGTCTGGGATATGGCTTAGTGGTCGAGTACCCCTGAGTTCAATCCCTGGTACAAAAAAAAAAAAAAATGCCACGTCATATGTATGAAAAGAATAATATACTCTGACCAACTTGAACTTATGCAAATAGTACAAGATTGGTTCAAAACCAAGATATTCTGTCACTGTTAGTCTTTATATCAACAGATAAAACGAAAAAGAAACTTGTAATCATATCAGTAGATGCAGGCTAGGACTTATGATAAAAAAATGCAGTCATCTTCTCTAATAAGTGGACCTACTTAAATATGTCAGACTGCTTTCCCAGAATCACTGCCAAATGTCATTCTAAACAGTAAAATACTGAAGCCATTTTCATTTAAACTCAGAACTAAGCAGTAAGGCATTCATTAAATCTAAGCAGGAATAAGACTTAAAAAAGAGGGTTGGTATAAATACTGGACTTAATAAACCTAAGAAATTTTAACTTCAAAAACAAGATTTCCTAGAAGTTCAGTAAGATATCTAATTATAGCATAAATAATTTTTAAAATTTAAAATCTCTTTATGCTTGAAATATGCACCTAAAAATGAACATGTGGGAAATATTCCACTTACAATTCTGGCAAAAACTATGAAGTTCCTTAGAATATATTTATCAATAAAAGTTTATTATTTATATGAAGAATGTGGTAATCTTATTAAAGGATATAAAACTGAAGAAACTGAAAGACAGTATTTTCTTGGGTGGCAGATTAGTACACACATATTAAGAAATGTCTCTAAAAATTATATAAACCTAGTATAGTTTTTAGAGCCTAGTAGGGTTGTTTGTAGAATAGAGAATATAATCTTAAAGTTTATAGAGCAAAATAAATATCCATGAACTGCCAAGAAAAAATATTTTTTAAAGGGAAAAAGCCTTGTAAGATACCAGAATGTATCATAGAACTAGTGTGGTCAATCACCATCATATGGACCTGGGAGCTGCTTGGTCAGAAGAGGTCATGCAAAAATAGGCCTTACTTCATATAAATATTCAATGCATGACAAAAGCATATTTAAATTCAGTGAGGAGGAATTAGTTAATGAGTATTACTGGAAAAATTAAGTATTCATTTAGAACCAATATCTAGAGTTGAACCCTGTATAGCATCACATAGACACACACACACACACCACAACACACATAGAATTATAGTTGGTTGAAAGACTGAAATGTAATAAAATAATATAATTGTAGCCAAACACTATGATGCGCACCTGTCATCCCATCTACTTGGGAGATGGGAGGAAGGAAGAGTGCAACATTGTGAATTTGAGGCCAGCCTGGGCAATAAGCAGGTTATGGAACAAATCCTGATTACCAAGAAATGGAAGGAAAGCGATGCCCAGGCTTAGAAGTGGTGAGGAAATGCAGATTCCACTGAATTGGTTTGCCAAAGGGGTCAAAAAGCTCCCAAGAAGTACTTGGCAACACCTGCCTGCGGGAAAAACGAGGTTCTTTGCGTTCTTTTTGCTATTTTCCAAAATACTCATGATGACTTTTAAAACTTTTATCACTTTTACTGTGTATAATAGGCCATACTTCCACCTCCCAGTCTTCCCCTCCCCCCCAGTGTTGAGGCAGAATATAGCTATAGCTATAGGTCCATGCTGACCTCAGATTTGTGATCCTTCTGCTTCTTACTTCAAGCAGCTGGAATTATAGGCATTTACCATTTGCACCCAGTTTATATAATTTAATTTTCTTTTGGGGGACAGTGTTTGGATGTGGCTCAATTTAAAAGATTGGTAGTCATGGCATTTTAATTGGACTAGCTGTCCACTTGAAGTTTCAAATAACATTATTCCTAGGATTACTTTAAAAATTAATTCTCACACTTTTAATATCTGGATTAAAAGAAATGAAATTCAAATGACTTTTTCATTTAAGTCAATAATATATGTGGTTATGGTTGTGTAATGTAGTTTCCAATTGCAAATATAGATCCTTTTCCTTTGTTTAATCTTCTTTGAGAGAAAATACTTCACTTTAAAAGCTTGTTACAAGTTGCAGTTAGACCATATATGTGTGTGTGTCATTTTCATATAGCAAACATACTAAGCTCATTTTCATTGTTGCGTATACAAAATAGGATTCTAAAGAAAAATTGATTTTTAAGATTTAAAGAACGTTACAAGTATAGTAGTATTCTAGTATAGTGTACCATAGTATAGCCAACAACAGTGTAGCATTCCATGTCCCCTCATGTGGAAATTTGTAGAACCCCACAGAGTTAGTGTTATTTAACAAAGTGTCTTCAGAAATAATAATCTCTAACCGCCCCCACCATATATACATGGGTTTTTTTATTTGTTTGTTTTGTTTTTTGGTACTGGGGATTGAACACAGGGGTACATAACCACTGCACCACTTTCCCAGCTCTTTTTATTTTTTATTTTGAGATAGGGCTTGCTAAATGGCTTAGAGCCTTGCTCAGTTGCTGAAGCTGGCTTTGACCTTGTTTGTGATCTTCCTGCCTCAGCCTCCCAAGCTGCTGGAATTATGGGCGTGCACCACTGTGCACAACTCTATATGCTTTTTTCCACCAGCTTTGGGGTTAACATAATAAAATTCACCCTTTTATACTGTATAATTCAGTGGTTTATGGCATATTCATAGTTCTGTAACCATCACCACTACCTAATTTTAGGACATTTTCATTCAAATGAAACCTCTTCAAGGTAGAGCTACAAGTTACTTGATGTATCATGGAGGTAAAGAGTACCAAAGTAAAAGACATTCTGTATTCATGTAAAGCTTTGTCAGTATTTGTAGGTTCTTCCCCATAATGTGGTAAACAAATTTTGTTTTATTTTGCTCTCCTTAGTGGTAAGGGAGCTAATTATTTTGTTTTTGTGTCAGTGGAAGTGGCGATTGGGAAGGTTCTTTTATGGTCACAGTTGTTCTGAGTCTATGCTGCTCGTTTGCAGGGCACTAGCTGACATGAATAATGATGGAAGAATGGATCAAGTGGAGTTTTCCATAGCTATGAAGCTTATCAAACTGAAGCTTCAAGGATATCAGCTCCCCTCTGCACTTCCCCCTGTCATGAAACAGCAACCAGTTGCTATTTCTAGTGCACCAGCATTTGGTAAGTCTGAAAATGAATTAGTTCCTATATTTCATTGTGTATTTTAAAAATAGATGCCCCCTCCTCTTGAGTTTATAACATCATGAAATTCTTGAGGGTTACTTTGTCTGAAAACTGATGGCCTTTTGCAGGAAGACAGTGCTAAGGGGAAGGACCATGTATACAACTGAACTCTAGGTTGAAGCCACCACCATGAGAGCAAAGGGGCAGATTACTATCAGGGTGAAGGGCAGAAACCTGCAGCCTGCTGCTGCATCTTTTCTCTTCTGGCTTTTTATGTTGACTTTTCACATTGTTACATACTTAATTTTGGTTTTCTGTTCCCAGAGTTAATATATTTCTCCTAGTACATAAACGATTCCTTTTAATTATAGTATCTAGAAATATATTTTTTTATTTCACAGTATTAAGGTATTTGGCATTATATTAGTCCATTTTGCTTTATTATAATGAAATACCTGAAGCAGGCCACTTTATGTTTTAAAAAAAGAGAAATTTATTTATTTAGCTCACAGTTCTGGAGATTCAAGGGCAGGTCCTAACATTGGCACAACTGTGCAGAGGACCTGCTGGCAAATGACAGCTCAGTGGTGGGTGCATGTGTGGGAAGGAGAGGGCACATCTTGAAACAGGAAGCCGGAGAGTGATCCAGGGATCAGACTGGTTTTTATAATAGCTCTTGAGAGAGAGACAGACAGACAGACAGACAGACAGACACCCAGGGGTCCCATGAGAGCTGCCCCATTCCCTTCTGGGGATAGTTTCCCCAATGACCTAAGGACCTCACACTGGGGGCTTAACTTCCAGCATGTTAACCTTTAGGTTCATCCAGAGCAGGCCACAATAAATTCTTTTTTAGAACAGAAAGGAATAGGAAAAAATGAACATGTTAACCCTATTAATAACATCATTCCATAAAAAATCATCTTTCAACCAGATCTTTTTTCTGAGGGTTAATGGAATGATAGAGTATCAACTGTTCTGATTTCTTCTCTGTTCTCACCCTAGGCTTTTATTATTTAGGTTGTTTTGAAGATTAGAGTAATCAGTGAACATCTGGTTCATGAGAAGGTTCTTAAATAGTTGAAGGCAAACACAAAAATGGTGGATAGAATTTTTCCCTCTTTTTATGTGATCCATCTGAGGATGAGGATAAAGTCAGGTGGATTTGTTGAGGCTCAGCGTAAGGCTGGTTTGGTAAGAGGAAAGGTGTGAGTTTGAAGGAGATTTTTTAGGCAAGTAGGTCCACAAGAAGGAGAAGCCACGTCTGAGTGCAGGCTCAGAGGACAGACGTGAACAGCATTGCATGTGACAGGTGCTTGTCTGTCTTCTTCCTTTGCTTTTATAAGATTTAGCCTTTAGTTGGCCACTTAAATCCACTTGGGTGAATTTTGCTCTGAGTCCCTGCAGGTCCCAATGGGCAATTTTTGGTCAGGACCTATGTGTTAGAACAGGTAAAGGGTGCTTGGTTTTCTTTTAGTCTCCTTCTGGTGCTACAAGAAGAAACTTCAGAGTGGTGAAAGGGTACAATAATCAGTGACATCCCATTTCTCTTTGCCCCTTAAACTTGGAGGTCAGTAATTCTAACATTTACTTTGTTTTCTCTTATTCCATTATGCTCTAGGAATTTCAACTGCTGATTTATTTTCAGGAACTTGTGGCCTTATTGCCGAAGTTCTTACAGTCACTTAAGTAACCTGCCACTGCTACCAAGAGAACTCATCAGGATTTTACCCAGCACTTGGCCAGTCAGCCCATAGCTCTTTCCCTGGCTTCTCCCTGGCTTTCATCACCTTGCTCACATTCTGTAGACATTCTTATTAGATTGTTTTCAAGAAGATACACCTTAAGAGAATAGAAGAAGCTAAAAGTGCATAGTCTTTATCAAGTCTGCCAAAGTTTACTCAAAAACCTGGTCTTTGCTAGTATTTCTATTTCCATCTCTTAGCTCCTTCTAGGTAATGGTGATTTAGATCTGGGTAGTAGTAATGTGAATGACAGACTAGATTCACTATATTCTGTGTTTTGAGGAAAATTAAAAGGAACTTATTAATGGATTAGAAATAAAACTGAGGAATGAGAATTAAGGTTTTTAGCTTGAACAACTGGATGGATGGTGTAACCACATACCGAGATGGGAATAACAGGAAGAGGAATGGTTTCGGAGGGGAAATCAAAAGGTCTAGCCATGTTTGAGGGGCCTACTAGATTTCAAGTTGAGATGTTCAGGAGTCAAGAGAGACTACATGTGCCAGAAGCTCAGAAGGGATCAGTCAGATCCAGAGAGTGAGTATGGATGGGGCTGAAAGCCCTGGGGCTGAGTCAGACATCTTAGGGAGGAAGTGTATCTAGAGGAGAGTGGATGACCTGGAACCAAACCTTGGTGTAAGTGACACTGAAAGCTCTAGTGAAAGAAGCAGCCAAAAAGAGAAACTGACAAGAGTGAGTAGAAAAGACTGGTATTCTAGTAGCCAAAGAAAAGCCTTTCACAAAAGGGTGGAGTGGGCTAGGGTTGTAGTTCAGTGGTAGAGCGGTTACCTAGCACATGTGAGGCACTGGGTTCCATCCTCAGCACCACATAAAAATAAATACATAGCCAGGTGCCATAGCACATGTGTGTAATCCCAGCGGCTCAGGAGGCTGAGGCAGGAGGATTGCTAGTTCAAAGCCAGCCTCAGAAACTTAGTGAGGCCCTAAGCAATTCAGCAAGACCTTGTCTCTAAATAAAATACAAGAAAGGGTTGGGGATGTGGCTCAGTGATTAAGCACCCCTGAGTTCAATCCTTGGTGCCATAAATAAATAAATATATAAATAAATAAACAGATGAATAAATAAATAAAGGTGTTGTGTCTATCTACAACAAAAAAGAAAAGAAAAAGTGGGGAGTGCCCCCTTGTTTGAGTTATTTCTGAAGGGTAAAGTAAGACTAGAACAGGAAAGTGGTGTTGGACTGGACATGGCAAGCTTGTGAGTGACCTTGTAGTTCAATGGAGAGGTCAGGACCAAGGAAGGCTTAACTGAAGAGAGAGAGCTTACCTGTACAGAGGAGACAGCTGGAGGAGCTGTCAGCTGAATTGTGCTGGCACTTTATAGAGGAGGAGGATCCGTGATGCAGGAGAGATGGGAGAATTTCCAGGATTAAGATTTAGCACTAGAAGAGGTTGATGGCATGCAGAATATAGCCCCAGGTAGCTGTAATACAATTAGAAAATCTTTTGTTCAGAAAAGGTCATCAGTTGATAAAAGTCTGTGAAGTGACTTTTTAAAAGCTTAGTGGGTCACTTAAAATGGAAAAATTAATGATGTAAGAAAACATTTTAACAAATTTGGAAGATTAAAAGATGCTTTCATCAGTTTAGTGGTTAGATATTTTGTTGTTTTTGTTTTTTTAGCTGGTGATTGATTTTGTGTTATCTTTTTGGTGCTGATTAATTTGAGATATTTTAAAGTCTTCTTTCTCAACATCTTTGAGGTTAGCCTCCTCTGAAAACTACCGATCAGCCATACACCATGACTTACACTTGTAGTCCCAACCTGCTTAGACTGAGGTAGGGAATGTAATCAATAAAACCCAGAATAGAGTTTTTCTTTCTCTCTACTGGATTTTTAATGTCAATAAAAATTATTGTTCATTGTTTTTAAAATTGAAAATGATTCCCAAACCAGGGAAATTGAACAAATGGAAAAATGAATTCAAGACAACTTTCTCATAATAAAAGATTTAGAACTGTATGTGAAAGAAAGTATCACGTGCCTGAGAGTACCAACCTGGAAAGATCAACACTAAAAAGAGAAACATTATTTGGGCATGTGGAAAAAGAAAGTACATGGCTTATAAGGGGAAGAAAATTAGACCAGCTGCAGACTTTTCCATAGCAGTACTTTCTTTATGCCAGAAGAAAATGGAGCCACATATTTAGGATTCCTAGGGAAAAAATGAGCTAAGGATTTTGTCCAGAAAACTGACTTTCAAGTAGAAAGAATATAGACAAACTGTCACCAACTTATAAGGACTCAAGGAATACTGACATGAGCCCTTTCTGAGGAATCTATTAGAGAATGCTCTCTGACGTCTGTTCACTTCTTCACTTACCCATCTATCCATCCCTCTGTGCTCTGGCTGTGTCCATTGAAAAGGATTGGATAAACAGTGGTGAACCTTAGCAGCAGAGAGCAACTGCTCAAACAGTGGCTCTCCCCCCTTCTTGAAATGCTTTTGCATGGCTCCTAGAACACCAGCAGCAAGCCCATATTGTGCACCCGAAATCCTATTTCTTATTAAAGGCAATCTGAGTTTCCTGGAGAAATGACTGATCTGAGGTCTTGTGTGAGATGGATACCATGAGCTTGGGAGGAATTATTTTGTAATACTGGTCAGCAAGGAAGGTATCAGAGAACAGTAGGGTGATATCAGAAGTTCTCAGCCAATCTGAAGAGGCTCATATTGGCCAAAGATAGGATACATTGAACTTCATTAATAATAAGTGCTATGGATTGAAAAAGTACAGGCAACAAGCATCAGTGACTGTCAAGATCGCAAAAAGACATTGCATGTCATGTGCTTCTGATAGTCTTGACAAAGAGGTCTGTCCTGAATCTGAGCTGGTCCTTGGATTTAGCTGCCTATTTGCAAGAAATGCAGGGAACAGAGGTAAATTTTAAAATGTACTGTGAAGATTTGAATCAATAAAATTCAGACAGGGAAATGCTATAGTTTACATGATTTGGGTCTTTCACGGATTAATTGTTAAGAAAAGGGATGGAAAGAGGCCTCTAGTTTAAAAGAAACAGCCATTTCAATGTTGGGCTTTTTGACCAGAACAGGGTGAGATCAGCAGATTCTTCCCCCAAGTGCTAATATAAATGGACAAAATTGACAAAACCTTGTCAGTGCTCTCCAAACAAACCAAAGGCATATGACTCTCTGAGAATCGTTTATACTTTAAAAACTAGTGAGATTCAGGTATGAGCAGAGGGAACACTAGAAATCTCGCAGTCTTTGCTGGGCATGTGCCTATTTCCCAACCCCTTAGCTTGGTTAACATGGAAGTTCTGCCAGGATGGGTCAGGTTGTGCTGGCAGGCTTGCTATTGGGACCCACTTTGCTTTGGGGGTGAGTGTGGTGCCTGTGCCCAGCAGCCTTGTCAGTAGAAGAGATGATCTTGGCAGCAGATGGGCTAATATGACCAGTAACTCTGTTGGCCTAAAGTTGTGGTCAGGGAACTGTATTTTTAGTTGAGGCTGTGCGCGTGTGTAGTTGAGATAAGGGTGGACCTAAGCCCATTGCAAACCCCTCACCAATCCACAAGCTATGTGCCTGTACACAAGGTATGCAGAAGGGCTCTGTGGAAAAAGGGTATTTAAGTTGAGAAAGAAATGAAACAAGAAAGGGAACATTTATTTTAGTTCTAACACTTCTCCCTTATTTATGTATTTATGAAAATACTTCCTATCAAATATTTGATAACCCCAAGGTATAGTATGTATAGGAAATACAGGTTAAATGGCTGATTTTTTTTTGGTTCTCCTTTACTTACTAGTTTTCAAAGTAATAAATTGATTACCTAGCATTTTCCTGTGAGAACCAATTAGGATTTGTTGTTGTTGATTTATTTTTAAATATCATTTTGAGGCCATGAATTTACTTAAATTTTATGACTTTATTGTAATTATTATTCTTACTGCTCCTTGTCTTAATTCATCCCTCTTTAATTTAGGTCTTGTTCTTTTGATGTGAACCTTGAGATAACTTTTTATACACTTAAACATAATTAATCTGAATTAATCATTATGTTATATTTGGGCGGGGTGTGCTGGGGATCAAATCCAGGGCCTCTTGCTTGCTAGGCAAGCACTCTACCATTGAGTTACATCCTCATATTTTACATGGGAATATATTACAGCTGGAAAGTGGTTTTCTTCTTCAAGCACTGTTGTGTTAATTGTCATTGAATATTGAAATGTGACTGTGAATTTCCTTGGGAATTTTTTCTTTGTAGGTATAGGAGGTATCGCCAGCATGCCACCGCTTACAGCTGTTGCTCCAGTGCCAATGGGATCCATCCCAGTTGTTGGAATGTCTCCGCCCTTAGTCTCTTCTGTTCCTCCAGCAGCAGTGCCTCCCCTGGCTAATGGGGCTCCCCCTGTCATACAGCCTCTGTCTGCATTTGCTCATCCTGGTATGTGACCTGCCAAAACCATAGGCTGAATTTCCACAGCTTTTGTTTTGCTGTTTATTCCTGTTAAATCTTTCACTTTGTTGTCATATTTAAATGGTATTTTGTTCCAAAGGAAAATATCTTTTTTATTCCACTTAATTTTTCATTTTTTTCAATGTATTAAGTGGCATATGTTAGGGTAGAGAGGGGAGAAGGGAATGAGATTGTTGATGTCTGTGAACAAAGGTAAACTCAGCAGTGAAAGTTGAGAGCATAATTTCTCTTCAAGAGTTTAATAAGAGCAACTGAAGTTGGACAATGTTTTTGAGCATTTTGTATTTTCATGTATCCGTTACTATTTTCTTAGCTGCTATGAATTGCTAATAAGCAAGCTATCCCCTAGGATTTAAGTCATGTGCTGGGGAAAAGTGAACATCACTTGATTTTTTGAGGAGGTGGAATGAATCAGCCAGAAAAAGGAAGGAAGTCATTTAAATGACTAAACATATTAAGCCTATGGTATTCATATCTGCTTAATTGAAGGACAGGATTTCAAAGTTCCTCGTTTAGTTAATTCAGTTTGAGACTTTATTCAAAGTATTTTCCTATAGTTAAAAGAGAGCATGAACTGTGTATAGATAGTCTTGGTCTAACAAATCTTAATGGTTTATATCAATATGAAAAAAAATTGTTTAACACTTTGGATATGTCTGAATAAATTCAGCAGTGATGGCAGCGTGGGTTTTAGCATTATATTTGAAACATTATTTCTGTGTCTGAGATACCCTGGATTATTATATATGTTGGGTTGTGTCTCTGAGTCATAGCCAAAGAATCTAACAACGCTCTTTGACTTAGATTTTTCGTCACATGTAGTCCATTGTTTATATGTGATCATGCCTTCAAATGTGATAGCAGCTGAGAAAGTGCATGCAGTTCCTTTTCCAGTAGTATTGGTGAATCCATGAGCTCTGAGTCTTGTTTTCTTTTGTGGCTAATGATAGATGTTGCAACACAGTGGGCAAGGGTGGAGAAATGTGGCTAAGGCTAAGGGTATTTTTTGTCTGACACAAAACTAATCAGGTCAAATGAGAATCAAATACAAAAGCTGTCCCTCCATAGTATCACATGTTATCTGACCAAGACTTGGCAGATTGACTTCTTGGCTCTGACATCTGGAACTGATACTTCAGTTCCTTTAGTGCAGTCAAGAAAATGCCATCTTACTGGGGGCATTGGTACAAATTTGTAATCCCAGCGATTTGAGAGACTGAGGTAGAAGGTTCACAAGTTCGAGGCCAACCTCAACAATTTAGCAAGGTGCCAAACAATTTAGCAAGACCCTGTCTCAAAATGAAAAGGGCTGGAATGAAGCTCAGTGGTAAATGCTCCTGGGCTCAATTCCTAGTATCTCCCTCCACCCCCCAAATGCCACCTTATGTATTTAAGCTGTTGCTTTTTTAACTATTGGAACAGGTCTAATAACATGTGGTACTAAATGCTCAATGAAGTGTAAAACTTTATGGATGTCGGCATTACTACTCAGTAAGGCAATTTTCAGTAGAACAGTAAATCTAGAAGCGTTTTGGCAAGAGGACAGAGACTGAGGGAAATAGAATTCTTTTGAGTCCAAGTTGGAAAGCAAGGAAGAGTTATTTCTGCTTTAGGTTTTCCTTTTACTAAAAAAAAATTTTGGTACTGAGGATTGAACCCAGGGGTGTTTTATGACTGATCTACATCCCCGGCGCTTTTTATTTTTTATTTTGAGACAGGGTATTGCTAAGTTGTTGAGGGCATCACTAAGTTGGTGAGGCTGGCCTTGAACTTGTGTGATCCTCCTTACAGGTGTGTACCACCCTGTCCAGCTGTCTTAGGTTATATGATTGCGTTTTAATTTTTGTAGATAGGGGAAAGTTTCTTATCTTTGAAGGATTAAAATTATTCAACATTTATTTTTAAAGCAGCCACATTGCCAAAGAGTTCTTCCTTCAGTAGATCTGGTCCAGGATCACAGTTAAACACTAAATTACAGAAGGCACAATCATTTGATGTGGCCAGGTAAGCTTGCTTGTTTTTAATGGAAGTTTGGTTAAAGCCATTATCTGATTAACTCATAAATTTATAAAAGAATTATGGACCCTCTTTTTATCTTTCATTTTTGTAGAATGTTAATAATAATTTAAAGATTCTTGATAATGTCAGCTAGGTTTTATCATTTCTTTGTTGCAGAGATGACAGAAATCAAAGACATGCCATTTCTTTAAAGATTTTGTGTGTGTGTGTTTAACAAAAAGGTAGCATTGGGGGCTGGGGTGCAGGTCAGTGCAGAGCACTGCCTAGCATGGGTAAGGAGATCCTAGGTTCAATCCCTAGTAGTATTAAAAAAAAAAAAAAGGTAGCAAACATTTTTAAAATAGTAAAATAGCATTCTAGGTAAAGGGGAAAAGTAAACTGTTTCTTGTTAGTCACTTAAAAGTTTATATATTAAAATTATATATGAAGACTGGAGCCACAGTTTATCTTGGTTTTAATTCTGTCTCAGATAATCTCATGGAGTCTGTGTGGCTTATTAGTAAAACTCTATTAAAGGCCAATTTTTATTAAAATGAATTATTCAGATTAATGAACAGTTCACATTAATCAAATGTGTGGCTCCATTTTTGGAAAATTCACATGATCTTCTTACTTATATTTTGACCAAACTATGGTTTTGTTATTTTATTTATTTATTGGTACCAGGGATTGAACACAAGGGCACTTAACCTCTGAGCTGCATCCCCAGCTCTTTTTAATATTTTATTTAGAAACAGGGTCTTGTTGAGTTGCTTACGGCCTTGCTAAGTTTCTGAGGCTGGCTTTGAACTGGCAATCCTCCTGCCTTGGCCTCTCGAGCCACTGGGAATATAGGTGTGCACCACTCTGCCCAGCTCTGTCATATTTATTTATTATATTTTTATTTTCTCCTAATTTTTTTCCCTTTGCATACTGTTACATTTAGTTGAAAATTTTTCTTTGTAAGTAGTCTTAAAACTCTTGGAATGAAGGGGGATGTAAATTAAGATAATTGCAGCCTTTCTTTTGTCAGTCCTCATTAAAATTCTTTCTTGAATGAATCAGGTCATTTTTCCTCTTTAAAGAGAATAACATGTTTAATATAATTCAGTAATGCATTACCTTTAAAAAAAATGATTTAAAGAAAATCCATACCCTAGCACTGACAAAAAAAATCAGAGGGTGGGCAAGAGAGAGAAAGAAGGAAAACCCATCCAGTGAAGAGCACTGTGCCAAAAGCTGTGCACAATAACTGATTCATCCCCTTAAGATGACTCTGTTCTTTTCTCCATTATAGATTAGGGACTAGGTCAGAGACATTAAGTGACTTGCCCAAGATCATTAACTTGTTAAGCGTCAGTGCTGAGTTGTACTCAGTTCTTTCTGAACTGCAAGTTTTCTCAAACAAAAAACCCCAAAAACCTTTATTGTGGTATACAGGTATTTGTTCCATTTCGTTAAGTTGCTAGCCTTTAAATAATTGAACATTTTCTTTGCCAGTCACCTTATTAATCCCCTTCAACTCCACAACTACCCGTTCGTAGGTATTGTCTCAGGATTGTGAATGAGGAGGCAAACAACCCAGAGAAGTTATGTTCCTTTGCTATAATTTATAGTTGAGTAAATGGTAGAGCTGAGACTTAAAACTCATATCATGTGACCCTAGTTCCATATTGGTTTTTTTTTTCTTCTATATGATGCTGAAGCTTTATATTTTTTCTAACTTTCCACAGGGATTTTGAAATCTGCCTTAAAATTGATTTGTAAGCCAGGCATGGTGGCTCACGCTTGTAATCCCAGCACTTAGGGAGGCTGAGACAAGAGAATCGCGAGTTCAAAGCCAGTCTCAGCAACAGTGAGGCGCTAAGCAACTCAGTGAGACTCTGTCTCTACATAAAACACAAAATAGGGCTGGGGATGTGGCTCAGCGATCGAGTGCCCCTGAGTTCAATCCCCAGTACCAAAAAAAAAATTGATTTGTAACAATAGAATGAATGTTATTCATTATTAGCAAAAATCAATACTATTAAGATAACTGAGCTTTATATGTTAGTAGTCATCTTTTCAATAATATAAACTTTCAGCAAGTTTTTACAATGTAGTATCCAACTTTTAGGTAACACATTAATGAGTTTTTAGTCTATTTAGATTCTCAGGAATTAGAGAACCATGACATGATAAGTGTAATCTGGGAAAACTTCTGTGCGTAGCACCCTACATCACTAGAGTGCAGGAGCAAGATAGTTTCTTGACAAATAAGCAGGAGTTGGAATAAGCAAAATATTAGGTAAAATGAGAGAGTTGTTGCCCAAGTACTCACAGCAGAATAGATCACGGTAAGTGTGTTTTATTAAGAAATTCATAAAAATTAAAAAAGGGAAGCTTAGTACTTTTCAAGTGTTTGGGAGCTACTTCTGTGCTTTCTGAACTATATACTAAGTATAAGTGCTTTGGTAATACATACAAATCATCGTTAAGAGGTTAAAATTTTGCCTTTCCATGCGAGATGTAGGTATTTTGATTCGAATGAAAGGAAGTTGCCTATGGGACATTAATTGTAGTCTGTTGGAAGGGAGTACCATTTTTACTGTCAGCTCAACACTTGCATATGAATTACTTGATTTAGGCATTAGACTTTATCAAACTATTGGTACCAATGTGATCCTTGTGTGGGTCATGGTAGCTGAGGAGCAAATCCCAGGGATGTCTAGACCCAGATTGGCTGCTAGCACTGGTTTCTTCAGGTTGGGGTTGTAGCACTTTGGCAGAGAGAGGTCACTGCCGGATGGCAGTCAAGAAAGACGAGCTCTGTCCATCACTGCTCTGCTGATTTGCCATGGTCTTGGAAATGTTCTGTTCTTTCTCTGGAAAATTCTCCACTTGGTGAAAATTTAAACTTCTTCTAATGAAATAATTTTATTTCATTAAGAAATGGGTCCCATGCAGAGTATGGTGGTGCACACCTGCAATCCCAACAACTTGAGAAGCTGAGGTAGGAGGATCACAAGTTCAAGGCTAGCCTCAGCAACTTAGCAAGGCCCTGTCTCAAAATTTAAAAAAAGTAAAAAGGGCTGGAGACTTAGTTGTTAAGTACCCCTGGGTTCAATCCTAGTACTACTCTATCCCCCCAAGAAAAGAAAAATAAATGGGTCCATATTTTGGTGTATAGAAAATTAAATGTTTTGGAAGATTAGTACATTTAGAGGCACTTATTTGTCAGCAGTTTTTTTAATCAAAGGAAATGTTTTCTAGACACTTAGAAAAATGTGCATTATTTTGCCTCAATTTTAAGATTTTCCATACTTTTATAGAACTTTGATATTATTAAGTTATATATATAACATGAAACAGTCACTTGATATTTTAAGTTTTCCATTTTTGGAAAAATAATGAGCTTACCTATTTTTTTTTTAAATTTTTTTTTTTTAGTTATACATGAACACAGTGTCTTTATTTTGTTTACTTATTTTTATGTGGTGCTGAGG
Source organism: Xerus rutilus (assembly GCA_028644305.1). Taxonomy (NCBI): domain Eukaryota; kingdom Metazoa; phylum Chordata; class Mammalia; order Rodentia; family Sciuridae; genus Xerus; species Xerus rutilus. Next base: position 110,598,658 of record CM053409.1, read on the forward strand.
ATCGAACCCAGTGCTTCACACGTGTGAGGCAAGCACTCTGCCACTGAGCCACAACCTCAGCCCCGAGCTTACCTATTTTTAAAAAATATTTTATTTATATTTTTAGTTGTTGATGGACTTTATTTTATTCATTTACTTATATGCAGAGCTGAGAATGGAACCCAGTGCCCTATACATGCCAGGCAAGTGCTTTACCACTAAGCCACAACCCCAGCCCTAAACTTACCTATTTTGAGAGAAATGTTTATAGTCTTAAAAATGAGAACTGCTGGACATATGTGTGTCTTAGTACTAGAGCTCTTGCCTTAGTACAGCCTGGGTCCAACCTCCAGCAGCGCACGCGCGCGCGCGCACACACACACACACACGCACACACACATGCACACACACAATCAGGGGCTGGGGAAGAACAGAAAAGGACAATACTGTTAAGGTTGTATATCTAGAGAAGTTCTTAGTTTCCTGTTTCTGAAGAACTTCAGCAAACTGTTCCTTACAGTTAATCATCTTTTTCTCCTTCCTCTTTTCCTGGCAGTGTACCTCCAGCAGCAGAATGGGCTGTGCCTCAGTCATCGAGACTGAAATACAGGCAGTTATTCAATAGTCATGACAAAACTATGAGTGGACACTTAACAGGTATTTACAAATAAAGATTAGTGAAGTATGATCTTTGTTCTAAATGCAGATTCTTTCTAGATACTAGGCTAAAGGTATTTTCCAAATGTCTGTCTTTGTTTGCTTATTTCTAAGTAGTGTTTTTATTGTCTGTGTTATCTTGTGTTTGCAAATATTAATAACTCCATTAGTAGTTACTTTAGTCTTCTAAGCCTCTGGCCTTTGCTCCAGTGCTTCTTGGCAGAGTAGAATATAGACCAGGGATGCTTCTGTACATTGAAAGTCACTAATATGCAAACTGGGGCACTAATAAAGGAACAGTGCTGTGAACAAAACCTAGCTTTAGGTTCTGAAGTCTAGCCTTGCATTCTTGATGCTGCCCACTCTCCAGGTCAGACTTTGAATCTGTGTGCTGCTTAAAAAATAACCCCTTATGGAACATGGTTCTGCCACGGTCTCACCGGGGCTTACCTCTTTGGATCTTATTTCTTCATCTGTTGAAGGCCAGAGTAATTTATATGATTCTAGTGGATTTTTAAAAGTGATAATGATACTGTTTCCACATAGAAAGAGTGGAGAAGAATTTGAGGGGATCATCCAAAATCTTTTTTATGAAGGGTTAAGTACTTCAAAATAATTAACTTTGAATGTTATAGAGAGAAACATAACATTAATAAAGCAAAATAGAGACTTTGAAGGGTTGGCTGAGACTTTAAAGGGCTCTGCTCTAATCTTGAACCTTTTCCCCACAAAAGATCTTAGCCACCTCACATCAGCATATATTCATCTAAGGGGGCAAACAGTAAATATACACAAATGCTGTGTGCCATGCTCACCTCGGCTGCGGTAGTGACTGTCAGGTTTACTTAGATAGTATGAAGAGCCAGTCTAGCTCAGGCAGATACTGCAGGGACATTCACTAGTATAGTTTTAAGCCCTCTTTTACAGTGTGTTTGACACCAGTGCTCCACACATACCCAGAACTACATTGCCATCAAATTTGAAAATATTTCTTCAAAATAGTTCTGGTGTTTGCTGTGAGCTAACGAAAACAGTATTCAAATGTGATACTGATTTTGAAATTCTTTCTTGTAAAACATAATTTTTTGAATGAAATGCAGTATCTATATTCCAACAATAATGACCCAGGGACTTCACCTGAGGCAGAAAGTAAGATTTGAAATGTACTAGAAAGAAAACAGATTTTGCTCTTGCTCATCTGTATGCTTGTTACTACTTTGTTCCAGCAAGAGTTTAAGGTGCAAATTTGATTTTTGAATCAGACTTTCATATAGTCATATCAAGTAGAAAAAATTATTATCATAAATGGCAATAAATAAAATAAATTTAATTTATTTTAACTTTATATACTTTTGAGTTATTTATGTAGGATATGTGTTGAGCTAAACTAGGCTGTTGATGCAAACAGAGATGATTTGTTGATGGTTGAAACACAAAGGTCATGGTCTTGATTGCAACTGTGAAAATACTGTATGAACTCAGAATCCCAAAAGCAGTTATTCATTCAACTGAAGGATAAGAGAAATATCAAGAAAGTTGAACCAAAGCCCTAGTGTATAAAGAGGCCCAAGTGAAATATATAATTTGGTATTCTAATCTCTGTTCTTTTTTCTTGGTTTTGTGTGTGTTTGTGTATGTGTTGTTTCAAGTGAAATATATAATTTGATATTCTAATCTGTTCTTTTTTCTTGGATTTGTGTGTGTGTGTATATATGTGTGTTCTTGTTTTAAAGGCACTAACAACAAATCCAAAACAAACAAAAACAAAAGAAAAATATTTTTTAAAAAGACAAAAAGGAACCTAATAAGCATCTTTATGAAGGTACACAGTCATAACTTCTTAACTTAATGTTCTCAACCTTGGAGTTGGGGTATTCCAGATGAATACAGTAAAAGTACAGGGGTTGTAGATTAATTTGGTTTATATAGATTAGAGGAGAATCTAGGTTATCTTGTAGTATCATTTTTATTCCCTTATATTCACATGTGTTTTCATTATTAGTTTTCCAAGAATTATACATAACCTGTTCCTTATCTGATCTGTGCTAATCCTGTAGCAAGTGCCCATTGTTAATGTCCTATCTGTTCTTAATAGGATTCCTAATTACCATTGTGTCTTATTTTCACATACTTATTTTGAATGCCATCAGATTATGGCTACATCTATATGAGCATGTTGTGGGCATGAGAATGTCATTGATTGGTTCTAGTAGAAAAAAGTGAGAACTTCTGATCTTGTAATGTTAACTAGTCCACTTTGAAAATGGAAGCTAATCCAGGGGTAGCGCTGTTTACCCCATGAATTACCTGATCAGTTTAACTGACATGTTATTAGGTGTGTGCCCTCTTCTTCCCTCACAATTTGATGTGTGTGTTATTACTCTTAGAGGGGACTTATAAAATAGTCATTCTTTAATTAAAGTTATATAATAAGCTGTAGAATTCTCATAATCTTATCAATGCTAGCCTTTCTTCTCAAAGAGTTGTCTTATTGTCACATTATGAAAGTGACCATTCCATTTGGTTTTTTACTTGTTAATTAGGAAAGCTAAAGTCTTGTCATTATTTGACATAAAGCATTAATTCCGTGTAATTTTCTCTCTCCTGCTATTCAGACTTCCCTATCCAAACATGGATGCCCACAGTTGAGTTTGAGAACTTGAGATTTCTGTTTATCCCCATAAGTTTCTTTATCAGTCCATACTCTAAAACTGGTACCTTGTTATGTACTTGGGTTTCCATGTGAGAGTTTTGTGCACTCAAAGCTCAATTTTATGCTGTTGGATTATGCTAAAATGTTATCTTAGTTGTTGCTGATCTGTTTTAATGTTTGCAAAATTGTTGTGAGACAGAATTAAGTTTTAGAATTGAAAGAGATCATTGTGATCTTCCAGTGCAGGGATAAATAAACTTTTTCTCTAAAAACAAGGTAATAAGTTTTTTAGACTAGCAAGCCCTATGTTCTCTGTTGCAAGTACTCGACTTTGCTGCTGTAGCACGAAGGCAGCCATTTTTCATGTTTAATAAATAGGCTTGACAAAGTTTCAGTAAAACTTTAAGCGGTAGAGCACTTGCCTACCGCGGGTGAGGCACTGGGTTCAATCCTCAGCACCACATACAAATTAATAGATAAAAATAAAGTTATAAAAAAAAAAGGACAGAAGTCAGGTTGTACTTGGTGGATGGAGATATAGAAGGGAGCCGAAGAGGGGCTCCTGGGGTCACATAAAAATCACACATAGTCACATCTAAATAACACACACACACTCTCACACTCACACATACAAGTATATATTCATATGTGCTTTTCTGCCAGTATTTTACATGTAAATAGAAGCTAAAGTATTGTCAGTAGAAATAAATGTTAAGTAATAAATATTAACTGCCATTTATGGAGTACTTTAATGTGCTAACAATGTTATTTCTTAAATGGTGGATCATAGATTTGTTAATATGGAAAGCACTTTTTTTTTTTTGTACCAGGGATTGAATTCAGGGGTACATGACCATTGAGCCACACCCTCAGTCCTATTTTGTGTTTTTATTTAGAGACAGGGTCTCACTGAGTTGCTTAGCACCTCACCGTTGCTGAGGCTGGCTTTGAACTCTTCGATTCTCCTGTCTCAGCCTCCCAAAGTGCTAGGATTGCAGGCGTGCGCCACCGCGCCCGGCTTGGAAAGCACCTTTGAGATGAAAAACTCAGGTCCAAATAAGTAAGGAAACTACCTCCCCAGAGTAACTCAGCACAGTGTAAGCTGAGCCAGGACTGAAGCCCACAGTCTTTTGATTTGTCAGGACTTTGCCCTTCCTTCTCTGGGCTTCAGTGTGCTGGGACCTTGTGATCCCTGACCTTCCCTGCTTGCTTTGCAAACGCTCATCCACTTTTGTGTTTTTTTATGAGGTGACATTTGAAAACTGAAATAGCTAAAAGTAAAAGTTTATACATGGGAATCCTGCCAACAAAATTACTACAGCTTTCTGTTTCTTGGTCCTTGGATCTTTCTGGGACCACACAGCTTGCCGGGCAGTGCTGGATTAAGACATATTTGTGTGTGTGTGTGTGTCTGCCTGTCTGTCTGTCTCTCATACTAATTTATTTAAACATTAAAAAATCTCCTTTTGTATTTTCTATCTGATATGTAAAGCTAATTTCTTGCCAGAAATGAAGGTATTTGGAGTTATTTTAAGAAAGTGAGACTTGATTTTGAAACAAGAGTAGAAATTCCAGGAAGTATTTGTTTTTGCTAGCATAGAAATTGTGTTCTAATCCTGGCGGCGTTATTAGCCAGTTGTGCAACCTTGAGCAATTCAATTTTTTTTTTTTAAAATCTGTACAGTGAATGATTAGAAGTCCTTCCAAGGCCCTTTCCTTATCTAAGATACTGTGAATCTTCTCTGAATTTATGTGATGATGGTCATGGTAGAGGCAGCTGATGGCGACCATGGAGAAGATGTTCAGTTTATAGTGATAAAGTCTCAGTTTTATAAATACAAGCCCAATACAAATAGAGATGGTAATCTGGACAAAAGAACAGGTTATATTTTGACACTCTAATCTTTCACACATTCATTCCTTATTAAATGAAATGACACACATTGATGAAAAATATGTGTCAAATGTAGTGCTGTCCTCTTTGTTTCTTCACTTTTGCTAGGGCTTAATTTCCTTTTTTAAAAAAAAGCCTCTAGGGTAATAGCAAATACTGTGTAAAGCTCTGTGATTGCATAGTTCATGAGCACAGCACACTTGGTCTTCCTGAGCAGGGGTTATTTGCTGACTCATCTTTATGTCCTTTCCCTGGTTTCTGTTCAGGTCCCCAAGCAAGAACTATTCTTATGCAATCAAGTTTACCACAGGCTCAGCTGGCTTCAATATGGTAAGGAATGAAACTTTCTTGGTTTGTATCAAGTGGAGACTTTACTTCTTAAATTGGTATGACCTCATGGTTTTTAGATTAACATCATTATTTAGCGGGGATATTTGGAGTACACTTAATTTTCAGGGTGTTTTGATGATTACTGCTCTTTTCCTCTGTTAACCTGGAAAAACACAAAAGCGGAAAGATTAATACAGTGAATTCTTAAGGACTAGTAACACAGCTTAATAGTTCTCAACATGGCTGGTCTTGGTTCTGTCTTCGTCTTTGGTTATTATTTTAAGCCAGTTCTCAGTTATATCATTTCATTTGTAAATATTTCACCTGGTGTCTAAAAATAGCCATAATACCATGATTTTAAACCATTAAAACCATGATTTTAGTAGTCATTCTTACCAAGTTAATCAGGTGGGGTTCAAATTTTTAAGATTAACTTAGTTTTTTAGTTTCTGTGTTCAAAGGAGGACCAATATAAATTTATACTTTGCTTTTTTTCCCCCACCTCCTTTTTTTTTGATGCATTGTGGTTGTACATAATAATGGGATTTGTTGTTACATATTCATGCATGTACGCAATAACAATATGATTTGGCCAGTATCATTCCCCAGCACTTCTCCCCTCCCTCCCTTCCCCCAGCCTTTGGTCCCTTTCCTGTACTCATCTCCCTTCGATTTTCATGAGATTTGCCCCCAGCTTTCTTTTCCATTTTCCTCTCTAGCTTCCACATATGAGAGAAAACACAGGACCCTTGACGTTCTGCATACCTTGCTTTTTTGTGTATGTGCGTGTGCTAGATACTGAACCTCGGACCTCATGCTTTCTAAGCATGTGCTGTACTATTGAGCTATGCTTCCAGTTCCTCCTTTGCAGTATTTGATTGATACATCTTTTTAAAGTCTTTTTTTTTTTGGTACTGGGGATTGAACTCAGGGGTACTCGACCACTGAGCCACATCCCCAGCCCTATTTTTTGTGTTTTACTTAGAGAAAGGGTCTCACTGAGTTGCTTAGTGCCTCACCATTGCTGAGGCTGGCTTTGAACTCGCGATTCTCCTGTCTCAGCCTCAATGCTGGGATTACAGGCTTGCGCCACCGCACCCGGCTTTTAAAGTCTTTGTTAATCTACAAATTTCCCCTCTCCATTTGTCCTGTGTTATATAGTTTCTTAGTGGCCTACATTTTGAAGATTGCATTCCTGTGGTGGTGTTTAACTTGTTCCTGTATTTCCCATGAATTGGTAATTGGATCTAGAACAAGAGTTTGCAGCCTTTGCATTATTGACAATTTAGGGCCCAGTAATGTCTTTACTGCAGAGGGCTGTCCTGAGCATTGTAGGATATTTTCTTTGTTTTGAGAGGTGGTTTTGAGATGTGTTCTCGCTGTGTTGCTCTGGCTGGTGTCTGACTCATGGGCTTAAGTGATCTTCCTGCCACAGTCTCCCAAGTTCTGGGACTATAGGTGTGTGTTACTGTGTCCAGTTCGGCAGAATATTTAGTAGGGTCTCTTGCCCCTGTTCAGTAGATGCTACATTCTAGTAGCGTGATACTTATCCCGGTTATGACCACCCAAAATGTCCCCAAGACATTGACAAAAATTCCCTTGGAGTTCTACATCATCCTTAGTTGAGAACCACAGTTTGATTTTTGTAGTTGTTTTTTGTTTTTTTGTTAAGTCTACATCAGAAATGTTAGCTGTGTACTTTAATCAGAAGGCATATAATGTCTGCCTATTTTGCAGTGGTTTTTATTTTGTTTTTTTCAGTGCTGGAGATTGAACCCGGGGCTCATGTATGCTAAGCAAGTGCTTTACCACTAAACTAATCACTAGCCTCTATTTTAATAGCTCTTAATAGGTATTGTCTAGGTCTTACAGGTTTTATTACATTTAAATGTTAATAAGAACAGTTTCTTAACAAAGCATGCATATTTTTAAATTTTTTAAAAATATTATGTAATTATTTTTCTGAATTGAGCTTTTCTGAGTATATTATTGTTGAAAGTGTGCATCTTTTAGTTATGTGTTGATTGTACCTGGAAAATAGACTTGATTTACACTGCTCACATGCCAAATTCATGACTTTGATGCAGGGCACATTGATATGGTTTCTTCTCAAGTGACTAAGCTCTAATGCTGGCCCAATGCTGACCACCTCTACCGAGGCTGAGGCAGGAAGATCGCAAGTTCAATGCCAGCCTCAGCAACTTAGCGAGACCATCTCAAAATGAAAATAAAGAGGGATGAGGATGTTGCGCAGTAGTTATGCACCTCTGGGTTCTATCCCTAGTACTAAAAAAAGAGAAGAAGTAGAAGAATATATTGAAATGTTTATTTTAAATTTATAACTTGCCTTCTGAAAAACACATTTGAGGCGTCTCTGGTTAGAATGTTATATTCTTCATTCAAACACTAAAAGGATACTTTATTTTGTGGGGGTACCAGGGATTGAATTCAGGGGCACTCAAACACTGAGCCACATCCCCAGCCCTGTTTTGTATTTTATTTAGTGACAGGGTCACACTGAGTTGCTTAGTGCCTCACTTTTGCTAAGGCTGGCTTTGAACTCACAATCTTCCTGCCTCAGCTTCCTGAGCCATTGGGATTACAGGTGTGTGCCACTGTGCCTGGCCAAGATACTTTAATTAAATATTTGTAGCCATAATTATTCAGTTATGAGGGAAAAAAAGAATTCTGATGGATTTACCTAGGAGTAGCTAACTGTGGAGTGGGAAAAGGAAAGGAGAGCAAGAATGAACAGGAAGGGTTTCATTTGTGGTGCTATTCTTTTTAAAAATGGGTGTCTGGCATCTGGGACAGGCAAAACTAGAGGGACAGAAAAGAGAAGAGGGGGACAGAAAAGAGAAGAAGGGTGCCAGGTGGGGGAAGGGAAGAGTTGACTGGAGAGAGATGTGGGGATTCTGGGTGGTGGTGACTCTGTTCTGTGTACTGTGGTGATGCTTTTATAGCTGTTTGTCAAAACTCGCAGAATTGTACTTTGAAAAGGGCAAATGTTACTGTGTGAATATTTTACAATAATAGTAATAATAATAGATTTTATGGCACCTAAAGAAATGTCAGAATTAAGGGGAAAGCTTCTTGGATTTTGCCATTGGCAAAGCCAGTTTCCTAATGTAGCATTTGTCTTCTTAACATTCTGGTGAACACATGTGTTGTCTTGCATCTTCTTTTGGTATCTCGAAGTTGTTAAGTAAAATCACATTCTTGTACTTGCTATGAAAATCTGTTTACTGTAATAAACTACTTGGGCAAGTTCATTATCAAGAATGATGGAAATTGAATCCCTAGAATAATGAGGAAAGGCCTTGACTCTATGAATGGGAGCCATAGAGATCCAGTATCATAGGCCTATATTAGGGTTGGGCAGCCCATCCACTGGGCCAAATCTGGCCTTCACTTGTTTTTGTAAATGAATTTTTATTGTTAAAACAGCCATGCCTGTGCATTTATATATTGTCTACGGGTGGTGCAAGGGCAGAATTCAGTTGCAATCATAGTTAGCATTTGTTGTGTGCTGAACACCATCTCAACTATACGAAATATCTCATTTTATTTGTGTAATGGTATGAAATAGGACTGTTTTTATAAACTGAGGCAGGTAGACTCAATTGGCCTAGAATAAGAATTAAAACACAGAACTTTTAAATCAGTCATGCATGTATTTTTATGAAACTGGAAATAAAAATTTTTTGTTGAATTAGGAATCTTTCTGACATTGATCAAGATGGAAAACTCACAGCAGAAGAATTTATCCTGGCTATGCACCTAATTGATGTTGCTATGTCTGGCCAACCACTGCCACCTGTCCTGCCTCCAGAATACATTCCACCTTCCTTTAGGTAAGGAACATTTGACTTTTGTAAGGAATTATGCATTGAGTATGTTAATTCCAAATTTGGCTTTGTTAACCATCTTATAGTGATTTCCATTCCTGGGAAGTAAATGAAATATCTGTGAATTCAAGAGAATCTTCCAGTCCAGGTTCTGTGTTAATCCTGGGCCTTTCTGTTCTACAAGGTATTTGTAGTATATTAGTAAGTGCAGTCAAATAAAACATTAAAAGATTTTTATATCAACCTATGTAATTGAAAACTGAATAAGCCTGTATATAGGAAATAAAGCAAGGAGATCACAGATGTGTATCACGCATTTTCCAGAGATAACAAATGCTGACAATGCAGAAATTATAATCAGAAATATAATTAAAGAAAATTATCCTTATCTGAAACAGTCTCAGTCAACGTGTCTAGAGAATCCCCCAAGGTCTAGTCGGAACCCCACTGGCATGCCTACACGCATGCATACACCATCCTATACAGCTCCATCTCCTGGCTTTACATGTAAAAGACAAATATGAGATCCTACAGGCACAACGAACACAAGAAACAAAGAGATACTTCTGTTCTGAGTCCTCAAACTTCAGGAAGACTCAGGAAAAATCCCTCCAAGCGAGGAGAAATAGCCATCACTGCCCACACATACTCGGGCAGGAGCAAGCTGAGAAACTGAGTGCATAAGAAGCATTGGGCAGCTGAAGAAGCAGTTTTTCTATAAAATCCCATGGCTGCAGGAACCACTACAAGAGAAATTGAACGTTAGAGTTGAAAGCGTAAAAAGGAGGATGGGGAGATTGTTTTGAAGGTGCAAGTTTAAACATTTAAAGTGATACTAATCAGTAAACTAAGTGTTTTTCAGAACTATAAAAGATATACATTTCATATGTTTAGGCAGTGATGAAATGGAGAGATTTTTGTATAAGGAAAACAGTTGCTCCCAAATTGCTGAGCTGCTGATCTGCGCTGTCGGGGACTGAAAGTTACTTAACAAGGGTAATGGTAGTAGCAGCAAACTCACTGGGTGCTCACTGTTTCCCAGGTACTTTATGATTATTAGCTAATATAGCCCTTTTGGATTGTCCTTATTTTTATGGGTTTTTTTCCTTGCCAGGAGTCGGGGTGAGGGGTTCAGGGGATCAAATCTAGGATCTTGCACATGGAAAGCATGTGCTCTACCACTGAGCTGCACCCTCAGTTTCACAATTTTGAGCAAGGTGACGCTCAGAATCTGATGACATTCAAATACTCATTTTAAAAACTGTAAGTAGGGCTGAGGTTGTGGCTCAGTGGTAGAGAGCTTGCCTCATACATGTGAAGTACTGGGTTCGATCCTCAGCACCACATAAAATAAGTAAAGATATTGTATCCATCTACAACTAAAAGAAAAGAAAAGAAAAGAAAAAAAAACCTGTGTAAGTAGAGAAGACCAAATCTTCATCTTTCCTCTCTGTAAATGAAATTTGTTCCATGGTATGGTGTAATCTAAAAATTCTTTTTCCTAGCTTATTCAGGTCTACCTACATAGTTTTATGTGGATCTGTGTCTTTTTTCCCACAATTGCAGAAGAGTTCGATCAGGCAGTGGAGTATCTGTTATAAGCTCAGCATCTGTAGATCAGAGGTTACCAGAGGAACCAGCTTTAGAAGATGAACAGCAACAATTAGAAAAGAAATTACCTGGTAAGGCAGCCTTTAAATTTGGCTTATACATCAGATTAGAGATTTTCTTTCTGTAAGGCAAAATAGAAGTAAAAATAAACCTAGCTTCAGACATTTTTGCTGTATTTCTTTTAGCATATCAGAAAAAGACTTTTATTGTGCTTTTGGATTTGGATCTGTGTAGAGAAATAAGAACATTATGTACTCTGCTGATGCATCCTTATTCTAGTTTTTAACTTGAAATATTATATACTGCTAAACAAAGATTTTATTAATGTTATCTATGGAATATAGAAAACTAAAAATTTCGTAAGTGTCAGGTGGTTTCTTAGGACCACCAGTGCAGAAGCAGAAAGTAAAGTCACCTACTGTGACATTCTCAATGTGTTACAGGAGAATTAGAAACTCCTGGGGCTGGGATTGTAGTTCAGTGGTAGAGTTCTCGCCTCACATGTGTGAGGCACTGGGTTCGATCCTCAGCACCACATAAAAATAAATAAAATAAAGATAAAGATATTGTGTCCATCTACAACCAAAAAAAATTAAAAAAAAAAAAAAAAAGAATTAAAACTCCTTAACAGCAGGAACCTACTTTAAATTTAATGTGAACCTGTTTTAAATAATTCTCATTTACAATGGTAAATCTATCATACTATTAAAATAGTCCAAGGTGGCTATGAATTATTAATGATGACATGATGATGATACTAAGAGGCAATTGAAATTTGCTATGCAGTCTCTTTATGTTAAATACTTTGTCAATATCATTTTACTACAGTAAAGTGCTCAGCATTTAATTGGTTTTCTGAGAACACAACCTCTTCCAGACTGTTCTCTAACTTTTCAGGTATGTTCAGTGATGAAATACCTACTGTAGTTCTTCTGTGTGCAGGGCTGTGTGTTGAACCAGTGAAGAATCTAAATGCTACTTATACATGGTCCATAATCTCTAAAAACTTGCATTAGAAGATTTAAGACATCCATATAAACAGTTGCTAAAACAGTACATAAGTGTGATATGGTCCTGGAGAGTTTGTAGATGCACAGCTGAGCTGTTTATGGTTGGTTGTAGTATACTGAAAAGGACCTGAGGAATTAAATCCTCATAGACTAGATCACAGTTGAGTAAATACTTGAGGATAAATAGGGTCACTACAAGCGGATGTGAGGAACATGTCAACTTTTGAAAACAATGGAAATGAATCCTCAAATGGAATAAGGATAGGAATTCTTAGAATTCGGTATTCTTTTTCTGTTGGTAGTTAACATTCCTTTTGGATTTTGAAGAGGATGTGACATTGAGTATTTACTTTTGCATTGATTCTTTCCACAACCATTTATGATGTGCCTCCTATATACCAGGAATAGTGCCAGACACTGGACTAAAAAGATGTATAAAGATTTTCAATGTCTTTAAAATTGAAATGAAATTCACATAATATATAATTGAGCTTAAACTGTACAATTTAGTGGCTTATCACCTTGGGTTGCCACACCAAAATATCATACAATGTGTGACTGAAACAGTGGAGATTCATTTCTCATGTGCCGAAGGCTAGAAGTTCAAGATCAGAGCCCTAGGCAGTTCAGTTTCTGGTGAGGGCCCTCTTCCTAGCTTGTAGATAGCTGCTTACTCTCTTTGTCCTCCTGTGGCCATTCCTTGGTGCATGCATGCAGGAAAAAGAAGGAAAAAAAAGTGATCCTCTTTTTATAAGGTCACTAATCTCATCAGGGGGCCCCACCCTCATGATCTAATCTAACACTAATTATCCCCCAGAGACTTTCCAAATACCGTCACATTGGTGTAGTTAAGGCTAAAACATATGAATTTGGGGGTGTGGTGGGGGAGTGTGCATTAATTCTATAATAGTTGTGTTTATTACTCTCAGCTGTGCAAACATCACCTCTCCCTTCTTCCAAAAGAAAACACCCTACCCACCCACTCTCCATTCTTGCTCACCCCAGCCCCTGGCAACCACCAATCTGCTTTCAGTTTCTTTGGATTTAACAATGGTGGATGGTTCATATAATTGGAATCATATAATATTTGACCTTTTGTGCCTGGCTTCTTTCACTTAGAAGAGATTCCTCTATAAGGATCATTTATTTACCCTTTCTGAGTAGAGGGACTTTGAGTTTTAAGGTGGCCAAGTAAAGAAGATGCCTCCTCTGAAATCACCAAAGGTGATTGCATGCTAGGCTAGAACTCTACCACTGAGCCGCATTCCCAGCCCCCAGAGCTTCCCTTGTCTGGGGTGGATATCAAGGAGACGCATAGGAAGCAACACAAAGGTGAATACACACTGTTGAAAACAGGAAGGGGATGGAATTTTTAGAAATGTATAAAATAAAACAGATGAAAAGAAAGGAGTAGTAAGGATAAGAGAAAAATGATAGAATTAAAATTTATAGTAGTGTGTCAAAGAAGGAAACAAAACAATGGATTAGAAAAAAATATTTACTGACTGTGGTCCATTTAAAAATCACGGCAGAGCAGCTTCTTCAGTGTGAACCATGCAGGAGACAGACACAGTGCAGTTATAAGCTAAGGTGAAGGAGAGAGGGAGGGAGAAACTCATAATGCAGAAGAGATGGTGGGTCACTTGCTGAAGCAAGGCATGTAGAAGGGAAAGGATAGAGCAGCAGGGGAGGAGAGGAGATTGGGTATCCATACAGAATTGTTGAAAGATTTTTGCAGAAATAATGTTTGATATGGATGGTAGTAGAAAGGTTAGGGACATCTCTTTCCTAAGCTGTTTCCTGTTTGTAGTGCTTACTACAAGGGCCCAGTAGGGAAACTTAGGGAGTTCTGGATTTGGTTTGTACTGTAGATTTCAAAATACCAGTAAGTTTTTCCTTTGAAAATATTATTGAAAACAATGGCTTTTCATAATTGATCTGTTCTATCCTTTAAAGTAACATTTGAAGATAAGAAGCGGGAAAATTTTGAACGTGGCAATCTAGAACTGGAGAAACGCAGACAAGCTCTCTTGGAACAGCAGCGCAAAGAGCAAGAACGCTTGGCTCAGCTGGAACGAGCCGAGCAGGAAAGGAAAGAGCGGGAGCGCCAGGAACAAGAGCGCAAAAGACAACTGGAGCTGGAGAAGCAACTGGAAAAACAACGGGAGCTGGAACGGCAGAGGGAGGAGGAGAGGAGGAAAGAGATTGAGAGGCGAGAGGTAAGCAGCTGTGGACAGCCCCGTAATTAACATGTGAGTTTTGTCTTTCTCTTGCAGAATTATTCAAATGACATATTAATATAGGGCAGTCTGTTTTCCTTTTTTATTTTTAATTTTCGTGTGTATTAAACACAGGGCCTCACATATGGTAGGTAAATGTTCTACCAATGTGCCACACCCCAGCCCTTCTTTCTTTTTTCTTCCTATCTATTTATTTATTTTTTGAGATAGAGTCTTGTTAAGTTGCCCAGACAGTTGTATTTGTGATCCTCTTGCCTAGGTCCCTTGAGTAGCTGGGGTTACAAGCATGTACCACCCACTAGGCTGTTTTTTTTTCTTTCTCTTTTTTCGTTTTATAATTCAGGAATTTTAGTATATTCACAAAGTTATGCGACGATTACCACTCTCTATTCCAGAGCATTTTCATCATCCCCAAAAGAAACCCCTTACATGTTAAGGAGTTACTCCCCATTTCTCTTTGCCCTCAGTCCCTGGCAACCACTAATTTACTTCTTTATCTCTATAGATTTGCCTGTTCTGGACATTATAAATGAATTTGTGCAGTATGTGGCCTTTTGTGTCTAGATTTCACTCCGCCTGGTATTTTAAAGGTTCATCCACATTGTAGCATGAATCAGTACTTTATCCTTTTTTATGGCTGAGTGGTATTATTTTTTATGGATATACTACATTTCATTTATCCACTCATTAAGTCTATGAACTTTGAGTTGTTTTTTTTTTTAGCTATTACAAATGCTAATATCAACATTCTTCTGTAAGTTTTTTATTATACTGTCTTATAACAAACCACTGAAAGAGCAGTTACATATTTTTCCAGATTCTTTCCTCTGTATTTACACATTTATATAAAAATATAAAGATTTATATGGTGGCATGTGTGGAGGTTGTATAATTTTAAACCACTTGATGTTGTCATAGCAACTGTATTGTCTTGAGACTGGCTCCCCCCACCCCCCCTTTAAAAATATGTCTGGGAAATCCTCATATATTCTATGGAAGTCTTCACAAATTTGGTGCCAGATCTGGAAGGGAGCCAAGTCAATCTCTTGTTCAACTTCACAATTTTAGTACATTATTACAGAAGCAATGCCATGATTCCTTTCACATGAATGAAATATAAGATGAGGAATTTTCTTTATTAAAAAAAATTAATACTTTGGTTTCATCCCCTGATGATTTCTTCAGACAGTATGTAGCCCTAAGCTGCCTTTTGTTCAAGCAGATACACACAGATACTAACAAGATTTTAAATATTTATCTATTTGGTGCTGAAGATTAAAACCAGGGCCTTGAACATGCTAACCATGCATTCAGTCCTCCTCCCCTAATAAGATTTTAATTATCAGAATGGACAACGAAAGGCATACTACCTTCCTTTCTTCAACATTTTTTTTTAAATGGCATTTTAAAGTATTTATTCAGAATTATTTAGTAGACTTTTACTGTTGCTAGGCATTGCTAGTCCCTGGAGTTTCAGTGATGACTAGATGTGCCACCTGGCCTCTAGGACTTTGCAGTGTGGTTGGGAGCTTGCTCAGTGAGAGGCAGTCACACTACCAACAGTAAAATCTGTACAAATATTCCAAAATCTGCAAACTTCTGAGACCTGAAACACTTGTGGTCCCAACGTTCTGGATAAAGGAGGCTTAACTGTAAATAATAGTTTCTCTTTTTTGGGGGGAAAAGCAAGTTTTGATTTAGTTCTGTGTGATTTAAGTTTGATTTTACTAAAGAAATTTTCCTTCCTGTTTGTGAGTCTGTAAATAAGAAGGAGCACTTTTATTTAGCCCATCATGAATTCTGGAAGGCACAGAGAATGAAATTGCAATGTGAAATGATCCTGTTGGTTCTCATCTTATGTAAATATAATTAGTTCTAAATATTCCCTTTTTTCCCATGGAAGGAGCACTGATTTTTATCAAGTTTTTTGTTGCTTTATGATATGATTTTTTGTAATGTCTAATACTTTGTCCTTAAAAGGAAAGAATTACTAGATGATACTTTTATTAAGAGACATGTTAGAGCATAAGAACTAAAAATTGATAAACTGTGGCTTTCACAGGCTGCAAAACGGGAACTTGAGAGACAACGACAACTTGAGTGGGAACGAAACCGAAGACAAGAACTTTTAAATCAAAGAAATAAAGAACAAGAGGACATAGTTGTACTGAAAGCGAAGAAAAAAACTTTGGAATTTGAATTAGAAGCTCTAGTGAGTGATATTTGATTATTGCTTTTTATATATACTAACATTGAACCATTAAAATGGTAATAATTCCTTTTATCTTTCATTTGTTAAAGAATGATAAAAAGCATCAATTAGAAGGAAAACTTCAAGATATCAGATGTCGATTAACCACCCAAAGGCAAGAAATTGAGAGTACAAACAAATCTAGAGAGTTGAGAATTGCTGAAATCACCCATTTGCAGCAGCAGTTACAGGTGAGAAAACAATACATCATAAAAGATTTTAGGCTTGCATGCTTGCCTCTGATTCATTTTATTTATTTATTTGTTCAACAAACAGTAAGAATCTACCATATACTAGATTTCTGGGAAAAAAAGATGAAGTACATGGGATTCTTTCCTTAAAAGTAAGTTGTCAGGTAAACCAATTCAACAGATGTTTGCTGCACACTGCTAGGTGCCGTGAGGCTACAGTGTTGAACAACAAGGTGAGATCGTGGGTGAGCCGAATGGACCTTTCCCTCTGTTTGCAGTGGGGACACATATTAACAAAGCTATAAAGTATGTATCTATTAGAAAATGAAAAGTGCCAAGGACATTGAGTAGGGATGGCAATAGAGAGTCTGATGGGTAGGCAGTGTTGTGATTTTAACTAAGGTAGTTAGGGCAGGCCTTGTGTGAAGGTAACGTTTGCACAGATTTGAAGTCTGTGATGTGTGAAGGTAACATTTGCACAGATTTGAAGTCTGTGATGGACTAAACTGCAGAGTATCTGGCAGAGCAAGTTCTAGGCAGAGATACAGCAGTGCCAGTGCCATGAGGCTGTAGCAGGTTTTTGGGATGCCAGGTGAAGGCCAGACCATACAGGACTGGTTGACCACCAATAGGACTTGGGCTCTTCTGTGATGATTAAAATAGGTGCAGTTAAGATTTTTAGGGGGGTGTGAGAAAGATGTGTAGATCTGACTTGAGACTTGATTGTGTGCTAGTGGCAGTTTTGCTTTCATTCAATACCTCTCACCTATTATCTCACCTGGTATGGTATCAAGCATTGAACTACAGGGGCATCAAATTCAGCAGATACTACCTGCAGATCATCATATTTGACCATAGTGACTCTTACGTCTAGCTTCTTTTTCTCAGCATGCTGATTTCAAGATTGATTTATCCATGTTGTTGAGTAAACCAAGTACATTGTTCCATTTCATCACCGAGTAATATTTACACTCCATTCACCTGTTGATTAATATTCAGATTCTTTCCAATTTGGGGTTTTCATAAATAAAACTACAATGAACATTTATGTATAGGTATTTATGTGGAATTATGACTTAATGTCTCTAAGACAAAGTTTTTGGAGTGGAATTTTGTCATAGGTCTATCTTTAACCCCCTCAAAACTGTCAATAGTAGAAATTATTTGTGCCTCTTCACATTCTAATCAGCGGTCTGTGAGTGATAGTTGTTTCTCATCCTTACCGATACCTGGTGTTGTCAGTGTTTTTAATTTTGACTTATCTGGAAGGTATGCAGCAGATATATTTCATTTTGTCTTTTATATGCATTTCTATGAAGACTGATGACGTTGGGCATCACTTTACATGTTACATGGTATCATTTGTGTATCTTCAAACCATCTGAACTGCCCATTTTTGGTTGAGTTGTTTTCCTTACTGTTGAATTGTAAGAGTTCTGTATATATTCTTGTCAACAAGTCATTTGTCAGGTACATGATCTGCAAATATTTTCTCCCAATTTTTGGCTTGCTTTTCATTTTCATAATACTATTTTTAAAGGCCAGAAGTTTTAAATTTTGATAAGGTTTAGTTTATTAATTTATTTATGTGATCATGCTTTTTGTGTTCTAAGAAATCCTTGCCCCATGGCTATATTTCCTTCTATGTTTTCTTTCAAAAGTTTTATAGTTTTACATGTTTAGGTCTAGAATCCATTTCAAGTTGGTTTTTGCGTATAGTTTAAGTTAGAAGTTGATGTTCATTTTTCTCAGTGGTATACCCAGCACCATTTATTGAAAACACTTGCCTTTCCCATTAAATTGTCTTGATAGCTTGTTGAAAATCAGTTGCATATATTTATAAAAGGTCTGTTCTGAACTCTCCCTTTGATCTGTATCTATTCTTTCACCACCACCTTACTCCATGAATAACTATAGCTTTATCATGGGTTTTGAAATCAAGTAGTTTGAGTACCCTGTTATTGTTACTCTTTTAGAAAAAAAATTTTAGGGGATATTCTAAGTCATTTCCATAAAAATTACAGAATCAGCTTGTCAGTTTTTTTTTTTTTTCAAAAATACATAGAACTTTGTTGGAATTCCTTTGAATTTATTGATCATTCTGGGAAGATTTGACATTTAACAATATTGAGTCTTAAAGCTTTTCTCTCAATTTATTTAGGTGATTGTAAATTTCTTTCAGCATATTTTGTAGTTTTCAGTGTATAAGTCGTATGTGTTTTTAAAAGTTTTCCTTAAGTATTCTGTGGTCAATGCAATTGTATATTGCATATTTTTATTTCAGTTTCCAATTATATGATGTCAGTATATAGAAATAGAATTTATTTGTTATAGTTTTATATCTGAGGTATTGTTTAGCTAATTTCTCAGGATTTGTTTTTCTTTTTGTGTTGCTGGGAATGGAACCCAGGATCACACATATGCTAGGCAAGCGCTTTACGGTTGAGCTACATTCCCAGCTCCAGTGTCTTATTTCTAATAGGATAACTTTTTGTAAATTCTCTGGGGGTTTCTAGCTATATAAACATGCTGTGTTTGAAAAGAGACAGTTTTATTTTTCATTTTCTAATCTGTATGCCTTTTATATCTGTAAAAAACCAAGTAAATAAGTTTAATAATTTTGATGGAATAAATTCACTGAAAGATACAAATTATCAGAATAAAGAAGAAACAACAACAAAACATGAATAGTCATATATCTTTAAATAAATTGTACTATTAAAAATCCTACCACAAAGAAAACCCCAGACCTAGAAGGCTTTACTGATAAATGTCACCAAAAATTAAAGAAGAGATATTGTTTCAACACAATCATTTTAAAATAGAAGAGGAAGGAATATTCTCTAACATTTTCTGAGCTCAGCATTACCCTGATACCAAAACCAGACAAGGATATTACAAGAAAACTCCAGAACAATATCCTTCATAAATTTAAAGAGGAAGATCCCTTTTTTTGTCTTACCAAGTTGACCAGGACCTCCAGAACTGTATTGAAGAGAAGTGCTGAGAACCTTATTCTGAGTCTTAGAAGGAAAACTCTGTCACAAATAAGGAAGGGTAACTAGTTTTTTAATAGATGCCCTTCATCAGGTGAAGGACATGCCTTCTGTTTATTGCTATTTAATCTTGAATAGATATTACATTGGGCCATGTTTATTTTGGTTTTGGGCATCTGTGGAGATGATTGTGTGGGCTTTTTTCTCTTTTATTTTGTTAAGATGAAGATTCATATTGATTGCAATTTGAATGTTAAACCAACCTTCCCTTGCTGTGGTACACCACACTTGGCCATAGTATATTAACCCTTTAGAAAAATATTTTAGAAGATTCATCTTGTTATTGTTTTATTAAGGATCTTTTCATTTAAATTCATGAAAGATATTGGTTACCTCTAAATGCTAACTCTATTTATGTGTCTTTTATTAACTGTTGATGGAAAGTTTCATAAGAGAGTCCCCTGGAAATTTTAGGGTTAAAAGTTCATGTGTTTAGTTTTAGTATCAATTTATCTGTTGTGTGAACAAACACACTTATTATTTATGACTGATGTTTAGAATGTTCTGTTATTGATAATAAATAAAAGTCAGGATTCTTAAAATATTGAAGGGGAAAATAATACCTAATTTGAAGAAAGGGACATAGCAGTCAAGTAGATACAGTTTCGCTTTCCTTTCGTGGATTAGCAGATACTTGCTTTGCAAATGAGTCAGGCATCCCTTAATATTGGTTTGACCTATATTATAAACTTAGGTTATACACTTTAAAGTAATGTTTATATAAGTAAAACAATCTCAGTGATCTCAGCCAGGCTTTTCTTGATATTTCTTTATCTTAGTTCAGGAAAGAAACTTTGAGATTGGGAAAGAGGAAGGAGAATAAGAGGAAAAACTCAGTTGGTTTTGCTTTGTTGAGAAAATGACCTGATTTGTATATTCTGTTCTGGGAAGTTTTTCTTGTGTGTGTGTTGGGGGAGGGGGATTGTTTATAGAAAAAGATGCTTCTAAAGCTTCTTTTGAGCTGACCTCTCTGCCATTTGGGATGGTAGTACATGAAGGTTTTTTTTCCCACATAGGCTAGTCTGTTTCTAAAGGTGGATGTTCCAAAAGAGAGGATTTTAGCCTCTAATTATTTTTGAGACAGTGTCTCACAGGGCAGTCTTTTTTTTTTTTTTTTTTTTTGGTACTAGGGATTGAACTCAGGGGCACTCAACCACTGAGCCACATCCTCAGCCCTATTTTGTGTTTTTATGTAGAGACAGGGTCTCACTGAGTTGCTTAGCACCTCGCCATTGCTGAGGCTGGCTTTGAACTCGAGATTCTCCTGTCTCAGCCTCCCTAAGTGCTGGGATTACAGGCTTGAGCCACCGTGCCCGGCTACACAGGGCAGTCTTAAACTCATGGGCCCAAGTGATCCTCCTGCCTGGGTGTATAACTGAGTGTACAGGTGCACACCACTGTGCTGGCTCTGAATATTTTTAATTATGGCATTTTTATATTTTCAAGCCAAAAGTCAATACTTAGAGTTCATTTTGTATAAAGGTAAAAATAAAAGTCAAATATTCCCTATTATATCTGTTGTTTTGTGTTGTGTTGTTTTTGATACTGGTGATTGAACCCAGGGGCACAATGCCACTAAGCTATATCCCCAGCCTTTTTTTTTCCTCCCCATTTTGAGACAGAGTTTCATTTGGTTGCTGAGGCTGGCCTCAAATTTGGGATCCTCCTGCCTCAGCCTGCTGAGTTGTTGGAATCACAGGTATGATGGTGCCCAGCTTCCCTTTTATATCTGGAAAGCCTGCCATTTTACTGAAACATGTAGAAACTATAGAGGCTACGTAAAACTGAACTTAAGCAAATACTGTGCTTGGCAAGTTACCCACAAAAATTCCAAACAGCCTTGTACAGTATGGTTTTAGTTTTTTCCTTATGTCAGTTTTTTAACTGTGGTTCAAGACTTTTATGTACCTGTTTAAAGTTCCATCCTTTGTGATGGAAAACATACATGGCTGTTAAGATTCTAGTGGTTAAAAATCTCTTTTGTTCCCAACTTCAAGTTTATTGTAAACCTAAATTCTACCCTGTTAAGTATCAAAGCTCAGATTAGAATAATAGACTAATTCTTACCAAATTAGTTTATGAGCAGTAGGGTCACTGTATTTGTACTCGATCTCCATGCAATTGAGAGATCCTTACTTCAGTTCTTTGTGCAGAATGTATTTGAAGTACTATCTTTAAAAGCTTATAAATGTCCAGTGAGTCAACAAGAATGTAAGCAATACCAAGGGAGCTATAACTGTCTTAACTTTATTTTAGTGAAAAGCACTTGGCAAACAGTCCATTCCTTGGCAAGAAAGCAAGAGTCACCCTGACTAACAATTAAATGTGGTTTACCATAAAGGACTTGAGTAGAGCTGACTAACCTCTCTGCCATTCAGGCCATTCAGGAGTATCTCTGAGGGTCAAGAAAACTGACTTAAGCTCCAATTCTGCATGTGGACGTCAGAGTGTTCGCTGTCATTAACTGTTGTTTTCCTCCTTCTCCCCTAGGAATCTCAGCAAATGCTTGGAAGACTTATTCCAGAAAAACAGATACTCAATGACCAATTAAAACAAGTTCAGCAGAACAGTTTGCACAGTAGGTATTTTATTTTTCAAGTTGCCTTTTCCCCTCACTCTCCTTTTATTCCTTTCTCTCTCTTTCTCCCTTCCCCCTCCTCCCTCCTTTCTTTTAAATGTGCTGGGGATTGAACCTAGGGCCTCACCTCATGCATGCCAAGCACAGCTGTATGGACTCTACTGCCAAGCTGTACCCCCAGCTGCAACTTTTTTTTTTACAAACGGCAAGAATTTCCTTAAGTGACATGAAAACTTTAAAAAACATTTCCCTTACTGCCAATTAAAGTATTCCCTGTCTCACTGTTTTTCTAAAATAGGAGATTCACTTCTTACACTCAAAAGAGCCTTAGAAGCAAAAGAACTAGCTCGGCAGCAGCTACGAGACCAACTGGATGAGGTGGAGAAAGAAACTAGGTCAAAACTGCAGGAGATTGATATTTTCAATAACCAGCTGAAGGTAACTGCTCTCCGTGTGCCTTCATGTATGTCTTACTCTTTCATTTTCCTAACTGTCCAGGTGGTTAGTTGATATGGAATCCCAGGCAGAAAAATTTATGGCTCTGGCTTTTCAACCTTGGTGAAAGCCTTCACATTTATGGATGAGCGTTATGCCATCTAAGTTGCATTTTTCTCCCTTGAAATATAAAAATGAATTTGGAATTTATACATTTGGGCTCAGCAAGTGGCCCCAGCATTACGTCTGTTTTTAAACTGAATTATTTTGTATACATTTCCATTTTCTTGCCTGTTTATAGCCATATCAAGTGGAATTCCAGAAACCAGGCCCTCAAACCTTCCTTTTTCTTGTGTTCCTTGAGAGCTGCTCTGAGAGATTGTTTTTTCTCTTAAAATTGAGAATTTTTCTGCCACTTCTTGCCTTCAAGATTGTGCTTAAATAGTGTAATTTTGCTACCTCACATTCTAAATTCTTATTATTTAGTGGAGTAATTGCTTTTGTTTTGTGGCAGAAATGGTGCATGGTTTTGTCACATTTGCACAGGAAAACTCAGAAAAATGCCTGAGCTTTGAGGGAACATAAAATAGTAAAGATCACAGCTTTTTTCTGATTGAGTGTTTTCAATTTAACCTCACAACTTCATCATCCTAAGAATATTAACTCTTAAAATAATTCCAGAATGGAAACAACTCATTTTCTCCTCTTCCTTCCTTCCTTTCTTCCTTTTGTTTTTTGTTTTTTGGGTTTTTTTGGTACATTGGATTGAACCCAGGGGCACTTAACCACTGAGCCATATCCTCAGCCCTTTTTATTTTTTATTTTGAGACGGTCTCACTAAGTTGCTTAGGGCCTCACTGAATTGCTGAGGCTGGCTTTGAACTTGCAGTCCTCCTGGGTCAGCCCCCAAGCCACTGGGATTATAGATGTGCATCACCATGTCCCACTGGCTCATTTCTTTTAATAACCTTTATTTTTATGTGGTGCTGAGGATCGAACCCAGTACCTCATACGTGCTACGCAAGTGCTCTACCACTGAGGGGCAACCCCAGCCCCCGCCCCCAGCTCATTTCTTTTAAATAATTATTATATATTATTTTAAATTTAGGTAGATATTAGAGTTTTTGTCTGCTGTGTTCTTTCAAAAATTGGATGTGATGCCTTTTTTTTTTTCTCCCAAATATTTGTTTTCCTTTTCTAACTTAAAATTTTTTTATTTTTTATTTATTTATTTATTTATTTTTTTATTTTTTTTTGGTACTGGGGATTGAACTCAGGGGCACTCGACCACTGAGCCACATCCTCAGCCCTATTTTGTGTTTTATGTAGAGACAGGGTCTCCCTGAGTTGCTTAGTGCCTCGCCATTGCTGAGGCTGGCTTTGAACTTGGTCTCAGCCTCCCTAAGTGCTGGGATTACAGGCTTGAGCCACCACGCCCGGCTCAGAAATCTGCATTTTAAATAATTATTAAGGGTTATTTGGATGCAAGACTTTCAGAAAAGGCTCTTTTCATGCATTTAAATAGATATTTACTTTATAGTTGTTATATTTATATATTCCTAAAAAGATTACAAGTTGCTTAGTAATAAGGACTCCAATATGCATCTAACTTATCACCATAAACCAAGAAATACTGAGAAAGGAAACAAGACTCTTACCATAGTGAATAAACTTTGCTTTTGCTTTTTAAATAAGTCTATAAAGGGGGGGGGGGGATGAAAGAGGAGAATAAATTATAGCACCCAAAATACTGAAACTCTTGTGCTAGAAATTCCTCATTTAGCATCGTTTGTACATATGGTATCTCTGATATGAACTATACATTTTAGCTTTTTGGTGAACATCTGAAATATCAAGCCAGAAATAATTCATTTTGTTAGTACATGAACTAGTACTAGCATGAATTAGTACTTCCTAAAGTAGTTTTAATTCAGTGGATCAAATGTATTTACCATAAATTTCTGCTTTTAAATGTATTCTGCCAGGTGCAGTGGCACACACCTGTAATTCCAGTGGCTCAGGATGCTGAGGCAGGAAGATCGTGAGTTCAAAGCCAGCCTCAGCAACTTAGCAAGGCTTTAAACAACTTAGTGAGACCCTGTCTCAAAAAGGGCTGGGATTGTGGCTCAGTGGTTAAGCGCCCCTGGGTTCAATCCCCAGTACCCCTTCAAATGTATTCTATTTGCAACAAATATTTTAAGAAATCAGACATGTCAAATTTGTGTTCCAGAAACATCTATTTAAAATTGTCGCCAGGCGCCATGGCACATGCTTGTAATCCTAGTGGCTGGAGAGGCTGAGGCAGGAGGATCACAAGTTCAAAGCCAGCCTCAGCAACGGCGAGGCACTAAGCAACTCAGTGAGACCCTGTCTCTAAATAAAATTTTAAAATAGGGCTGAGGGTGTGGGTCAGGAATCGAGTACCCCTGAGTTCAATCCCCAGTACCCTAAGGGGGGAAAAATTGTTTAT
Source organism: Xerus rutilus (assembly GCA_028644305.1). NCBI lineage: Eukaryota > Metazoa > Chordata > Mammalia > Rodentia > Sciuridae > Xerus > Xerus rutilus. Next base: position 110,623,861 of record CM053409.1, read on the forward strand.
TATCTATGACTTTCTCTTTATATCTCAGTGTATGGGAAAATAAAAATTCTCAATTTCTTTTGGAGAAGCTGTATGCCTAAAATGCATGTAATAAACATTCTTATAATTGTTTTTATTACTTATGGTGCTTTCCTAGAGGTATAAAATCATGGTTCTAACAAGTGCCAAATAACATTAACCATAGGGATTTTTTGGACAGTAGCTTTAGTCTTCACCTTGCCTTTGGCAGTGATAGGAGTTACTGTGACAGTTTTCCTTGTTACTGTAAACCCTAATGTTCCATGTCTTAATACTGTAAGAATACCAAACAGCAACATAAAGTATAGCTTACAGTTTGCAGGGCTCAACTGTGTGCCTGAAAAGAGAATCTAACACCCACAGAGGCAGGGTTTTGTGTTTCATGTTGAAAGTTGAGTCCTTGTTGGTCCTAGTCTAGTCACTGTATACTGGACAAGTCCCAATGTGAATGGCCGTTTACATTGGCGCGTTTCTTTCTTCCAGTCAGTGGCAATGGAAGAGGCAATGTGGCAGTGCCTGGCAGTTCTCCTGGGCTGCGTCATCCACTTAGACTTCTTTCTAAAGGTCTCCATGCCCTACTCGGGCAATGCACATCTTTCTCAGACTAAGAATGATGAACCATCTCCAGCTCTGTGCTTCAGTTTCCCCTTCGCAGATGAGTGCCCAGTGTCTAAGATAGCATTTATCATGAAGTACTAAGCTTTCTTTGTAACAGTTAATAATGATTAGTAATTATTAATCATGGAGTATGATTGAATCTTTCCTCTTGATAAGTTGTGTGTGTGATGGTGTAAGCTCTGAATTACCAGCTGGACAAGGTACTGTATACTGTGGTCTTGTCTTTATAATAAGCATTCAAGATCGTTTAATTTGCCACTATAAAATTTTGAAAGAGCATTCAGTTACTTTTGTCTGTGTGTTTTTCCATGATGTGGGAGACAAAATTATGGCTAGTACATTATTCCAAAAGGACACAGTATTTTATTTCTTAATGAAATTTGAGAATTTAGGACTAATTAAGAATCATATTTTTTAATACACTTGGGAAATCCTAGCTTCTTAAGTTAGATATAGGGGCTGTTAGTAATATAAATTCTGTTCATAATGATACCCATTCTAAAAATGGCTCCTAAGAACTGAAGTGATGAAATGAGAACGCGAGTTATGGTAAATGAAGTTGTTTGCTTAACTAAGACTTTTCTGCTCTTGGTTTAGACACTTGCTTTCATGACAGGCCCATTCATTCTGAAGACAGTGAAAGGGAAAATGTTTAGCAGCTAGGGGAGAAAAGAAAAGAGCTGGAGAAACAACTGAAAAACAAAATGAGAAGTCAAGGAGGAAAATGCATGTGAAGAGAAACAGTGATGGAAAGAAAAAGATCCAGGAAAAGGAGATGGAGATACAGGAAGAGAAATAACAGCATTGCTGTCCTGTAATTGGTAGAATAATGTTTGGCTGTTCTATGGTTTGCTCTCTTTTGTTTAAGATAAAATTTTATTTTTGCCTATATGTTCCTTCAGAAAAGACTTCTGAATAGAATAAAATCCTCTAACTCATTACTTGTGATTGTGGGAATTTCATACAGATTCTTCAAATATAATCAAATAACTAGTAAACTCTCCAGCTTCAAAATAGTTAACAGATGTATATCAGATTCTGTGCCATACCAGTAGACTGGTTGGTTGGTTGGTTGGTTGATTTGAGTTTTTTAGTTAAGAGGTTTTTTGTTTTGTTTTGTTTTGTTTTAATTTTTTTTTTGTAGTTGTAGATGGACAGCATGCCTTTATTTTATTTTATGTGGTGCTAAGGATCGAACCCAGTGCCTCACACATGCCAGGCAAGTGCTCTGCCACAGAGCTACAGCTCCAGGCCCAGTAAAGAGGTTTTTGTTTTGTTTTGTTTTTCCTTTTTAAGATAGTAAAATAATGTTTAGTAAAAGGTTATCTAGGAAGGGAAGAAAAGCAGATTCAATTATTAGGAAAGATATTTTCTTCTGTTTTCTTTCATTGTCCTGTTTAACCATACCCCTCAACAACTTTATCCTTCAGAATGATATGCATTTAAAATAATAGGATATTACTTTGTGAATATAACAGATATTTGGGGGGAAATTCAGATATTTCAGGAAAACTGAAGTCAGTTTTTCTTTCTGGTAATATAAGTTATTTCCCAGGCCTCCTGGGAGGTTCCCGATACCTTTTCCTATTGCTTTTCCCTCCCTCCCTCCCCATCATACATTCCCTGCTGCAGCCTCCTACAGCACTTCTTATACATCAATTGCCAGTTAGAGTCATGGGGATGCACTTATTATTTAGTGAAAGGTTGACTTCAGGTTTAAAAGTAGTATTTTGAACATGCTTTTAAACATTAGTTTAGCCTTTCTCAGAATTTAAATTACTAATCAATATATCTTTTTATTTATACTTCTCTTTTAATATTTTAAGAATGAATAAACTTTATAATTTTGTGAAAAATGGCGAGGCACAGTGGTGCATGCCTGTCATTCGTAGTGACTCAGGAGGCTAAGGCCAGGAATTCAAGTTCTGGCCAGCCTCTGCAACTTAGCAACATCCTTTCTCAATTTTTTTTTTTTAACACAATATCTTTTTATTTATTTATTTATTTTATGTGGTGCTGAGGATCGAACCCAGTGCCTCACGTATGCGAGGCAAGCGCTCAACCACTGAGCCATAACCCCAGCCCCTCAAAATTTTTTTTTGAAAATGAAAGGACTTGGAATGTAACTCAGTGGAAAAGCACCCTGGGTGCAATCCCTACCACCAAAAAGAAAAAATCTGTGATAAGTGGAATGTTCATTTACCTTGATTTAGGGTACAGTTTCTATGTTCTGAAATCGCTATTTTTTTCAGATTTTTCCATATCACTACAAGTTCCCCTATCTTCATTGGGTTTGCTGGTTGCCTTTCTTTTGTAGTTTTTAATTTAATTTCTTCTTCTTCTTCTTCTTCTTCTTCTTATTATTATTATTATTATTATACCAGCAATTGAAATCAGAGGTGCTTAACCACTGAGCAGTATCCTAGCCCTTTGTAATTTTGAGACGGGGTCTCGCTAAAGTTACTGAGACTAGCTTTGAACTTGTGAGCCACTGGGATTACAGGTGTGCAAAACTTAGTTGAAAAAATTAGTGTCTTTTAAAACTTAGAAGGCCTTTTAAAAATTCTGATATTGTGTGCTACATATTGTCCCTGGGTTAGAAATAATTGTAGTTTATGTAAATGCCCTTCTACTTTTAACTTTGTTATAGATGTTAGATTACAGAAAAAACAAATACCTGGAATTTCTGATGCTGGTGCTTATAAGGTTGATTTAATTTTAAAAAACAATTTTATGTATAATATAAATAATAAGAGTATATTTGTTTTTGTCTCTCATTACTAAGAGAGAGTCTGAGTTAAAAAGCTCAAATCAAAATAATCCTTCCAAAAAGTTGGACATCCAAATTAGCAAATCAGTTTCCATTAATTGCTAGTCTTCTTTCGTAGGCCCATATTACTAGTTTATTTTTTCTCTTTATTGGCATTTATACAAAATATTGTTTATAAAGATAAATCCCATACATGTTATTCAGGTGTATATTTTATACTTCAGGTAATATCACTTCATATAATACGTCTATTTTTTTACAGTCTCAGAACAAATGAAGGACAAACATTCACAGTAATTAAGTCAAGTGATTCTGTGCCCTTTGGCATAGTAATAGAAGAGCCATCTACAGTGAACTTGAAAGTGAGCCATATTTCTCAGTGGAAAAATAGTTGGGTCTTCTTGGGTATTCAATTTGTCAAACATATTGCTTGTAAAATACTTTGGCTACATGCCATAGGATGTCCAAAAGATGTTTTATGGTTCAGAATATCTCAGCTCTTTAAGGAAAGTAAGACCTTTTTACTCCTTGGTTTAGGGAAGAAAATTAAAAGCAAGTTGATTTTCATTTTATCTTAACTAATACAAGACAGAATCTTGATTTGCCAAATTTTTATTGTGGCTTATCACTTGTTTTTGATTGGAGACCCTTTGAGAATCAAATACAATATACAAGCCTCCTTTGCCAGAAAAATGCCCACATATACCAAATTTGGCATGCAGTTTTTAAATAGGGGCCAAAGCTTTTTCATGGATTCTGGTTAAGAAACTCAAATCTATATTTTTAGAAATCTGTACATGTTACTGGTGATAAAAATCTTATTATTTTAAGGTGGGCACAGTTAGAACATGCCTCTAGTCTCAGATAATTCAGGATGCAGGTCCTGCCTGGGCAACATAGCAAGACCCTATCTCATAATAAATAAATTTTTAAAAACCTTACTATTATAATTTATATATGCCATATATTATATAGTTTTTCCCTTTTTGCCATGTTTGTAACATGTACTTACCTCTTCTTGAGTGCTTGTTTAATGATCTCTTATTCATTAAGAAAGTAATTATGCTTAATTAGAAGACAATGTTCAATTATTACCCATCATAACTACTTAAAAACATCATACCCTGAGTAGATCTTACTGAGGATAAATCAACAAAGTTGTACACTTGTCTCAATACCCCGCCATATGTATGTGATTGTAGAGGGATTGGCTTTAGAAAAGATAATTAAATTGATCAATTAATTTGATTTTAAAATTTTAATTTAATTTTTTGAAATTTTAGTTGATTTAATTTTAAATTAATAATTAATTAATTTGATTTTGGTAAGAGCCATGAAGGAAATACTGATTTTTGATTCTTAGTAGTTCCTTTGTTTCATTTTGTCTTTGTTGTGACAAAGTATATGTACATTTAATAGAATTTGCAAGATCACTGTAGTCAGGTTCCCACTAGGAAAAATTATTATATTTAGTGTGGTAAAATTTTTCTTAGTTACTTCTCCCAATAATCATTTGCCAATTTCCTAGGTAAATAACCAATTTAATGACACCAGACTTGTTTGTCACCTTGAAATATTTTTTCCTGAAAAAATTTTTAAAGTGCCTTTGAGTATTTGTAATTGGACTTGAGTCTCTTTAACAGTATTGAAAACTAATGGGAGAATAGTGTAGCCATCTGCCACCCTGTGTGAAAGGACTCAGTGTTCCAAACAGGCTTTGTTATGGCCAAGGATCGAAAGCCATTCACTGGTTTTTAGTACATGTTCAGCATTTATAGCTTGCCTTCTCAGAAGTTCAACTTTTAAAAAAAAGTTTATCATCCTAGAATTATAAATGTTCTGCTCATGTTGTTTTGTACCATCTTAAACTCCCAAGTCCAAGGACAAAGAAGACCCAGAATGCCTGTCAGTCCTGCTATAAAGTCACCTCCATTGCCTTAAAATTGATTGTGTATCTCAGCAGTGTTTAACTTGGATGAAGAAAATGATAGAAATCTTCTCAGTCTTCAAATCTGGATCATAAGCTGCCAGAGCCTTCTGTTACTATCTTTGACATCTGTTATTTTATGGCTCCCACAAGCTCCATTTCCTTGGAGGTACTGGAAGCAGCAACTTATTTAGATAGTCCAAAGATAGGTTCAGCCTATCCTGTAGTGTGAACCTATTTATGCTCAAAAATAAACATATGTAAAATTTTCCTTCCTTCATCTATTTGATACATTGAAAAATAATTGTTTTTTAAACTGTCTCACTGGCATAATTTCTTCTATAGATTCTTTAAATTCACTTCTTGTTACTTTTTCATTTTCTAGCACTTCCTAACTGATTACTGTTTATTTTCATCTGTCTTGACTGTATCTGGAAATAAATGATTTGCCAATCCACATCCGATTACTAGAGCTCAGTACAGAAAGGAAATGTGCAGTGTGATCATTAGGAAAAATGAAACATCTTCATTTGCGCTCATGATTACCTGGCACGTTGGTACATCATGACCAGTCTCTATTCTGGTTGTGCCATACCTGTTATTAAGTATTTTTAATATCACTGCTATTAATACATTTCTTCTGAATAAAATAAGAACTTTTTAAAATATGTAACCAGGTTCTTGAACATCAAACTAAACTTGTATTCCTCTCCTATCATTTCTTACTCCTTTGTATTTAATTTCAGCTCATGATTATTTTGTTCATACCTTTTTGGCTTATTCTTGCAAAAAGAATAAAGCCCTGATTAAAGAGATACTGATGTAAATTAAGAGTACATTTTCATGTGATGAACACTGTCTGAGAATACAACAGTTCCTAGAACTAAAGGAAACTCTAAATATCATCTACTCTGTGATTCAGCTGCTGGCCCATGTCAGGGGCCTGATATTAAGACCCAGGTGTCTTAGGTCCCAGTTTGGAACCTTGTAGTTATAGGGTTTTTTTTTTTTAACCATAAACTATTGAAGGATGTATTTATGAATTTTATGCTATTAAAGATGAAATTTTAAAAAGAAAAATTTAAATCTTTCTATGACTTACACTTCCCTTTAAAGGGTCTTTGCCATTGAAGTAATGATAGATGAGGTCTTTCCTATCTGCATGTGCTGACTTTTGGGCTTTGATCCCTCCCTTATGGCAGTTAAGAGTTTGATTTAGTATCACTCCATTTCATTTCCCCTTTTCATGTAGAGATACTGACTTGAGCCAAGAGTGAAGATTATTCTTAACAGGATTTGGCTCATTCTGTTCCTCTTCAAAATATTAACCAGATTTTTCATTCTCTTTATTAGAGATTATTACTTATTCTTGATTCAAAATTACTATGAAAACTAATATGGCTGAATTTTTTAACACGTTAAAATTAAGTTTAGTAAGGCAGTGAGGAGGGTAATGAAAAATGGAATTCTTTTTTTCTAGTGTTGGCTTTCCCCCTCACAGTCAGAACTTCCAACTATCTGAGTGAGGCTATGTTGTTAATTTTCAGTCTCCATTTTTGGCCACCTCTGCCCCTTCACTGGCCAAGTTCCTGTCCCAGATGCCCTTCCTGATTCAGAAGCCCTGTGCCCAGGGCTGCTGCCATAGCAAAGAGCCCTCCAATTTTCACCTTACAAGTTGCCCATCCCTGCTGTATCCTGCTTGAAAGTTGCCAGTGTTGTCTGCTGGGTTCCCCCAGAAGCCCTTTCTTTCTTCCTATCTTCTACCTTTTCTCCAGTTTCTCCCCTTACCCAGTACCTTCTTCTCCACACTCCTCTAATGTCCAGTTTTTTCTGTATCTCTTTGTTCCCTTTTAAAGCCACTCAAAGCCATTTACAGTTTTCAAAACACTTGTATATATGCATTCCAACTTTATCCTTGTAACAGTCTAGTAAGAAAAGGTTAGTTAAACCCTTGGGCTTTTTTCTAGTAATAAGTGCATTTTAACACTGACCTGCTACAGATAATCCCTCTATCTTTGTTGATCAAGAACGAATCTAAGCAGGGCGCGGTGGTGCACACCTGTAGCCCCAGCACTTAGGGAGGCTGAGACAGGAGAATCGCGAGTTCAAAGCCAGCCTCAGCAAGGCAAGGTACTAAGCAACTCAGTGAGACCCTGTCTCTACATAAAACACAAAATAGAGCTGGGGACGTGGCTCAGTGGTTGAGTGCCCCTGAGTTCAATCCCTAGTGTAAAAAAAAGGGAAGGAAGGAATCTAAAGGTAGGAGACCTGGAAGAAACCTGCCCATTTGGACTTAGCAGTGAGCAAGATGACAGAAAACAGGGCAAGTCTTAATCCTTAAATCTCACTATGTTGACCCCAAGCTGCCCACTGGGAGCACCAGCTCTGGTTAGAGAGAACAAGGAGGCAACTAGAAATGCATTCCTGGGTGTACTAAGCATCCCACTCCCAGCAGTGCTGGATTCAATCCCCAGCACCACCAAAAACAAAAACATCTTGCACGCTGGGCAAGCACTTTACCACTGAGCTACACCCCCCAACCCCTCTACTGAGCACTTTGACATACCTGATCTATTGTTGACCCAAGTAAGAAGAGTTTTGGTGGCTGAAGCTATAAGTGACCATTGGAGCCCTATGGAATCAGGTTTCCCCCTCAACAGTTGTTTTCTTGTTCTTCATTCTTTTGGATGTTTAAACCTGTGATTCAGTGTCATAGAAAGCATTTTATTTTCAGTAATCTGGTAAGGAAATTAAGGGTATTCCTGGGGCTGGTATCAAATGAGGAAATCTGATCCAAGGAGATCTTCATCAAATGACCTCTTTACTCTCAATCTGACTTCTGGTTTAGTTTAAAACAGTTGGCAACATCATCCGTGGATTTAGTAAGAGAAGAGAATCTGGGAGAGTTGCGATATAAAGAAAAATAGATACTGGGTTAGGATAAGAATTAAAGTCATGGAGCAGAGCTGTCCATTTCCTGTAAGGCAGTGTCATAAGAAGTTTTATGGAGGTGGTGTGGAAAGAGGTGTGTATGTTTTCTAAGCCAGTGAAGGTAGGTAAGGATACATTCTGAGAACCATAAGATTTTATTCAGGAACATCACCATGTCTTAAAATGGGTTAAGTAGCTGGGTGTGGTGGCGCATGCCTGTAATCCCAGTGGCTCTGTGGGCTGTGACAGGAAGATCATAAGTTCAAAGCCAGCCTCAGCAACTTAGTGAGGCCCTAAGCAACTTAGTAAGGCTTTGTCTCAAAACACTAAATAAAAAGGGGTTGAGGGATGTGGCTCAGTGAGTGGTTAAGCACCCTTGGGTTCAATCCCTGGTACCAAAAAATTAAAAGGGTTAAGTTGTACTGTTACCACTGAGCCTTTATCGGTGCAGCTCCTGATCAGTGCAGAACTGACCCCCATGCACAAGTTTTTTCTAGATCAAATCGTGGGAAATGGTGTAATGTGTTGTGGATCATTGGAATGTAATCTTGATCAGCCTTTGGAGATCAGTCATGTCAAATGTAGAGTGATTTTAGTTTTCCAAGTGAACGTTCTTCATCCCTGAGTGTCATCTCCTAAGTATACTAGGCTCCACACCGTGAAATATTGCATGCTGATAAGTAGGTAATGCTTGTCCCCTCATGTCATTCCATAAACCTTGTCTCGATTATTTATAGGAACTAAGAGAAATACATAATAAGCAGCAACTGCAGAAGCAAAAGTCGATAGAGGCCGAACGACTGAAACAGAAAGAACAGGAGCGAAAGATCATAGAATTAGAAAAGCAAAAAGAAGAAGCCCAGAGGTGAGTCTTTTCAGTGGATTGTGGTTCCCGGTGGGAAGAAACTTCAAGTATTTACTCTTCTTTGTCTGGCTTCTCCAGGGAGTTACTGTATCAGAAAAAGCCTTCAGTCTTTAATGCATGTGTGGATAGGCACAAACACATGTATACATAAATCTTTGTATATCCAAGTACCCCCTGAAGGTTTTGGTTAGTTCCCAGAGCTCTCCTATGTAGATAAATGGAATTATACAAGGAAATTGGGACACTTGGTTGGCTCATTTGCATGCTAATGACCAAAATACGTTTCCAGTCCACAGCCTTTTAATAACAGTGTCGGTCAAAGTGCTTGGTTTGAAATCAAAGTCCCTGAGCTGGCTGGCCACACAGGGCTTCTCCAGCAAGACCAGGATTGAGCCTCTCTGTCTCTTTTCTTCTTTTATGCAACTGCAAATTCAACTTGAGCACAAAAGGATAAGATTTGCCACTGCTGCTTAGGATACAAACTCATTTTTGTGCCTTTTTGTTCGGATGTTTGTGTTTGTAGTTTATTTTTCTTAGTAACATTCTGTAGTAAATATGGAAATTGTTACCTTTTGGTATGTCTGATTTTGTTAATAGGTATTTGCTTTTTGAACTTCAGTTAATTTTAGACCCTTAAGCAAAAAGAATCACCAAATATCTCGGTGATTTGCTATAAATGATAAAAATTGGTTGTTGAAATTAGACTGAAAAGAGGAAGAAACAGACACGTGAGGCAGGTTGTTGACTTTGGGGAATGAGCTCAGCTAAACTGCCCAGACCTGTGCATGCTTCATTACGGGTATATGTAATATTCTGAGTCCACTTTGTTGTTTGTTTGTTTGTTTATGTTTTTGTTTCTTAATTCCAGTGGAGGGGGTTGTGATCTCATATTGACTTAAAGGACTATTTTATGGTTTCCCTGAGGGGTGGGACCAAGGATCACAACGCTGGATTTGTCAACAAACTCTTTAACGCTGTCCTTTTTTTATCCTCAAAGTTTATAAAATGCTTTCATTATTTATACTATGCTGCACCAAGCTGACATTCATACAGAGTAGAAATAAATTGAAAATGTAATACTGAAAATACCATAATGTAAATATAATATGTAATAGATATTCCAATTACATAAATAGTACCCAGAACTTAACTTCATCTATTGAATGGTTATATGCTATAAATATGATGACCTTCATTGGTAGAAAATTTAAAGTTATTTTATTGTGATCTTTTTTGTTTGTTATAAATGACAATGTTTCTAACCTGATAAATACAAGGTTTCTTAAATTATAAGTAAAACTTTAAGGTTAAGTTAAAAAAGAATTCTGCACTAAATTTTCATGTTCATAAAGTAGAAATAAATGTAATTTTTTGACAAGGAGAATAAAAGTGTAATTTGTTTATATTATGTTCCTGTGGCAGCTTTCTAATTCCAAAAGATGACCCTTGTCACAGGAGAGTAGTTCAAGGTAGAGACTGGAACCAGGCAGGCTACTTGGGATTGAACCCCAGACATGGATGGTTGTGTGATATGAACAAGTCATGTAATATCTCTGCCTCAGCTTCCTCATTTATAAAATGGGAATAACAACAGGTTCTACCTGCCTGATGTCTGCGTTAAAGGAGCTGATATATAAAGAGCTAGTTATCATCATTATAAAATTGTACATTAGTTTCATTTGAAGTGTTTTAAATTTGGCCTGGGATGAGCAAAATCTCATTCCCAGTCTTTTCCTATGAATTTCAGATTGAGGCCAGCATAATTTTCAGGCCTAGATTTAGCTTATGTCAGCTACTTTGCAGAACAACAATAAAAATTAGTCAAAGTCAGTAAAATAATCTCTTGTGTTCAGCTTCAGGTTTAGGAGCAATGTGTGCATGTTAATTTGGTGTGCTCTTAACTAGGGAGGAACTTTAATGCTCTGATTGGTCATGGGCTTATTAAATAAGTAAGTAAAACTTTAAGGTTTAAGTTAAAGCAGTATTTCATTTGCAGCTTTTTAGGTACACTTTATGTTCATAAAAGTTGTATTCCTCTGTGTTCTGTGGCTTTGTTTTTTAGTTTAATACCAGTTTCAACATTGAGAAGTATCTTTTTCTTGTTCTTATAACCACTTTATGAAATACATCACAGATTTTCTTTCTGGGTTTTTCTAAACCATGCGATTTTTGTCTCAGAATTGGAGCTCCAAAAGTCTTTGTTTCATTGATTCAGTTGCTTTATCTGAAGAACAAATATTCCCTTGACGCTGAGCAGCTCATTGACTAGATGGAGCTTTTTGGTGAAAAAAGACAGCAGTAGTGTTCAGTTGGAGTTGCTTCCTCGCTGTAATCAAGTGTCTTTGTTGGCAGACGAGCTCAAGAAAGGGACAAGCAGTGGCTGGAGCACGTGCAGCAAGAGGATGAGCATCAGCGGCCAAGGAAACTCCACGAGGAAGATAAGCTGAAAAGGGAAGACAGTGTTAAAAAGAAGGATGGCGAGGAAAAAGGCAAACAGGAAGCGCAAGACAAACTGAGTCGGCTTTTCCATCCACACCAAGAACCAGCTAAGCCAGCTGTCCAGGCACCCTGGTCCACTGCAGGTATTAGAGGCCAAAAGTGATTCTAGGGGCTGGGAGTGTTGCTCAGTGGTAGAGTGTTTGCCTGGCAAGCACGAGGCCCAGGTTCCGTCCCCAGCATCAGGGGGGAAAAAAGGAGGCTTCTAGAAAATAAGTTATCTCTCCACAAGAGCCTCTTGAGGAATGTCTGTCTAATCAAGCCCTGTCTCGTGTACATCGCAGAGATGAGATTGTCAGTCTCTTGTTTTGGCCAGTGCAGCTCTTCCTTCCTCAGAATCATTAAAACTCTATTTAAGCAGCTTCTACTCTAATCCAGTGGCATCCAGGCTTCCTCTGCAGACTTAACTTAAAGCAGTATCAAGTTCCATTATCAAAGCCCACTCATACACCTAACATCGTTAACACTGGTTTGCAATATAGATGACCTATCTTGCAAAAAGAATTGGTTGCTTCTGTTTGATATTTTTCTCAGGAATTTCTGGGATGTTCCTACATTAGGACATGGCACCTTGCCTATACCAGTGTGGCACTCACTGTCATCTACCTTTTGAAAAGTATGACTGCTGTGTCCTTTGTACATAATTTGCCTCTTAAAAAAAATAATAGATATATGAAGGACTGATCTAATGGAAATGACTATAAAAAGCTCTCCAGTATATAAATATCATCAGATGCAAGCTAAAATATACTTTCAAAATCCTTGTGTGGTTGTATAGTATTGTATAGCTTTGCAGATAATTCTCAGTGGAAGACAGTGATGAATTTTGCTTTGTATGGTAAATTATACTGGTTTTATTTGTTTGGTCAGTGTGCTTTTTTAGCACTGTAATATACAGAAAGAAATCAAATACTCTTTCAAACCATTCCATAACGGTTTACTTGTTTCCGTTTTGCACAATGTTCAGGGATAGGAGTAGGGATATGGAGTTGGTTCAGGAACTATAGCTGAAGTTCCTGGTACTTCCTCCTAGTTTAAAATGAAGATTTAATTACCTCTTTTGGTCAGTGAGACCATATCACACAGTTTGAGACTACATGGAAATAAAAATTCACCCTTACTGCTTTTTAAATAACATAGATATATATGAAAATATTTATAGTTCTTGTGTATAAAAGTTCAAGCTGGGTGCAGTGGCACACGCCTGTAATCCCAGCACTTTGGGAGGATGAGACAGGAGAATCACGAATTCAAAGCCAGCCTCAGCAATAGCGAGGTGCTAAGCAACTCAGTGAGACCCTGTCTCTACATAAAACACAAAATAGGGCTGGGGATGTGGTTCAGTAGTTGAGTACCCCTGAGTTCAATCTCTAGTACCAAAAAACAAAAAAAAAGTTCAGAGGATCGTTATAAGTTATCATTAACCAGAATTCAAATTATCCTATGTTGCTATGCTTGTTTTTTGTGAGGGAGGAGGGTGAGGTGCTGGGAATTAAACCAAGAAGCACTTTACCACTGAGCTATATCCCCAGCCTGTTTTCTTAGTTTTATTTTTTTAAATATTTTTTTTTAGTTGTAGATGGACACAGTACCTTTATTGTATTTATTTATTTTTATGTGGTGCTGAGGATCAAAGCCAGTGCCCCATACATGCTAGGCAGGTGCTCTACCACTGAGCCACAACCCCAGCACCTGTTTTATCTTTTTATTCTTTATTTTGAGACAGGTCTTGCTAAGTTTCCGAGGGTCTTGCTGCGTTGCCCCAGCTGGCCTCAAAGTTGTGATTCTCCTGCCTCAGCCTCTCAGGTTGCTGGGATTACAGGAGTGTGCCACATCCGACTTGCATACATTTTTTTTTTTAAGTTTTATTTCATTTAAAATCTAAATTATTTTTCTATAGGGCCTATCCTTAGGCTGATCCCCCCTCCCCCCGAAATGTAGCAAAAGACTTCATCAGGGAATATCATTGTAACTTTACGGTGAAATCAGAATTTATGTGTTATATTACCACGTGGAGTACCTAAAACATCCACGTTTCCGTATCTATTAATGTGGAAAGTTGTCTTTCTTTGCCTCTTCCCCTTCTCCCTGGCTGATTCAGACCTGGGATCAGATCCTAACAGTTGACTGTGCTCAATAGCCTGGGTGGGGATGGGGGGGTGGTGATGATTTGCAGATGTGCGCCTATGGAGCCCAGGCCAAGAGAAAGGAAGCAGGGACCTTTAGGCACCCTGCCGCGCCCAGCATTGGAATGGCCTTTGAAGAGAGCCCACTAGTGAGCTCTCTGATGGGTCTGAGTTGCCAGACTCAGACTGTTTTCCTTTGGCATTTATACATGTTTCAGGGATTCCTTGAATAGATGGAAACTTTTAGATGTTAATCTGAGGTAGGCGGGAAAGACGACCTTGGTTGTTTGCTTTATCATACTTTTGTGTTTCCTATTAATATTTTTTGTTACACACACCCCCTGCACACACCTCTTTTTCTACGCAGAAAAAGGCCCGCTTACAATTTCTGCACAGGAGAATGTAAAAGTGGTGTATTACCGAGCACTGTATCCCTTTGAATCCAGAAGTCATGACGAAATCACCATCCAGCCGGGAGATATAGTCATGGTAAGAAAGACTCCAGTGAGGGTCGTTTCTGTTGATGATTAGCACCTCTCCTTTTTTCCCACTTTGTTAAACAGCTGTGAAATTATCAATTAGGGAAAAATTCAGTAATCTAGCATCCAATTTTTTGAAGCATAAATTCAGTCTTCTTTCTTTTTTATTAGAATGAAAGATGGTATTTAAACAACATATCCTAACATCACTTCAAATACAGTTACTAAAGACAGTGTTCTTAATACAGCATTCGCATATTTTTCAATTTATAACTATGGAAGTTTCTGAGTTTAGATGACTGTTTACTGGTAAGTAGTCTTTAAGAAGTAGTTTTAAATGCAAAATTCTCTATTATCATTCACAAATGCCAATTGAAACTTTCATATGCGGGGCACAGAGGTGCATGCCTATAATCCCAGCACTTTGGGAGGCTGAGACAGGAGAATCTCGAGTTCAGAGCCAGCCTCAAGCAATGGCAAGGCGCTAAGCAACTCAGTGAGACCCTGTCTAAATAAAACACAAAAATAGGCTGAGGATGTGGCTCAGTGGTCTAGTATCTCTGAGTTCAATCCCTGGTACAAAAAAAAAAAACCTTCCATATTTTGGGGTCAATGCATCTTCCTCTCCCCTTTAATTGTGTAAACTTTGAATCATGTAAAAAGTAGTAAATTAAGTCTAGTGCATCTACCTTACTACTCTGAAAATTAACAGATAAAAAATGTAGAATTTTGCTTTGTTGTATTTTATGTCCTTTAACAACAATAGTATAATCTTATGATTGTGACTAAAGCTATAGGAACCAGTTTCAGAAAGAAAACCAAGCAATGTGGTTGACCTAAATTATTATTATTTATTTTCCAAAGGAAAACAGCAGTTCTTTGATCCAGTGATTCACTTAAAAATAACTTCGAAGTGATCAAACTTTACATTGCTATGAGCAGCTTGCTTGCTTGCTTGCTTTCAATATGGGAAGGATTTAGAATTTTAGGAGCTGTGTGAGTTAAAAATTGAGACAAACAGGGCACGCATGGTGGCCATATGGGTAATATCAACTACTTGGGAGGCTGAGGCAGGAAGAGCACAAGTTTAAGACCAATTCTAGGCAACTTTGGGAGATTCTGTTTCTAAATTTAAAAAAATGAGAGTTCTGGGGATGTAGCTCAGTGGTAGAGCACCCCTTGGTTCAGTCCCCAGTACCACAAAAAAAGAAAAGAATTAAGATGGACATTTTTCATACTAGGATATGCAGTGTTACAGGTGGTCTGCTTCTTAATGAGAAGGTATTGTTCTTTTTCAGGAACATATTCAGGCCTGTCGCTGCAACCCTAGTCCTGTTACCACAATTCTAAATTATTTTCTTGAATTTCTAGTTGACCTCCAGCTTGATTAGATGATGAGTTTAGATATACTATAAGAATAAGACATTTCATTAAACATGTATTTTGCCTTGCTTTCAAACCTTTGCTTTCCTGGTGGAGGTTAAAGGGGAATGGGTAAGTGCTGCCTGTCAGGAAGTCTGCATCTTATTCAGTGTTTTGTTCTTTTAAATCACTTTAATTTTGTGTAAGTGCACATATCTCTGGATGTTGTTGTGGCAGTAAAAATGTTTTGAGTTTGTGTAGTAGGTTGTACTTAAAAAGAAAAGAAAAGTGTTAATCATCTGAGTTTGTGTGCGGGGTTTTCATTTGCTGGGTTCCATTTCAGGACTAACTTGAAGGCTCCTGTATTAGCATATCTCCATTGTAGTAGATGGATAAAACAGTTTCCAAGGAGGTTAAACTTAAAAGTTAAAATTCAAGAACTTTTTAAAAGAGAGAATATGGGAATGATTTCCTGACAAGACAAGTCTTCATAAGCCACTAGAAACCATTAAAGGCAAAAATGGACAAATTTTATAATACACAAACATAAAAATTTCTGTATTGTAAAGTGCAGAAGAGACCCAGGTTACTGTTCAAATTACGTAAAGGCTACAAATAGTTACTATGAAAAAGACCAATTAGCCCTAGATAGGCCAGCAGAGGGTAGAAAGGGACATGGGTAGATGAAGAAAATGATTCAGAAAGTACATGAGCCAGGTGCATAGCCACACCTATAATCCCAGAGATTTGAGAGATTGAGGCAGGAGGATTACAAATTCAAGATCAGCCTCAGCAACTTGGCAAGACCCTGTCTCAAACAATAAAAGGGCTGGAGAATGTAGGCCAGTGAGTTCACAAAAAAAGAGTATATGAAAAGCTACTTAACTTCATAGGCAGTCAGGAAAATGTAATTTAAAAAGTAAAAGCACTTTTCCTCTATCCAATGAACAAATTTAAAAGTTTGATGATACAGGGGCTGGGATTGTGGCTCAGTGGTAGAGTGCTCGCCTCGCATGCGTGAGGCACTGGGTTCAGTCTTCAGCACCACATAAAATAAATAAAAATAAAGATATTGTGTCCATGTACAACTAAAAAAATGTATTAAAAAAGTTTGATAATACATAGTTTTGACAATAGTGTGGGAAAGTAGATATGATACACATTATCTGCACAAGTATATAAGTTGCTTAAGCCATTTGTAAAACAGTGAAGCACTACCTATTCACATTTAAATTTCTCATTTCTTTTAACCCAGAAATTCTGTTTTTCTCCCTCTTCTAGACTTTTGAGACACATTCACAAATATATGTATACAGGGAGGTTCACTGCAGCATTGTTGGTAAAAGCTATAAAGGAAGGAGGAAGGGAGGGGGAGAGGAAAGGAAGGAAGAGGAATAGTGTAAATAAAATATGCAGCTAAGCAATACAAAGTGAGTGTTTTAAAAATTATATAGATCTATGTATACAAATGATTCTGCATTAAGAAAAACAAAAGAAATATGTGTAGCATAGTTGTGTTCTGGTTAAAAATAAAAGTGCAAGCTGGGCATGGTGGCACATACCTGTAATCCCAGTGACTGGGGAGGGTGAGGCAGGAGTATCTCAAGTTTAAGGCCACTCTCAGCAATTTAGCAAGACTCTAAGCAACATAGTGAGACCCTGTGTCAAAATTTAAAAAATTAATTAAAATTAATTAAATTAATTAATGGTAAAGCACCCCTTGTTTCAATCCCCAGTACATAAATACATAATACATACATACATAAAATAAGTAAAATAAAAGTGTATGTGTGAATGTTTATACGTACATAATTAATACTCTTAAAATATTTACATCAAACTGTTAGCAGTAGTTACCACTGGAGAATGAAGAGGGAGCTTTCGTGTTTAATCTTATGTACTTCTACATTATATTCATATTTACAAATATATTCCCACTTGTAATTTTTACTAACACACTAAAAATAAATCCAACTTTAATAAAGGACAATTATAACAGAGAATGTCTACTTAGCACTCATGGTGCTACTTTCTCTCGGACATAGCAAGTTTGTTATGAAATGTGTGATGTACTACTGGGCATAATTTACTGTAATTTAGCAGCTTGCTAAAAGGACAGAGTGTCTTCAGTTTGTACTACGCAGTGCATCGAAACATGACAAATGCCATTCAACTTTATTGGTTTTATGAGAATAGCAACTGGTGCAAAAAAAAGACAAAAGCTGACAGGTGATAGCAAGGTGGGGCTTTTTTCCTTTTTAAAAATTTCCTGAAGTTTACAGTTAAGAAACATGAACATGAAAAATATGTAGTAGAAAATTATTGCCAGTCTCCCCTGGTTCAGTAATACAGAGATCACTTGTACTTTTGTGGGCATAGTAATCATGAGATGCTCAGGTTTCTCAAACTTCTTTGAAAAGTAGCTAACCTATATATGTTAGATTTTAGCAGTTTTGATGCAGGGAGCTTTAAAAATATTTTGCTTTTAGAAAACTTGATTATCAGACCAGTTTTTCCAAAAATGAATTTTTTATAGTTAACAAAAATGTAATGAAATATATAGTATTCTGAATGTTGTTGATGATACAAAGAAATATAAGGTAGTATCTGCCATTTGTATATTTAAAATCTTTTTTGGAAAAACTCATGAAAAAGCCACTTCTTGATGAATATTCATTAATCCTGCTAGCAATTTAAAATAGGAAAGGAATGAGTGTGAACGTCTGTGCTTAGAGATGATTTCTTAATGGAGGCATCCTAGTTGAAGTTGACCTTGATGGCTGAGACTTAGACTCTTTGAAAATAGATGACTTCTTTTCTCATCTGGAGGTCCCATGTTATCTAGAGGGCGAATAAATCAAACTTGACTTCTCCAGCATATTGGAAGTGCATGAGAAATGAGAAGACCTCTACTTACTGCCATTTTACTGTGGTTTATCTTAAGAATACAAGCTGTTCATCTAAATCCTGGTGCTAGGAATTATGTAGGACTGAGGCATCAGAATTACTAAGGGAGCTTCAAAAAAATAACTGCTGGGCTTACCACCAGAGGTTCTGGGAACTTTTAGTCCACATACAGTTTTTAGGATTATCTTGTTGGTCTGTTAGGGAGTCAGTTTCAGGAACCACTGATCTAAACTCATCTCTTTTTCCCTGTCAGGATTTAGAACTAATCCTAAATCATTTCTGGAAAATTGTCTCTTAAGAATATTCAAAAAGAAGGGACTTCTTTAGCAATTATCAGCCATCAGCCAGTCATTTCATTCTAGAAATTGTTTTTCTTCTTAGTGTTATTCCTAGAACAATCTGAACTCATTTTTCCCCCTGTTCTCTGGGTGGAGATTTTTTTTTAAAAAAACACAGTCAATACTTTTTCCCATCGCACTCCTTAGGTTTCTATAAACTCAGCATTGAAGTTCAGTTTGTTCAGTAACAATTGACCATAATATCACTGTTGTTTTGAGGGATCAGTATACACATAGGATTATAGGCATGAGTTTAGAGCCTGTGTTGTAATAAAAGTTTTATTGGAACACAGCCAGGCTCCCACATGCGCATGTTGCTACATCAGCTTTTGTGCTGCAACAACAGACTCAAGTCATTGCACTTGAGGAAAAGTTTGCTGACCTCCAGGTTAGAGCTTTAGAAAAGAGTTTGCTGTCTTCTTCATTTTGGAGTTTTGGGGAAAACCTTTTGCTTAAAAACCAGCAAACCTATGAAATGTGCTATCCCTTGCATTCCTCAACACGGGACAGGCAGCCACGCCAGCTGGTCTGATTCAGTACAGTTTAAACACTGACTGTTTTGCTCTCTGGAGGAAAAAGGGACTTCTGTTTCACTCCTGTGTCATTCAGCTTTCCATTTTTGTAACATATTCCTGATAAAATTAATTTATAAAAAGAAAAGATTAATTTTGACTCAAGAGTCTTTGAGGTTTCTGTCCAGCTGGCCCCACTTCTCTGGGGAGGGAAGTATGTCATATTAAGAGTGTGGTGGACCAAAACCACTCACCTCATGACCGGAAGCAAGAGAGGAAGGTCCCACAGTCTTGTTCAAAGGCACACCCCGGTGACCTACAGATCTTCCACTAGGCCTCACCTGCTAAAGGCTCTGCTGTCTCCCAGTAGTGCCACCCTGGCCAGCAAGCTTTACTATATGCACCTTGAGGAGCATTCGAGATTCATTGTATCACCTCCTTTATTACAAGGTTGGAGGGCTTAGGGATACTGATACTACCTAATGAAAACTGTAGCCATTGAGCATGTAATCATTAAGAAAAGAGCCTGTGAACTTGTATCTGAAATAGCTGCTGTGGACATTTGACTATTGGACCAGTTACCCTTGATATACCATGTAAAATTATTAATCTTTTGTAGAATAGCTCTGTTACATAATCCTAAACAGTAAGTGATGTCAGAGGTTTGTACTTCAGTGATGTTGTACTAGAATTACCACCAAATACTTTGGGTTGTTGGAATAAGCCTATTTAAATGAAGTTATATTAATACCAAAATTATTAATAATGAAATTCCTTTTAGAGCCACCAGTAGATTAGTGTACTTTATGTAAAAATCCACATTAGAGCGCCATGTTACAAAGAAGTTTGTATGCTTATTCTTTTGAGCTGTCATTATTTTGTGTCTTTCCAAAATTGGATTAGCATTTTGGGTAGTTTTCCAAATCCAGAAAGATATACTTCTCATTTTTATATGTTGACCTTTGTATTTTTTAAGTGGTTAATTTAATATAGGTATTAAGAGTAAACTTTATCTCCTTGAAATTAAAATGTAATCATTACAATGGATGGATCCCAGTGAGAATAAATTATATTAATTGAGGCTATTGCTTGGGTCATTATTGAGATCAGTGAATTTCTTTAGCTAAAAGAAATATATATACTGATTTCATGACTGTCCTTAGGAATGGGAGAAACTCTTATTTGTACAGCTAAGAGACTGAAGTGGCTCCTCCTAATTGTATACAGGAGTGCAGCATTCCTTCTGTCTGGGGACAGGCTTGGCGTGGTCCCCTAGCCAGGGTGGGACATTTCCCCGGGCTTCAGATCCAGTAACAAATGTCCACTCAAAATCTTGTAACCAAACCAGACATACTCTGTATCCCAGGGTCTCAAGTGGATGGCAAGTCAGTCAGTCATAGGACATAACTAGGTAAAGTAGCTGACATTTGACAATATCCAGTATGGGCAGCCCCTTGAAAGTTCCACACACGCATAGGTCGAGGATCAACTAGAGCCCCTTTAGGAGATTTCCATGGCAAGATGTTAAACCCAGAGACGCCAGGATCCCAGACAGGCACAAAGAGCAGAGAACTCCATGTAGAGGCAAACAGATTGTTTAGGCTGAATTAAGTAGATACCAAGCTTTTAGAACAGGACAAAAGCCCTAGTAAGAGAACCACAGTTCAAGGGCAGAGCTGGACAACAGGAGAAATGGCTTCAAAAAAATCCATTATTAAACACTAAAATATGCATTAAATATACACTAATTCATTTAACACTAAAATATGCTAAGCAGAGTTGTAAATATCAGATGTCAAATGAAACAGGTGTTATTATCCCTATTTTATTAAGAAGCTGAGCACTCAGTGAATAAACTTTCTCCAAGTCATCCAGTTAATTGTAGAACTAGTATTTAAATCCAGGAAGTTGAATTGCAGAGCCGTTTTCCATCCTTACCCTTTGCAGTCTTGAGGTGTTTGGCTCCAGCTCTTGGCTCATTCCTGTTGGCATCACCTTAGGTCCTAAAATGGGGCTGAGCTTGGCTGCTGAAGCCACTGAGAAGCGGAGGAGGCCTTGGCATGCTTAGAAGCAGCTGTGCCTCCAGTACAGAGCAGCTGCAGTCAGCAGCATGTCATAGTGCCACCGGCAAATACAACCAGGAAGGGAAGCCTTCTCGCCATCTAGAGCATGAAAGAAGGTCCAGGTAGAAAAAATATTTATCTTAAATTATCATGTATAGAAACAATGGGGGCTGCCCAGAAAGAGGAAAGTAAAAACAAGTCATCGGAGTTGTTGAATGAGAAGGGCTAATGTGTTCACATCTGTGGAAGTGTGATCAAGAGTGACAGAAGTGTGAAGCAAAAGTAAGCCTTCAGAAATGCTGCACGTGATCTGAGGAAACTCCTTTTAGGTTGCTTGGAGAATTTTCAGCCTTAAAAATTGCTTTTTATCCAAGACGATAAAAGATCCCCGAGGTGATATAGCAAGAAGGCATTCCCTACTTGCTAATATTTTGTAAATAAGAATTAAGAACTAAGCCTTGTATTCTGCTTTCTCCAACCCTGCCCCAAGCGAGTGCTTATTCAAATAAGCTAATAAGGGCTGGGGTTGTGGCGCAGTGGTAGCATGCTCGCCTAGCATGCGTGAGGCACTGGGTTCGATCCTCAGCACCACATAAAAATAAAGATATTCTGTCCACTTACAACTAAAAAATAAATATTAAAAACAAAAACAAAACAAGCTAATAACAATGATGCCCTGTTGCTCACTGTCCACTGAGTACAGACAGATGTTTGGTTTGTTAAATAGCCTTTGCTATATTTCCTTATTTTGCTGAATACTTGAATGAATTAGACAACTGGTAATTTTATCAAATTATTGTTGTTCAGACCCTGCCCGTTCATTTCTATAATTTCTAAAAAGCGACATTACATTCCAACAAAGTGTTCAGTATTTTTCATCCATAGGTAATATATGAAGGAATAAAAATTAAAAGTCTCTTTTAGACCCTTATTTGACTTAGAGTGATGAAAATATTTCTCTAACAGGAAGCACTTACCCCCAGAGTCATTCCATTGCTCATAAAATTGTGGGGGCACCTTATGAAGATAAATAGAACCATTTGGGCCATTTTGAATGATCTTTTTTAGTCAGAACCAAGATAAAACACAAGCATTAAAAGTACTTGGTGTGAGGGGCTAAGATTATGGCACAGTGGTAGCATGCTCGCCTAGCATGCGTGAGGCACTGGGTTCGATCCTCAGCACCACATAAAAATAAAATAAAGATATTCTGTCCACCTACAACTAAAAAAATAAAATATTAAAAAAAAAAAAAAGTACTTGGTGTAATGTAGAGGCTCTGGAATTTTTCCACGGGGAGAATTTTATATTCTCACACGTACTTTTGTGTGAGAATAGTTGTAGAAAGAACTATAGGGCCTTAATAAAACTGATTATGGCTGCAAATCACTTACTTCATTTCTCGTCTTGGATCTGTGGAGCTTTTAAATAAATGGCCAAACACAACAGTCAACTTTGCCTCCCAAGGAAAGCAGTTAAAGCTGTTTTTTATCCTTGTCCGTAAATAAATACTACTTACTGAAGGGTTTTAGAGCACTAAATTTATATTGATTGTAGCCTTTGTTTTTGATTTTAACTAGTAAACAAGTCAAATATTTTTAATAAAGACTTGACTTCCTGAGTGAAGAAGCCTGTCAAATTACTTCCCAATTCAAAATAGCTCTGAGAATTTAAGCTATGTGCCTAAAGACTTCAGGCATTTTATTTGAATAGCCATTATGAGAAAAAGGACAAAAGCTTTTTAAAAAGTACAAAGAGTAAGAACTACTTTTCCAGACACTTAGAGTAGGATAAAGAAATTTCTATGCTGTGCAGTCAGTCAGGGCCAGCACTTGGGGCATTGTTGTGATTGGGTGTGTGGTATACCCAGGGGTTGATTTAGTTGCATTTAAATTAAGTGTTGTGACTTCCCTGTAGGTGGATGAAAGCCAAACTGGAGAACCGGGATGGCTTGGAGGAGAATTAAAAGGAAAGACAGGATGGTTCCCTGCAAACTATGCAGAGAAGATTCCAGAAAATGAGGTTCCTGCTCCAGCCAAATCAGCAACTGATCTAACATCCGCCCCTGCCCCCAAACTGGCTCTGCGTGAGACCCCCGCTCCTTTGGCAGTGACCTCTTCTGAGCCCTCCACAACCCCCAACAACTGGGCCGACTTCAGCTCTACGTAAGATTAAACATGCTTTCTCAGTTTTTGAAATCCCAATTTAGTGATCTTTCTTTCCCCTAAGTGTTTTTATAGTCCTGGGTTGTCCCTCTTGGTAAGGGAGCTGGCTCATTTGCATGACTTCCTCCTCTGGCCTGTTTGCTGGCAAGTTGGGGGTGACAGTCTCTTTACTGAAGTAAATGATACCATTACCCAAAAATTATTTACCTTCATACAAAATAAAGCCAGTTATCATGTTCTGTTTAGTAATTTATCTGTATTTTCATTCTTAGGGAAGAAATGGAGAAATATAGCTTCCTAATAATCTGTGTTGACACCCATGTCAGTCATTTCCTGCATGCATGCAAATAGCACTTTTTTATTGGGCAGAAACAGAATTGAATTCAATCATGTGACTTTGAATAGGATAAAAAGCTGTTTCCTTCAGAGCTTTCTGCTTTCATTAGACTTGTGCAGATGTACAGTGGCATGAAAAGGTGCATGCCTTTGGTCATCAGAAAATGTTACATTAAGCAAAAAACATGTAGGTAGAGGTTTGAAAGGTAGATGAAACCATTATCCAGACCTCTAGTCACAGGGCTGTGACCTAGATGTACAGTTGTCAAAAAATGTTTTATACTGGCATGCCAGTAATAGCAATTTGAGTAAGAAGTGTTTAAAATTTCTTTTTAAGTCTAATCATCTTTTGGTAGAAATACATTGAAGGCAAGGAGTCAAGATATTTTTCTGGAAAGATCAGATAGAGCAAACAGAGGGAGAAAAAAGAGAATAATGGCCAAGTGCAGGAGGAAGGGAAGAGAAGGATGTAAGGAACAGCAAGGTTTCATACTTATATTCTCATCTAAAGGTTAAAGGTGCCAAAGAATGTCCTCCGTATGTAACCCTTGCTTCAAAAATAATACCCTTCTCTTAGCATGACTTCCAAGTTCAAACTCTCCCTTCTTTTGATCTTGATGGAAAAGTTCAGAGTTTTTAAACTAAACCTTTGATTAGAATAGAAGACTAATACCATGCTTTTCAGGATTTGTTTTTGCTATGGATCAAATCAGTGTGACTCTCTTCCTTGTTAAATATGTGGTATGTGAGTTTCCCTGCTATAATTGTAAGTGTCTTATTTTCCAAACTAAAAATCAAGGTGTAGTCTAACAAAGAAATTATTTTGACTTTCAAATTTGTTTGTTTTGTAAAGATGAAAACAGTAAATTCTACTTAGATCTGCACTCACACATATGTTTATCTAAAAGTATAAAATCATAAAATGAGAACTGTCCCAATATCCCAAGACAAATGACTACTCTCAGGATGCTTCTAGCAGTTACTGTGGTGTCTAGGTATATAGCCAAGTGTGTCTTTGGGATTGATGGGATAGGGAAGCTCTGGCTGCCAGGCTGATGTTTTTTTATATGTAGCATTGGATTTCTTTCTTCTCATTTATTTATTGTTATTATAAATAATAATGATTGTCATTATATTATTATTATTATTATTATCATTCAGACTATTTCCCTAATACTTCAGGTAATCCTCACAATTGACCCAAAGTGGCAGAGTGTTGTTCCAGTAAGGAAATCAACATTCAGAAAAACCAAAGTAATTTGCCTGAGGGTCATTGCTAGTGTGTGAAACACGGACTCACACCTACGCCCACCACTCTTTCCTGTCCTTGTTCCTTAACTTTCGAAGGCCACATAAATATACTGGATTTGTGGCTGCAGATGTGGCTCAGTGATAGAATACTTGCCTGGCATGTGTGAAGCTGGGTCACCACTGTCACAAAAAAGAAAAAGAAAAAAGTACAGAATTTGTGGTATATGGGCTCAGAGGGTGCCATTTTTTTCTTTTATATTTTGTTCTTACATTTCACTCTGGGTGGGAAGCTGGTGCATTAGAAGGAGCTTAGTATTTATGGGGTGTGCTCTTCCTTCCAGGTGGCCTACCAGCACAAATGAGAAGCAGGAAACGGATAACTGGGATGCTTGGGCAGCCCAGCCTTCTCTTACTGTACCCAGCGCCGGCCAGTTAAGGCAGAGATCAGCCTTTACGCCAGCCACAGCCACCGGCTCCTCCCCGTCACCTGTACTGGGACAGGTAAGGGCAACCAGTGAAGGTGTGAAGACTTAGCAGTACAGAAATGAGCTTGCTGAGCCAGGCACGGTAGTGCACGCCTGTAATCCCAGCACTTAGGGAGGCTGAGACAGGAGAATCACGAGTTCAAAGCCAGCCTCAGCAACAGCAAGGTGCTAAGCAACTCAGTGAGACCCTGTCTCTACATAAAACACAAAATAGGGCTGGGGATGTGGCTCAGTGGTTGAGTGCCCCCGAGTTCAATCTCCAGTACCAAAAAAAAAGAAATGAGCTTGCTGGCGAGGTCACTAAGAAGTAAGCTTCCTTGTGTGGGGCTGCCTTGGCTTGCTGGGTCAGGTTCAGGAGACCAAGATATGCTGTGAATAGTCTGAGTTCAGTGCAAGTAAACTTCTGCCTGTGTTAATCAGAAAGGTTTCATTTATGACATTTGAGTTGTACCTTGACCAATAGTTAAGAGCCATCTTGGGGCTGGGGTTATGGCGCAGTGGTAGCGTGCTTGCCTAGCACGCGTGAGGCACTGAGTTCAATCCTCAGCACCACATAAAAATAAAATAAAGATATTCTGTCCACCTACAACTAAATAAATAAATATTTTTTAAAAAGAGCCGTCTTACTGAAGAAAGAGGAGAAGGCTATAAGGAGAGGCTTTAAGGAAATGCTATAAGGAGAGGCTTTAAGGCAGAAAATCAGGATGCGTGTAGGGAAAATCATGGGTCAATCCATTTGGCTAGACTGCTGGCTCTTTATTGGCAGAGAGACTGATTATAGGTTATTGGGAAGCTCTGAAGTACCCTGTTAAGAAAGAATAATTTCTGAAAGGCTAAAGATGTTTATTCTGAGTATATTTCTCTTTTACTCAATACAATAAAGATAAAGGAATGAAATTTCTGTATATAACCAATCAAACCAAACAACAAATGCCCCTCTGGGAGGCATCAGGGGGGTCATGGACAGTTTCTGCTCTGGAAACACCCAAGTTGAAGACAGGCTCTGGGCAGGTTCATTGGAGAGGTAGCATGTAGGGCATGAGAACAGAGGACCGGCGGGCAGTAACAGTTGTTAGGAGCACACAGGTGAGAGCAAGAGAAGCCTGGACTCAGGTGAGTTCACACTTACCAAGTTAGGAGGAGCCAGTAGTGACAGAAGAGAGCATCAAGAGATTGCAGAAGGGGAGCCACAAGGATGGAGTCATACACCTGTAGGGGCCAGCAGGAAAGGGGCGCCACATGGAGAAGATCCACCTTCAGGGAAAGTCAGGAGGACAGGAAGAAATCCATTTGTATTTGGAGGGAGTAGTTGAGTTTTAGATATGTTACAGTATTGGTGAAAACAGGACATCCAGGTAGCTGTGTCTGGCAGGCCAGTGGAACATGGATCTGGAGGGTGGAGGAAAGACCAGGACTACATGTGTATAATTGGAGTCATATAATCAGTGCTAAGGAAATTGTACGAGGTTGAGAGAATAGGAGGGAAAGAGAAAATGCCCAAGAACGTGTGTGTTAGGTGGCCTGGAACAAAGGAAGGAGCTCTGAACGGATAGTGCCACTTTCCTTTGTGTCTCTCCCATCTGGGTATCTTGCACATGTCCTGTGCTCAGTAATGGTGACTCAGTGACAGAGGAGGAATGCAGGAGCAGGGGGTAGTGTGAGTGACAGTGGGAAACCACAGGGAGGAGGAACTTTGTTTCAGGCAGGTGGAGGTGGAGGGTTGCTCATGGTGTTGATGGCTGTGGTCAGGACATAGAAGAGACCACTCTGGGTGCTGACTGAACATCCCCCTGACTTGGGGAAGAGGAAGACAAAGCAGGAAGTAAAGAGGAAACGAGTGGTGAGGGAGCAGGCAGATTTGGGAAGAGTGAAGGAGGTGCAGAATGCAGAGAGGGCATTGGAAAGGCAGCCAGCTGTCCGCAGTGGAGGATGAATTAAAAGTCAAGTGTCAGACAGTCTGCTTGGTGCGAGGTGGACCCAGCATTAAATGCACAAAAAAGTCAGAATTCATTTTCTCCTGGGTGAGGAGGGTGAAGAGATTGGGAAAGATAAGTGGAGAAGGAAGCTCAGTTCAGACGGGCGGCATCCATCTCATGCAGAGGAAGCCCTGAGGGCTTATAGGCCACAGATGGTCAGCAGCAGGCAGTTAGAAGTCTGACAACAAAAGAATAAGGAATTGCTCAGGTAAAAATAAAAATGATAATGATAAAAGAACTTCTGGGATGAATTTATCCTGAACCTTGATCATTGCACATAATTTCAGCTTTTTCTAGCAATACTGCACAATTTGAAACGAGGAATAATGACACTACTATGATCTGCTGTGGCTGTTACTGCTATCACAGCAGCACTGTGCATAAGTCTTACTGAACTTTTTTTTTTGGTACCAGGGATTGAACTCAGGG
The DNA here is from genome assembly GCA_028644305.1 of Xerus rutilus. Taxonomy (NCBI): domain Eukaryota; kingdom Metazoa; phylum Chordata; class Mammalia; order Rodentia; family Sciuridae; genus Xerus; species Xerus rutilus. The sequence continues at coordinate 110,651,915 of CM053409.1, forward strand.
GCACTCGACCACTGAGCCACATCCCCGGCCCTGTTTTATATTTTATTTAGAGACAGGGTCTCACTGAGTTGCTTAGTACCTCACCATTGCTGAGGCTGGCTTTGAACTCATGATTCTCTGGTCTTAGCCTCCCAAAGTGACTGAACTTTCTAAAGCTTCTAAGGAGGGTATCATTTCTGTTGTATAAATGTGGAAACTGAGGCTTAGAGAGATAAAATGATTGCCAAGGTGTCACATAATTAGTAAGTGGTGGGGTCCCAGTTCCTGGGGCTGGACTCACAGGGTATCCATGTGAAAAGGTTCAGAAGACAAGACAGGAGAGACTTCTCAGGAGAGAGATTCTGAAGTACTGTGAGGACACAGTAGGAATGGCTCGCTTTGGGGTCCAGTCCTGGTAGAGAAATCAGTGGAAGTGACAGGATTTGACAGGGCAGAAGGGCTGTGGATTAGAGGCATTGAGGCAAGAGGATCACTGCAGAGAGGAAGAATGGAAAGTAAAGAATATGTGTTCTTGAGGTGTTTGGAATCCAGAGAAACCTTAGTTTTGAGGGAAGAAATGGAAGAAAATGGCAGTGTTGTAGGTTAGTGCTACTGGGATTGGAAACCAGGGCCTGTGCATTTTAGGCAAGGGCTCTACCACTGAGCTACACCCCCAGCCTTCACAGTCATATCTCAATATAAAAATAACTTCCAAAGGCAAAAACATGAACTAATTCTCCTTGAGTATTATCCTTTGTTCCTGTCCATTTACTAGACGATTGGAAGTTGACGTCTTGTTTGCTAGTAAATGTTTTAAGACACCATAATGGTTTTATGCTATATTTAAAAAGAAGATAATAAGTGCCTCACCTGCCTTTTCAGCCTCATCTCCTTCTATACCCCTCCATGAGCCCAGGCTACACACAGCCCTGGACTGCGCTCCTCTTCCCAGACCCTTCGCAGTGTATACAGTGTGCCACTTCCAGGCCTTTGCCTGCGCTGTGCCCTCGGCCTGAAGAGCCCCTCCTCCACAGCCCTAGCTGCCAAAATCCTTCTCATCCTTCCAGGCCCAGCTCAAATGCCTCCCTCTCTGTCCCTGATGCCCTCAGGCAGACTTCATCCCTCTTTTCTCTCTGTTCCCACAGTGACTAGTTGGAACTTCTTTGTAGCATATTTCATCCTGCCAGCAGGTATACTTAGTCATTTTTATCTCTTTCTTCTCCATTAACTTTGAATTCCTGGTTAATATATCACATTGTCCATTTTTATAGTGCTTTATGGTTAATAAAGTACTTTATCTTAAATTATTTGGGGGAGGCAGAGATGGTTTTTTATTTTTCTTTGTAATCTCATAATAATCCTTGCATATAGATGGATAATAAATGGTAATTACAATGAAATTATGCTAACGAAATGCTGTTTCTCTAAAACAAGCACAATCCAGTGCACAGCGTATTTCCCCATTTCCACACAGTTAATAATGTCATGTAATCTCATCAAATTTCTATTCCAGCCTTAATCCTACAGTACAAATCCAAATCAGATTGGAAATGGACAGGTGCCCAGGGCAACTTGAGAAAAAAATAGAAGCAAAATATAGAAGGCATACGGCCAAGTGCCACAGAAGAACCATGTCCTCCTGGTTTATTAAGTAGAGATTTCTAAAGCCTAGCACAATGGAGCACGCCTGTAATCCCAGCCATTGGGATGGATGCTGAGACAAGAGGATCACAAGTTCAAGGCTAGCATGGGCAACTTAGCCAGATACCATATCAGATAAAAATGAGTAGAGAGTTCTAGGTTGCCAGACAATGGCTCTGGGAATGGGCCAGCAGGTTTTGCCTCTACTTTTGGAAAATAAATGATTACTGAGAAACAGTGAGGCATCCACCACTGATGCTGTGCTGTACAGGGTGCTTCTGGTCGTGTGTGTGCTCGTGTGTGCCTATGACAGAGGAGGCCCCAGGGTCATGTCTGCCTTGACTGATGACAAGCCACAATGTAATGAGAGGTCCTTTATGTTGTTCCACACAAGGGTGAAAAGGTGGAGGGGCTACAAGCGCAAGCCCTGTATCCTTGGAGAGCCAAAAAAGACAACCATTTAAATTTTAACAAAAATGATGTCATCACCGTCCTGGAACAGCAAGACATGTGGTGGTTTGGAGAAGTTCAAGGTCAGAAGGGTTGGTTTCCCAAGTCTTACGTGAAACTCATTTCAGGGCCCATAAGGAAATCTACAAGGTATTTTGTGTTTATCTGCTTCTATTTGATGTAAAAAAAGAAATAATAGGCATTAAAAATTGTTTGCATTAGTGTTAGGATTCATGGATGGAAGTTGCAGGATTATTTTGTCTTCTGGATCATTTAACTGCAAAAGAGTATATGAAATATAAAAAGGGAGCCTCTTACAGTAGTTGGTCATTTTTTTTTCCCTCATGGAAACCTGTACATCCTGATTTTCGTTGAATTATGCAAGAAAGAATTCTACTCTGAGACTGGAACAGTCATGCAGTGGTTGGAGAGTGACTTTAAGCTTCATACTCAGTACTGTGCCAGACATATGTGGATGCTTAGAAAGCCCAGAGCATTTAGGGAAATAATTGGAAGAACGAATTATCATTTTCATTATCATCTGCTAAAAACATGGAACCTGCAAGGCTCTTACTTAATTATTCTAATCGAATAGGTGTTCAAAACAAAGTATGAGCTTTAAGAAGATAAAAACAATAGAATTATTCCATGAGCCACTGCCAGTCATGCTTTGGAGTAAACCAATATACAGGTCGTGTGTCCCGCATGGCAGTGTGCAGCAGAGCAGGGATGGGAGCGCAGGACCCTGTGGCCTGGCACCCCTGGAGCATGTAACTGAGCTAAGTACAGCTGTTTCAGCCGTGGATTGTTCAGAGCTATAAAGGAGAAAAATCAGTGTCATTTGTACTGTTTTCTCTTGAGATAAGAATTAAAGTACTCTTTTCTTCCCTTCTTTCAGCATGGATTCTGGTTCTTCAGAGAGCCCTGCTAGCCTGAAGAGAGTAGCTTCACCAGCTGCTAAGCCGGCCGTTTCAGGAGAAGGTGAGGAGAAAATCAAATTAGGTTCTTTAGGAAAGTCAAGCGTGGTACACGCTTGAAATGTGGAACAAGATGGGTTTCATCTTTAAATAGGCTATGTTAATTGATTAGTCTATTAAACTATGAGGTAAAATGAAAGTTCAGCTCTTTATAAAATTAGAGTACTTTATGGAGGCTGTCAAAATACTGTTGGAGATATTGATCATCAAAAACTGAATTGTGGTACTGGGGATGTAGCTCAGTGGTTGAGTGCTTGCCTATTATGTGGGAGGCCTGGGTCAGTCCTCAGTACTGCAAAAACAAACCAAAAAAACTAAATTTTCTAATTCTATTTGACCATGAGTCCTTTAACTTTTGAAAGAAAGTTAAAGCTTTTGAAAGAAGCCCATTCACCAAGTTTACCAAGCCAAGTCATTAAACATCCAGTCCTCTGAGCACCTCTGTAGCTAGTCTAGTGTAGTCTAGTCTTATCTACATACAGAAATAAAATAACTATTTTACCTTAAAACACTACACAGTCCAGTAAAGCTCTCACAGTAAAATGAGTGTCATAGGAACCTCTTCAGCCAAAACAGAAGCTCAGTTTCCATGTTCTGTGTAAATAACCAAACCAGATTTAGGCTTAAAAATTTCATTTAGAGTATTTGTTACACAAATAATTAATTGCCTTCTTTCCTGGTCTCTGTTTCATGACATAATCCTAGATATTATATAGATGCCAGTCACTAGTAGGAGGTATTATGTTAAATTTTTTAAAATGAAAAAAATCTTACATAATTCAGTCTCTACTGATAAAATCATGTTTTTGACATTCAGTAAAAATTATTATATAACTAATTGAAGAGTGCTACCTGAGTTAAACTTCCCATGTAAAAGTCTGAGCAGGTTTTACAGTTAACAGATGTCATAACTTACCAATCATGCAGTATTTTTCCTTGGGTTCCTGGAATGAATTTTATAATTAGTTTGCTGTAATACAATTGTTGTATTCCTAGAAATTTTACCTAATGAAAAATACAATTATTAACATAAGTGTTTTGCTGGAGACAAAGAACATTAAGGTCTCATGGTAATTCAGAGTCATTGTAATAGCATTTCTTCCTCAGGTTTTTCGGGGGGCAGCAGTGCTAGAGATTGAACTGAGGGCCTTATGCGTGCTAGACAAGCACTCTACCACTGAGCTGTATCCCCAGCCTCCTAGCATTTCTTTCTCAATAGGAATTTCAAAAATAATTTTTAAAAAATGTATAATTATAACTATAAAACCTCATCATCACACACACACACACAAAATCCAGGATTTTATGACACCCAGTTTTTGTTACTAGCATGAAAACAATTAGCAGCATAGTTCTTTTTATACATTTCTCATCACCTTAATACCTTTTTTTAAAGAAGGCAAAAAAGCACATTTAAGCACAACATGTAAAAAAAAAGAAAAGAAAAAAAACAACACTTATAATTACCATAGTGAAAAGGAAATTTTAACCCCTCCCCCCAAAAACATGAGTGTGCTGTATGTATCCAGTCAGGTTTCACTGGGGCTGGAGTTTGTAACCTGGCTCTGCCAGGTCAGAACCCTATGATTTTGGTCACACCTAGCTTCCTCAACTGTGAGGCATGCATAATAACCACCTCATAACTATCCCTTGAAATAGGAAGTTACTACAAGAATTATGAAGTAAAAAGTGTAAAGCTTTTAGAAAACAGCTCAGTGAACATATGCTGCTTTTATTCCCTTTTTGCTTCATTTCCTTGATTGCTGCCAGAGCCACTCAAGGCAGTGAGCCGCCTCATCTGACAGAGGCGTGGAGGAGTGTTTATTTCTTTTGAGACATGTACAGAAGCCTCAACACCTGAGCCCTCAATAAATAGTTCACAGGTGGACCACACTTTTCTTAAAGTCAAGCAAGAGAATAGAGGTGAATTCTAGTCTTAGTTGATCGTTTAGTTTGCAATGAGTAAGATTATTAGAAATATTACGAAAGATGGCAGACATCCTGAAGAGGGAGTTTGTGGGAGGGTATTAGAAATTCTGAGAAAAGGTATGGATGGATATTAATGAGCCTCTTGTTAATGCTGCACTGAATGTCTTCTGATTTAAAGTAAACTGTAGGGGCTGGGATTGTGGCTCAGTGGTAGAGCGCCTGCCTCGCATGTGTGAGGCACTGGGTTCGATCCTCAGCACCACATGAAAATAAATAAAATAAAGATATTGTGTCCATCTGTAACTAAAAAAATTTTTTAAAAAAAAGTAAACTGTAAATAAACCAGACTAAAATATTATTCATTTGAGTAGCTCTTAAAATAGTAGCTTGGAACTGGCCTGTGCCCTCTGTTAGATGTCTCATGAAAGGGGTGACTAAGGAGGATCACACCCTTTCAGTATCCACCACGGTGTCTCCAGGAGTCACTGTCATTGTGCAGCAGTTTTGCAGGCACCCGAAGCCTCTGTCTCTCCAGCCTCCTTTTCATTTTGGACTGTAGTATTAAGCTTAGCCAGAGGTCATGTTTCTGAAGTTTCCTAACTATTTTGAAAGTTACTTCAAAATTCTGATGCATTTTAAAGACAGTGACTTTAGTTGAAGATTCACTGGAAAAGTATGCATTGCCCAGGATCCTATCTGAAGGGGCCAACAGGGAACCAAAGAACAGTAACAGGGATTAAAAACACAGGGGAAAAGTCAGAACATGGAGAAATCAGAAAAATGAGCATATCAGTGACAAGAGACTGCCCTTATTAAAGCATGCAAACTATGATTTGCTTGTGTGGGAAGTGACTTTTCCTTTTTTAACTGTGGAGATTTGTATTACCAGCACTGGAAGGCTGAGACAAGAGTCCTCTGTTTCCCAAGGACGTTTGGATGACCCTGTGTCTGCTGTGGCCTTCAGCACTCTCCCCAGCAGTCACCCCCTAGCCTCTGCACAGTGCTCAGGTCACCCTCAAAGCTGAATTAAGGCCCTGGTGGCGCTCTCAGGGATACCTGCCCATGTTAGCACAAGTATTAAGGGGTTTTGGTTTTTGTGTGTGTTTTAGTTTTCCTTAGTCCTTTCCTCAGAAGCTCTTTTAATTGACCAATATTGGTCTCCATACTAAATTTCTGCCTATTAATCAACATTAGACTCAGCATTTAAGAAATATCATCTAAAATTCTCTTGAGAAACATACATCATCTGTTCTAAAAATGTTTTGGGATAAAGGGCGGTTTTTCTGTTTTGAAAAAAATATACAAAGGGCTGGAATAAGATGGAGAAAAAGTGGAAGTAAGAAATATATG
>CM053409.1:110658340-110700324 GCA_028644305.1 Xerus rutilus
CTGTAATCCCAGCACTTAGGGAGGCTGAGACAGGAGAATCGCGAGTTCAAAGCCAGCCTCAGCAATGGCGAGGTGCTAAGCAACTCAGTGAGACCCTGTCTCTACATAAAAACACAAAATAGGGCTGGGGATGTGGCTCAGTGGTCGAGTACCCCTGAGTTCAATTCCCAGTACCAAAAAAAAAAAAAAAAAAAAAAGAAATATATGTATCTTTCTGTAAAATCTTTTCTGCTGATCTAGGATTTTGTGTCTAGTCTCTGAGAGAATGACTTGGTTCTAAGTCTAAGTAAAATCAATTAAAAGCAATGCAGAGTTCTATTTATAATTAAAAGTGAAAAATTGCTTTTGGAATGCACACCCTTCAAATTCAAGACACTAAAGCATGTTAATTTTTTATTTTTAAGAGTAAATTACATTAATAAGAACTAATAAAAAGTAAAAATACTTGTCATTTAACTTTTTGAGAAAGACTTATTAGTTATTTTCCAGGATTGAGTAGCCAGCACTCTTATCATCAGTCCACTCTACCTGTGTGTGTACTTGGATGACAAGTAGATGCCCATTTTTAACTAAGTAATGTGTATTTTTAATTTTATATTCTAACAGCTTCGTACCATCTTTGTGAATGGTACAATAGGACATAAGGAAAAGTGTGTCTTATTTAATTTACATAAAGGATATACTCTAAATTTTTTCTGAGATTGTGAGTTAGTGCCCTCAAAACAGAAATATAGATATTTGCACCCCAAAAACTTGCACATAAATGCATCTGACCCTATAGATGCTCAGTGAATGTTGAAACTGGATGTAAAAAACATTTCATTAAAAAAATAAAATGATGACCCTGAGTCCTAGATTATTTTGGTATTCAGTGTATGTAGACATGCATGTAGACATGGTTCTTTGTTCCTGTAGCTGGATCTTCATAGGAATTGTCTCCTTGTCTGCAGTTACTGAATTCTTATGTGCAGCTGGGGAATTTGGAGCCCATGGGTATTCTGCAGCTCTGTATTTTTATCTATGACTAGCCTTTCTCTTGAATAGATCTTATTCTAATTTCCTGATTCATAACTTGCTTTTGCCAAGCTGTCTGGGATTTCTTTAAACAATCAAGCTCTCTCCGTATCTCAATATTTCTCCCCACCAGAATTTATTGCCATGTACACTTACGAGAGTTCTGAGCAAGGAGATTTAACCTTTCAGCAAGGGGATGTGATTTTGGTTACCAAGAAAGATGGTGACTGGTGGACAGGAACAGTGGGCGACAAGTCCGGAGTCTTCCCTTCTAACTATGTGAGGCTTAAAGATTCAGAGGTAAACCCACATTAACTGTTTCCTCTCCCTTTCTGTGTGGTGGTTCTCTTCATGGGGAGTCATGATGTTTGACAGTGGAACATTCCTTTGGGTTTTACTGAACTCTAGAACGTGACAGTAACTACAATATGACCTGCAGCTGTCTGGCCTTTTCATCTGGGGCTGTGAGGTATAAACATTGGCCTCCCACAAGCAAAACTCCAGGGGCTAAGTGGAGGCTGCAGTGAGGGGCTGGTTGGTCAGCATCAGTGGGTTACAATGCTCAGTATTAATCTCTATTCCTGTGTGTAATTGACATGATTTGGAATAAACTTTTTTAGTTTGTTCTTCATGGTCATTAATTTTTAGATATCCCACAGCATTATTTTGACCATGTAAACAAGTATTCTGGTCATACTTGACCCCTGAATATTGGGCAGTAGGAAGTTTCTTAAAAGTGTATTTTTTATCTATATGGTAGAAAGACACAATATCTAAGAGGTTGATACACTCTTGGGATACTGTTATCCTTATAAATTGGAAATAGCAGTCATTGTTGTTAAATTGAATTGTAAAAATTTGATTACATAAAATGTGTTCTCAAGTAGTACAGGTTTAATGAAGGGAGAAGGGGTACCACAGAGTACAGGAACCTGTCGTATAGTGGCCAAGTTAAGTTAGTGGTATTTCAGGGTAAATAATGTCGTCCTGTAACAGCTCCACAGTAAGTATACCAAGAGGAGTTGGCTGCCCTCCCCCTACCATGCTGTCAGTGCACAGTTCTTTCCTTTTTCTCTTAATACCTCCCAGGCATCGGGCTGGGATTGTGGCTCAGTGGTAGAGCGCTTGCCTTGCATGCGTGAGGCACTGGGTTCGATCCTCAGCACCACATAAAAAATAAATAAATAAAATAAAGATATTGCGTCCATCTACAACTAAAAAAATATTAAAAAAAAAAATACCTCCCAGGCATTGAGAGAAAAGGCAGGCGGGGAACCTGTAGAGGCTGTGTTCTCAGGTGTAAGCGAGTGGACAAAACTCTTGCTGTCTGCCGTTCAGGTGCCAGGAGAGGGTGTCTGTGGGCTTCTCTGCAGGCCCCTGCACTCCCAGCGACTCTGTGGGCAGCTGGGTCTGCTGACTTTATCCAGTAGTTTTGCTATTGGCCTTCTTACTTTCCCTACAGTTGCCAAGAATGGTTTTTTTGTGCTTGGGTTTGGTGGTTTTTTGTTTTTTGTTTTTTTAAGGGGTGTCATTATTGTTGTTTTTTTTGTTTTTCTTGCTGTGATCCTGAGAGCAGCTTGCTGAAATTCCCTTGGATGGATTTGTGTTAGTCTGCCCACCCTTAGAGAATCTGGCAGAAGTCTGGAAGAAAATAATTTCCCCCTGTAAGACAGCTGGCCTGTTGAACCCCATAGATCAAGAGAGGGAGAATTAAACCCTCCTTCAGGCTAGCAAATTGATTCCAGTAAGAATCATACAGATGATGTCTCAGAAGGCTGGGGGAAATGCTAAAAACTAAACTTCCATTATTATCCATGAAAACCCTTGGGTAATGGTAATGAGTGACATTACTTTTTGGAGAAGTTAAAATACAAAAGCCATTTTGGTTTGCATTTGAATTTGACTTTATTAAGTTTATTTAGACTTTTCCCAAGTTCTGTTTATATAAGGGATTAACGCATGCTTAAATAACATAATAAAAATAATCTGGGTCAACACTGAAAAATATACAAAAGCCATTACTTGTATTTTATTTTAGTAAATTAATTTTCTATTCACAAAACCTTTTGAAGTCAGTAAATTTTCTTAAAAAGCAACTCTTTTTAAAGGTAAGCTGTTACCATATTTGTAAATTATTAACTACAGAAGAAGTGGCAGTACTAAAGATTTTTAGACAAATATTTAGCTATATTGTTCAGTTATGGGGGGAAGGACTAAAAAGTTAGCTCTTTGTCCTACTTAGATTCGGAGTTTCATGTACAAGCAAAGCATCCTACCAATCTTAAAAGCCAGACACAGCTTCAGACTGAACCTATAGGACTGGATAGGGATTGTCCTCTCCTGGCATTCTTCTGGGGCACACGGCCTGGGAATACATTTCAGCAGGTGCAGTCAGGACAGAACCTGGCCTCCTGAGTGCACTCCAGCCTAGGATGCTGGGTATATTTCTCAGAAAGAGTGCATTGGAGCTCCTTGAGCTCTGTGGTTGGGTATTGTTAATCACTTTCTTTTTACAGAATATAGGGAGTATATGGGAAGTAACTGGTCACTTGGAATCTTGTTTCATTGTTATTCCTTTATTTAATATGCAGCCCCCAGAAACAGCAGTACAGATGGATAGTGTGTAGTTGTTGTCATTAATTCAAGAAAGCATAATCAGAGTAAAAATTTAACCCAAACCTTTCCTGGTAAATTGTTATTAAATTTCAGTGACCAAAATACAAGGGTGATGATAAGTTGTGTTCCTGGTAGATAAATTGCATATTTTTATTCTTAGAGCAATTCTCATTTAGTTTATTAAACATTCTGTTTTATTTTAATTGGAATACTTAATTTACTGCGAGTTAGGAACTGGAGGGTGAGCATGAATTGAGACTAAAGCACTCTGTCACAGCAGATTGCCTTCTGGCCCCTCTCTCGGCTCTCTTGGTCTCTGTTGCCGACTCAGCTGGTTTAAAGTTCCATGAGCATCCATGAGAGGGCTCCGCCTTAAGTGCTTCCGGAGCACTTAATAGTGGAGAGAAGTATGGCCCACCACGGATAGAAAAGTGTCAGTGTTCACAATGTGAAATTGGGAGGAAAGGCTATGTAGGACAGTGGTCCCCTCGTTGCTCTAGGGAGGCGAATGGAATGGGGAAAGGGAAGATTCCCTCATCCCTGTGCCATTTTAGTTCTTTAAAAAAGAAACCTAGAACAAATGTAGCAATATACAAATATTTTAATGTATTCAATATGGGTGGTAGGCTCGTGGGTATCTCTTAGAATCTCTGAACTTTTTGTGTATAAAATATTTCCTAATTAACCGTTTGAAAACAAAGCACTAACTGAGCATGTGGGGAGTAGTCCTCCTGGCACAGAGCCTCCCGTTGGGTTTTCCCAGGTGTGAGATGCGCCCATGCCACAGGTCCATACCTGAGCCCTCTGAGGTTTACAGTGCCACATACTTTGCTCTTGTCTTAAGAGTAAAAGCTACACATTTTAAGGAACTATTTTGTCCCATGTATTCCTAATAAACACACTTCTGTCAGGTGAAACAGACCTGGAAAGAAAAGGGGGACTTAGGGGGTCAATTGGGTTTGTTTCATTAATCGTGTTATAAATTACATGATCGATACTCCTCAGCATGCAAATGAGACCTTTTGCTCTGTTTTAAGGGTTCTGGAACTGCTGGAAAAACAGGGAATTTAGGAAAAAAACCTGGTAAGTTACATACCCTAATGCTTATGTTTTATCATTATGAGTATAATTGATAGCTGCTTCCAATCTTTGTTATTAGGGCCAGCAGTAAAGACCAAGAAATCTTTCCTGAGAGTGGCTGGAATAGGCCCTTTCCTTGGACTCCATTAATAATATATACATGGTTATGAATTTTGGCTGTTACCTCACACATGGGGAGTGGGTACATCACCAGACAGAACGTTCTCTTGGGTTATGAAGAAATAACTCTGGCAAGATGGTGGAAAATTGCCACGCGCAGAGCTGTAAAACTGGAGGTCGCTGCTTTTTAGTCATCTTATTAGGCTTGGGAAGCCTCTTTTCATTTTCTGACAGCATGATGAATCCAGGACACAAATACCAGAGGAGCAGCAAATGTTATCAGGTTATAGTTCCCGTTAATTTAGAAGCCATTGAATGGTTTTCCTCAAGTAGACGTTGAAGGTACAAAATTATAGTCATACCTCTATGGTCAGTTTTAGTTTATTTAAACAAAATCACATGTTCTAAAAATAGTAGCATGAAAGAGAGCAGAAGGAAGATATGTGAAATAACATGGTCTGTGTGGCCTGTCTTCCTGGTCTAAGTTATTTGTGCTTTTTTGTCATCATATCCTTAGGAAATTATAGGTTGAAACAGTCATTGCTGTGCTGAGAGATTTGTGCACGTCTGGTGCTCACATCAGATGGGCTTCCTTAGCCAGGCAAAGGGAGGATTTCAGGGTGTCTAGGCTTCTAGTCAGACTCTAGATAGTGGGCCATCTGACCAAATCTCTCCTTTAACTGTGAGTCTTCTTTCTACATTTTCAATGTTTGTCATTCCAAAGGGTCCAGATGTTTCATATGTGATACCCAGGTGAACTTAACTTCACACTGAAATTAGCAAGCTGCTGAGGGGCACAAGAGGCAGCAGAGAATGTCAGGATAGATCGCTAACTCATATGCCAGGTCCTTTGAGGAGTAGAAACATCTGTTGCCAAGTGGGATAGAAACTGGGACTTTTCTCCAGACCAAAATCTCTTGGAGTCTAGGCTTATCCTTGGCACATTGCAGGAGAGTCCTCATCCCTGTGTAGGTTCTGGGCAAGAGCTCTCAGGAGGAGCCAAGTTGTCCAGAAGCTGGCTGTAGGCTTCCTGGCTTCCCTCAGTTCTCTGAAGCATCTGGCAGGCCAGGGCTGCCCCATGACAGGTTAGTGCTCCTGTGGTGGTAGCCAACCTTGGATTGCAGAACATGACAATGGAGGGGGCGGGGGTTGCTAAAGTGCTGCAATCTTATTCCTTCCCTGGAGTTAGTGGAAAAGTAGGAGATCCTATCAGAGTAATAAGGGGCTTTTTGCTTCCTATCTTTCCATCTTTCTCTACTTCATTTCTTCTTCCTTCTTTGCTTCCTTTATGTCCTGTCCTTTCAAGAACCATTGTGACTTGAGAGTGAAAGTAGAGGAACAGAGCAGTTTGTTCTGATTATTTCTAGAAGTTCAGGAAGCTGTGGCTGCAAATGTGCCAGAATTCATCAGAGAGGAAGGAGTCTGTCTTTTCATACTCGACCTTGGTGCCAGCAGAAATGTGCTTTTCAGTGCCTGGTCTGGTCCTGCTGGAATTTTTTCTGTGGAATTTCTGATATTCAGGAAATGTACAGAACTATTTGCGTTTTTTCTCTGTGCTGAATTATTGTTTTTGCATAAAATTCCCATCTTAATTCCAGGTTCCTCCTTTAATTTGACATAAAAAGAAGTAAACGTGCATTGCCATGATTCATACCAGTTCAGGGATCACCCCCAAAATATGAGCCATAAAGAAAATAGTCTTGTTCTTGGGAGGGAGAGTCTGAAGCCACAACGTGGAAATGAGCTGCTACCAGGCTCCTGATAGTTTTTGAGGAAAATAGAATTTTTCTTTCTATAGTACTTGGGAGAGGGAATGTTTCCTCTATTCACTGAGCACTGATAGGCGGGGGTGGTGAGTGCCAACCTTTGATATCAGGTGTTTGGGAAACTCAGGAGGTGCTTCGAGGCAGGAACTGGTAAGTTCTGAGCCTGTGAGGGAGTCACAGAAAACAGCTGAACAGAAGGATCAGCCAAGCCCCTTGAATGCTAGGGGAAGGGGCTGGGACAGGAGGGATTCAGAGCCTCCCTCATGCAGTAGAAAACCAGCCACATATGCTAGTTTTGATGATGCTGATCTGAGACTCTGGGAGGTGGCTGCGTCTTCTTAGTGTTCCATCTCCTGACTCTTAACACTGTACTGCAATGTTTGATCTTATTTTTCAGAAATTGCTCAAGTTATTGCTTCATATACTGCCACCGGTCCTGAGCAACTTACCCTGGCCCCTGGTCAGCTGATTTTGATTCGAAAAAAGAACCCAGGTGGATGGTGGGAAGGAGAGCTGCAAGTTAGTTTTTTTGTTTGTTTGTTTGTTTCCCTGTTTATTTAAAATTATAGTTTGTTTGAATATACAAAAAAAAAAGTTGGGCAGGGACAGTATTTTATTGCAAAGTAGGAAGAACCCATCACTGCCTAAATCTTGCATTTGAATAGTGAGAAATAACCACTTTATCTGAATCTGTGTGGTTCCTAAGCTTCAGACAGCCAGTAGTTGCCTCTGATTTCTGAAAGCTAGGGATTCATTTTAAAATTCATCCTTTTAGGCTGAGTGCATCTATATGCCCTGCAACTCGGGAGGCTGAGGCAGGAGGATCCCAAATTCAAAGCCAGCTTTAGCAACTTAGTGAGACCCTGTCTCAAAACAAAACACAAAAAAAGCTTGGGATGTGGCTCAGTGAGTAAGCGCCCTTGGGTTCAGTCCCTGGCACCAAAAATAAATAAATAAATAAAATTCATCCATTCAGTTCCCAAAGTTCAAATCACTCGAGATTCACTGTTGGGACAGTGAGAATTCATAGGATGATGGATTCCTAGGTAGAGCCCTCCTTGAGGTCCTGGCATCCTGAAGCAGACCATCTCATCAGTGGTGTCGAGAAGCACGTTGAAGTAGCAGATTGCTTTTTATGCAAAGCCACATCTGTACATCATGTTGTTTTTAGTTCCTGTGCACGCGCATGTGTGTGTGGTGGTGGTGTTATTCTTATATCTTGTTATTTGTTTTGCCATTCCAGAAACCACTTTTAAGTTTCATTTCAAGAGGAAAAAATAGTTTTAAAAGGGTTACTGTCACATCAGCGTGGTAAAGATTAATAGAATCATCATTAGATGCCAAACCTAACGGGAAGTTTTTAGTGAGGATGAAAATTGCTTATGGTCTTCAAGTGACTCCCACAGAGAGACCACATATAATTTGCAAGGGCAAGCATAGTAAGTATACAGTTGAGAACTAAGATACTACCCTAATCAACTGATTAAAGTGATTTTCACCAGTGAGAACAAATGGACATAATATTCATTCAAACATGCTACCTAAATAAAAGACAATGTCACATATTATTGTGGTTAGAAGTGCATTCACTGAGTCTAATCATCTGGAAGAATTAGATAAACTCAGAATAAGGAATGTTCAATTATAGGGGTAGAGAAAGGCTGTATTCTTCAAAGACATCAATGGCAAAACCCATAGAAATGAGATAAAAAGAGACATGACTGCTGATGGCAATATCTGACTCTGGACTTGATCACACATGAAACCAGAACATACTCTAAAGGTTGTTACTGAGATAATGGGCAAAACTGGAATGTAGACACTAGATTAGATAAAATTTCCTTTTTGGTACTGGAGATGAAATCCAGTACCACTGAGCTGCATTCCAACCCTTTTATTTTTGAGACAAGGTCTCACTAAGTTGCTTAGGTTGGCCTTAAACTTCTGATCCTATTGCCTCAGCTTTCTGAGTAACTATGGTGGTAGATGGATGTTGCTAAGCCTGGCTTAGATAAAATTATTATACCAATTTACTAACGTTGAAAACCATACTATGGTTCTATGAGAGACTATTCTTATTTTTGGTAAATACCCATTGAAGTATTTAGGGGTAACCAGCCATGATGTGAGCAAATTATAATAAGGTAATTCCGAAAAAGAAATCACAGTGGAAGGGACACGGAGGGAGGGAGAGAGAATGTGCAAATAAGGAAGCAGATGGGATAAAATGTTAATAACAGGGGAATCCAAGTAAAGGGTGTTCTATATGCTTTTCTTATTCTTGCTGCTTTTCTGTAAGTTTTAAATTATTTCTAAATAAAAAGTTTCTTTAAAAATGTTACTTCTATAACAGAATTACATGGTTATAGCCATGGGTTTCACATCTACAGATTAAACCAACCAGGGACTGAAATTGAGAAAAATTTGCATCTGTATTAAAAATGAGCAGCCTTTTTATTTCTTGTCATTATTCTCTAAGCAGTAGAGTATAACAACTATTTGCACGCATTTACATTGTATTTGGTGTTATAAGTAATCCAGAGATGACTTAAAGTATATAGGAGGTTGTGCATAGGTTATATGTAAATATACGTCATTGTATATAAGAAACTTGAGCATCCGTGGATTTTGGGATGGGGGTAAGGACGGTGTCCTGGAACCACTCTCCTCCTCCCAGATACTGAGGGACAGCTGTACTTCACAGATAAGTCTGCTGACTATTGAACAGGATGCGTTTCCCTCCTACATACAGCCTCCCCCACTATGAAAGTGAAGAACAACCTTAGCTACCCAAGCTCCACCTGGCTTCATAGTATAGTGTGAAGGATGGCGTCCTCCATGGCTCGCCCGTATGGGCAGCCCTTAGGGACCTGCCAAAGAGAATGTTTCCCAATTATCCCTCTGGCCTTTGTGCAGAAGAGCTGTGTGTGGTAAGGGATATAGAGCTGGGTGTCTTCCTTTATAGTCAGGCATGGGGCCTGCTGCATGACACAGGGGCCTCAGTACTCACTGAGCATGTGAACAAGTAGTTTCTAGAATCCCTTTTATGAGAATCGTACTGTCCCAAGGAAGAAGCATGCAGTGACCCTCTGGTGTCCACTGGTGTGCCTGTGGGCTGGTTACCACATTTGCTGTCTTTCATCTGGCCCTGAACAGGACTGTGGGATGCAGATAAACCAAGGTGGGGGAGAGAAAGAGGAAGTTTGCTTGCAGGGCACTGGCTGTGGAGGGCACCTCTACTGGTGCTGAAGAGCAGGGGTGAGAGCATCCCGAATGGGAGGCATGTGGCCCAGGAAGGAAGGAGGACTTGCAGGAAGGGCTCTGGTCACACTGTCGTCTGCTCACTGTTTTGTCCAGACCAACCCTGGCTGAGTAGGGGAAGATCTGAGCTGGACATACTACTGTTCCCTCTGGACTAAAGAAATGCTGCCCATCAGAAGAGAAGGCATGGTGGTCAGGAGAGTACCTAGTGATGAAACTTCGCTGGAGCTCGCTGATGGGCAGCCATAAAAACCCTGCCCAGGATGGCTTGCTAGATACAACTTCCTGGCTGAGGGATCTGACCTTTGGAGTCCTGGAAATCCACTGTGCTTTGTAATGTGCCTGCTTTTGCACTGGGCAGGGAGAGGAGAGGGCCCGCTCGTAGCAGTGAGGCCCTCCCCACTGGCCTTGCCACCTACGTGTCCCTCTCCTGCTCTGAAGACTCGGTGATTCCCTCTGCCCGTCCCCTTCAGCCTGCCTGCGAGGCGTCCTGTTTTGCCCCTTCTTCCCTTTGCAGCCATACACTCTTTTTTTTTTTTTTTTTTTTAATATTTTTAGTTGTTGATGGACACAATGTCTTTATTTTATCGCTTTGTACGTGGTGCTGAGGATCGAACCCAGGGCCTCACGCATGCGAGGCGAGCGCTCTACCACTGAGCCACAATCCCAGCCCCTGCAGCCATACACTCTTTAGCAGCCATTCCAGACTTTTTGGACAGTATGTTTAAAAACACCAACATCGGCCTCTTGACTTAGCTGCCTTGGCTCCTTGCATTCCTCTTTATGGGGTTGCCCCTTCTGATTTCTTAAGAGTTGGCCAAAGCCCACGTCCTCTAGAGGCTTTCTGGGGCCATCCCAGCCAGAAGCACTGCTTCCTTTCCCCTGAATTTGGGAATGGCCTCCTGCCAGCTCCACCCTGGTGTTCCACAGATGACGTTGGCATCATTACTTAGCTTTCTTGTGTAGTTCTTACTTCCATGTGTAGGCCACCACTTCTTCTTTTTTTTTTTTTAATACTTATTTTTTTAGTTGTATGTTGACAGAATATCTTCATTTTATTTTTATGTGGTGCTGAGGATCGAACCCAGTGCCTCACGCGTGCTAGGCGAGCACCCTACCACTGCGCCACAACCCCAGCCCCAGGCCACCACTTCTTTTAAAGGCAACACATTTTTAGTCCTCGTCTCCTAACATCTTGCTCAAAGAGAGTTTTGAATAGTCCTTGGAACCCTCAGTAAAATGATGGGGTCCTATGCCCAGGGTAGCTTCTTGTGCTTTACAGAGTCCCTCGTGGCCTGGATTCACAAATGAAGAAATTACCAACCAGTTCTGTGTTCTTCTTTTCTAGAACTACAGAGGTGGGGACAAAGAAGAGTCATTGTAGTTGTAGATAGATAAACGTGAGATTATTTAAACCTGTGGCTTTAATCCTGGGCGGATTCACCATGAGAGAAACGGTTTAGTCCTTGAGCCAGGGGCATGGAGTCTATCAGACCACAAGGAGGGCGAAATCAAATGTACATTTTAAAAGTTACTCAGAGGGCTGGGCGAGGTGGCGCGGGCCTGTAATCCCAGTGGCTCAGGAGGCTGAGGCAGGAGAATTGCGAGTTCAAAGCCAGCCTTAGCAATGTAGCAAGGTCCTAAGCAACTCAACAAGACCCTGCCTCAAAATAAAATATAAAAAAGGGCAGGGGGGTGTGACTCGGTTTTTAAGCACCTCTGGGTTCAATCCTCAGTACCAAAAAAAAAAAAAAAAAAAAAGGAACCCAGAGGTAGCCTTGGTAAGTTGGCAGGTGAGAGGGCAGAAGTAAGGTGATAAACTAAGTTTTCTCTTAGCTTTATTTCCTTATTTTGGGAATAGGTATTATATTCATGTGGTTTAAATTTCAAAAGTTACTAAAAGGGATACAGATGTCTCCCTTCAACCCCCCTGTCCCCAAAGGCAACTGCGTTCATCAGAGCCTTGTGTCTAGAGATAGCCTCTGTGTGTGTGTGTCTGTCTGTCTTTGTGGAATCATATTGCAGTTGGTAGTCTTGGCTCACCAATTATACTTCATGTCATGCATGAATTCTTTCCAACAAGCGTCTCACACGTGGGGCTGGGATTGTAGCTCAGCGGTAGAGCACCTACCTCGCATGCGTGAGGCCCTGGGTTCGATCCTCAGCACCACATACAAAGCAATAAAATAAAGACATTGAGTCCATCTACAACTAAAAAATATATATATTAAAAAAAAAGTCGTCTCACACGTAAACACTCAATAGATGAGATTTGTGTTGAATCGGACTGTGTTGAAGTGATGGAGAAAGGAATGACAGGGAAAAATGTGGCTTTGCCATCACTTGGGCTGGTGGTGTTTTGAAAACAGTGTGAAGTTGAGACTTCTTGTGTTCTGTGGATCCTGCATCTGCATCGTGTTGCTCCATAGGGTGTATATTACAAAGAAGAGTGCAGACACGTAACTCTTGGCTTTTGGCTATCTAGCCACCCTAACCTTGGGACTGTCACATACCTTTTCCAAGCTCACTTTCTTCCTTGAACTTGGGAATACTAATAGCATTATCCTTTTTGAACTGTGAATAAATGCATATAAGATGCTTGGCAGAACTCATAAAAAGCACCCAGTGAGTTTTGATGGCCAGTATTATTCCTAAAACCTAAATGTAATGTTGGAATTAACTGTAATCTCCCCGTTACCTGAAATTAGTAGCTAAGTGCTAACTAGTTTTCTGTCTCAGACACATCACAGAATATCCTAAATTTTTAATCCACATAATCCAGTCCTTGCAAAGCCATTCCAGGCTTTGCTAACCAATGGCTGCAACTATTTGAATTTTAACAACAGCATTTTATTTTTGTGTCCTAGTAATATCCATAGATTCTACTGTTTGTGCCATTTGTATTTCAGTTCTATATAAACTTTGCGTTGAGTGTTCTGCTACAGAGCAAATTGTATCATACCAGATGAACATTTATAATTTTTTGATCTAATTATTTTCTTATCAGGCACGTGGGAAGAAACGGCAGATAGGCTGGTTCCCAGCTAATTATGTCAAGCTCCTGAGCCCTGGGACAAGCAAAATCACTCCGACAGAGCCGCCCAAGTCAGCAGCACTGCCGGCAGGTAAGGAGCTGGCCGTCTCGTGGGGAATGACGTGCCTGCGTGTCACTGCCGTTCTCCCACACAGCGTTCCCGTTAAGTATTTTAGATGGCTTTTCACATGTGCATTAAGCACTTCTTGTACTTCTGGAACTGACCCCCAGCTAATGTGATACAGAATGCTTTTCAAAAGGACTAGTATCTGAGTAGCTTGACTGTGCTGGACACAACAGAGCCCTTGTTGGAGCTCTTCTCCTGAAGGAGCCATGAATGCCGTGGCATGAAAGCCAGGTTTTTCTCTTGATTTCCTTCAAGCTGTTTCAATTGAGATCTGGACTAGTGGGTGGAGCGACAGAAAGGGGCTCCTAAAAATAAATGGCTGGGGTCTAGATAGGTCAGGAGATGGAGCTGGAGGCCATGGGGGTCTGTTGGTTGTGATGTGTTCACTGAAGACCGAAATAACTCCCTGTGACATTTACTGTGAACAGAGAGGGCCTCGTTGAATGGGCAGGGTGTTGTGCAGGCTTTCCCAGAGGACTAAAAGGGACAGCACTGAATTGACCCGGTTGGCTATTTTCTGATCTAAAGGACTAAATTAGATGCTTCAGTAACATTTAGGAGAAGTGAGGGTAGGATGCAGATTTCTGCTTTAGGTCTTTCAGACACCAATCCTTGAGTGGTAGTTATGGGAAACATGAAATTTTTGTTCTCTTACCTTGTGGTTAAATGTCTGTATAGTGTCCTTCAGTGAAATAAGATTAAAACTTGGCAGCCTTTGCAAGAAATTGAAGGATTGGCAAACTTCGTAACAGTCCTGACCCCAGCCAGGCCTCTTTGCTTGAGTAGAAACCCTATGTAGGCAGAGGGATATGGTACCAGCTGTATCCACTGGCCCCTGGGGAGATGTGGCACCCCCCCCACTGTCAGTGTGCAGCCCCCTTCATCAGGTTGATTGAAACCCACTGAATTTATCTATTGAGGTGACTCAGTTAGTTAACTGGAGAGTTCGAAAACTTCTAAACCTGTACAAAGATGGCTGTGAAGGATTAATTGGAGACTCTGGCCTAATAGTGCAGACTTCTCCAAAGTGTCAAGATGCCAGAGAATGAAAATAATTTAACTCCAATAGGTGAGGTGAAAAATTGTTTACATGTGGAAATTTCTTTGAGACACAAAGATAAAGCAGAAAGATCTTTTAAAACACCCAATTTTACTGTTCATTAAGATTTGGAAGTTCTTAAAGGTCAGATAATAATTGCCTTTCACCTTTAAAAAAAAAAAAGAAAGAAAGGGCTGGGGTGTGCCTCAGTGGAAGAGCACTGTCTACCTGCCTGAAGCCATGGGCTCAATCTGCAGTAACACACACACAGGAAATGACAAGAGAGGGAAGGAAAAGTGATAATGGAGCCCCACAGTCCCCAGCTGTCCTGTGCAGCGGAAGCTGGTGAGTGTCCTCCAGCGTTCCAGTCAGCATTATAAGGAGCTCCATCGTATTCAAAGCCAAAGACTCAGTTATCACTCTTAAATTTTCTGCTGACAAGTAAACAGAAAAAAAGAGGAAGATGTTGTAAAAACCAAGGACATAGTGTGAAAATTTTCTTGTTGTCTTATTTTTGACCCTTCGTCTTCCTCTATTGCCCTTGCCATGAAAAGCCCCTTAGGGCACTTCCACTTCACTGTACCCTCATTTGAAAGGGCAAAAATAATCCGTGAAAATGCCTGCTGGCCGCAAGTGGCCCCTCACGTGTGCGCCAGCGAGGGTGTGCAGCTGCTCACCCAGCCCTGTCTCCTGCAGTGTGCCAGGTGATCGGGATGTACGATTACGCTGCGCAGAACGACGACGAACTGGCCTTCAGCAAGGGCCAGATCATCAACGTCCTCCACAAGGAGGACCCTGACTGGTGGAAAGGAGAAGTTAATGGACAGGTGGGGCTCTTCCCATCCAATTATGTGAAGCTGACCACAGACATGGACCCAAGCCAGCAATGTAAGTGCCCTGGTGGCTCTGTTCCTCTCCTCTCTGGTACCTTCCAGTGAAACATGCAGCATTGCTCTGATTCTGCTGAGCTTTGTTTGCAGAACTTAAAGCTAGACCACTGCTGCATTCACAGCTGTCTCTTTGAAGACCTTCTGTAATGCAAGACTTTATCTCGTGGGGTTGTTTTTGTTTTTGCTTTAAATTTTCATTCCTTCTGTAGCATGTCCCCTCCCTCCCCTCCCCCGTTTTGCCTATTTTTTTTAAATCATTTGGCACCATGCTGTTGACATGCCCGACTCATTTTCCTAGCTTGAATTTTGCTCATTGTTTTGTTTTGCTTATGTGTTGTTTTCCTCCTTTTTCTAGGAATCATATGTTGTCCATCCCCCCCTCAGGCTTGAAAGTCCTCAAAGAGACCCACTATCCCATATCACTGCCCAGAGGGATGATGGGAGATGCAGCCTTGATCATGTGACTTCCAGCATGATCACCTACTGCCTTCTGAGTAGAAGAACTCACTGCAGAGCAGTTTACCTCATTTTACCGTAGTTGCATGTGATCGCAATGTTTGAGTTATTACTTGCAGAGACAGAAGCAAAAATTACAAAAATACACAGGGTAGTGGGTCCTTTTGTGGCTTTCCTAGTTACTCAAATTGACTTCCCCCACCTTTGCACAGGTGCTTTCAATAGTTTTAAGATTATTTTTAAATATATATATTTTAGCCTTTTAATAAAAATCAATCAGTCAATCATTTCTTTGCTATTTTGGTTTTGCAAAAAGACCCACTATCAAGGAATGCTGCATGTGCTATTAAAAATTGTTCCAAATGTCCATAAATCTGAGACTTGTATTTTTCATTTTGTCCAGTGTTACCAACTAAATTGTGTAGTTTGGGGTTTTTTCCCCTACCGTAGCAGTACAGAGGAGTTCAGTGTATGTTTTGAAGATGTGTAGCGTGAGCCCAATTAAACAGAAGGTGTTTTATGCTCGTGTGTATCAAATGTACCTTGTTGCGCATGTAATCCATCCTGTACATAAGAAATGAGTTCTCTCCATGGCAAACACTCTTGTATGATATCTAACCACATTGCATTAATTTTATTTTGCACAGTGACCTTGTAGCCACATGAGAAAGCACCTGTGTTTTTGTTTGGTCTCAGATTTATCTGGTTGAGTTGGTGTCTTGTTTGGGGTTTTTAATTTTGTGTGTTTTCATACCATAAATCAGTAGACGACACCGCTGAGGTGTCAACAGTGTCTATAGTCTCTCTCTAGTCTCTGTTACATGAAGTTTTATTCCAGTTACTTTTGTTGGAATGACGTATTTTGAACAAGTAATTTTCTTGACAAGAAAGAATGTGTAGAAGTCTCCCTGCAATTAATTTCCAGTGTTTACATTTTTTAACTAGACTGTGGAATTTCTACAGATTAATATGAAATGGAGCTCGTGGTCTGTTCATGTGTTAGCTGTGCTGTAGCTGAAGCCACGTTTGTCTTTTAAACGCTAGTTGGAAGCTCTCAATAAAACACCGTTGCTGACAGCACAGAGGTGGGGTGGGGGCGCCTCAAGCACAGCCCAGATGTCCTACTAATGACTCTGTAACGCGTTGTCCCTTCCGTGTTCAGTTCTCGGGAGGCTCTGTGCTGGCAGTTGTGTGGAGGTCCTCCCCTCACACGGTGCAGAGGATGAGGGCAGCTCCTCCTCGTCCACCTGCACTGCAGTATTTTCATGGATATGAATGTAAAATATATAAATATATAAACCTGCGGCTTTAACAACTGTAATACAACCTTTTGAATTAGTTACGTGTATAGATAATTAAATTCTTCATACAAAAGTTAGACGGAAATGTCTCTGTGTTCTTGCTGTTGGAAGTTGGCAATGGCGAGGGGCACCACACAGACCAGATGTCAGCAGCCGGCCTGCTGCCCGCAGGGCGACCATGGCATGTGCACTCTGAATACAGACATGATCCACTTCTCATGGGGTCCTCATTTGAATGGCCCTCTCTCCCCAAGCTACTACCCATCTATATGTAAATGATTGCTCCTTATAATGCTGGTTTGGTGATCAACTGTCATTGGTAAATGTTGTTGACACAATGGCAGGTATGTGATTCGGTTCAAGTCACAAAACATTTGTCCAAAAGAAGTACCGCAATAAGAGACTGGTGAACTCCCTGAATCTGTGTGGGTAAAAACAGAAACTAGCACATTTTCCATATCGTCGTTTGGAATGTGCTTCTGCCTGGTCCACTCCAGTCTTTGTCACCTTTGCAGAAACAAGTGAGCTTACACATTAATGACCACATGCTTAATTTCATCCTCACGAACCTCACTTATTGGGCCTCCCCTGCCTTTCAGTGAAAAGTGATTTCTTTTGTCTTTTCAGCAGATATCTGGGGGGAAATATCTCCCATGTGTCAGGTGTCCTGCCAGGTTTTGGGGAGAGTGTGGCATTCCTGTCCTTGCAGAGTTCATGTTCTCATGAGAGTATCACACAGAAAACTAAACCCGCAGAGTTCATTTACATATGCAGAGGGCGCGTGCAATAGGTGAGAAGTACCATACCTGGAGCAGTGTGGGCACCAGGTGCCACTGAGTAGGCCATCCAGAGCAGGTGGGCCTGGGGGAAGGGAATTGGAACCTTTCCAAGAGGAAGTGACACGAAGCTGAGAGCTGAAGGGTAAGGTGAGCCAGCTGAAGTAGGAAGAGGTGGCTGCTCTGGGCTGAGGTGTCAGGACGTGCAAAGGCCTAGAGCGGGTGGAGAGGAGCTCCTTCTGTCCCCAGCCCACCCACTCATGGAACAACGCTCAAGTGAGCCTGCCCCAGCTCTTCCCCAGATTCTTCATCTGTGTAAACCAGTGTTCCCTCTTGAGCCGTGGGGTCAGCTGGAGGAGTACAGTTCAAGGTGGGTAATACTCAGTGGTACTCCATGTACCTCCTCTCTCGGATCCCCTCTCTAGATCTGTCCTCCAGGCTTCCTTCTGGGTTTGTGAAGCTGCCCCAGGTTGTGCTTTACAACTTACTCAGTTTGTGCTGGTTGTAGACTCTCCATCTGGCCCTGTGGTTCTCAACCAGAGGTACTGCAGGCATCTAATGGGTAGACTAGGGATGCTGCCCAACACCCCACAGTGCACAGGACAGTCCCCATAATAGAGAATGAACTGGCCCCAGATGCACCAGTGCTGACCTTCAGAAACCTGATCTCACCCCACTGGCCACTATGAATTTCACCTGGTGCTCAGGGCTAAAGTGGTAGGCCCGTTGGTGAATCCTGGAGTTGGTTTGGTAACTACTGTTGGGTAAATGTCATTGTTTAATAAGCTTATCTCATAGAAAGTGTGCCAGAATCTTGGTTATATATTTCAGAATTTCTTGATTATTCCCCATATTCTCTGCATTGTGGTATTAGATTAAACTAAAATTGAATAACTATTTTAATTAAATTCTTCTAGTTAAAATGGAGAAGGGGATATGAAATATCTCCTTTGGCCTGAGAGCTTGAAGTGTCAGGTTTTGTTTTCTGAGCTGTTTGTTAAACAGAAGTAATGTTATTAAATCTTTTAATTTAATATTGGTGTGTGTGCATGTATTTACAACTGAACTGGGGGTGTAGTTTTGCTCCAGTGGAATATAAAAAAAAAGAGTCTAAAAGAGCTTGCCTTCATTGTGCACTTGTGAGTCGCCTCCAGAGGCCTTTGTCCCTCCCCTCCAGGCCAGGCCGAGCAGACCCCACATGGCCTCTGTGTAGAAGGGCATCTGGGAGATGCTGCTCTAAAGAAAGATTTCATGCTATGTAAAGTGATAAAATATTACAGAATTACATGTGTGGTGGAAAGTGATGTCCACCTCCATTTCAGGCAGGACCTGGGCAGAAGATCCAGACTCCATCACAAATGACAATTGTGTTATTCAGCAGGATTGATTATGGGATGGATTTGATACCATCAGGAGAAAAACTTGTTAACACTAACTTAGGAAAACCCTTTAACTAAGTGGTTTAGCCTACTAGTGTGTTTTCAGTGGCACTGGGGCTGAACCCAGGGGCACTCTACTACTTAAGTGTACCCCCAACCCTTCTTTGAAATTTTTTGAGACAGAGTCTCGCTAAGTTGTCCATACTGGCCCTGAACTTACAATCCTCCTTGCCCCAGCCTCCTGAGTAGCTTGGATTTCAAGTGTGCACCACCACGCCTGGCAATATTATTGTGTCTTACCTATAAAAATGCACCCCAATTTCCTCAAGATTGAGAGTTGAACTAAGGTGGGGGATTAGAACAGACCCTTTGAAATTAAAGCTCTGAATAGTTTTAGCTCCTAAACTTCCTATCTTGGGTTGGTAAATCCTTGTTGTAGCCTTTACATATTAGCCTTGTTATGCCAATTGTCAAGGTAATAAACATATAAAATAGTTACACAGTTGCATTAAATTGGAGTGCATTTTTAGGGCTGGGGTTATGGCTCAGTGGTAGAGCACTTGCCTAGCATGTGTGAGGCACTGGGTTTGATCCTTAGCACCATATAAAAGTAAATAAAAGCCAGGCACGATGGCTCAAGCCTGTAATCCCAGCACTTAGGGAGGCTGAGACAGGAGAATCGTGAGTTCAAAGTCAGCCTCAGCAACAGCGAGGCGCTAAGCAACTCGGTGAGACCCTGTCTCTACATAAAACACAAAATAGGGCTGGGGATGTGGCTCAGTGGTTGAGTGCCCCTGACTTCAATCCCCAGTACCAAAAAAAAAAAAAAGTAAATAAATAAAGGTATTATGTTCACCTACAACTAAAAAATAATCTGATTGTGTTTTTAGATAAGTAGGCCATTCTGTGATCAAAACTCCTCTCAGGAGTGCCACTTTTCACTTCTCCAAACATGGTGCTAGGTCTCTATACCTCTTTAATGTCTCTTTCAAGCAAACTGTTCAAGAAAGAACTCCAGCTTGCTTTCAGAGATAGCCTGAATTGGCTAAAAAGCCCCAGACAACCAGAAAGGAAGGCTGAGCATGGGCGCGCACTACTGGGAAGACTAGGAAGCAACCAAACTGGGCTCACGGGTTCCTAAAATGAGTTCAGAGGCAGCAAAGACCGTCAGTGCTGGCTAAAGAAATGGAAGGGTAGTCCTGAAACAAAAGCCAAGTTTCAAAGCTGCAAAGGCGCCTCTGAACCAGTTCTCTCCCCTGGAGTCAGCTACCCATGGGTGGTAGTCCTGCTGGAGTCCCCACTGTTCCTGGCAGCCAAATCAGGGAACCTACCTGGACCCTGTGGCCACATTTAGCCGGACATCTACATAAATAAGCAAACGATGAAAAGGAAAAACAAATTTTAATGCAGTTTGATCAAACTGAGAGAAGCAAACAGCAATTTCATATGGCTCAACCCAATACAATGTATCATCGCCCTGCCTGTGATGTGTTAGGGATGCAAAAATGCCTGTCAGATGAGTGAATCAAACACATGAATGACTGGAAAAAACCAGAGTCCAGATTTCTGACACACCACATCTCTCCAAGAGCACACTAGGATGTGTCTCCAGTTTGGTCTTCCTTTAGATCCAAGCTTTCTGGAAGGAACACTACTGGAAGAACCCCTGGAGGGAGGTGCTCCTGGAGTCTGGTGCTCAGTTTGTCTAAAGGCTGAGGAGCGGGGCTTTGGTCTGAGGGAGTCCACGCCGCCCAGGGTTGGGGAAGGCCCCACCCAGATAACAACACTTAGTCCTGCTCCCTTGCAAATTGAAAATTGTTTCTGAGAGTGAATTTTTTTTTTACTTTTGGCAAAAGTATGAATTATTCCTATTTGTTGTTTTTAGTTCCAGAAATGTGTGAGAGCTTTTATGGAAACCACGTTGAGTGTCAGTGGTCCCAAAAATGTATAGAGAATGTCTGATATTTTGGATTTGGTAAGACAGAAAAACATAAAGTCTGAAGGATCAAAAGTTGAGATAACCCTGCGTGAATATTTCACTTTAGCCAGAGTTTTTTGGGGCTTTTTTAAATTTTGTTTTTTGGTACAGGATGCTTAACCCCTGAACTACAACCCTTTTTATTTTTTATTTTGGGACAGGATCACATTAAGTTGCTGAGGCTGACCTCTAACTTGCTATCCTCCTGCCTCAGCCTCATGAGTCACTGGGATTACAGGCATGTGCCTCCGTGCCCAGCTTTTGGCCCTTCTTTTTAAAAAGACTCCACATAAGGAAAACCAGACTTCCAGAATGTTTCCTGGTGTGTAGTTAGCTAATCCATTTCAAAGGGTTCTGTAGCCTCTCAGGAAGTTCCCATTCTTTAAATCATGACTACATTCACAAAAATTAAAGGCATTGTTTATAAAAACAAATGAATATCAACTATAAGATATCCTATATATTGTGTCCATGGGACTCCCTGTTAAGCATGCTAACTCCTAGAAGCTACCTGTGTTGTTTTAATGGTGTCAGCTCTTGGGGGGGCTGGGGGACAGGGGAGAGTGACTTGCAGGTGACTTAAATGCCTTCATCTGTAGGTTGGTAACAGTAGGTTGTGGGGGTGAGATCAGGGTACAGCAGAAAGCAGATAGACACCACTCTGGAAGATTCTGGCAGAGGCTGACAGCTGCTGTTTTCACATCTGCTTGGCACGTGATTTCCAAGTGATGTGGCAAGCCTCAAAGAGGAAGTGTGCCTCCCTTCCAGTCAGCCTGTTACATTTTTTTAATCTGGACATTCCTTCCCTTGATGCAGTTCTCTGAACCCTGACCCAGAAGAAGGGAAACATTGTGACCAGCCAGTGTTCATTTAGGAAACTACACTCCTGAGGCCCCTGATTTCCCCTCACATGCCCCTTCTCGGCCCTTCCCCTTCTCTGCCCCTGTCCCCACACTCATGCACACAGAGCCACTGTGTTACGTTCCAGGCTCCCCTGGGAGAGGGAGCAAGGGAGTGGGGACAGAGATGCCCCTGCAGGTTATTTAATGATGTTGCAATCTTAGGGAAAGTTGGGCGCCAGTCCTGCACTTGACAGCAAGGACTCTTGAGAGTCTAGGGAGACACTGCAGCGTTCTGAAAAGCAGCTCTCCCGACTCCCTCGCTGGTCCTCTTTTTAGTTGTACCACTGGAGAAGCGCAGCCCTGTCTACCCTAGAGCCTCCGAGCTCCCATCTCCACAGAAAGATGGGGATGGGTCCCTCTTCCCTTGTGCGTGCGAGTCCCACACTGCTGGGACTTGCAGGAGCTCAGAGCCATTGGTCAGGATTCCACACACTGGTGCACATTTTCAATGCACTAACTCCGTGCTGGCCCGCCCCATCCTGCAGTTCTTGACTGCCAGAGTTTTCCAAAGACAGGCTTGCCCTTGCTCTGTGCCAACTGTAGCTTCTAAATTTCCATTCCTGGCTGCCACCAGAACACTGCGGTGCCATATAAAGTAACGCCGCTTATCTACAAAGTTCAGTCTAATATTTGCTCCATGTCTCTTCGAATTTTGAAACATTTTTTCCTATAAGCGACTTCCTCTAGGAAGAATAGGGCTCTGGCAAGAAGGGTTGGGGGGATCAACATAGCTGCGACCTGGCCTTTCAAGGGCTAAGAAGTGATCTAGGCTGGTAGTTCAGAGAATGGGTTCAAATCCCATCCCTGCCACTTACCAGTTGGGTGATCCTGGGCAAGTTATTGAACTTCTTGGTGCTTTAGCGACATCATTTACAAAAGGAAAGATTTATAACACCTAGCAGAGAGTAAGCATCCAACAGATAGGAGCTATGTCATGGTCATTCTTGGAGAAAGGGCATTTGTACCTGGTGGGATCCCATCGAGTGGTTTCCTGCTTGTTTGCCTGCAGTGAACCAAGGCAGTCGGTGGGTTGGGTGCTTTTCTGGATTAGGGATTTCAGAGAGGGATTGGACAGCTTCCCTTAACGCCCTCGGACAGCTCTCTGCAAGTGTGCGCCACTCATTTGTACAGACCACAGCCCATCCCCTCCATCTGCAGGAAACCCACCTGCGTGGAGACAAGCAGCTTTTTAAAGCATTTTTCCTGCACTCCTGAAGCATGTGGTGATGTGCTCTGTTTTGAGGCCAGAGCCGCCTCAGCAGACTGTTGGTGGCAGTGGATAAGCTGCCTGTGTTTCACACGGCTCACGGGGTGGCCAGCAGGGAGGATGGAATGTGCGAGGCTTTTAAATGTCACGTCTGTGGACTGTGTTGGCAGGCCATGCAGCGCTCCACAATAAACCTGTCACAACTGCGTTGAGTCACTGGGTCCTTTATTTCTCATCACAGCCTTCTGTGGCCTTGTGTTCTCTTGCCAGCAAAGAATGGAACGTTCAGCCCCCGACACATGCCAGCCACTGAGTTTTTTTCCTAAGCAGTCATGCAGCTTGGGTAGGGACGTGTATGTGTCTCCCCAAAGCACCCGCTTCAGAGAAGCTGCCCCCAACTGGCTGAAAGACTCTGGGAGGCTAATTCTGCCCCCACCCAGCTGCATGCATCCCAGGTGCCTCTCAGGGTCCAGTCCTTGGATGCCTCTGCTGTTTGCCAGGACTCCAGCAGAGGAGGCAACGCCAAGGGGGCCTCTTTGCTCTCTGGAGCGTTGCCGTGGAGTTCTGAGGCCCCGTGGGAAGGCCCACGGGTCTAAACCTCCATAGCAGCCCTCCACTGACTTGGTATCCAGTAGGAAGCCTCACCCCAGCTCCTCAAGGAGCAGAAGCACACCTGCCAGTTCTCTCCTGCCCTTTTACTCCCCTCCTGCTGCATCAAAGTTTCTGCAGACTGGAGGGGCTCCCTCTCCTGCTGTTCCCTGCAGGTCATGGCCCTGGCCTGGGATCTAGAACCAGCCTGCCTGCAGATCTTGCTTAGCAGAACACAAGCAGACTGCATCTGAGGAGCCTGTGGGAGTGGGAAGAGACACTGACAGACAAGTCAGCAGTTATTCCAGCCTGTGATGGACAAAAGTGGACAGAGTCTTCCTTTGAAGATCATGAGAAGGAGCGATCTCAGCCTGAGGAACAGGAAGCGCAAAGGCCCTGGATCCGCTCAGCCACCCCTGCCCCTCCATAAGGAAGGCACAAATCTTCCAGCTGGTCTCCCTGCACCCATGCTCACCTTCCAGACTCTTCATGTTCAGGCCAGAGAGCTGTTTTCAAAATACAACTTCTCCTTAAAATCATCAAGAAGTCCAGTCCTTGGAGTATAAAGACCCAAATCTTCTAGTTGGTCTGCGAGACCCTGTCTGATCTTCCCCTTTCTTCTCCAGCCCTCTTGCCTTCCTGTCTTTGTTTATTCCTATACTGCTCAGTTTCTAGCAGAGTTCAGTGACCACCTCCTCAGGGAAGCCTTCACTAGTCCAGGGGCCACTGGTAACAGCTCCTGGCCCCATGTTCCTTTTAGTTGTGTCACCTTTGGAGTTGCTGTGATGGCCATTCACAGGAGTCTGGGCTTTTGTGTTCCCAGCAGGTTTTCACTAGCCCGCCTGAATACTGTCTCTTCCACCTTGCAGGCTACTTTATGGAACAGACCATTTTTATCACAGGAGTCCTCAGCAGGGGTTGGAACCCACTGTGGCATCCCGGGCCCACGTCAGGAGGCAGTGAGGGGTGTGTAGGCAGCATGCAGCCTCCAGCTCCACACAGCCTCCCAGCCCTAGGGATTCTGTGACCCAGTCTCCCCAATACTTGTCTTCCCTGCAGGGATCCTGTGTGCCACCCATCCAGTCGGGAGGTAGCCCATAGGCACTTGGGTCAAAGGACCCCTCCATCACCACAGGCTCCTCACCACCTCCTAGGGTATCTGCATCAAATTTAAGCCTCTGGTGCACCCCAGCCAGGAGTGTCCTTACCTCATTCCCCCATCTCTTCTGTTCCCCCTGCACTCACCCCTCCTGCTCTCTCTGCCACGTCGACTGCCTTTGCTCAGCTCTTTCCAGATCTCCTCATGTCTAACAGTGAGTGGATGGAGAGGCAGATACATAAACACGTGGATTCTCTTGCGTCCCTCATTAGACTGTGAGATCCTTGAGGGCAAGGCACACATCTCTGTTACATCCCCTTCCCACAGAAGGGCTGTGGGTGTAACTCAGTGGTAAAGTACATGCTTAGCATGCCTGAGGCCCTGGGTCCAATCCTCAGCACCCAAAAAATAAGCCCCAGGAGCAGCACTCACAACAGTGCTGGTACCCTTCTTTGTAGGGGTGTTCTGACTTCCTGTGGGACCTCGATCTCCTGGATTGCCCTCCCCTGTTCCTCAAAAAGGCTGTGAGCATTACAGAGGACAGACACCTGGGTCCCCTGGTGGCGAATGTTCATTGCCAGTGCATGTGGGGAATGCGCCATTGTTGGAAGAAGAAATTCTCATGCAAAGACCCTAAGGCAGGAAATGAGCTTTTTTGTGGGGAGGTGATTACCAGGGATTGGACTCGGGCACTCAACCACTGAGTCACATCCCCAGCCCTATTTTGTATTTCATTTAGAGACAAGGTCTCACTGAGTTGCTTAGCGCCTTGCTTTGGCTTTGAACTCTTGATCCTCCTGCCTCAGCCTCCTGAGCCACTGGGATTACAGGCGCGAGCCACTTTGCCCGGCAGGAAATGAGTTTATTAATCTTATGAATTATGCTTCATTATTCTTGTATTCACTCTACATACTACCTGTTCATGCACTTTTTGGTTTTCCCCACTAGAATGGAAGCTTCAGTAAGCAGGAATCCAGGGACCCAGGCACACCTACACAGTTGCTGCAACTGAGCAAAAGAAGTCTTGGGCTCAGGGCATCTCTCGTGTTCCAGCCGAATTAGTTTGCCAAGAACAAGAGAGATATCAGGGACCAGACTACTCTTAGACCCTTCTGAAAAAAGTCCCTTTGAGAGGGAAGGTACACTGTCCATCTGCACAGGCTCCAGAGGCAGTCCTGGGGTTTCTTAGCCCAAGGTTGTTTTTGGAGAAGACCCACCTGCCTTGACCCAGACTGGTTGCCATCAGCCCCAACATCCCTGAGCTCAGAGCACCAGGAAGCTCCTGGGGACAAAGTGCATGTGCACCCTGCCGGGCACACCCTTTGAACAACTGGTTCCTTGTGGCTCTATTTCCTGAGACTTTGCAAGCAAAGGTTTTATTCCTGATAGAGGAAGTTGCCACACATCGCTGGATTCCACTGTCCCTCCCACAAACTGAGGGCATTGTGTGCGTTGAGTGGAGTGACTTTTGAAGCCATCTTGTAGAGCTGGAGGTCGGTGGTGGCAGAGCAGACTCACGTGCAGCTGCAAGGGCACCTGGAGCAGAGCACAGGGATCTGGGCTTTAGGTTGCAGATGGCCTTGGAGGGATGACGTTCTGTGGACACAGCCATCCAGCCCCCTTGGACAATTGCTTGAGTGACCTGCCATGGGCTGAATTCTGCTGAGCATTGTGGCAGCCCTCATGCTGGGTGTGCCTGAGCTGGTCTGATTTCCAAATCTCTCTTCCTCTTCATACCGGGCTCTGGATTTCCAGGCCATCTCCCCTATGATGAGCAGTCTTCTGGAACTAGTTGGGAGCTTTACAAAGGACAGTCATCTGGGTCTCTTAATGATATCATTGATCTTGGGTACAACTGGGATTTTAAAAAGCTCCTTGGATGACTCCAATGTGCAGGCATACTCTAGGGCCACAGCCTCACCCCCATCCCACCACACAGGCTGCCACAGTGCCCCTCCCAGCATTCAGCCCAAACCTCCCAGGGCTGTGCTGCCCCCTGCAGGCTGAACCATGGATCCCAAGATTCACATGTTGGAGCCCAGATGCCTTAGAATATAGTTGAGTTTGGAGATAGTGTCTTTAAAAAGGTATAAGTTAAAACGAGGCCACAGGGTGGGACCTAATCCAATCCGACTGGTGTCCTTATAAGAATCTGGATGCACAGAGAGACTACATGCAAAGGCAAGATGGTGGGAAGACACAGTTGGAAGGTGGCTATCTACATGCCAAGGTGAGAGGCTTAGGAGAAACCAGCCGTGCTGACACCAGACTTCAGCCTCCAGACAAAGTAGACGTTAGTGGTTTTAGCCACCCAGTTGTGGCGCTATGCTCTGGCAACCCCAGTGTGGAGAATGGTGACGTGGATCATGGTCTATCATTGCCCCTGGGCTGTGGCTCTGCTGCTCTGGGAACTTTCAGTGCATGGGTGCAGGACAAGATGGCCTTGTTGCTATGGTGATGCCTTGCCTGAGGAAGTTCTGTGCAAGGCACAGAATTACATCAGTCTTGACCCTGAGTTGAGACACCAGGGATAGAGAATGACCAGCTCAACTAGATAATTATAAGTGTTTGCAAGTGCTTTGACCTTCAAGCCTGCCTGCTTTGAAGAAACTTTCTTACAGAAAGTCTTGTGATAATAAAACCTACATAATAAATGTGCTGAGCTAGCTCTGGGTCATTGTTTCTCCATCACAGGACAGTGTCCCACCTGGTCCCAGCTTTCTCTCTATTAGTGTTTGTCTTTCTTAATCCCCCATCACCCCTCTCCGATTTCTAAGGCACCCCAGCACACTTGAACGCCACCATTTTGGCAAGGCAAAGGCATAACAGTAAGGGCACAGGCCCTGGGGATCAGCTCCCTCTGCCCTATTTATTAAAAAGACTTTGTCAACTTGTTCAACTTCTCTGTTCCTTGGTCTCTTCATCTGCTCAATGAAAGGTGACAGTAGCTACTGCCAAGGATTGTGGGTGAGGACTCAATGGGTTAATCTATGTATAGGGCCTGGACCTGCCAGCTCACTGTGGCAGTCAGCACTAACTCATTATTCGCCATCAGCCCTGTGTCCGCTTCCCTCTTCACATCTGTCCCCAGGGCTGCAGGTGCCCCACTCTGATGCCTCTTTGATCCAGTTGTCCATCACTACTGCCCACCCACCCTGATGTTCTCCTGATGACATCTGACTTGGTCAATTTCCTGCTGCTACCACAGAATACCCGAGATGGGGTGACACATAAAGAAATCCCCTTGGCGACAGTTCTGAAGGCTGAGACATCCAAGTCCCAGCGGCTGCACCTGGTACAGGCCTTCCTGCTGCATCATCCTATGGCGGAGGTGTGGAAGGACAAAATGGGCACACACAAGAAAGGGAAGCGGGTTAGACATGTCCTTGTCTCAGAAACCCACTCTTGACATGGCACTGGTGAGGGCAGCACCCTGGGGACCCAATCACCCCACAGGTCTACCTCTCAACACGGTTGCAATGGAAATTAAGCTTCCAACACGTGAACTTGGAGGGACGTATTCAGCCATAGCAAAGCCCAGCTCGTGTTCTTTCTCCTCCACAAATTATTCCCAGACCTCTCAGTCAAAACTACTGCCTCTTCCCTGGCATTCCAATAAAAATGTTTGTACTTCTATCATAACAAAAATTATCTGCCTTGTGTACTCGAAGGACTTATTTACAGCAGCTGCAAAGGATACCTAAAACCCTGCAGGATGAGGCGCATGGAGAGCAGGAACTCAGGAAGAAAGAAAAACACAGGTGATGACATTAACAGAGCTGAGAATGAACTACCAAACGCATAAAGGGACAAAGGTGGAGCCAGGAATCTAGCATCAGTTGTAAAGCCATGAATGATGTGCCCTTCCCCCCAACATCATGTTTATGGCAAATTGGGAGATGATCTATCCCTGAGAGTTCAATTTTCATTGCTTCTCAATAGCCGCTAAGCTACCTGGCAACCTGAAGATTATGTGGAAGCCACATTGGAACTTTTAAGCTTCTGGGTTCAGATAAGCAGACACTGGCAGAGGGACCTGACACAGAGATGCAACAGGTCTCCAGGACAGGCCTGACTGGGACGCCCAGCCCCAGTGGAACATGGGCACAGGGGTCTTTGGTGCCATGGGGTGTCAGCTCTACCTCTCCTCACAGGCTTGTGGGCCCACTAGCTTCTCCAAACCACATATAAATCTAAGGATTTGCAATTTTGGGTCCCAAGGATTGATCATAACTTGCCACCATGCCCTTTAAGATGGAGATCAGCCTGGGATGCCTGATAGACTGCAGTCCCCTGAAGGAAAAGGATGCGACCCACCTTACCCATCTGAACCGCAGTTCCAACATGGACGCTGGCTCGCTGCGGAACACATAGTGTCATCTCCTGAAAACTGCTGGGGT
Organism: Xerus rutilus; assembly: GCA_028644305.1. Classification (NCBI taxonomy): domain Eukaryota; kingdom Metazoa; phylum Chordata; class Mammalia; order Rodentia; family Sciuridae; genus Xerus; species Xerus rutilus. The sequence continues at coordinate 110,687,374 of CM053409.1, forward strand.
TTCAGACATTAGCTGTAGGGTGGAGGAAAATGGTGCAGGACCAGAGAACTTTCTTCACGTCATACACGAGTTTCATCTGCTTTTCCTAAATGACTGCCACCCCCCATACCACTCTGTCTGGGATGTTGAGGAGAGCTCAGTTCGATTAATTTTCCCAGAAGGATCTGGTTCGGCCCTGGGAAACACAGACTTCCCTGGCAAGAGAAACTAAGACCGTGGGGGCCCCATTCCTCAAAATCAAGTCAACTCTAAAGATGGCCTGCAGTGTAGACAGGAGCTCCAGGAGCCCAATTAACAAGTATTCTGCTGATGCTGACCCAGGGCTACTTAGAGGACCTAGGCTGAATGTCCCCAGAGATGATGTATATCCTCTCCCTTAAGATGAAAAACTATTGCCAAGCTTCCCTACCACTCTCTCTCCTGGTCCTGCCAGAATCTTTCTCCACAATGTGGGATTGCACCTCAGGGGCACTTAACCACTGAACTATATCCCCAGCCCTTTTTATTTTTTATTTTGACACAAGGTCTCACTAAGTTGCTGAGGCTGGCCTTGAACTTGAGATCCTCCTGTCTCAGGCTCCTGAGCTGCTGGGATTGTAGGCATGTGCCACCACACCCACTCCTCCAGAATCTGGTTCTGGCATCACGACCTGCATAATATCGCCCTTGCCTGCTTCCCCCTTGACTCCCACAGGCTCTCTGTGTTCACCTGGTACCTGGGCCTCACCACAATGGCCTCACCCTCAGCCCTAGAGAAGCCCAGCATAAGGAGGGCCTCCCCCAAGGAGCCTCCCTCTCAGAGCAGAGTGCCCAACTTCACTGAGATCCTGCCCTCCCTCAGCACAACTCACTGGCCTGTCCTGCTATTTTTAATTTTCCTATCAAGTCTTCCCCAAGGTCATGAGTTTCCCTGAAGACAAGAACAGTATCTTGCTTATTTCTGTGTCTCTTGGACTTCATAGGAACTTAATAAATATTTATTGACCAACTCATTATGTATTTTGGCTCTTTCATAGCAAGAACCAGGCCTGTTTATTTGCTTTGCCCAATGGCCAGCTTGTTCTGGGGCCAATTTGGTTTTCAAAATTATGCTCCTTATTGGGAAAGATAGATTGGTGGTGAGGAGGGGAGTCGCAGGCACTTTCTATCCTAAATGCTTCGGCGTACTTTGAGACTATATTGTGCTTGTGTTCGTATATTACTTTCGTAGTAAAAAGATTTAGGTTGCTCTGTTGGTATAAATAATGGTTGAGAGGGTCAACCATCTGATCTTTTTGGATTAGATTTTTCCCATACGTTTCTCCAGTGATTCAGTCTTCCCAAAGGGTATCACAGTCTATTTTGTAAATGTGTTTAAGAAAATGATACAACACTTAGGCACACATATTAGGAATTTTATGTGGGCTATAATGAGGAACATTTTTAACTGCTCACAGTCATTTGCAGTATTATTTCAGCTGGAAGTGGGTTTCAGTTGAGACTCCTTCATCCCTCCTTGACCTCCGTGGAAAATCTTGGGCCAGCAAGCATGTTCATCCTGGTACCCAGAGGGGAGAAGGGCCACTTCCCTCCATCCCTAAAGAAAACTTTTAAAATTTGAAATGTCTTTTCCATTTACCCTGCTTTGAATAATGTAGATTTTTAAAAAACTCTCTTGTTTTTCTAAATGTTAAGTTTTCAAAAGAAGGATATTTCGAAGTTCAAAATGCCTTTTTCAAGACTTTCATGGTTCTCTTGGTCTGGCATTCACCAGCCAGAATGTTTTTTTAATTTTTCATTTGTTCTTTTTAGTTATAGATGACTGTATTTTGACATATACCAGCAAGAATTTTTTAAACAGCATCACATGGGTCAGTTCCGTGGTCAGAAAGATCATTCCAAGCCAACACTGGTTGCTTCCTGCGTGATGTAGTGAAGAATCTCCCCACAGAACCTTTGCCTTCATTGTGCTCTGGGTGCTGGAGAAGCCACCAGGGCCATCCCCCTGTCCCCAGAAAGACTGACAATTAGACCTGCATAGGGTGGAATTTACTGGGCAAGCAGCCCAGACCCACCCAGGACCCCAGCACCCCAAGACCTCTCAGTTCCACCAGCTCTGACTTGGACACTGCAGGTGTGTAGATTGGAAGGCCAGAACTGCCCTGGGCAGGAGGCTGTGCTGCAGCCCTCCTGTCTATCCTGAACTGGTCCCAGGTAACTAGGATTCTGGGACCAGTGGCCCAAATTTTCTCTGGACCTTCTATAGTTGCTCTGGCTCTGAACTTTTCAGAACTTGAACCATGAAAAACTTAAGACCCAGAAGAACTGAATTCCAAATCAAGTGGTCTTTCCTGATAGGTTCTTGTTTCCAATTCCTTGATATCCCTGGGTGCATCTCCAGTACCTCGCACCTCCTTGCTACGGTGTCTGGTTGTCAGTTTTTAGTAAAGTCGGTGTTCACCAATAGAGTCTATTAGCATGTAGGGTGGGCAATTTCCTGTTCTGTATATTGCAGATTGTTTAGCAGTCCTTGTCTACCCTGCCAAATTCCAGTAACCATCTTGTTATTAGGATAACAAGAATGCACTGTCCACCGTGGGGGTGGGGTGGGGTGCAGTTCAGCCCTTAACCTGGTGGAGGGGAGGTAGTACCAACTTCAACCTAGTGGGGGCAGTACCACCTCCAGCTGGGGACCACTGAACCCCAGGGTTGTGAGCTGTGCCCCATGGGACAGGCATCTCTCTTCCATCCTGAATCCCAGCACCCCACACAGTTGGTTTCAGGCTCATGGTGGCACATCAGGAAGTATCTGTAGAAAGAGTGCATAAGAGTGAACCTGATAAAATGGTGTGCAAAATGTGCATGTGTGTGTGTTACGTGTGTAGTACATAAGAGCCCATGGCACCCATCAGATTTCTCTAAGGAAATTGTGATCTAAAGGGATGTTTGGGAGACCAGTTCAGCTAGTGCCCACTACTGGCCTGATGTTTGTATCACTGCTTGTGCCACTCACAGTGTTTATGACGTAAATCTTGAACAACCTCTCTGTGTCAGCATTTTGATATTCATAGAGAAGGGACCATCCTGAAAACTCCTGAGCAAACTGCTTTCATGAGGTACACACCCCAAATGCTTGGGCTGAATTTGGCCCTTGAATAAGAAATGGCCCGAGTCCTGGACCCTTTGACTCAATCTCGGGAGAGTGGGGTCAACTAGTGCAAAACCTACACAAGTCCCCCCACTCAACCCCAATTCAGGAGTATTTCCTGGGTGACTTCCCCAAGAAAGAAATTAGGGCGGTCCTTTAAGTTCCTCTAACTCGGAGCTCACACAGCAGCTGGGTGGAGCTGGCTGAACTGAAGGAATGAGCAGTCCAGCCCAGCTTCCTACCTGAGAGTTCACTTCTAAAGCAGCTGTTCCCATAAGACAACACCCTAGACAAGAACAGGAGTTGGGTCACATGGGTGGCCAGGGAGAGGGCCTAAGTTTAGAGACATCTGCAAATCCCCAAAGGTCCACAAGAAGTAGCTCTGAGGTCTGGGGTGGAAGGGTGTGGAGGGTGTTAATGTGATGAAGGCTCATTTCTGCTCCCTGTCCTGGAATGTTTCTGTCCCAAAAGGGCCTGTCCTGGAATGTGCATCCCAAAAGGGCCATCGGCCTTGTTTTTGCTGAAAAAAAGCAAGGACTGAGCCAGTTCCAGAGCCAAGAGCATTTGCCAAGAAATTCCTGATATCATTTGCCCCAGAGAGGTTGTTCAATTTGCAGAAGCTTCTAGCATATAGATTAGCTCAGCCCTGAGTCCGACAAGCCTCCTTGAGGGAGCTGGAATCGCTAATGAACCATTGGTAATCCAGAGAAGTCTTCTCAAACTTTAATGTACTTAAAACAATGACCTGGAGAGCTTGGTAAATCAGATTCCCCAGGCGCCACCTTGAGGTAGTCCACTAATCATTTGCATCTCTAACAAGCTGTCAGGGCTGCTGATGCTGATGGTCCCTGGACCACACTCTGAGAACAGCTGGCTTCCGGCAGGGGCTTTCTCATGGTGCTCTACTGCCCCCACTATGAGGAGTAGAGAGGGTGAGAAATGAAAGTGAATGGGACTCAGCCGGCCACTCCTCACCTACCTCCAGGACACCTCCCATTCTATCTTAATCTCTAATCACAAGTGTGACCTCTATAATTAAATACGGACTCTTTAAAACAAAGAAGTGGTGGACCACTGGCGTGGCAGAGGTGGGCCCAGACCTTCACGTAAGGTATTCCCTGGAACCGAGCTTCCCTGCCCCTCAATGCTGTGCACCTGGGACTAGGGACAGAGACTAGGATAGACTGTGTCTGCCCATAAGCAGTAAACGTTCCAAGCAGACACAACCCCAAATAAGCTAAGTGAGCGGAGTCAGGGGCTGGCCCACCTCAGGGTAGCGGAGTAGCTTGTTCCCTCCAGTAGCCGTGGTCTCAACAGAGGCCCTGGGCGGAGCTGTCTGCGGCAGACTTGCTGCTCAGCTGCTATAGTGCTGGGCAGTGGCCTTGGCCAGGAGGGCTTTCCCATTTCTGAGTACGTCTCACATCAGATTCATTAGGAACTCAACAGAGCCACCTCACCCTCCAAAAACCAACCTTGGTATAGCCCTCCCCTGCGGGGGGCCAGTAGTGGTGGTCTGGAGTAGAGTCCAGCCTCCAGATCCAAAGTCTCACAGTTGGCTTCACCACTGCCCAGCTAAGAGTCTAGGGTGAGTCTACCTCCCTACACCTCAGTTTCCTCATCTGTATAATGGGAGCAATTCTAGAATGATACAGGAGCATTAAAGGCAGCTATCTGCGTAGAGCTCCCAGGATAGTACCTGGCATAGAAATGTTGGCTAAGTCGTTTAAGGTTATTTTTGTGGTTCTTGATGAATCAGGACTGTGCCACCTGTGTTTGTTTCTAGGGATAGCATAACAAATGACCACAAACCACGAGCTTAAAACAACTGGAATTTATTGTCTCACAGCTCTGGAAGCCAGAAGTCTGAAATCAAGGGTTGGGCCAGGTTCCCTCTGAAGGCTCCAGAGAGCATCTCCTCTAGCCTCTTGTAGCTTCTGGTACTGCTGGCAGTCCCTGGTGCTCCTTGCCCCTGTGGGCTGTGGTCGCAAGGCCTTCCTTCTGTGTCTCTCTAACCTCTTAAAAGGACATCAGCCATATCATCGGATCATTCACCCCAATTGTGAATGCCCTCATCTTCACTTGATTGCATTGGTAAAGGCTCTCTTTCCAAATAAGGTCACATTCACAGGTACTGGGGCAGGGGTTAGGGCTTCAGAATATCTTAAGAGGATGCAGTTCAACCCCCAACACTGCTCAATTGGAGTGAGGCCACAGAGGCCGCAGCCACAGGACCCAGGGCATTGTCTCTGCAAAGTTGTGTGAGCTGCTCCAGATTCAGACTAAATGGTCCCAAATGGTTATGTCTTCCAGGGTGTTCAGACTTACATCTCTTGGATATGTTGACCCCAACTGAAAGAAAGCGACAAGGATACATCCACGAACTCATTGTCACAGAGGAAAACTACGTGAACGACCTGCAGCTGGTCACAGAGGTACTGGCAGCTGGGGGAAGCAGGGGGCGGGTGCTGCAGGAGGCGGGGAGGCGGGATCCCTGCTAAGGAAGCCTGTGTCTCGATTCTGAGCCTGGGACACCTTCTGATTTGTGGGGAGCGTGTGAGTCGCAAATGTCAGGAGATCTGACCCGAGAGGAGATGGTCGGTTCTCACTGGGGCCAACTTTGAATCAAACCCATAGAGGGGCAGAGATCACTCATGCGAGGGGCACACAAGTCCCAGAGGAGTTGGTGGAAGGGGGCGTGTGGACTGTGAGTTGGGAGTCCTTGAAAGGAGTTGCAGCTCAGCTACCAACTCGTTGATGTCATAGAGCCAGCCATGTCACTCCTGGCTCAGAACCGGCATCTGAAGATGGGGCCCATGTGGCTGTTCTCTCCACCTGTTCTTAGTACTCCATAAACCCCTGACAAAAATCTGTTGCTGAGCATGAAGATGTGTCCTGCCAGGTCTCTGTGAGCCCCCCTGGCCTGGGACAATGCCTCATCTTGTCTGTCCTCCCAGGTAGCCCTTGAAGGGTCTTGGCCAGCCCATCTGGAAGGTGCAGTGATACAGAGTTGCTGAGAAGGCAGCCTCTTGTCCATTCACATAGGAAGTCACCATGGCAGGAAATGAGGATTTGAAACGTGCCATAATAGTTTGGAACTCCCCTCCCCATCATCAAATGTTGTAAAACCATCTCATCTGGTTTTACAACAGATGAGATGGGGTTTTTTTTGGTAGTCTAAATATCCAGGAGAGACACAGCTGGCTACCCAGTGTTGGAGGAATAGAGGAAGGGCTGCTGGCCCAGAGGGCCACCATTAGCACATAGGAAGTGGTGCAACTTCAAAAGACATGCCTTTCTCAAGACGTTGGACTTTTTACTGTCTAAGGTGTCGACAATGTGTCACCCCCTCAGATATGGCCCCTTCATGCAGTAGGCAATATGCACACCATAGGTGCTGGCCCTGGGATATGCCTGGTTCAACAGAGGCTTAAGGATTCCTTCACAGTAGTGCCCCCAGGGATCACTGGCAGCCAGGGCAAGTTTATTTCAAAGACAGGCTGTCCCCATTCCCAAAGAACCTTCAGAAGAGCCCCCTATCCCAGACAGTAGGTAAGGACCTCCTCATGGATAGGGGCCACTGAGATCTGTGATTTACTGCAGGTTGCCTAACCATACAGAACTTGGGAAGGACAAGGTCACTCCCTTGTGACCACCCCCTGCAAGTGCTGGCTCTGTCTGACCCTGGCCCAGGCGGCTGGGGACAGAGCAATGGGATCAATCTCTGAGGGCCCCACAAGTAGCCCTGCTTATTGGAAGAGCTACTCCCTGAGGTTTCTTGCCTCCGAATGCCTGAAGCTCATGGGGGCAGCAGCAGATGCTGCAGGTGGGTGTGAAGGAAAGGCCTGCACCCACAGGCATCTTAAGCCCCCACTTCCCCACTGGGTCCATCTCCTTGCAGTGGGCAGGCAAGACAGCCCGCCTGCCTACGCGACGTTATACCGGCCTCCAGCTCCTTACTGGTGGGGCTAGCCTCACCCTGCACACATTCAATGGGCCTCCTTCCTTTGTATAGACCGCAGACCCACCAGGGACCCCTCCCATCCACTGCAGAACTCTGCAGGAAGGTGGACCTTCCAGTCAAGTTGCAAACCCCCAAGTCCCTTCCCTGGCTCCAAACAGACCCGTGTGCGCGTGCGTGCGATTTTTGAGCTAACTGTTTGCTTTCTGAACTGCTTCGTTTTCTGCACCTGTAGATCTTTCAGAAACCCCTGATGGAGTCTGAGCTGCTGACAGAAAAAGAGGTTGCTATGATTTTTGTTAACTGGAAGGAGCTGATTATGTGTAATATCAAACTTCTGAAGTAAGCCTTTCTTCTCTAATCCCTGGCCGCGTCGCCTCCCGGCTCTCACACTAGCACTTCTGTGTGGTCCACTCGTGTGTCCCTCATGCATGCCACCCTGTGTCACTCTGCCTTTTTTGCTTGTTGCTACTCACAGGCGCCATCGCCCTCTGTGCCCGTCCTTGTGCTTTCCAGAAAAACGCTCCATAGACATTGCAGGGAGTAAATCACCAAGGCATCCTGGTTCCTGCTCTGCCTGTGGGTCCAGAATTTTCAGAGCTGGGCCAATTCTGGCTCCTGATCACTGGCCAGCTCCATGCAGGCAGCCCCCAGCCCCAAGGCCTTCCCTCAGATCTGGGTTCCCAGGGGGGAATGTTGGTCTCTTGAGACATTCTTGGCTCCTGCAAATGGAACAGGGCGACACTGTCCCGTCTAACATGAGCAGAGTTCCTCAGGATGGCCCTGAGCAGCTGGCCTGGGGCCATTTGTATTATATTCCTATTTTAGTTTGCAGAGGCAGCTGTGGGGCTGGGAGTCGAGGGACCTGGATTTGGATCCAGTCTCACTGCTCTTCCTCTTTGAGCCTTGGTTTCTTCATCTATGAAGTGAAGGGATTGGGTCAGATCATCACAAAGGTCCCTTCCAAATATGGAAAAAAAAATCCCAAGACTAGAAAACCAAAATGTATGTCCACCAGGCCTTCATTAGGACATCACTTGCTAGAACACAGATTAAGTCCTGGCCTCTGGGGATGTGCTAGAGCAGCTGGGAACAAGGTCCCCCTCTCCAGGCCTGAGAGTGAAGTGCAGCCACCCCAAAGCCTGTGTCCATTCCCCATCTCCATATTCAGGTCATCAGGAAGCCACTAGTTCCTAAATGTTGTCCCCACATTGTTTTCATAAAGTAATTTCAGGTCCCCACTTTCTTGGATATGTGTTTGGCAGTGGATGAAGGGATGGGCAAGGAGGCACGGGCAGGTGAACATGAATAAAGGTGTAGAATGTCTTCTCACTCTGCTCTGGAAGACAAACAGGTACTTAGAGAAAGTCTTCCTATTTCCCTCCTGTGTGCAATAGAAGTGTTCCAAGCTTAGGCCTGGCACGGTGGCACATGCCCATAGTCCCAGCACTTTGGGAGGCTGAGACAGGAGAATCACGAGTTCAAAGCCAGCCTCAGCAACGGCGAGGCGCTAAGCAACTCAGTGAGACTGTCTCTACATAAAACACAAAATAGGGCTGAGAATGTGGCTCAGTGGTAGAGTGCCCCTGAGTTCAATCCCTGGTACAAAAAAAAACAAAAAAGAAAAGAAAAAAGAAGTGTTCCAAGCTTAGGATGGACCTCAAGACTCTTGCTGTTGCCTTCTGGCTGTGTGTCTTTGGGCAGGTTGCTTACAGTCCCTGGGCCTTGGTGTTCTCATATGTAAAATGGGGATTTCATTAGTCTGTATTCTATTGCTATAACAAAAACCCTGAAGCTGGATACCTTTTTTCTTTTTTTTAAGGCTTATGTAGCTCACAGTTTTGGAGTCTGAAAATCTCAGATCTGGTGGCCTCTTCTGTTTGGCCTCTAGTGAGGAGGGCCTCATGGTGGGTAGTATCAGTGATAGGAATGTGCTGGAAGAGACCACACAGTGAGACAGGAAGCCAGAGATCCGGGAGCCAGTCTTGCTCTTTTGTAACGACTCATTTGTGACCTCCTTACCTTGCACTAGCTCCATCTCTTAAAGATCCCTCAATCTCAGTACTGCCACACTGGGACCAAGCTTGAAGGACATGAGCCTGTCCATATCCAGACCACAGCAGGAGGATAAAGAGCCTGTGGCCCCGCAGCACATAGGCCTTCAGACAGCAGGGCCCTAGTAGGTGGTAAATGCTGGGCATCGCCTTAGGGTCTCCTGTGGTCACATCTGACCCTTGCTGTCACTTGGGCAAGTATTTATAGACTTGACCCTATAAATACTAATCTTAAAATTTTGGAGACACATGGTTTTAAAATAAATGTGTTCTATTGAAAATATACAGCTGCCTTTCCTTGGGCAGCTGTAGTGGGGGAGGGGGAGACGTGCTCGATGTTCCCAGTGCCCTGGGAAAGGCTAGCCCCCCATCAGGCTTGCCCATTGCTCCCCATGCCTTCCCATTGCCTCCCTGCTCTTAAGGCAGAAGCCGCCTCTTTCCTGACCTCTGTATGGGCCAGGCTTGTTAGTCCGACCTGTTCCATGGCCCCAAATGGGAACTGTGAGTGCTGTGACAGCTAGGGAAAGAAAACTCAGAGAGGTCGAGTGGATTTCCCAAAGTCACGCAGTAGGTGGACTGCTCTGAGCATGGCACTCTAGGTGCCCAAAACTGAGGATTCCACTCAAATCCTGCCCCCAATGAACCAGGAGTCACATGGCCCAAGTTTTTGTCAGGCCTCTAGACCCTTCTAACTTTGTTAGAGCAACTACCTTGAACAGTAACTCCCATCCTGTGTTATAAGCCCTGTGTGACTGCAGCCATGGCCCCTGTTTTGTCTGGGATACAGGGCCATTCAGAGGAGCAAGGGGGTCCTGTGTACAACTGGCACACTGTTGATCCTGGGAGAGTGAGCTGGGTATTCCTGACCACTCTCCCAGCCCAAGGTCTCTGCTCCTCTGATTAACTGACTAGCTAATTCGGGTTAACTGGCTTAAGTTTTTCTTCTTTTAGCTAAAATACTTGTATTTATCAGGAGCCTTCTGGGGATCTGGTTTCTTTTTCTTCATTCCAACATTTTATTATGAACTACTTCAAACCTAAGAGAACCTGGAAGGATTTTAGAGTAAGCACCCACATGGTAAATCGTGCAAAGAACCTCTTGCTGTACTCACTTGGCTGCATAGATGTGATTTCTTCCTGGGAAGAAGCAGCCTGGTGATGGAGAGCTTGGAGGGCTCCCGGCAGGGAAGCCACTGGGATGGAGGGGATTTAAGGCAACGTTCCTGGAAAGCTTCCAGCAAGCTGCCTCCCGGCTGCCATTCCTGATCCAGGGAGCAGGCTACACTGCTTGTATTTAGGGGAGATATAGGAGTTAGCAAATCAACAAATAATAAGTTGTAAAAGGAAAATAAAAGGAGGTCACCTGCAAAACGTGCACCTCCTGCCACATTTTGATGCCTCTGGTTGGAGGTTAGAGCGAATGGTTGGCCTCTTCCTGGTGAGCTGAGAACTAAGAAATGTGCCTTCGGGGCTGGGATTGTAGCTCAGCGGTAGAGCGCTTGCCTCGCATGCGTGAGGACCTGGGTTCGATCTTCAGCACCACATACAAAGCAATAAAATAAAGACATTGTGTCCATCAACAACTAAAAAAAAAAAATTTAAAAAAAAAAAAAAAAAGAAAGAAATGTGCCTTCAGAAAGCCAGGCAGGCAGAAAGCACCAGAACCTCTTTAAATCCAGAGCCCAGGCCCCTTGGGCAGTGCTCAGGTGAGACAGTAGAAGGGAAGCAGAAGTGAATTCGGACAGCCAACCCAGTATTGAACTATTTTTTTATAATCAAGAGTCTTGGTGGTGTGAGAATAGAAAGACAACAGAATAAATCGGATGTCACTTTCCTATGTTCATACATGAACGCACGGCCTTTGTAACTCCACATCGGGTACAACCACAAGAGCAGGAAGTTATTCTCCATATGTGTATGATATGTCAAAGTACAGTCTACCGTCATGTATAACTAAAAAGAACAAATCAAAAAAGAAAAAAAAAGATTCTTTCCTGCCCCCTTGCTAGAAGGAAGAAAAAGGAAAAGAGAAAAGGAGGAAGGAAGGAAGGACAGAAGAAAGGAAAATAGAAAAGAAAAAGGGAAAAAAAGAAATAGAAGAACTTCTCCCCCCCAAAGTGGTTTTCTTAGATATAAAGTATTTGAATCACTTTCTTTTGAACTTAAGAAGAATGAACAGCACTTTATGTTGTTTAAGCAGAAAATGAAAGAAAAATAAAACACAAAATTACATCTTAGTGGTTGGGACTGGATGGGAGGAACGAGGGGAAGGGGAACATTGGGCTGGGTGTGGAGAAAAGGGAGACAGTGTTGAGATGGAGAAAGGGAGGCACAGGGACTGAGGGGTGGCATCAAGAGAGAAGGGGAGCCACACAGGGAGGACCTGCTCTGGGGGAGGAGGGCAAGTGCCATAGCAGCCCCAGGTGGGGGTGGGGGTTGTCCCCACTGCAGGCTCTGGAGTCAGATCGGGGTTCAAGGGATGTCTCTGTTATGTGTTCACTGTGTGACTTTGGTCAAGTCACTCTATTTCTATGTGCCTCAGTTTCCCCAACAGGAAATGTGGGTCATAATTGTTAGTCAGCTTTCCATTACTATAATAAATACCTGAGATAATCAGCTTAAAAAGAGGAAAGGTTTATTTTGGCTCACAGTTTGGAGGTTTCACGGTCAGTTGGCCCCATTTTTTTTGGGCTTGTGAGACAGTATGTCACATTGAGAGCTCAAGGCAGCTGGGGAGCAAAGAGAGACAGGAAGTGGGTGGGGTCTCAATATTTCCTTGAAGGACATGCCACCAATGACCTAACTTCCTCCAATGAGGCCCCATCTCTTAAAGGTTCCACCACCTTCCAGTAGCACCACAGGCTGGGAACCGAGCCTTCAACAGATGGGCTTTTGGGGGACTCTTTTTATCCAAACTACAGCAGTAGTATACATTTATTAAAAGTGTTTAACATGTAGAAAGCATGAATCTATGTTAGCTCACCTACACAGCCCAGAGGGTTAGGAACATTCGTGCATCCAGCAAACATCCAGTGTTCTGTGAAATGTTTATAAGCTGATCCATTACTTTTGGCCCCTCAAGACTTCTTATCTCTAAACTTTTCCATAAAATAGCAAATCAGCTCATCAAAGGTCAGATGCTTTCAGGACTATGGCTACAACAATGGAGTCACATGACTCCTGGGCCTGATAGCACCTTCCACTCCTCATAAGCCTATAAAGCAACTGAACCCCACAGGTGCAGGGCCCTGGGAAATCCAGGCTTGATTTCAGGACTGCCTCCTGGTTGGACAACTCAGGTCTACCAGCACTGGCCTCCAGAACCTAGCAATCAGCTCAACATGTGTAAGACAGTGACAGTGTGCCTATGAACTTTCTTTTCTTCTCCCCTACCATTTAAAAAGAGGGAGAGGGTGAAAGTACTTTCATTACCTTATAGAAAAATTGCTCCTCACAAGAAAATGATGGAATTTCTTCCTGCTTCCATTCATAGCAACTTTGTAACATGGGTTTTGGACTCTTTCCCTCCCAAATTGTTAGTGATATCAGCCTCAAGCAAATTTCTGCAGGGATATTCCACACCAGCTTGTCCCATGGGCAGTGTCCTGTGGCCTATCCTGAGGACACCAAGCTGCTACTTATACCCCAGGCAGCCAGGGCTGACCTCTCCCCTGGGGGCATCCACTGGAAGTGGAATTGTTGATTGCTCATATAATTTATTGTCCCTAGAGTTTCATTCCTTGGTTTGCTCAGTCCTAGGACATTTTCTTTAGCCAGAAAATATGCAAGGAAGAAAAGAAAGTGATCTAAAG